>JAWNLD010000680.1:10000000-11206756 GCA_035041545.1 Drosophila colorata
GTATATAAATACTCTAATTTGTTAATTTGCTTGCATTTATGCGGCCAAAAATGTTATTAATACCGCGAAAAAGGCAACAATTTATAAATATAGCGCCAAATTGCATTGAATATTAATGTGAACTTTTAATTATTATATGAAATTATTGTAGTCATAATTATTATTATATTTAAGTACTGGCAAAATATTTTGACCGGAGCATCATCACAGTCATTAGTTGCATATAATTATTTAAATTAGATGCTGATTAAAATTATATTTTGAAATCGAAAACTTTAAATGATTGTTTTGTATACCAAACAACAAGCATCAAGGTCAAACTTTAACCACAATGTAAATCGAGCTTATTTTCAAAAGTTTGAATACAGAATCAATTGTGGCCAAAATAGTATTATTATATACAAATAGCTTCAGTTTGGACAAAGTTTTAGTATACCGAAAAATTATAAAAAAAAAACATTAGTTTGTATATATTTGTTTTGTTTTTGGGTGTACAACAACTTTGACATTTACAGCAATACTCGTGCGTAGGAAGCCCAACCCTGAATTAAATACATCAAAATGTCATTTAGATATCAGCAAATTCAATTAACTATCGATTTTGATAACAATGGAATGGATCTGATGAAATTTACCACAGGCCGACGATCAGACACATAATCAGCTATACGAACGAACCCTGACAAAATAATTTCCGACTCTCTGCGTGCATTCCAATTAAGCAATTTAATATGAAGTCAGCTGGGGAGCACTTTAATCTATATATATATATATAGATATATATATACCCCTGTGGGTAGTTAACATTAGCGGGTCGGGTGCAGCAACCTTTTGACTAGTTTTTCCATTTTCTATGCCCAAAAACCTCCCTTGAACTACAAAACGCTGACCAGCAATGAGTACAAGGTGACAAAACCAGCACAGGGATGTAAAGGAGGGGATGGATGGGGGTAATGTTGGGGGTGGGTGAAGTGTGGTTCATCAGTGCGGGGGTGGGTTGTGATGCTCAACTCTATTCGTAGACGAGAGCAGCCACTCAAAGACCGGACAATACGTGCGAAAAATGCGACAGAAGAAGACTGTGGAAAATTGTGAAAAACTGTGGACAGCTGGTGACAAGCAATTGTTGGTTTTTATAGAGGTAGGGGGGGTCGTGGATGTGGTGGGTGCGTCTGGCTAGCAACGTGACTCGATGCCAACTGGCGGTTCATTCATTCACGTGTTGTTCACTGCGGTTTTCCAGCAGGGTTTTTCCCAGCGGCTACGCGCCGGATACACGCGCCGACTGCAAACGGATGTAATTAAGGATTTTGCGTGCCAAAAAGAAAAGGCAACGCACAATATTCTACTACACCCAGACACTTAACAGGGTGTGCATGCTGTGTGTGTGTGTGTGTTTGAGTTTTGGAGTTGAAGCATACTTCATCTAATCGTTTGTCTGTTTGATTAGTCTGTCATGAACTCTGGCGTGTTTAGCAAATGGCGAAAGGCTGTTTTAAGGTTTTCGAAATGCGAGGAATCGTGTGATTTGATTGTCATGCTAATTACATGCACATCTTACATTGAAGCTAAACTGTGCCTAATTATGCCAGGATGTGTGGCGGAATTTAAGTAGAATAATTTAAATTAGTCAGCAATAGAGTCAAGTATTTAATCAAGAATCAAAGACTGTGTGTAGGATTTATAACTAATTTATCTAACTATGCATATATTACTTTACAGATCAATTAATTATAATTAAATTAAATTAGTTAAAATAATTATTTTTACTCGTTAACGAAGTTTGGGTTTGTGCAATGTCCGTGCATATAAAGTGTCAAGATTTGTTGGTTATCTCCCTCTCGGATCCATGCCTACCATATTTAAATAACTTGTAAACCTTCGACAAAACAGAGCCGACTTTTATGTTTGATGGCATTTTTATTAAAAATAAATAATTTTCTATCTAACTATTCTATGCATGAACTCATCTTTTTTTTTTCACTTTACACATACACAAAGCTCTTTCAACCGTTCTAAATCAGCCTTAAAACCTCTCGAAAATAACCCACACAAATTATGTGCCCCAAGCAACCTCTAAGTTAAATAAAGCTGCCTGTCAACGCATTTTGATTGCGTATGGCCAAACTCATTAACAATTCTAAGCAGGCTATAACTTAGCTAAAATCCCAAACAAAATCCCCAACAAAATCACAAAATCAATCTTAAAATTAATTTGCAAAACCCATAAAATAAATAAAATAAAAAAATAAAAACACAAACAACTACAGAATCCTTTAAAGGATGCCGAAAGAACTGTTTTATATGCAGTCGCAATAACAAGTTTTTTCTTTTTATTTTTCTTTTAAAGATCTCTTGCTAATTTGGTCAAATCAAATAAACAAGTATAGCCAAATAATGTAATTTATGGGCCATTCGCAAAAAAGGGAAAACAATTTATTCACAGCAGACAAAATGACGACGCTCTAGGCCTCGCCCAGCCACTTATACTTAAGGGGCCAAAACAAAAAAAGAAGCTGTCACGAGTGTTTCGTATAATAAAATAAAAGCTAACAACATGCACATCATAAAATAACTATATAGACCTCAGATTAACGGGAATGGCGAACCAAAGATGACGACGCGACTTGAATTTCTACGCAATTTAACTTTCGCATATGCGAATATATAACAACAACAACAACATTGTCTGAAATGGCATAATAAATGCGATAACCGGGCTGGCGCAAAAAAAAAGTTAAGCTAACAAGCTGCAGAGCACCGCTGATATACTTATATGTAATACATATACATAAGTATACACATAAATATATCGATATATGTTTGTCTGTGATACACGAGACGCAGTTCGACAAAAAAGAAAACTTTTGACAATATTAAACCAATAATGGCATAGACTTTGGCGACTTTTTGGTCCAGTCTCAGCACACACTCTCCATGAGGTCATTTAATTTTTTTTTTGCGTTTTTTCATTTCTTTTTTTTTCTTTTTTGACTGCAGTCAAGAAACTCATTTATTTCTAGGGCACAACAGCAAGGGGTAATTGAAAAAATACAGTTCTCACTCTAAAATATACAAGTTTTTCAATCTAGTTTGTCATCTAGTTAAATATATAAAATTAATATACGAGCTATTTTTGTTACTGGGTTGATTTGCATAATAAAGTTTCATTTCGTTGGGAAAAATCAGTTTTATTATTATTCGGAAATACCAAGCAAATATGTACGAATAGTTGATTCATATTGAAGTTGTTAAAAAAACCCTAGCATGACCTGCTACATTGCATTATTTGTTCTTTTTGTATGGGGGTTATATATTCTATACTCCTTTTTACTGGAAAGCTTTTCCCTCAATAGTTTGATATATATGTGAAGTATATTTACCTATTCCTTGCATACATTTTTTTTTAATATTTTTAAATAAATATATTAAATACGTACTTATATTTTTCTTTATTATCATGACATTATGATTGATTCAGAAAAAAATTGAATTTATATAAATATTTATTTGAAAAATGGTTTTAAGGTTAGCAAATCGGATTTGCGCATTCGAATTTTACAGTTTAAGCTTTAAAGGTTTGCTAAATTTTCCTGGAACGTGGAGCATCGTTGCAATGGATAAATTTCTATTCCGCTTTTTATTCTTGTATACTCATAAAAAAAAATAAATGAATCAAAAACATTTTTAAAACAGTTTATAATTATGTCTTATCAATTTTAATTATTTGTATGAAAATGGAAATACTTTCTTGAAAAGTAAAAAACTTTAAACTATATTATTTAACAGTACCAATTTGTTAGGGTATACCAAACAGTCTTTGAGTTGTATATATATGTGTGTCGTATAATTTCATTGTTATTTTGGCAACATTTCGCACATCATCTGACACATGCTTCCTCTACTGCCACAAGCTTTTGCAACTGCTGTTGTTGTTGCTGTTGACATTGTTGTGGTTGTGGCACGGTTCATATATATACGGCACAGACATATGAGATGCCTGTATTGACATTGCCAGCCATGTACGTAATGTAATCATGATTTTGAGCAGCTTTAATATTAAACCAACTTCATTCTACCCACGCTCTCCCCATTAGCCAACTGGGGTCGTTTAGTCTGCGACGGGGTTGGAAAGTTGTTGAGGAGGTAAGTCCTCGACTTTGTCTACGCTTGGCAGGCATGAAATTTTTATTATTATGTCGAAAGTTTTTGGGCAGCTCGAGTTTTCGCTTTTTTTTTGTTTTTTATATATTTGTGATGTGATAAAGATGAACTGGTCAGAAGATATAGCTACCAAAACTAAGTAGAAGATATATAACGCAAGTATAATAAAAAGGATAGCCCCAGCTATTTGATATGATGTGCGGGATTTAATCTTTGAAATTGTGTGTCCCACAACGCGCTTTGATTTCGTTTAATTTTTCGTATTTATCTGTTCTTTTTTTTTTTTTGGTCTTTCCTTTTTATGTTCGTCAAGATGTGACAACAAATTGGATTCTGACGTGCGTAATGAGCGGCATTTGATTTTTTCCATTTTATATTTGACAGAAAGTTTTATGGATATGGATCTGCTTATGTGGCATTAGCATGGGGCATGTGAAAAGCGTTCTACAATTCTTTGATGACCTTATCAGGGAAATTGCGTGAAAATCTCTTTGATTTTATTGAGTACACTAAAGTTATTACAACGTAATTGGCAATTGGAAAGTAAGCGTAACATATGTGAGCTTATGTGTGTATGTGTGTGTGTCTGCGGTCAAAGTTAAAGTCAATATGTTACACGGCGACCAAAGTGCGCTATAAATTTATTAGGCTTCATAAATATGCTGTTATTTAAGCAAAATGGCTTGGATTTTATGTAAGGGCTGTGATTTTATTGAATAAAGTTTTTATATGGTAAATTGTAAAAGGACTTCTTATGGTCAATGTTTAGAAGCATTTGTAATGCTTTTTTTCAGTTTATTAAATTTACGCTCATATTTAGGTAAATGTAACTAAAATTTAATGTTTAGTTCCATTTTCCGTAGGTCTTTGTCAACTTTTAATCATTTTTAATAGCACAACCCAGAAAAAAGAGTATATATATATATATATAGATATGAAATGTGCTTGCACTCAACGTATTTCCGCAACTTATTTTATGATTATATGAAATATCAACCATTTTTTATTTTTTGGCTCTCAACGAAATTTACTTTTCTACTTTTAACTGCATGAATGAGCAGAAAGCAGCAGCAGCAGCAGCAACAGCAAAAGCAGGTGCAATGGCACTTGACTCACAAAGTTTCCATTTCCATTTATTTTTGTATTTTTTTTCAGCTTCTTTTGAAGGTGCTTTTGCTCATTTATGGTTTATCATTTCAAATATTTGTTGAACATTTTGACTGCGAGTCATGTAAATGTCCACAGTGAGAAATGGGCAATGGAAATTGTACAAAAAAAAAAGAATAAAAGCGATTGCTTATCTAATATTGAATTAATTACGAATTGTGTGAGTGATAAGGAAAGCCCTTGCTTATCAGTGCAAATACAAACTGAACGCTAAGATAATTGAATAACATTCAATTCGCTTCAACTCAATGCAACAAATTGTTGTTGCTCTCCCTCTCACTCTATAAGAAACCTTGACATGATTTGTGCCTCGTTTGATGGGCATATATGTGTGTATCTCACAGATTTGTTTCTTCACATGCATTTGAAGTTATATTTGTTTCACTTATGAATTTTTGTTGTTGTTGATCTAACACTTGTGCCTATCAGTTTTTATGGGCGCCACTTGTTGTTTGTTTGTTTTTTTATTTTATATATTTTTTTTTAAATTTGTTTGGTGCTTCCAAAAGTGGAAAGTCTTTATAAGCGATAAGACGGCCTACCTTGGCTACAGCATTGTATTTTATTTTATATACAATTTTTTAGTTTTGGGCTTAAAAATGCATTGGAGCGAATCTTTTTCTACGTAATTTCATTTGAAGTTAATTTGTTTAACTGTTTTTGACTTCTGGGAAATATTGTTAGCTTAAAATGTTTTGTTATTAATGAAAAACTCTGTAAGAGCTTTATTATGTTTGATATTAGATGTATAGGCCATTTATTGTGTATGTATGTAATAATGTAAATTTGTGAAAAAGCAAATAAAAAAATAAAATCAATAATTTTGGTAATATTTTTAATTTTTTTTTAATATTTTTCTTAAATATTGCGACCCCCTATGTTTGCAAAAAATTATTCTTAACTTATCAGAGATTTTATGATGAAACTTTTTTGGGCCGCAAATCTTATTTTTTATGATTGTCATATGGTTATTAAACCATGCAAAATTTTTATAGATAATTTTAAGCCAAATTAGATATAAGCTCGAGCTGCCCTGTTCAGAAGATTGTCAAAAAACTTGGCAAATGTGTGGCATTTGTAGAACTTTCGTATTTTAAACACAATTTTTACATTGGACACTATTCCTTTTTATTCCTAACATATCCTTATTCTATTCTTTAAAAATCACAATCAAACACATGTGTGTCCTCCTAACTACCATTTAGTGGTTTGTCATACAGATAAAAAATTTCGCAAATTCCATTACAAGTTGCCACAAAAAAAAAAAATGTAACGCCAGGTGGCAACAACGAAAACGGCGTCTAACAACAATAGCGAAATTAATCACACCTGGGAACTAAAATGTCACAGGCACTGTCATCCATGTCAACAATGCGGTTTATACAGACGCTTAATATTAGATTTTGCCCCCATGTAGAGAAGTGAGAGAGAGAGAGCGAGAGAATGGGAGAGAGTGGGAGAGTGGGTGAGCGGTTTCGACTGCTGCGTGTCCTGCGAATGTCGGATAGCTCCTCCGGCGGCGGCGACAGCTCCTTGTGCGTTGACAAAGTGCGTCACACGGCAATCGCAATGTTTATTGTCAACAGGCAATGCTGGGCGAAATGGGGCGGCGGGGCTGGGGGTGCGCCTCTCAAGTGCTTGTCGAGTGGGGCAAACCACTTTACGCTGGCTACGTGTTTCTAGGCGCCACGCTCAGGTCAGGCGAGGCCTTAAACGTCGCTGCTCCACCTTGAGAATGGGGGTGGTGGGAGGAGTCGCACTTCATTTCAGGTTTTTGAAGCCGAGGCGAGGGTCCTGTTTCTCCTGGCTAGGGTTGTCGTGTGCCTCGCTTATACTTTACACTTGTCTGGACATTTGATTAATGATGCTTACGTGTCTGGCCATGTTTGCAACCATTGTTGTTGTTATTGCTGTTGTTTCTTGGCATTTCCATTATATTCAGTGTCATTCAGGGGTTTTTTTTAACAACTGATTTTTTTATGTGCAACACTTGCAGCCTTTGCTTAATTAAGTTTTGTTTTGCCAGGGTTGATTTGCTGCCCCCTACCCCCTCTCCTAGCCACGCCCACTTGTCTCAAGTAGCTGTTCAAGTGATTCCTGTCGGCTTCGCCACGGAACACGCTAACTGAATTATGTGTCTGGCCTGAGTCACCACGTCATTTGTGGACTTTACATTGTTTTTTTTTTTATTTTTGTTATTTGTAGCTTTTCAATTGATTGCACATGTTGTATTCAATTGTCCATAGATAAGATAAAATCCAAATAGCTGTCTTTGCCCTCTTCATTGATATATCATGCAGTTTGTTTGTAAATAATATTTGTATACTCTGTGTATAAATAAAATGTAATTAATAAAAATATTTGATCACCAAATTTGTGCGAAAATTTGAGTATAGCAAACATTGATCACAACTTTATTTTCTCCTTAAGAATATTTTCCTTTAATTCCTAAATTGAAATGTACACATTTTATTGTTTTGATTTTTGGCACATTTATAATTTATTTTTTGTATACCAGCGTCATGTCCTGAAAATTTCATTGCTATAAAAAAAGAAAATATATAATGGATCTGGTTACAGAGCATCTTTCAGTCGTGCACTCGTAATTGCTCATTTTTTTTAACCATGTCACATCAAAGTTTATTGGAACTTTATTAATTATTAAACACGAATTTATAATTGCCAGCTAATTGGCTTGATGTGTCCCATTTGCAAAAGTTCTGTTAGCTTTGCCATTAGCACAATTTTATGTTCTATACTTTTACTACAATTTTTTTCCGCAGTTTCTCCCATATTGTTTACAGTCATTTCGTGTCTGGTTTTAATTAATTTAAAGTTGCAAACCAAATACAATTATATAAATGGGTTTTATGGCGACACATACATGAGTGCCAGACATATGCAATATATACGTATATAAACATATCTATAAGTACACACATTTATATGCCTGTTTATGTGTGTGTGCGGGTGTGTGTGTGTGTGTGTGCAATACCTGCTGTCGCCCTCTTGTAAATGTCGCATACATTGCCGTTAAACCTAATTGGATTGTTACTGCAACCTGTGTGTGCCACATGCTGCACACCAGTCGCCACTTGCTACACTTCCTGCGCACATTAGTTGACGGAGCTGCAAATATGTTGGCAACTCTGCAGAAGAGTTCTTATAGTTGTCGACTTACTGAAATTTAATGTGACAATATTTGCTTCAGGGTTTATTTAGAACTAGGCAATTATATTTAAATTAGAGTTTCAGAAAAACCTGAACTATCTAAAATTAAGAATCCTTAATGTAAAAAAAAGTATTCTTAAATAAAAATATAAATTGTATATAAAATGTTTATAATATAATTAATTAAATTTTGGAAATTTCTACCTTACAATAAAGCTTTCCGAAATCGAAAATCTGTTGATTAAATTAGTTTTTAAACAGAATTCCTAACAAATGTTTTTTTTTTTTTTTATGTTTATTTTTGAAAATTAATGTATTCAACATTTTTATTATTTTTTTTTTAGTAATATGTCAGATTTGATATAGATTAATTTCATTTACATACAATATATAATTTTTGAAATCTCGAATTAAAATAATATCATACAAATCTGCATTTGTTTAATGAAATTACCCGCTGACATTTTATTAAAATAAAAACTTTCTTTTATAATAACTAAAAATTCGCAAACTAAATCATTTTCGTTGGGCTTTAGCCACAATTTGTTGCCCAAGAAACAATTAGAGCTTTCCCAAAGCTCACCAATATATGCCAATGTATAGTTGTTATTAAATTAAAAAAAAAATTTCCGACAATTTTCCAGCTTGTTATTATTTAAAGCTTAATGGGTAATTTTAGGCTCCTAACTAGGGGTAGGGTTTTTCTTTCTCTCTCTCTCTCTGCCTCTCTCTCTCTTGTTTTACCTTTTCGTCTACTTTTTTCTCTTTCCCTTTGGATGTCGTCATTTTCGCTGTTGGCCTGCACTTGAATTGCACATTTGCTTCTCTGCTTGTCAAGTGCATGTTTGTTGTTGCTGTTGTTGTTGTCGCTGTCGCGGTTACTTTGTGCAAAATTGAAAATAATTAAACTAGAAATTAGTAGAGCGTAACTGTGGGCCGTCTCCTTTGTTAGACGCTGCCCTGCCCTGTCCGCGTTTACATTGCGGGTAATGTTTGTGTTTTTTTCCACTTTTTTGTAGTTAACGCCCGTATTTTTTTTATAGTTTTTTTCAAGTATATTTTTCAGACTGCAGCAAGGTTGTTTTTAAAGTGTTGACTTAATTAGAGAACGTGTGTGTGAATGCAGTGTGTATATTTTTTTCTGGTTCTGTGACCTTTTTTCGAACCATTTTAAGTGCCCGCATTTAAATGTTTAAGCGTCTTATCAACTATTTAGTTGTAACTAAATGTCCGATAATTAACATATCGACTAATTTAGCTAAATGTTCGTTTGATAACTCGCCTTAAATTGCTATTTTCTTTTCACTCGTCCCTTTTGAAAGGTAATTAAGTGATTTTTCATTGCTTGGCAATATAATCAGCTTGTAAATCAATAAACATACTTGAGGGATTTTTAATGAAGCTTATTTTTAAAAAACATTTTTAAATTTTTACTGAGAAATGCATAAAATTAAAAATTTTTGAATTTTTATAATTAATAAATAAACAACATAAACATTTTTTTTTAATTTTTACTGTGAAATGCATAAAATTTAATTTTTTTTTAATTTTTAATTAATAAATAAACAAGTGTATTTTAATAATTTTATAAAATGTACCGGCTTATATTGTTATTTTATAAATAAATTATAAAATGTTTGTGATATTTTTTAAAACTAATTTACTATTATTCTTATAATTTTTTTAACGTAAACTTTTATTATTATAATACAATTAATATAATTCAATATAATACAAATTTACTGAGATAGTAAATAAAAATAGCTTTATTAGTTACATTTTAAGCCTTTTATGAATTTTAACCTTAACCTTTTTAGCATTATAAAATCCAATTTAATTTTTTCTCTAAAGCTAATTAACCATAATCCAAAGTCGCACTTCTCATCAGCTGCTCCGTTGATAAAAAAATCCAAATTGCAATTTGAAAACCAATTAAAAGCATTTGACACAATGTGGCAGCAAATTTGACAGCAATTACAGAAACGAACTGAAACTAATCAGCAGTTGCAGGGAAACTGGGCGGCTGGGGCGACCGCAGCAATTGTCGGTGTTGCATTGTTGTGTGGCAATTGAAAGGTGTTGCTAGTTGTTGGCAGCGTGCACCTGAGCAAACGGTAAAATCAATTAAAACGTGTGCAAAAAAAGTAGTCAACGGGGCGGGGGGAAAACGATGCGAGGCGATACGAGGCAAGTGGAAGTGCAAGCGGCCAATGCAATTGGCAGCCGACAAACGTGCGGCAATAAGTTCGCTGCAACAACAACAACAACAGCGGGCCCCATGAAAAGCCCATGTAGTTGCATGTAAGCGTGGCAAGAAAAGTGGAGCGCATGTCAAATGCAACGCTGGCACGACGCACATTATGCGAGCCCTGCCGCAACACTCCTGCATGCTGCATGCTACACGTTGCACGGTGCAGCCGTTTGTGGCATGCATCCAACACGTGCGAACTGACCAGACGTCGGGTTATGCTACAAAGATGGCACAACATGCCTAACGGTCACAGCCCAAGCACCATTAAGAAGAAGAAGAAAAAAAAACGTTGCAGCAAACATTTTGCGCGCAACAGTGGCAGCAGTTATGACTGCCACATGTTGCAGCGATGCGCATTGTTGGCTTAAAAGGCAAGCAACAGCAAAGTAACTGCAACAGCAGCGACAATTAGAGTTTGCTGTTGCCAGCACGAACTGCACTCAAAATGCACTGAGAGAAAAAGCATAGAACAGGAAGAATACATAGGTGAATTAAACATTATAAATTATATTATGTACAGACAGCCATTACATTGAAAATTAAAAATAATATACCTAAATTAATTTCCAGTTATAGTTTTATTAAGTTAGATATTGTTTCAATTATTTTGTATATACAAAAATTTTTTTTTGTATTAAATTAGATACTTTGAAACACTTTTAAAGTCGATACAAACCATGTAATTAAATACATAACATCAAATGTATTTTAATTAAAGTATAATTACTATTAATGTGATTATTTGTTTTTTTTTATATAGCAATATATTCCATAAACGCAAAATGGTTTATTAAGTTATATATTTAATACTTACTCTTATAATATAAAATTTAATAAATAGCAATTTACGTTAAAAATGTTAGAATTTTGTTAGAAAAAAATTTTGAATTCATTAAACAAATTCAGTTTCTTCATTGAAAGTTATTTTAATTCTAAGAAATAAACGTATTTTATTCATGGAAGGTCACTTTCCAAATTTTTTTTGCCTTTATATTCTACTAAATATAATAACAGTTCTTTTTTCCTATTTGCAAATCAGAAACGCTTTTTTTACTCCCACAACAATATTTGTAGAGTAATTAACATTTATTTACCTTTTTTTCCATTTGTATTGACAGGTACGTACGCTTTGTTGATTCTGTTTAATTCACGCGCCGTTCACAGCCATTCATAATTTGTCAATGCGTAAGTCTGAACACATTTTTTTGGGGTAACCATTTGATCAAATAATATAATGGGATACTATTTTCGTCACAAGTGCGAGAAAAACGAATGAATTCAACAAATACTACAAATTTGTTCTTGCCCCATCTTCGCTGTGAGTTGAACCAATAACAAATTCTCTCTCTCGCTCTTCTGATTGAAAACAAATAAATGAAATTAAATTTTACTCACACTTTGTTTGTATTTCGATAGCGCCCAAACAAATGGCAAAATGAACTTGACATAGTTAAAAAAAAAGAATGTCTTTGAAATTGCATATTTTTCGCATATTAACATAAGAAGCGGGTATTCGAATTTCAAAAAAAAACAAAAAAACATTTTTTTAAATAAAATAAACAAAAAACCACAACAAAATAAAACGTGTGAAAAAAAGAAAATGTGGTGAATCAGCTGAGTTGGCAAAGCTATAAGGGAATTATCAAATATGTGCACACACATCTATATAAACATATATATAATACAAACAATTGCCAATAAGTTTAGAGAGCATTCCACAGCTGTTGAAATATTTGCAAAATAATCGGAAGTTGAGATTATCTTGAGTTGAAGTTAAAAGTTTGTTTATCTGATCAGCTGGTGACTAAAAATAGATTAGAAAGGTAAAGAAAAATAATATATTGTATATGTATACAGGGTATTGTCTTTAACCTTTAGGCTTTTCCTACACTAATTAAAATAAAATCTTTTGCTTTTGATAGCACAGTTTTAGATTCAACTGCAGCTAAGAATAATAGTTTATTTAAGTATTCATTTTAGTTTTCAATGCCTTTCTTTGCGATTCGCATCAGTGTTGCTTAACGCTCCGTCATTTCTTTGCACATCGCACACATTTTAAGCAACTTTTAAGCACCGTTTAAGCCCAAAACACAACGACAACAACAACAGTCGTTAACAGTATTAGATTTATGCAGGGCTTTCCCTTAACCCGTACGCTTGATTTACATAATAAACTCGGATAAGTTTGTTGTCTCAGGAGGTGCCAAAATTTAGTTGAGACGAGTGTTGGAAATGTGGCGCTCTCCCTATCAACGGTATATCTACATAATAATTCTTGGTTGACGAAATTGAAAACAAATTTAAATGTTAATGCCAATTCCCAATTTAATATATTCCACACAATAAGGCGACGCCGTAGAGATTAATGAAAACCGAGACGAACCGAAACGAACCGAACGGAAACTCCCAAGTGTGTCTTAGCCAGAAAGATAGCCATGGCAACACTGGGTGTGTGTGTGTGAGCGAGTGTGTGTGCGAGTGTGTGTGCGAGTGTGTGTGCGAGTGTGTGTGCGAGTGTGTGTGTGTGTGTTTACATTGTCATCTTGCGGTTGTCGCTTAGTGCCGGGGCACTCAAGAGCGCAACTGGGACATGTGATTGTTGCACGCTATTTGCATATTATTATATTTAATATTAATAGAAGTAGCTTGATGGATGGTTACAGTGTCTGTTAAAATTGTGCGTAAGGGTGTGGGAACAGTTGTCCCAGAGAGGAGAGATCATATGGGTAATTGAAAGCACACAAAATTGCACAGAAATTTCAATTTAAATTTGTTGGGAAAAAATGCACAAAAAGAAAATATAAAGATTAATACAAAATAATTTGTTCAGTAGCTTATATTAAGGTTAATTATAATTTATTTGCCTGGAAACTAAGGAAAATTAGTCAAATTACAAAATATTATTCAACGAATGAAGAATACTTCTTTTTGTGCCATAAATTAAAAAGATATTTTTATAATAATTGCTAAACCAGATAAAATAATTTTTTTTTGTGATAAATACTATAAAAGAATTTATTAAAAATATGATATATTCATTACCTTCAGCTAAATTCAATTGAATAAAGTCTGGCAGCTGTCAGATTTCAGCTTAAAATTTACTGCATATGTCTGCAAGATTATACTTAAAAAATACGTTAAAAATTTATATAAACATATAATATGTATTGTCTATATATATGTGTATGTACATCTTTTGCAGAACAGCTGCAACTGCAACAGACAGACTATAATTTTCTAAACAATCCCTTCAAAACGATACCAATCGAAAACGAGAGCCCACACATAAAGAAACCTAATACATTAATGTCTTCATCTCGATGAAAATACAATCTAAAACCCATGATCGTTTCCCTGAGCGCTGTCATCACTTTTATGGGCCGCCACTGTTGAAATTTGACGTTCGCTTCGATTACGCGACTTCCAAAAATGTCTTTTGTTTCTGTGTGTGTGTGTGTGTGTGTGTGTGAGTAGGCGCGGCATCTAAACAATAAAACGCTTGCATGTTGCGTGCGCCTCGCACAAACAAAAACAATTTAATAGTGAAAGAGAGAGAGAGAGAGAGAGCAAACTCATTGAACTGTGTGACCAGGCGCCAGCATTGATGCGGAATTAATAAAGCGTAGCCGATGTGCAAGGCTCCCAGCTTAGAACAAGCGAGCGACAACAAAAAATAGATACACCGAGAGCGGTGAGTGGAGAGGGCATGTATAGAGTGGGAGAGCGAATGGAAGTTAGTGGAAATGTAGCCAGTTCAGCTGCAGCAGACAGCGCAGTCTGAGCTGATGCTACAAAAGCGATTTATTAATGTCAGTCAGACAAGTGGCCGTTTGCGGGTGTGTGTGTGTGTGTGTATATATATGTGTGTTTGGTGGCTGCTATCGGGTGCATAGCCTCAGCCTCAGTATCAGCCTCAGTCGCCGCAGTGGAAAGCGCATGTTTGTAATCATGTCGCTGGTGATGGGCATCAGCTCATGTTGCTGCTGCTGTTGCTGTGGCTGCGGCAGCTGTTTACTCAACTAGCTGGGCGCATGTGTGTGTGTGTGTGTAGTGCATGAGCCCTGCAGTATGCGCTCTGGGCAATTGTCCGTTTACTGTAAAAGCCTTACAGCACTCTTTATAAAAGTAACTACAAGAGAGAGAGCGAGAGAGAGAGAGAAATGGAGCGCAAAGATCAAATTGCAGCTCAGCTTTGTAGAGAGAGAGAGAGAGCGAAAGTTAATGGAAAGCGTAGATAATGCACGCAGATTTATATGATTGCAATATATAAATAAGCAGAAAGATACTTTAAAGTTGGAATTTAAGGGAAGTAATTGTAATACAAATATATTGTGGAGAGGTTATGTTTGAGAGTAGGAAGAATAGAAATTTTTTACTAAAAACAAATATATATTCTGGAGAGTAAACGCTTGTGTAAGTAAGGTTTCACTGTGAGTAAATATAGCAGCACTGCCAGTAAAATGTGTAAGTAAAAAATAACGAAATCACAAGGCCCATAAAAGAAAAAAATATCAAGGTTTTTAAAAAAAATGAACATAATAACAATAAAAAAATTTAAATATATGTATATTTAAAAATCGAAATTTAATATACGAAAAAAAAAACAGATGAACGTTTAAGGACATCAAACAAAGAGAAAGCAAGGCTAACAGCAATTTTTTTTACACCAAATTTTTATGGGGCATAAATATTTTTATTTTGAAATTAAAAAGCAACGCCTGTTGCACATTTAAGAATGTAATGCAAAGAGGAATAGTAAACTAAATGCTTTTGGTAAATGTTTTCTATATGAATTCAGATATTTCCTAAAATATGGTAACATTTTGCTAACAAGCAGCTTCAAGTGCTCCAATTTCTTGTCCCACTAGTTCCGCACTAGCTTGCAGTCCCGCTGTGCTGTTTGTGTTACTTATTCCGCCTGGCAACTGTAACTGCAACTGCAATTGGGATGGCAACTGCAACTGCAACTGTTGCTGTTTGCCTGCCATGCAACGGCCTTTTCCGGGCAACATTAATGTTGCTCGAATGCCAACGCTGTGCACACAGACTTGTCATTTGCAACAGTAGCTGCAGCAGCAGCAGTAGCAGCAGCAGCAACCACCCACACATTTACCACTCAGACAGTTAGGCAGCCAGCCAATTGTTGTGTGGCCCCTCTCAACCCCTCAGCTAAGCCCTCCTCTACACATATCTTCATTTATTTATTAAATTGTTGCACTGATTGTGAGATTTTAAATGCTGCTTGTCGTCCGCAAATGGAAGGCGGTAATTTTTCTTTTGTGCATTTATTTACTCAACTTTTTGTTGTTGTTCTTCTGTCTCTTGTTGTTGCTGTTGGATTTCATGGTATTTTTCATTGGGGTAGGGCGACAACTTTATGCCCTGTCTGTATGTTTGCTTTTTGTATTGAAATGTTTGTTTATTCTTATGATTTTGGAGGCTCGCTTTTGTTTGTCTTGTGTGAACTCTGTCTTGCTCTCTCTCTCTCTCTCTTTTTTCCTCTCTCATTCTTTCTTTCTTACTGCTAGGGTATTTCATTCTAATTATTATCATCATGTGACATTTATGGTAGCTCTACTCAATAAGCGACCAAATTTTTGTAGCTTATGCGCCATAAACATATCGATTAGCACTTGAAATAAGCTTCTTATGGTCGGAGAGTGTTGATGTACAAGGGAAAACTGTTTTGTGGTTATGTTAATGTTTGCATTTCAATTGTATTTGTCGAATAACATTATGAACTCAGCGGAAAAATATTTATGGAAGCTTTAAAATACTTTTTTTAAAGCTTTTGTCTGCTTTTCGAACATGTTGAGAATATAAATTATCCTGCCTGTTTAACGGCTTATTTGCTTTAAAGCTTTATAAATGCTTTAGAGCTCGCTAATGATCCTGATAAATGAGTGAAACAGCAATAAAAGCCTGTTTTTTATGCTCCAAACAACTTATTAAAAGCTCTTTTTTAATATTGAGTGATCTTGCGTGTGCTTTAAGCATTCTTAAAGCTGCTGTCCGAATAGCTCTCGAAAACTGTTGTTGCCTTCTAGTATTGCTCACATAAAGCTTTTCCCTCCTGCGTGTTTATATCAGTATTAAAAGCACATTAATTGTTAGCATTCAAAAAATTATTCTACCTTTTCACTAAATACATTTTCGCTGTAATCTGTTAGTTCAACTAAAGCTTTTTAGTTTCTTACAGAAAGCTTTCCCTAATTTTTTAATTAAAGTGGTTGAATTAAAGCTCGTGATTGCATTAAGCTTTAAAAAACTCACCTAACTCGCTCAAGTGAATCAGATCAAAGCAAACTTTTACCACGCCACCAAAAAAAAATGCAAACTAAAACTTTTAACCAGTTCAATTTCAAGTTGGCAGCGCATTGATATATATATATATATAAATATATATACCATATATCTATCGGTGCAGCTGCTGCTATGTGCTCTG
Organism: Drosophila colorata; assembly: GCA_035041545.1. NCBI lineage: Eukaryota > Metazoa > Arthropoda > Insecta > Diptera > Drosophilidae > Drosophila > Drosophila colorata. The sequence goes on from JAWNLD010000680.1 coordinate 10,017,199, forward strand.
GTATTAATTAACTAACGATGAAAGTGCGTAGAGCGGGCGCTTTAGGGGCGAGGGGGCGGATTGGGGAACCTGTCAAGTTGAACGAGTTGAAAAATCCTTTACGCCAGGTGCGCTGCACAGCGTAAAAAACTTTTGCTTAAAGTTTGACATAAATAAGTGCACTCGAGCACTCGTTGGGGGCGCTGATAAGCCGCAAGAAAGAGGAAAATGTCAGACACATTTACAGGAAAATAAAATAAAACGAAATCAAATTACATTTAAATAGGAATTTATTTTGCAGCTTGTGCTCGAGGAAATTAGCAGCCCAAAACGTTTTTATGCAAATTTCGCGGCCCAAAAGGAAATATCTATAAATATGTGTATGTAAAGCCCAAAGATTGTAAATCGTTTGCTGAGTTGTGATTGTGTTCAACGAAAAATATGAAAAAGAATTGTGTATATAGGAAATAGCTATGGTTATAGTGCAGACAGATAAATCCCAATGCGACGACGAATGGGGAGTATAATGTAAAATAATATTATAATCAACACAGCACAAAAAATTTCATTTTGATAAGGGTTAAGAATAACAATACCCCTAGGCAGCAAAAAAAAAAAAATCAACCACAATACGCATATTTCACACACCCACACCATCAAGTAACAACAAACAGTGCCAAAAAAAAAAAAAAAAAAAAAAAAAAAAATTGACCCTAATTTTATTGTTTAGTGTAGGCAACGAAAAAATAACAAATATGATGTGCGAAATGTGAAAAATGTGCAATTTCATGTTTACTTTTTGTGTTTATTTGGCTGACGGCGTCCTCTTTCTCTCTCTCTCTCTCTTTCTCTCTGTGTATGTGTGTGGGTGTAAGTATGTAAGTGTTGCCTGTTTTAGACCCGGCTCTTGTACTGGACTAAGTTTAAGCCTTAGCCTTCATCTTGGGTTTCTGTTTCATATTTTGCCAGCCTCTTGTTTATGCCCTGTACTTAAATTGAAAAGGGGCGAAAAGCGGGCTTAATGGCTTTGTGCAAATGTTTGTAACAGGCACAATAAAGCTTCTTCGATCTGGATACTATATATACTTGAGAGGGACGACGAGATGAGTTGATCCTAGATATTTCAGCATGAGAGTATGCAAGTAAATCTCGGCTTTTTTTTTTTTTTATTAACTTTCTTTATATCTTTATATATAAAATATATCCTATGCTTACAATAACTTACTTTATACTATACTAAAACATAATTTAGCTTTTCAATAATTCCGCTCATTATTTCCTCTAAAGCGGTTAGTATAGATTGTCAGTAACAAATTAGGCAAATTAGAAATTTAACAAGAATTGGAGTATACCTAAAAAAGTTATTTAAAATTAAATTTTTGTTTTGCAAATAGAACAAGTCAGCTCGAAACTAGTTACAGGGTATCATTCCCTGTATCATATTCCCTTTTGTTTTTTTTGTGGGTGTGTGTGAAATTTTTGGTCATACAGTTGAGTGAATTTGACAAATTGTAAGAATAGCACAAGCCAAAAGAACAACAAAATATAAAAAGAGGAAGAAACAAAAAAGAAAGTCCGAGCTGAGCTGGGACAGTTACAGATATACATTTAAACTTATGTATATGTGTGTGGGTGTGTGTTGAGCCAGAAATGCAAGCATGTGATATGTATGAACTAATGATTATTAATGCTCATAAGGATTTATGAAAAGTTTGCGTTTTGTGCAAGTGAGTTGTGTTATGTTGTCTTTTTTTTTTTTTTTTTTTTTTTGGATTGGGTTAAATTGTCTGAGAGATGTGCCTGTTGCCTTGCCATAAAAGTGTCAAGCAATTGAATAGGAAATGAAAGCAGAATAGATAGAATGAAAATGGCAAAGAGGGTCAAAAGAATGGTTAAAAGGGTGCAGGGTTAAGGTAAGGGCGGGTTTCTTTTGGGTTACATCTCATAGACTATGATATAATGATAAACAACAGTAAATCACATATGATAGTTATGATGACGACAATTATCTTTAAGTATATGCAAAATATCTTAGCCCAAAATTATTGTGATTAGAAATAAAAAGAATAATTGATGTGCTATTTGAAAGTAATATTAACTAAAATTTTTTTTTAATATTTAATAGTCAAATTTAAAAATGGAAGAGTTGCAGTCAGGATAAAAGCATTGCTAGCCGGATTATTTTCTCCAAAAATATTTTAAAACAGCTTAAAATTAGTATTTTGTTAATCTTTCTTTGATCCTTTCCATTTAATATCTAATCAAAAATTAATTCATGTATCTTACCCAAACCATAAAAATATTTACTAAAAATTCAATATAATAAATATAAGAATTTATTGCTTTTTCTCAAATAAACGGAATAATTTTGCAATAAAATTAGAGGAAAATAAAATTTGTATAGCCACATAATGAAAATTGAATTAATTTGCTAAACAATAAATAGAATTTATTATATGCTAATTAAATTACAATTAGTAACAGATATTTGCCATATATATAATGTGTACATATATATCCCTGATATGGTATCGCTTGGCAGCGAAAATAACAATTGCGAATTGCGCATAAATAATTGCGCCGTATTTTATAATTGCACAACATTTGTAATTGCTGCTAATGAAATGCAATAAAGCCCAGTAATGCAAATTTAATTGTCATTAGTGTGATAAACAAAACTAAAACAATGCGGGACAGCATCGGGGTTATCAATAGCTTGCAGCACAAAATACAAAAAAAAGTATTTAATATAACCACATAGAAACAAGGGCTTTGCGGCTTAAAATAGAGCCGTAAATGATCCATTTCCGAGAGGATTGCAAATTTTCTACGTTAGTTAAGGTTAGATAAAGGTCGACAGAAGCTGGGTATATTTAGAGGTGATGTAAGTAATTTTATACTTTCAAAAACAAATAAATATTTTTTAAACTGGATTTAATAAAATTTCCTGTTTATGAAAAGTTGTAACTTTCAGACAAATACAAACAGGAAAGAAAATATTAAATTAAATTTCAATATTTTATATATATTTATTTTCTATAATAATTAGCCTAAGACAAAACCCTTTAAAAGTTCCACAAAAAATTCGCATTGCCTTTGCCGCACTCCAAGCGCATTAACTAAACCCATTTCAAAGTACAGCTAAAGCTTAAGATTAAATAAGAGTGCTCCATTAAAGTTCTTTTAAAGCTAAAACAAAAATGGATAATGTGACAAGGCTTTAAGCTAGAGTTATGTAACCAGCAATCAATTTTGTACAGTTTTTAAAAGCAAACTTTTTTTTAACAGCACTTGACATGTTGTATACCCTGTACAAAAATTTGAGTTTATTGATTCACGATTAAATTGTTGAAATATTAATCTATACCTATGAGGATAAAATTAGCTTTCAAGGGAAAACAAAGTATGTTAAAACTATTAGCATAGTGGATGAGAAACAAAGAAACACAAAATTGAAATACAAAAACTCGCGAGACAAAAACCTCCAGTAATTTGCATTAATAATAACTACAGAGCAACTTCTCGTCGTACAACTTCGACTTAATTGCGCTTATTTATTTATTTTCTTTCGCCTCCCCCTCAAGTGTCCCCTTCTGCCCAAAAATATGGCAACCCATTGGCCATGGCTGCAATGGCGACAAAACTTTCTAGTCTGCACTTGATGCTAATGATTGTTTGATGTGCCCAGCTTCCCAGTTTCAATGTGGACTTTGCAAAAAAACGAATAACAAAAAATGTTCGGCTGTTTATAAAAAAAAAAGCGAATAGAGAAGAAGAGAGCAAGTGCTGAAGCGCTAAGAAGCATCGAAGCTTAAATAAATACAACGACAAAGTGACGACTAAACTTGGCCAGACTATTTTGGCCATCCTGCCTGCTGCTTGTAGAGCTCTTTGCGCCATTATATCCTTTGGGACTGTCCTTTTCATGGTGCAAATATGCACAAGTTGTTGGACAAAAGTTTCGTAATTAAAGCTCAGCCAGCGCCAAAATATTATTTTTTTTATTTTTATTTTAAGGCCACGCTGACAGAGGCGGCCGTCGCTTGGCTGCCACACTTTGTGTCAGTGTGTGTTAAAAAATTTTTAGTCTATGTCGCGGCTGCTGCAGTCAAATTCATAGTCTAGTTTATGGTCAGGGCCGCGCGCCGCAAGTTTTTTTATTCAATGTATTTTTTTTATTTTTTTGTTGTGTGCTTTTTACAGCGGAAGTTGTTAGCATAGATTTTGAGTGGTATGTACGATATTTTTTGGGTGGCTAAGTTGAATTCATTTTAAGATTAATGGACATTTGCAATGTGGGCTTATTCAAATAGTTACCATTTTTAAGGATCTTTCTTGAAATATGTCCTAATATTGTTATTGCTTTTTCCGCACTTGATCTCTATCTAATGTGGGAATTCAAAAAAAATTTTTTTAACTTGCTGTGCTGATTTGCTTTAAAATAGACAGAAAAAATGTGGCTTATTTACGTACATTAATATAAATATTCGTTCCATCGTGTGCCTTAAGGTCATGTCTTATTTTTCGATATGTAAGCAAGTAAATTTGCTCCTTTTTTTTACATTTGTAAATGTTATACTGCTTTATTCGAATTTTTATTAAGAAGTCTTGTGTCATAAACAAAAATCTCAATTAATTAAATTTTGTGAAAATACCCCCAAAGAAAAGTTGAACTTTCTTTGATTTAACTTTGGAGAAGTCACTCAAGCTAATTAGTAAACAGCTTAAAAACCTCTACAAACATTTATACTTGTATTCCCAAATAAATACAACCCCTCCCTCTACTTCTGGGCTTGTAATAATTTACTAAGCACACACACGTAGACCGTATATGATCTCTGTAACTTATTTCGTTGCGAACTAAACTTTTGTTGTTTTTTTGAAAGTGTTTGCGACAACCTTTGGAGACACACAAAATACTCTTAAAGTACACACTTGACCTATCACATACCCTCTTGGTTAGGGACATAAAACTATCAGTTTAAATGATATAATGACCACAAAACACCAACATAAATAACGATTAAACAAATTAACAACAAAACGCATGACAGACAAGCCAAAGGCCTGACCGAAGAGAGAGACAGAGAGAGTAAGAAAGAGAAGAGCGAGAGCGCCTAGAGACCTCGTCAAGAGTTTCTAATTAAAAGTTACAACCCCTTACATGGGGCTAACACACACACACACACCCCTCTCTTAACTCTTTCACTTGCTCTGCTTGTTTTCCCTCTTTTGTATCTGTTTCGGTGTATGCAAAAATATTGTTGACAACGTGAAATTAATTTTACCCTAGGGACTTTTTTTTTGTGTTTTGTATGAAATTCCCACATGCGTTAGAATTCATAACTGGTTATCGCTTTGGGGTACTCCATAGCGTTGGAGTTGGACTACATCACAGAGTAGTCTGGGGGCTTGTCTGGGTTATCAGAACATTTTGGCTCTGCTTTTTTTGGGCGAGTCAGCAGACCAAAAGCAATTAAAGTGTTGTCTGCGATAGCCAGCGATAGCTACAATAAAAATAACAATAACGAGTTGTACAATAACAACAACAGCATTTAATCCACTTGACTTTCTATTTTTTTTTGAACGCTCTTCCTAAATTTAGAAGTGGGGTATATTGTTTTTGTGCATTCTATATGGTTTATATCTATTATATGTTTTTCCCACCTCTGTATGTGTATTCTAATCGTGTGTGGCTGACTAGCAGATATCGTGTACACAGCGTGGACATACATACATTATACATACCTCATAAGATCGTCTTTTCTATGTTGAATTATTTTTTTTATGTGAGGTATTAAACAAGTTGAGTGTTTTAGTTGCCTTCTTATTTGATTTGCATACAATTATGCACATGTGTTAGATTCTTAGCTCGTTTCAAGTTTGTTCCAAATAAATCGCCAAATTGGTTTTGTTTTTAATTATTTTGGGCATTTAGTTGGGGAGCCCATTCGATTTCCCAAAAAGTTTGCCACCTCAACACGACCGCAAATTAGAACTGTGTAATATACTCTAGCGGATTTCAATGGGATTCACTTAATGTTCGTCTATATACAAATTTATATATGCATACATATATATATATATGTTTGTTTGTGCATTTTGTTTTAAGGACCTTTTTAGCGCAACCACAATAAAATTCCATATTTTATCCATATATTTGGTAAATATAATTTTGGCCCAAAAAGTTTTCGCCCTCACCAATCCCCCTTTCCTGTGCCTGTGCGGTTGAATTTTGCCTAAATATTTTTCGGCTTATGATTTCGTTGGACTGCAAAATGCGAAATGTTCTAATCTCGATGGGTTGTAAAATGCGAAATTTATTTTCAAATGTTGCGCACATTGATGAGAATCTATTTAAATATGTGCAGCTGCATTATTTAGTGTTGCTATTTTTGAATGATCGAAATAGGAATTACAAGTTCGAATGCACATTTGAGGGGCAGTTTAAATTGTTCACAAAAAAAAAAATAAATAAATAAATTACAAAAAGAAAATAAAAACAAATACTGGTAGACAACCTGGTTTATGGTATATAAATAAAACCGCAAATAAATCGAAATACTGGAAATACAAGTTTTTATTTTAGTAAATCACAGCGAGTGGGGAATTATAATTTTGATAAATATTCAAAACATAAATTTAGCAAAAATGTATAAAACAGAATTATAAATTGCATTTATTGAAATTAAAAAAATTGTTTTGCATCGGCCGGGAATCGAACCCGGGCCGCCCGCGTGGCAGGCGAGCATTCTACCACTGAACCACCGATGCTTTGTTGAAGCTCGTCACATTTAGCATAAATATATTGTGTTCAACTTTCTTCAGTTATTGCCATTTATTTTGAATAGACTAAACTAGATTGGACTATAAATAAATATTCGTCAGCGCGTTTAGTTGTCAAAGCTGTATTAGGCAGCGATCTGTTCGGTTTAAGCAAATACGTGCACACATCCACGCATAAGTATATGACTGATAAGATAACATATGATCAGCAGGACACAGTTACATATATGTGTCAATATATATTTGTACTTAAAATAAACATGAAAACTATCAGTTAATTGATAAGCTCTTGGCCTTTGTACGGGTTACTAGCGTGCAAAGTAAAATTGATGTGCATTAAACAAGTGGCGTTGCTTTTATATTTTCATACCCTGAACCCATTGAAAATGGGTAAAAAGGGTATTATGGTTTTGTGCAAATGTATGTAACAGACAGAAGGAAGCATCTCCGACCCCATAAAGTATATATATTCTGGATAAGGACGACGAGCTGAGTCGTCCGTCCGTCTGTCCGTCTGTCCGTCTGTATGAACGCACCGATCTCGGAAACTACAAAAGCTAGAGACCTACAATTTTCGACTATAGATTCTGCTAATCCATACGCAGTACAAGTTTATCATTTTTCTTTCGATATCTTGCTCCGTTTCATTATTATCGATAAAAATCGATTTTAAAACTTGGTTTTATTGTCATATCTCGGAGACTACAAGAGCTAGAGCCATTCAATTTGGTTTAATATGTGCTCGTAAGTATTAAGCAGATTATGAATGTTTCGGATTTTGGATATTTGCCCCTATTCGCTTCCCATAACAAAAACGCATGCGCCTTGCGCCTTGCGCCTTGGTTTGTGCATAGATTTTGATGCTCTTATTAAGCACTGAAAGTTTTTTAACGATCATATTCTTAGTTTAGAAGTTATTCAAGAAATTTATTTTCCATAGTGGGGCCAAGTGCAGCCGATGTGTAAAGTGCGCAGCTTGCAGCGTTCGTTTTTGTGAATGTGTGTGTGTGTGACATTGTGAATGTCTGTATAAATGGAAAGACGTTTAAATGTGTGTAACAGATCGCCACTGGGTTCAGGGTATCTCCTAGTCGGGAACTCCCGACATCTTATTTGTTTTGGATTATTACTAAAAGAATTGCATATTATTTTTTTTTAATGTAAATGATTCATTTTTGTTTACTGCACAAATTGTTGGATGCCAGCATTTAAGTGAACTTCTCGGAATTGATTGGATTACTCAATTAGAAGCCTTGAGCCAGCAGATTATATAAAAATTGTATTTATTTCGAGAATTGCAATGCGTAATACATTCAGAACTTAATAAATTTATTATCAAGCATGAAACAATTACCTCAAATTAAATGTGTGTCGTATAAGAGGTCAACATTTATTTAAAAAATATACATAAATATTATTTTATGTTTGTTTCAAAAGTATATATAAAAAAAAAAAAATAAAAATACTAGACATTATTTTCGGGCACGAGCAGTTTATCAATGATATTTTTAATGTTTTGCAAACTTTTTGCATGCGCTTTGCAATTTTAAATAAATTATTATGATTACACAACAACAACAACAATAAAAATAATTAGGGCAATTTGTAAAATAGCAACAACAAAATAGCAACAACAGCAAACAACTACGCGTAAGTTGCATGACTCATGATAAGAAACAAAAACAAAGATAAAAACAACCAAAGAAACAAAGGATAAAATAAAACGAAATCGGCTACAAAATGCAAGAGAACAAACATTAAAACTAATTAAATTCCAAGCAAATAAATTAATAAAAAAACAAAAACATGAAAAAGAAATAAAACAGAAAAAACAGCGGAAAATTAATTCAAACAAAAGAATTTTCATTTAAATGTAAATGAGTACAGGGTGAAAAACAAGAGCGTATAGTGGGCGGGTCGCATACAACTTACAGCCCACAACACGCCCTCCAAAAGGTGTATCGAGCTGTTGGCGGTTTGTGGCTAATTTGTATGTTAGTTTTTTGTTGTTGTTGTTGGTGTAAAGTCTCATTGATGGCCAAAAGATTGAGACCAAAAAGACAGGTGCACATTTGCGACCCAAAAGAAAATCTAGTTGAATTGCGACTGAAATCCGCATAATTATGTCGGCCATATATGTCGTTGAGCCCTGTTTGCCAAATGGGCAAAAAAGCTAATGGCAAAGAGCACAAAGCAAGCTGAAAGCAGTTGTTGTTGTTGTTGTAGATGTTGCTGTTATGAGATGGCTTGTTAAGTCAGTAGCGTAATTTACATTTGTTGGCAGACACAACAGAACTCAAGCCAGTCTAGTTTCCCCTTTTCCACTCTGGTTAATTGAAATTGGCCTAAAAGGCATCAACAAGATCTTCAAATGCATTAGCAACCAAAAATGAAACGAGCCTTAAACTAAATCTAAGTCTGTAGCAGCTGCTCACTCGATGTTGTGCCATGGAATGTGCCTTAATATGCAAGTTAGTCATAATTATACCATTACTTGAGGAGGAAACATGGGGTATATTCGTATAGTTGACTTATAGGAAGTTTAAAAAAATATATATATGATAGACAAAAATAAAAATATATGAAAAGCAAACTATTTCAAAATAGATTATAAAACTATATTTCTCCAGTTTTTGAGGATACTTTGGGTGTGGTATAAAAATGCTACGGAAAATTTTAAAGAACATTTAAAGATTTTTCTATTTTTTGGTATATTTTGTATTATTAAGAATAAAATATTTTCGTATTAAGATATTTTTCATTAAAGAAACTATTAATTCAAGCTTAGTATAAATATAATTATTGAATCCTGCAGCTCTCTAAGTTCCTTATACATACGCTATGTCCAAGTTAGAGTATAACATAGTTGCGATTATTACATCTATACTTTATACTTAAGTTTTAACTAATATGCCTTAGATTCACTTATGTCTGCTGCTGTGTGTCATTTGCATAGGTCGAAATGCCATTTTGAAGCTGGTAGTGGTTAATTTCCATGAATGAACGAACGTTGTCTGCCTGGTGGTGCCACCGCGCACTACTTGACTCCGTTGCACCACTCGACACTAACTAGTTGATTATACGTATGTAATTAAGAGTACCTACTAAGTATTTCTGGCCACAAGCCACAATTATTAAACGAGCTTTTCAGTGAAATTTCCCTTAATGGAATGTTATCTTTTGACAGGAATTCAACTCATGTGTATATTTTGCATTTGAGAAATATTTGATAACAGTAAAACCTCTTCATTGCTTGCATAACGAATGACAATTATGAAAATAATATGAATTCCAAGCTCTCATTATTTACTTACGAATATTGGCACACATTCTCGGTATATTTAAATGTATAAAAAGCTTTATCAATCAATCATGATTGTTTCAAATTAAAATGTTTTTTCTTTACAGGTAAGCTTAATTGTATGTTGACTAAAGGCTGCAAAATGATAATTTAAAAGGTATGATAAATAATGTTAAAAGGCGCAATAACAAGCAGGATAAACTTTAGCCGGAAATGTCAATGCAGTAAAAACACATAAAAAGGATAATGAAAGAAGCGAGAGAAAAATGGTTGAAAAGCTAAAAGAGTAAAGTATAATTGCCCCAAAAAAAAAAAACCTTGTCAGGGATTAAAAAATGAGAAAGAAGGTTTAAATTTAACAGAGTCTTTAAGCATATAAATTAAAAATATATAAAAAGTTTATACTAGAAAACGTATTAATAAAAGCTAAAAATAAAGGTAAGAAAATAAATATAAGTAAGAATAATAATATATGTATAGTAAAAATTTAAATAAATTAAATAAGATAAAGCTCAAAATTAATGGATAAATAAAACGTATCGAATATATATTTATAGCTAAATTAATAATTAAAATAAAGTATACATGATGAAGCTATAATAAAATCGTAAAATATGCCGATTAAGGAAAGTAATCGATTTGTTTGTTGAATACAGTTAAGCCGATTATACTGTTAGAAGGTAGTGAAGGGGGAGGGTAACAATGGGGACTTTATATAACTTACATATGTATATATATTTTTTTTGTATGTTATATATAAAATTGTAAAACTCTTTAGAATATTGTTACTAGGAGCATGCGACTAAAGGATTTAAAGAAAATTATTGTGTATATAAAAGTAGCGCTTAAAAATGTATGTTCTACAATTATTAAAATCAAAGGACAAGTTGGTATTAAAGGGAATTTATTTACAAATGTCAGATAAATCTAAAGGCTTGCAACTTTGTAAATTGTTGTATAAAAGAAACTTTAAGTCCAACTGTAAGATATATTACAAAATTTGTATATATATATATATAATAAATTGTATTAAAGCTTCTGAAATTAAACATGCAACAAATGAAATATTTGAGACTTCTCTTTAGTTTTACATGCTTGTGCAAAACCGGCTTATCAAAGACGCGGTGATTTCACATGAACATGCAAAATATTTGTAGACCCACACACAAAAGAGCACGAATACTTAAGAGTAATATAGGAAATGGGTTTATTAACATACTCAATGCTAATGAAACTGAATCACAGCACAGTCGTGTGTTAGACGATAAAAATGTCGTAACTGTAATTTGTACACTTTATATACATATATATATATATGAGTACCAGACCGCAGTCACGCTCGAAACTACTTAGCTACACGATGATAATTTCCCCGCCGGTAATTGAACACAAAAATCCAAGTCCCATAACAGTTTTTTTTTTTTTTAACAGATGAAATGATAAACAAGTTGGGAATCTGGAAAGCTGTCTTTTCAGTGCCGAAGATGAAATACTCTTGTATCAGATATAATATAAAATAATATAATGAGGACTTTCTAAAAATAATTCAATTAAATTTAGGATATTTAGAATATCAAGACATCTAAGATATAATACTAATAAAGAATATAATTATTTTATGGTTTTTGGAGATGTCTCCTTGAGAGCGTTACATATTTATTAACATAACTAAAATACTCGGCCAGGGTATAAATAATAGAAAAGAATTACAGTTTCGATTAGCATTCAATTGAGTGCACATAACTGTAGTTGGGTGTCGGCGCACCTGTTAATTGTGTTGCTCCAGTTTTTGAAAATTCCTCACCCAGGAAATTGGCAGCTCCTCCACCGTGCACAGCTCTTCATTAGTGTGGCATTTGGGAGTCATGCCATAAATCTGGCCCTTAATATGGCTCATTAGCATGCTATTTGTGCGTAAATTGAAAATTTTTTTAGCAAATTGATTGTCAATTTGTGGGTATCTTTGAGATACTTTTTGCGCCTAGCACTTAGTATGCGTACCTGCCAGCTTGGCGCTCTGCTAATTTGTGCTTTTCATTAGCAACGCGCTAATGTGTTTGGTCAACGGCGCTTTGAGTTGACTCTCATGTATTTTCCATACTTTATCTAATCTCGTAGATTTGTTAATTGCACTTACAGCATGCGGTTGCATGAGATCACAAAGTTCAGTAACCTAAAGACTGTGGTATATACCTATTATGACATCTATAAAGAAATGATAATAATGATGCTAACATAGAAATTGGTTCATTGTAAAATCGTTGATTGAGGCATTTACATTTGTAACTAGGAATATTTAAAATCCCCTTTACTTATTTAAAAAAAATGTTTTTTGTTTTGTTTTAATCGTTATGTTTTTAATCGATTGTGGGTATCAAACTAAAAAAAGCAAAAATTGACTCAAAAATCATGTTGATGATTTTTGATTCGCTAGATTTTACAGTCCCATAACTCCCATCGCCCCGTAAAAATATCCAATTCCGTTCTAAAAATATCCAATAATCCCGCCTACTTGTTTTAATTTTTTTTTTGAATTTTGAATTGAAAAATTTTTGACCATTTACCTTTAATAATTTTATTCTTAATTTAAACTTAACACAATATTGTTCTGCTCTGTTCTTTTGGTAGTGTATATTGTTCTTAGTATATGCCCAAAGTATTCCAACAATATATTATTCACTAAGAGATGAACAAATACGGCTGTCTGTAAAAATTCCTCCCGCAGCTTATCAGGTTAACTCAGCTAAGTCATTATCTAAGAATTTTATTTTATTACCCGACGATAAGGTGCTTGACAGCGAGCTGCGTAAAAAGCGGTTACTTAACTACTTAAATAAATCACAGCGGACGCTTTCGGCACTTTTCTCTAAAGCTCCAGCTTCTGTGTATCCAAAAAACTCTTTTTGCGATGTGCCGAATGCCCAACAATTTTTGAAAAATTTGGAATTGTTTATATATTAAATTGAATATCTTTCGTCACAAAATTTGGTATCCGTAATTTTGCGGCTTGAAAGTTCTTCGTTGTTACCTCGTGTAGAGGTGTTTTTGTTTGATATTTATTATACTCGAAATAAGTATTAACCTTAACTGTCAGCTAACTGTACTTTTTACCCGTTGCAGCATCTGTTGCCTATAATTAGTTGGGTTTGTACAATGCAAACTGTAATTTGCCTGTCGCCCTGTTTACAGACTATAATTATATAGAGTATTTGACCACCTGACTGGCCCCTATCGTGCTTATCCGCCATCTCATTAAATGCAATTGATTATCACGAACTTGAAAATTGTACTTCCAGTTGTACCGTTTTAATTTTTTAAATTCATTCATTTTATTTTATTTTGCCTGTCGGTTTTTAGTTGTGCTTAGAGCTTACGCTCAGTCGGTTTAGCTGCTGATTTGTTTTTATTTTTATATGTTTTTTGCACGATCTCAGGCAAGTTATTGTTGTGCTTATATAAGGCAAGGTTCAAGAGTAATACAAATAAATAATTCAAAAAAGTAGGAAAAATAAGCGAACTGCTGATTAAGGAAACAAGTGCAATTAGTGCTGCCAACTTAATTTTACAGTAAAAAATGTAAAACACAGCTCATTAATTAAAAAGGTTAAAGCTCAGCAAAAAAATTTTATGAAGAAACCAAAAAAAAAATAAAAAAAAATTATTGTTAAAAGTTATAAGAAAAAATGTTGTAAACAATTTTTTTCTTTCCATGCAGGCCTAGAGACATTTCCGTTTCATTGACCCAATTAAGTCATGGAAATGTAATTTTCATATGTGGCAAGGTAAAAAAACTTTTGCAAAAACTTATAATAAATTTAAATGTATAAGGAAACTGTAAATTAATATGAAAGTATGGTTTAAAGGTTTTAAAACACAAAAGAAATAATATTGATATATGTCAACTCAAAATCTAATTAATTTCATTTCTTGCCTGAAAAAACTTTATTTCTTGTTGAGGTATCCTGACCATGCTAATCAAATGTGATTTATGCCAATCAACATCGCGCTCTCATTGCAACCAATTAATTTTATAAGTAGCATGGCGTACTTTAATTATTTTGAAAGTTTTAATTTTTTTGCACAAATGATTTGAATTTATTTATCTTTATGTTATTGTTACCACTTAAATGTAAATGATGCTTTCAAACCAACTTCCCTTGGTTCAAGTTCAGTTAGTTCATTTCATTCCGCCTCATAATAACTTATCACAATACACTACAATTATTTTGCAGCATCACTCAAAACACTTGAGATGCCAAAATGAAGATAGACAAGTAGACGAAAATAAATACAACAGGAGATATGTTTGTGTTTTTAACTATAACACGAAACTTCCGCTTATGGCAGCGTGTCGACTTGACATTCAATTGGAAGCTTAAATAAATAATACCACGCAAAAGTGTTTGAACAATTCAAGGTTAACAAATTCAATGTTGAGCTATTTTTGGCAATCGAAGTGCTGAAATAGTTTGCCAGTCATTAATTTGATATGCCTTTTATATTATTTTTCTTATTTTGTATACCCAGTATATATATTTAAAGGGTAAATTAGCTATAATAGTTTGTGCAAAGTCAAATGATCCTATGATCGTGTGTGTATGTGTATTTATGTATGTATGTGTGTGATAAAGAGGCTTAAATAATTTTAGTTCAGCTCGAAACTGAGTATAGGGTATTTCCTAATCTGAAGCTCTTTTCTCTTTTTTTTGACTTTATTTCAATTTAAATAAATTTGATGCGCTTTGACACAGACAAACAATTAAATGTCTGAAGAAGTGAACGGACCATGAAACGCATTTCAATGTCAATGAACATGCAAATGAAACCGTAGATAACTCAAGACTCTGAGGCTTTGAGAAACTGAAGCCACTTGTGCAGATACGTAGCATATATTTATTATATGTATATGTATGACCATGGTGAAAGGTCAGCTCTCTCTCTTTCTTTCTCAATTGAATTGAGTTACTTGACATAAAGGAGACAAAATGTGTAAATATATATTTATATATATATATATATATATATATATATATAAATTTTAAAGCAGACTCGTGGCAACTATTAAAGATGCATCAGCTACTTGAGTTGTTTTGCGGTCTTTTGAAGTTGCGGCACATTATAAATATATGTAAACATACATGCATATACTGTATGTGTATATAATGTCGGTTCTCTTTGAGTTGTGCTCATTGAGTTTTTGAAGTAGCAATATATCTATAGCCGCAGCTTTGATCTTTTGAATTTCGCTTTTGCGTTTACATTTTGACTTATAACAGAACATTCATTTAAAGGTCTAAAGTGCAATTACAGTTGCCAGATCTTAACTGAATATAAATATATAGTCGCACTTAATGCAAACACAAGTTGAGCATTAAAATTGAAAAATTTTTCTTTTTGTTTCGCATGTAAATGGTGTTGGGAATTCTTGTTTTGTGAGCTGAGACTTTTAGAACAGATTAAGAGACAACAAATTAAAATATATGAAAATACAGTAAAATAACAGCTATATGTCAATATATACATTTTTTAAAATAATGATAATAAGGCATATTGACAGCAACTGTCAAACTGACAAGAGGATTACAACAAATTCTAGGAATAAGAATATATAAAATAAAATAATTAAATTGAAAGTATAAAAAATATAGCAAATCTGAATCATATAAACTGCTTTGATTGACAAAGGAGCTTTCGAATACAAAGTTTTACTATGCTCTTAAAACGTAAATTAAAAACCAAATGCACTTTGCTAATGAGTTGATAAAACTTTAATAAAAATAAGAAAAAGTGAAACAAATGACTTGAACAGCATTTGCATTTGATGATAGTGCAGAAAAATCAGACTGTTTATAATTGGAATTTTCACAACATGCTGAAAAACAAGCAGCTAGGGAATTGCATAAAAAAGCAAAAGAAATAAGAATCGAAATGAGAAAAAAGAATATGCAAAAGAAATGAGAAATTGTAGAAGCGAGCGAATGAGAGAAAGCGAGAGAGAGAGAGAGAGTGCGAAAGATTTCCATATGACCTGCTTTACATTTGGCCATATTGAACATTCACCGAGTTCAGTTCAATCGAGTGAGGCATATGCATAACAGCTGGGCTTATGGAAAACCCTGCTGCTGCTGCTGGGCAGCTGTCGCAGGGTGTGGTAAATGCGGCCAACAGATGCTCTTCAGTCATTGCAGCTGGTTTTCTTGATTTGTGCCCGATTTTAATTTCATTTGCCTTTGAAGCCTGCATTTCAATTCGATTTATGCACTTTGCACTTTACACTGTGCACAATTCTTCATTTAGCCTTCACTTTTACACCCAGCCAGCCATCTCTCTGTCTCGATTTCCTCTGACCTATGTCGTATGTTGTTGATGACGTTGAGTCAAATGCAACCGCATGTGGAGCTGGTCAGGTGTTTTGTTCTCGTGCACAATATGACCGAGTTGTGCCATTTTGTTCTCTCTTGTCCCAGTTGGCAAATCAAATGTCTGTTCAATCGAAGCTCTGGGAATCTCACCTGTCAAACCGTGTTGAGTGTGTTTTCCAAATTTAATTACTATAATTGACTTGTCTTCGATTTATTGACAGCTAGCTTGACTTTATTATTGACGCTAATTAAGGCTACAATTTTGCATAGTAGGCACATTTTTGATTTAAATTGGCATAAAAGGAAAAATTGAACAGCAATTTTAGTAATTTGACAATTTAAATTGGGGTTGAATAACAAGGATTTATATCACACTGGCTGTACTCTAAAAAGAAAGTTATTAAAGGCAGCCTTAAATAAAATACATGCAAATTTCTTTTGTTTACACATTCCTTGCTGATAATTAAGGCAAATTCATTTCACAAGGACTACAAATATATTTGATGCTCATGTTAATACATGTTACAACAATACTTAAGAAGCCCCAATTATATAAAATGTATTGAAATGTTTTCCTTTCACACGAACAATCTTAACACTTCAATAGAGCTCCATATTAAACCAAATTAAGTACCCGTAAATATTTAACATACACAAGAAGACAAAATTATGTTAAATTTGTAGAAATTCCATAGCTCATCCACTGGTTTATAATAACCGATTGATGTTGTTGAAATATATTCAAAGAATGTTAAGTATATCTGAATTAAACTCGAAAATCAACGACGATGACGATTTAGCAGCAATTTATTCTGTATTAAGTCTGTGTAAACAGGATAAGCACTAAAATGTGGAACCTCATCGCTCTGTTCGGACGATTATGTTTGGACAAAATGGAGTTACAGCGCACTGTGTATGAGGTTACATATTACACGCTCCCTCTGGCAAACAATCGTTGTTGTGCATATGTGTGTTTGTGTGTGTGTCACACACAATAAACTGGCGAAACTGAATGCCGAAAAAAGCAATTTCGCATAAAAGCCACAACAGACAAAACCAGAGGAGCTGCGACCGCCGTCACGACCCGCACCCCCACTCACTTTCATCCCTCTACTTCTCCCTCCCCGCGCTCATATAACGGCCGCAGATTCATTCCCAATGACAGACAGACATATGAAAATAATGCGTGGCGAACATTTTCAACGCAGTTACACAGTACACAGTACACAGAACACACTTGCCTCGAACCCCTAAAAAGAGACCCGACCTAACCCAATCACCCGCGGGATAGCCCCAAAGAATGTGCATTTTCAAACTGTAGGACAAACCCAAAAATCTCATACGCTCCGGCTGTCAAATTAGCATAGCTGTAGAAGTGTGTGAAGCAATTACCAAAACACAGTACAAATTCTGCTTCCACTTGCCACAACCTCCAGCCCAGCCCCCTCCCCCCTAGCACTCTTTGTGTAATCACTGTTTAAATTGCATTTGAATGCATTTTTGTCCTAAAGTGTGTGCCTGTCTGTTTGTCCGTTCCGACGTAAAGCCAAATTCAATTGTTTGTCAATCATACATATAATTAAGCTACAGGCAATTTATTACCACCCAGTCAACCCTTAAGATATTTCCTGGACTCTTGTAATT
The DNA here is from genome assembly GCA_035041545.1 of Drosophila colorata. Classification (NCBI taxonomy): domain Eukaryota; kingdom Metazoa; phylum Arthropoda; class Insecta; order Diptera; family Drosophilidae; genus Drosophila; species Drosophila colorata. The sequence goes on from JAWNLD010000680.1 coordinate 10,035,271, forward strand.
GTTTTTCTCTGTTTGCGGTTGCAAGGGGGCAAAATAAAAATATTCTCAGTGCTGAAAGCTGGTGCCCTTAATCTGCATGTCTGTGTGGGAATTTTGTGAGTTTTTGTTTTTCGTTTTGGGGTAGCTTGCACTTTGCAACCCTTAAACCTTAACCCCAAACCCTTAACCCCAAAGTGGCCTCGTCAATTGCAGTGGTCGCTCGCTTCCCCCAAGGCACTGTAATGCCAACATGTTTTGCGGTTAACGCCAAAATTAAGTGACTTGTCAACTGGTTTGTCAATAGCAATAGCGAGTGGGTGGGAGGACGTATTCGATTGCAGAGAGCTACTCAGAATTATTGGGGAGTTATGAATAGTGATTTTGATAAGCTGGAATGCTTGAGCTGGTGAAAGAGGCTTTAATTGCACTGTGGTTTTCTATTGATGTAGGCCCAATTTAAATATTGGGCTTCATGTAATTTTAAAAATTAATTTATTTTATTATTTGCTTGTGTAAAAAAGTAAATCATTTTCTTGATATGTTTTTCTTAAGAAAGAATAACAAAATTGAATTATGATAAACATGACAACATTTAAGAAAAATATATAATGTTATAAAGGTAGGCCGAAATATCATTGGATACAAATACTATGTACATCTATACTCAATTTCCTTTAATTTTCCTTTACATTTTATATAAATTATATGACATATATGCAAGACAGATATTTGCATTTTGAAATTTTAGATAAATTCACAGGCACGAAAAGTCGTACGAATAATATTTTGCAAATTAAAAGTTAAACTCTTCGAAAAGTTATATATTAAATGTTTTTGCGTGTTTTGAAAAATAGAAACTAAACCAAGTCAATTAATAATTATAAATTTATAAATAACATTTAAATTAAAGAAAAATCTAAATAGATTTTATTTACAAATTTAGACAACCATAATCTACATACTATAAATTTATATATATATATGTATAACTAAAATCTATATATTTAAGCCTCCCATTTGTAAATATTTTCCAATAATTATTGAATTTGCCACATCAATATCCCAGATATTATTATTATTTATATTGGTGCATAAAAGCTAACCGCACACATTTTGATATTTCCTACAATTTTGTGGTATCATTTGTTGCAACAGTTTGTTGCATAATCCAGTTTTTATGGGTGGGGGCAAAAGCAACGCTTATTTGTTTAGACAACATGCAGAGGCAAACGGAGATAAGCTCGGCCCATGGCACAAAATAACAATGCTTGTCATATTTGCACAACGATGTCCTGTGGACAGCAGGTAGTCGGCCTTTCACCCCGCCCCTTTCCCGTTAAAGCTTTGTACTAGTTTTCGGGGCCAAGTCCTTTGTCAAAATGCGGCTTAAAATATTTTGCGCAAATATTTTTACGACAGGTGCATGAAACGTTGACAGCATGCGCTATGTGTGTGTAAGAGTGTGTGTATTAGTGTCAACTTGTCATATGTGGATATTACGTATACGTGCAGGTATATGTATATATATTCATATATGCATACATTGTTGTAGTGCCTAAAACCCGTTAATGAAAGGCGCTCAACTTAATGGAGATTTATTGTTTTCCACGTGTTCAGTCATAAAATGTTGTTGCTGTTGCTGTCATTTGTACAACTTTTCACTCTCTATCATTCTGACCAAATCTTCATTTCATCGTGTGTCGCCCGCTTTTTGTTGAGGCTCGTTTCTATTTTCGTTTTATTTATATACATATATATTTATTTTCATCATTAATATGCGCTTAGCACTGGACAAAATGATTTATGAACCTGGGCCAAATTGCCGGTTGTGGTCTGATAAGGTTTGTGGCGCATTTTATGTAAATACCGGAAATATCAGTATGACGGCGATTGTAAATCACCAAATGTCCTCTTGATTATCACAAGTGCAATGGCTGATCGCTATGTGACGTCACAAAAAGTGCTTACGACTAAGTTGTTTTTCAATAAAATCAGCTGGTAAACAATGTGCCTTTCCAAGAAATATTATTAATCATACGCCATGTTGTCTATATGACAACTTTTTTGTTTTTATAATTTTAGGAGATATTAAAATGTAATATTATCATTAAATAATACATAACAAGTTCAAAAAAAGAACTTTGAAAGATAAATTGTTTAATATATTTTTACAGCCTTGAGACATGTTTTTTTTAAGTTTAAAATAATGCATATATGTATGCACCATTCATATGCATGCACCATTGCACCAAAAGTTCTATGGTATGTCGCTTATCATCAAGCTCATTTCAATAAGTTTAATTAAAAAAAAAAATTCAAAATAAATTATATAAATCAATAATTTAATTTGTCAAGCACATTTTTCTAAAACTTTCCATCTCTTAACTATCTATCTAAACTCGATAATTACAAAACTTAGAAGTTCCAAATTTGATATTTAGGCTCCAAGATGCAACTTAGTCTTACTTTAAAGCACGTTTTGAACATTGCAAACCATAGCGTACAACTTGTTTAAGGCACTCATAGTAATAATTAAGTTAATCTCTTGGAGCTAAAGAACCTTTATGCTGCTCATTGATTCAATTGACTTTGCAAGTCAAAGCGATCAAAGTGCCAGACAACATTGTCTTGAAACATGTCAATCAGTGTAAAGAGTATAAGGCAATGCTCATTAGCTATTCAATTCACACTCAATTTCATTTGCATTTGCACAACAATAACAAAACCGAGACGACGATGGGCTAGAAGAAGAAGAAGAAGAAGCAGTAGAAGTAGCTGTAGCAACAATAATAAAAGGCACCAATTGCCACTAATTAGAGTAGGGCAGTAATTAGCAGTAATTAAATCATATTCAAAACATGCTTGCTGCTGTGGCTGTGTTTATTTAAAAGCAACGCCAAGGACTTAACCACGCACCGGCGTCAACTTTAGCGATTTGCTTTTGACCTGCCACAAGACGAGTCAAATGAATGGCACGACAGACAGACGAACAGACAAACGGACGGACGGACGGACAGATAGACACGGCAACAGCAACAGCAACAGCAACTCGAGGCAAGCTGGAACCGAATGCCCTCTGTGGGTGCAACCAAGCGGCGTCCACTTGACACACATAACCGCGCGCGCAGACCCTACAATCAAACCCAACATAACACAACCCACCAACCCAGCAATGCCTCCCTCAAGACGGCAAGTCAACAATGCGCCCGGCTTGAGCCAAGCTGTTTGGATGGTTCGCTCGTTTGGCTGGGTGGCTTTTTGGATGGGCCTGTGTTGGGGGTCTGTGGGTCCGTTTGTGTGTTGCTCTTGGCGTTCGTCTGTCGCGTTCCGGTTGCGGGCGACACCTTTAGCCAGGCAAAAGGATTTTCCATGCTGCAGATAAAATCGCTCACCGCAAAACTTGTGTGCATTTTTTTTACTTTACGGTTTTTTATAGTCCCAGGCTTCGACGTGGGTTGCTTGTTTTTATTTTGTGACACCCTGTAGCTTTAGAAATTCCCAAAAAGGGTTAGCAAAAAGTGATGCAAGCGCTTGGTATTGGTAGATAGAGGCATAGATGTGCTTATTTAATATAATTAATATAATTAATGTTATATAGAAAAAGAATAAATAGCTGTTTAATAATAGTTTTTTTTTAAATTGGCAATTTATTTCCGTTTTCCGATAAAATCTATAGAAACATATGCAACATTTTACAGCTTGAATAAAAATAGCATAGTTGTTTGGTTTACATATATATATCTTGGCATGAGATATAGCTATTTTGAGTATTCTTAAATCTATTAAAACCTTTTTCTGCTAATTCTTTGTTTGAAATTGTAGATTTTCAAATAAGAAGCAGAGCAGATCTTTAAAAAATATTCAAATTATTAACTTGAAAGTACCAATTCAAAAGGGCATTTTTTTTAAAGTACATTAAAAATATATAAAAGTTTTATATCCTAAGTAAAGTTATGACATTATTTAAAAAACTATTTTCTCTAGTGTGGAAGTGAGAAAACTGTTTTCAGAAATCTACTGGGTAACTCACAGCTCGGCAAGTTCTTGTGTTCTAGCTTGTTTATGTTTGGCATTTAGATTCTACGCGACTGCAGCTTATTGAGTGTAACGGCTTTTGCAACAGAACTTTGTAACTTTAAGTTCAGCAGCCCTGCTTTTGGGCTCGGTGTCACGTCTGGACTGCATTGCTCTAGAAAAGTTTCTGGTTTTTATTTTTTTTTTTTACCCCTCGGATTTTTGATTTTTTTTGTTTTGTTGTAAAGCAAAGCAAACGATATTTTTGATGTGTCCCACACAAGGGCGCCAAATTAAGTGCTTAAACGACTTGTGACACCGTCGATGGTTAGTAAACCCATCGATAAACAAATAAACAGGCAAATAAGCAAACAACTGAGACCTACGAAATGTGTGCGTTAATTTCGCCTCGGAATATTGGGAATATCTTGAATATCTGGTAAATCGCAATGAAAATAAACATTAACTTTTTGGGGCATGGCGCCCGCACCCAATTGCCAGTTTGGCGCCTTTGGGCTCAACTAACACAGCAAATAAAACTAATTGAGTGCCCAGCTCTGCGCTCTATGTATCTTTTAGATTCAAATTTATGTACTCTATATATATATATATATATATATATATATATTTATCTCCTATATTTACTTAGTTATTTACTGTTTGTTTTCTTATCTTTGCAGCCAAGTCAGTTGAGGCGTCTGGCATCTGGTTTCTGAAGTCTGCAAAGTTGCTTTTTCTTTCTCCTCTCTCTACTCGGCACACATAAAATGTAAGTGTTAATTTATGCTCTAGCATACTTTTCGGCGTTAGCTAACACATAAACAGCAAATAAATACGTTGTAGTGTTTAGTTAGATAAAGCTGAAGCTGGGCAATAAATGAACCTTTAAATATGGCAAATGATTTTTCATGGCATTGCCAATTTGTTTAGATATTAGTTAGAGGTCTTGTTGGACATAAAGAAACAAAAAGCTGTCTTAAGCTTAATTGTTATAAATGAAAATAAATGGAATAATAAATTTTAGCAGGCAGTTGGTGGATTATGTAACAAAATTGTTGTTCATTAAGTCTTTAAGTGAAAGTTATTTTTCGAGTAATTAAAATATTTTTGCTCGAAGTACTTAAGACTTAAAACTCGTGCTTGAAATTACAAAAAAATGTGAGCTTGTAAAAGTTTCTTAATTTAAACACAATGCTCCTTAAATATTTCAGGCTCTCATAGCTTTTTAATATCATACCTTTAGCAAGCGATGATGTGATCAAAGCTCTACATTAATATTGCCTTAAACATTTTTAAAGAATTAAAAGATCATTTTATATTTTAAGTCTTTATATATCTTTCGGGCAATAAATTTTTCACAAACGATTTTAACGATTTCTTATATCGTTGAAGATATAAAACGCCATATTAACTGAGGTGCAAGAGTGATTTTCATAGCTTATTATTATTAGGCACCTTTTCGTTTTATGAATAAATTTTGGGAATATTTTTTGACAGTTGATTTGCATTTATTAAGGTGCTGCGCGTCCGCCAAGCTCTAATAATATCTGTCGACCGTAGTCAAATCAAGACGAAAAATATATATATTGTTGTAACAAAAAAAAAAAAAAAGGAAATGAGATGAGATGAGAAGAAATGAGAAATGTAAAGTGTTTTTATCACTTGAGCCCTTAGAAAACCATTTCATTATGCATAATATGGACATTTTTTGCGCCAAGGATTTCTTTTCTTATTTGTGTAGGCGGAGGCACGAACTCCATCAACTTATTTTTGCTAGATATTTACATAAAAATGCAAATACTGTGCCACTATTTTTTGTTGTTGCTATTTTTGTTATTGTCCAGGCTTGAAATCCATTTGGCCTATTGTCATCTTTTGACAGTTGATAAACACATCATCAAAATAGTTGGTAACATAAATATATACATATACTTATATAAGTATATATAATTTATATACACATAGTCCAACTTTTGACCTCGTCTGCCGGCTGCTGCCAAGCAGCTTCAATTTCAAATCAAATTTCTTTTTCCAACAATTTATTTGGCTTATATATTTAATGTGTATACATATATACTTTATTTGACTGCACAAATATTTGCCTTCAACAACAGCAACAGCAATAACGTTGTTGCTGACAAGAAGGCCAAGAAACGAACAGCGACAACCAGCGAAAACATTTGACATTTTGTTTTTATTGTTGTTGTTCGCCTGTCCTGTCTGTCCTGCCATCCTCTTTCTCTCCATCTGGCTCTCTCTCTCTCTCTCTCTCTCTCGCTGACTTTCGACTGACAAAAAACATGAAAATGCGATTTTTAGTTTTTCTCTCCGCCAGCGTTGGCAGCAGCATTGTTTTTGCGTGTGTTTATACCCTGTATAAAAATATATATTTAGTAAAGGATACAACTTTCGACTCTATACGATGTTAATTTTTTTTTTTTTTTTTATAAATTTATCTTGATACCCGAAAAACAACCCATTCAAGTAAAAGCTTACAAATTGTTTATGCATACGCTTGAGTATATTATATATTAGTTGGATTACATATATAGAAGTCTTGCAATGATGTTATATGCAATTCGAATATGCATGTGAGAAATTTTTCTTTGATGAGCAATATATCAATATTTTAACAGGGTATCTTCTTCGTTCTTTACTTTCCACTGGCGATTTCTGCCATTGTTAGCAACGGATCTCTACCATGATGGCACGCTAAAAGTATTTGCCATTTAGGGCTTTGGGGTTTTCTCTGCGTTTTTTGTTTTTAGCATTACGCACGTGCCAGATTTGTTATTTTTTTTAATATATTTTAAAGCTGAATGCTCCATGGCAGATATGCGTAAATCCCATTTGGCACATTATAAAAATATTGCCTTAGGATTTCACATACCAGAATACCAATAAATTTGGAAGTATTCAATTATGCCAAACGTACAGAGTTTATGTATGAATGAATATGTGATGTCAGGTAGATTTGGCCAGTTAAATAATCATTCTAAAAGAAAAATATTATTTTATTTTAGGTAAGCTCGTTTATCATTGTTTATTGATTTATCTGCGGATTGGGACTTTAATTTGAAAATTATTTAAATTATTGTAGTAGGCCAAATAATAGCCAAATACTAATTAAACTTAATTATGAGTGCAGCCACTGAAAGGTTTGCGAATATCTCCACAAAAAAGCAATGCAAAAATTTAATGCTCCCAACAGAAATAAATTCAGAGGTCACACGCACTATGTATTTATGTTTGCTTGTGGAAGAGAATTTATTTTTTTGGTTAGAGCAGACTGCTTTGGGATTTGTACGGCACGTGCTGGACCGCTCCTCCCCCAGACTCTGTTTGAAATAATTTACAATGCTAATGTTACATATGCGTAAAATATTTCAAGTAACCAAACCCGACGGCGATTAACTGAATCGCAACTGACTAATGGCAAATGATTAGACAAAACAACAAAACGACCGGTCTCCCCAAAAAAGAGCCCGCAGCCAATCCTAGTCATAAATTAACCGTTGGCTGGCCCCAAAAAGCAAAAAGTAAAAACAAAAAAAATAAACATGGAGAGGAAACTCGAACCAAAAACAAACTGCACGTTAAAACGTCTGTTTTCCTATAATTGGCCACATATTTTGTTGGTTTTGGCCCCGGCCAGGTAGAATGGCCAAAAATGTTAGCTTTGGCAACAGGCAACGGGAATTTTTGGCTGGCTGTTCTTCCCTCAAACTGGGCCGGTGGCTTGTTGTGGGCTTGTTTTGCCTTGCATTTGGCCAACTGGGGCACAACGGGCCTATCAATATACAAATATATTTATATATGTATATAATATATTTTAGACAAGATGGGCTCATGAAAATGGCAAACGTGTGCTGAAAAACTGTCCCCGGTTGATGTTTGTTATGGAAATCCTTTCACACAGCAGTCCCATAATTTCCCGCATACGTAGTGCTAAACCGCTGTTTGGGCAGGCTTTTATGGAAATGAGACCTAAAGAGATTTGTAGATTGCAAAAAAAAAGGAACAACAAAAAAATGGAAATAATGTGAATTGCCAACAAATAAAATAGGCAAAGAGGAAAGTTGTAATGTTGCAATCAAATTGAAAATGGAAGGATATACGTGTATCTGAATGTGAGCTTGAGCTCTATTTGTATAATGACAATTTAGAGAATTTAAAAAAGAACCAGATCATATTTAATTTAAAACGACAAAATCGAAAATATGTTGTATATTTTAATAAAATAAATATATATATATATTAATTATGTGTTGCATACTTTTGGGGGCAAATAACTTTTCTAATTTGCAATTTAACAAGAAACTTTTGATATAGATGTATACGAAGTTCGAAATTATAATAAATTTAACAGTTCTTCCAAAATAAAAACCATTTTGTTTTTAAATAAAATCTCTTTTAGCTTATTATTTTAAATATTATCAAATATTTATTCAATAATGATGCAACTTGGTTATAGATTGTTATGCCTTTTCATATAATTAACTTCTTATCATTTTTGTATGCTCCAGAATAGAATTCGATAGTTCTTAGAGGTTGCCGGACTCTGCACCACAATAATAATAATAATTTTAAAGGTCCTGAATTTAAAGGAATTTGTATTTATTGCACTTGTAAACAATTTCAATTAAGTATTTGATTGCCTAATAATTTTATTTTGGCAAAACCGTAGAAAAACCTTAAAGCCAAACTAGTTTAAAAGTAATTTATTGATGCAATAAAACGTCTTTATTCCATTATCGAGTCGAATAAAATAAAGCGAATGGGAGCGTGCAGTGGACAATGAAAGGAAAACACAAATTGGCAGATAGAAGACGCTGAAGAAGAAGATGAAGACGACAACGAGTCAGTGGTAAACTTCAAAGCGACGCAGCTGGCAAATAAAAAGCTGGCAATTCAATAGACGACACACAAATTGTACCAACGACAAGCGGGGCGAAACACTGCAAAACTCGGCAACTCTGAAGCATATTGGCAAATGTCGTTTCGTTCTTGCAGTCGTTATAAAACAAACTCGGGCATAAAGATATGCAGACAGACCAGCAGACAGCCAGCCTGAACGGCAGACAGACATGCACAATGCAATTCTTATAATATGAAAGTTTACATAAATGTTTTCTTTGCAAATATAAACGAGGAGACGTCAGCAAGGAGTTGGTCGGGCAGCAGGCTGCACGCTGAGCTGTAAATCGTATTGCAGTTTGTCAGCTAGTCAGCTCCAATGTCGAATTTTCTTTATTTTCTTCATTCATTTTTGTCTCTTTTAGTTGACTCTTGTGTGTCACACATGTCGTATGATTGATTTCTGTTAGGGTTTCTTTTGTGCACTGCACTGTAAAATGTTTAGCAAAGGGGGTAGCATTATTATATGGAACTGAGCTTTAGCAGTTTCTTTTTCGCTTCGTATGTTGGAAAATACCCTAGAAATTAGGTATAAAAAGAAAAATTTTTGTATACCTGGAAAAATCAGTACATAAAATAAAATTTAAAAATAAATAAAACTAAAATTAGATTTTGAGAAATCACTTTTTGAACTTTTAAAATGTTTGACATATTTTTGTTTAAGCATGACATATATTTATACCAAATAATTTATAAATGTGAATAAAACTTAAAATTTTTTTATTAAGAATAAAAATAGGATTTTATACGCGTGTTTGAGATCAGGATGTTGGGTGCATCTCTCTTTTTACTCGAAATTTACATGTCTTACAGGGTATCAACTAGTGTAATAGTTTGACAGTATTTTTAACTTTTAATTTCTTTTTGCTTGCATCCGGGCTTAGATTTGAATATGTTTGCGCTTTCTGCAAAAGTTTTTGTGGTTTTAAATTGAATAATTAATTGCTGGCTCGATTGATTTGGATGATTGCTGACTAAAAATCAAATAGCTTAAAGTCTGTCAGCAGATGCGTCAACTCCAAGTCCAAGTGCCACATTCATTTGAGTTATTTGTTGTACTGACATGAGTTTGTGGCAGTGGAGTACAGCTGCGGTTGCTCTAATTAAACAGCCTTTAGATGAGCCGACAGACAGACCAACGCACGCCAACACAAACAAACAAGCACAAATCCTGTGCGGCCATTTTGCTGTGCAATACAATAATAAATATGGCTACCACCTGACAACCAACTGCGGTGGTCCTTAGTTCCAGTTCCAGTTGGCAGTTACGACCTCGTTGCGATTGCCATGTGGGTCAGCTATATACATACATATTATATATATTTTGTATACATATATATATATATATAGATTGACCACGAAATGGCAAACATACTCGTGGTTATTTCATAGTTCAAACGTCCTGGCACATAAATAAAATATTGTATTGCATTGCATTGTGCCACGGTGTGTCGGAGCCTCAGCTCTATAAATGATATACAAATAAAATGAAATACAAAATGGCAATTGCCCAAGTCAAGGCAATGAAGTGTGGCTTTTATGCGATTGGACGTACACGGCGAAAGGTAACGTCGCTGGCAGTTGAGGTGTATGGGACCCCAGATAAAAAATGTGGGTATACAGAGTTCTCTTAATTGAATTGAATTGCATAAAGCTCACTTTTAACTTAAAGCTTCGTTAATTATTCTTTGAAGCTTGTTTTATGTAGCTTTTAGTTTGATAAATTGTTTTTATTAAATTGGTAAGTTCCTTAAATTTAAGTTATTTTACACTAATCCATTTTATTTAATTGATATGCATTTCTTATTTTTTGTGTACTTACGTCAAGGGTATTCCCTATGCCACCATAGTCATATATGATATTGTTCTTATCGCATGTCGTTGAGATCCTAGCCTATGACAACAACAACAGCAACAATTCATGAGCCACAACTATGACAATAACAATGAACATTCTCTCACAACTAACAAAAAAAATGCAGAAAAAACAAAATATTAATAAAAAGAAAAATGTTTATGGGAATGGTAAAACGGAAAACATTTTCCACAATATACGGCTTAAACATTTTTTTGCTGCACACATGTGGGATTTATACTTTATATATACATTATATATATATGTATTTGTGCATATATATTTGTGTGTATTTGTTGTAAGAGTTATTGAAAAGTATTGCCACAGCAACAACAACAGCTCGCACCAATGTTTTCTCAGCAATATATTTGTATTTTTTCTGCAGTCAAGTTTTCTAGCTGGCAGCTATTTATATATTGACTGACCGACTGATTGACAGCCAGAGCTGTGTTCATTTGCTTGTTGTTGTTTTTACTGCTTGTCCTTTAAGTCAAGTTTTGTTTGTTATTGCACAAACGACACATACACAAAATGAAAAAGTACCCGTGAAATGGTGGCTTATGTTTATTTATTGGCCAAATATGTTGCCCAATAACCTCCAAGGGGTTAACATTGTGAACTGTTGGGCTGTGAATGAAAGCGTGAAAACCAGAAAGGGCATCACTCTTATCGCTTAAATTATATATATTCATTTGAGAGAGAGAGAAAATATAGAGTCTTGAAAATATTTTTATTATACTTATCAGCATTCGTATTTATTTTTTTGCATTTATACATATTACAAACTTTTTTCAGAAGCTACGGGGCTATTAATATGTCAGAAAAAAAAATGTTTTTTTATATAAAAATTCTCTGTGTGCCCTTTTGTAACTCTTTAATAGCTTCACATAACCTTTGACAACTCAATTATTTTGCTTGCAAATGGATTTTTATATTTGGTATATAACAAATAGAAATATATGGCTTAAAGTTTTTATTAAATAGTTTACTGTTTGTACAGTTATTTATTTAAAGAGCTTGTTTACATAAATTGCCCAATTAAAAACTGAAAATTATAAATGAATAGCCCACAAGAGTTGTGTAAAAGAATATGCTAGTCTGTCGGTTAGTCTATAGTCAGACTGACTAATAATGACTATAAAACTATAAAATTGTTGTTAGTAATTAAATTTTGGAAATATCTTTTCTGACTATGCTTAAGAGCTACTTTGTATATAAATTTTTTAGATTAACATGACTATATAAAAAGTTAAGTAAACTCTATTCGCTTAATAAGCCCAAGGATATACCAAATAAATTCCAGCTTTGAAATTCTCTTACATGTAATATATACAGGGTATCCGAATGAAAGTTGAGTAAGTAAGAAAACACGTTTGCGATATATTTCATTATTTATTTGATGTTCTCTTGCGCTTTATTTATTTACCTGTTTGTATGTGTGCGTGTCTGGCAAATTTATATTTATTTAGTTTTTCAATTCAATTGAATTTCCATTAACAAATTGCGTTTCAGACCCTGGAATTTTACTGCTCGTCTGCGTCATTGTTCGATGATGTTTCCTGTGCAATTGTTATATATATATAAATATTTTTTTTTTTATTTTTATTTGTATGTTTATATTGAGTCTTATTTTTCTGGCTGAACGGGATTATATTTTTATGTCCGTGCTTTGTTTCAGGCTTGGGCGAAAAATTAACACAATTTGCACAGGTTTTTGGAGCATTTTCATTTATGCGTGACGAATATTTTTAGACATTTATGTACAAAACTGAATTGTTTTTCGATTAGAGCATGGGCTGAAACAAATATAAACAAATGAAATGTGGTTTTTTATAGAGTTTATGCTGAACTCATAAAAGCTGCAGGGGAATTTAAATTGTTTATTTGGCATTTTAAGTCTTTAAGAATTTAAAATTATCGCAAGTAAAAAGTTTTTATTAAAGAAGCAAATATAAATGGTTCAAATATGAAATGCAATATTAATTTAGAATTCTTAAAAATAACAAGTAATAGTTATCGATAATTTCATTGTTGGACAGCATTTTGTACTTTTAAAATAAATTATTTTGAGGAATCACAGTTGGAATCGTTCCTGGAATCAAGATATTCTCATGAACTGAGCTCATATAAAAATTAAAGTTTTGTGTATTTCGATATATCGATGATATTTCATGACATTGTTTTCTAAGTTTTTCTTTACTTGTTTTTTAGTTTTCTTGATAGTGATACATAAGATCACTGTTGCTTAATTATGATAAAATAGTATCGAACTAAAAACCTCTCATAAAATCAAGTCTTACCTCATTAGAAGTGTTGTACCTTAGAGACTCGAATTTACTTCGCTGTTCCTGTTCATCTAGCACTTAACTAAATTATTGCCACATACCACTTTCTATGGTATAATTTATAAACATTTGCCTTTTCAAAAACATGTCACACAGCTAAACTAAGCCCACTTCAACACTTTGCGGTCTTGCCAAGCACTTTACGGTATCCTTGACAGCTGCCAACCACTCACATACCTAGTCCCCCCCTCTCCTATTTCCAGCTCCCTTTGCTAACAAAAGCCTTATCCTAAGACCTAAACGAACTTTAGTCAGCTGCTAAATTATGAACAGGCTTTATTACCGAAGGGAACCTTGACCGCATGACAAGCTGAAAGTGTTAAGTAAAGCCCTTGTTGGTAAATGGCATGAGAAACCGCAGGATGCCAAACACTCTTTTTGGCATGAAGTACATGAACCGGCAACGTTTCAGTTTAGTTGATGGCCAGCAATAAATTCATCAACTTTCGAATCAATTAGCCTCGTAAATTATGCGCTCAATTAGCTGTCCTTAAATCTTAAAATTGAATTCTTGTATTAAATACATGTCATAGTAATTATTGATTTATCTTTACGATGAATCGATTTGAAAGTTTTAATTATAGTCTTAAATTTTTTATAATTAATTAATCGGAGTCTTTATTGTACCCATAAGTTTATATTAGAGGCATTCCTTAAATATAACATAATAAAAAAAGCTGTATATGTTTGATGGGGCATTTAATCTTCGGTCAATTTAGCTACTTACCTATTACTACTTTTTTCTTACACCCCATTTGAATGACTTAATTTAAGGTCTTGCCGCAATATTTTTTGCCGCCCCCTTCCCATTGGAATTTGACTTGCCGCACATAATTTCCAATTAGGCTTCACGATGTGGCATTAAAATGAGTAAGTCGAGCATTTTGCGTCGTGCGGAATCATAAATAATTGAATAACTTACTCATTTCTGCGTTGGGCTCCTCAACTCACAGTGCCCCCGCTTTCCACCGGGCAGAAACAATTCCATGCCAGACGCCATTTTTCTTGTAGTTGCCATTTTGTTTGCCAGAGACACTCTTATCTAATGCTGACATGCACATTATGCTCGCTCTCGCTTCTTCTTTGCCTCTCTCTCATTCTATTTCACAGTGTCTGGTGCTTTGCTTAAATTTGTCACAATTTAGTTGATGCGGAAGTAGCTGCAAGTTTCTCTCTTCGCCTGCTGATTTACTTGCTCGCTTATCAATCATAATGTGCTCTGCTGAGTAGTCTCATTAATGTTGGATCTTATCATCACCCTAGTTGACTCTGCCTCTCCTTCACTGGCTCTCCCTTTTTCTCTTTTTCGGACCATTCAGTCTTAACCTGGGCAACTGGCTGCCTTCTTTTTGCTTCGCTCGCGTAATTGCTTTATGCACTGATTTATGCTTATCTTTTAGTCATATTTTTACATTTACCTTTATCCTTGTCTTTCCCCTTATCGCGCCCTATCGCTTTACCGCTGTGAAACTGTTTGACCTTATTTCTTTAAACTTAATTTTGTCTGTTCTTCTTCCGGTGTGTGTCTGTGTGTGTATATGTCTGTGTGTGCGCATCAGCATAAAGCGAATTTTTTGTTAAGCATAATGGGTGCCTGTGTCCAGGGTTTAAATATGCTGATAAACTAGCAAAAATTCGGGCAGTTACTGTTAATTTAATCAATACATTTTTTTTTATATTTCATCTTTTTTGACTGTTGTTTAATCGTTTTGAACTTTTATTTTTATCAATAGCAAATGTATCATATTAAAATTTTTATTCAATAAAAAGAAAATAAAAAGCTTTTGTTTTTAAATTTATAAGAGATCTCAAAATAAATAGCTTAATCATTTATCGATAACTTGATAAAATATAAAACTAAACATATGTATTCAAATCTGTATATTTTTAATATTTTATCGACAGCGACATTTATTTGATTAAATAAAAATGTATATGAAATATGTAGTGTAGGAAAATCAAGCTTTTAAATAAGCAAATATCAAACATCTATATATAAATATCTAACATGTATTGTTATAAATCTGTCTGTCAACATACTTAAATCATCTTTCTATCGGCGACACCCTGTTCCCAACTGGACAATCATCATAAAACTGGCATTAGAGTGCAGCGTGCCCACAAATAGCTTCACCTGCTGATGCCCGCCCACATAATTCCTGCTCCTTCTTTACCCATACACACATACACAGATTCTCACACACACACACACACACGGTCATCATTTTAAATTTTCACACTAAGCTGCACGATGTTTATCGGTGTAATGACTAGCTGATGGCTTTTCTTAGCATTCTACGTTAGCCATGTTTATCGATATTTATGTCTGCTCCATACTCTTCCATTATACATAATTATACGCATATATAAATATATGTACAGCTCCTTGACGGCGGCCATTTCATGGCCCACGCACGTAATGTGTAAATCGCAGAGCAATTAATGATTTCGTTCTTATCCTTTTCGAAATAAAGTTTCTCTCACATTCTCTCTGTGGAGCATCTCCGCGCTTAATCGTGACAGACGCGCGCTTGTCACATAAAGCACGAAAAAATATGCACGATAAGCCAAAAAGATAATCAAGTGTGTGAGATATAAATTACTTGACTTTGTGATGCCCTGTGTTGTTTTAATTGTAGACGCGCTCTAGATGAGTGTGACTAGATAAGTTTTTGTTCTTTAACTTACCTATTTTTATAAATGAGTAAACTAGACTTTCGAAGATGCAATTCTTAAAGGTGGTTCAAAACTATTTTACTGCTGCTTTGAAACTGCTTTGAATATTAAAAAAAAGTGAATTAGTGATGAGGGCTGCTGAAAATTGTATGTATGCAGGGCAAAGAGCTTATATACGGTTCACTGGTTCCGGTTCCAGTTCTTGGAATTAATTTGTTATTTATTTGTGATCCATTTCAAACCTGTTTCAAACCTGATTTAAACATTTTGTAAACCTGCTTATAACCTGAATGGTTCGTAATAATACCAAGCGCGGAAAAAGAGTAAAAATATTGGTTCAGAAAATGCCAGGATTACCAGCCATGTGACGTATACGTATACACTACTATGCCAAAAAAAATGTTGTAGGGTATACGCAGATGAGCAGCGCGATAGCGACCCAACTTAGTAGCTGGCCATGTTTCGCTTGGCTCCAAATTAAATAAAAATACAATCAAGCGTCGAGCTCTACGTTTTGCCTGTCCCGGGGCAGTCTCTTCTCGCTGATGTCTGCGTGACTCAGCATTAATCTGCTGGACTCAAAAATTGCAAGCACTTGCTTGTCTTCCGCCAGTTCTCTTTCTCTCTTTATCCTTTTTTGCTTTCATTTAAACATAAATACTGTGTTGGTGTTTGCTTGTGTGTGTGTGTGGGTGTTGCTGCATGCGTACGTGCCTGCATCACCTAAATGTATGCAACAATAGTTTCACATAGAGCTGCACCAGAGAGATTCGGTGAGCGTCAGTCAAATTGAAACTCTTTATACATGCGGTGTAGTGTTTTGTTTGTCTAAGCGCTCTGAACCCGTACCGCCCTCCTCTTTTGACGCCCTCCTCTTTTGCTGCCCACCCGGCTGTCTGTCTAGCTGCCTGTTTTTCTGCCCCCCTCGCCTGTCTGCCTGTCTAGTAAAAGTTTTGTCAGCCTTAATGTATGCAAGGGTTTTGTGAGCTTAAAAATGTTCTCTGTGCGTCTGTTGCCAAGGCACTTGAGCAGCGGCCATTCTTGGGCATGTCAGTTTTTCTTTGGTTTTCCTCAAATTTTCAGTTGCTACAAATAATATTTTTAATATTTTAACATTTGTGTTATACAATATTATTATATATATATATTTACTATACTTGTGCTGTGGCACAACTTTTCAGTAGATACAAAAATATTTTTAATATTTTAATATTTTTGTTATACAATATTATAATAATATATACTTTTGCTTTTGCATAGCTTAAACATAGTGATTTCTAAGCTTATGCAACAAAGACAATGCCAAATAAAATATAAACAACATTTTTAAAAGTATAAAATAAAAAAATAAAAGAAATAATCTAAAAATCAATCTATTGTAAATTATATATTACATACAAAATGTATATATCATATACACATTTATAATAATATATTTGTAATAGTAGGAGTATTATAATATAATTTGTATATTTAAAAGCTGATTACAGGGTTACTTCTTGCCTGGCACAGTGCCACTTGCCAACTGTTGCAACTGTCAGTTGCGTTGAGCTGCAGTAGGGGCATTCCATTGCGCAAACTAATTAAATTCAATGCGGCAATGTTGTGCATATTCGCGACGTAATATGTAAATGCGAAATATGCAAAATGTATATGTAATTGATATTGTCATTGCCATTGAAATGTGTCATTTTGTTATCGTATGCATTTAAATGACTAGTGCGATAACGAATAACAATAACAAAAAATAACAGCAGCAATAACAACATGAGAGGTCTTCACATATCAATTTGACAGCTGCCTAGAAACATAAAAAAAAAATTACGCGTGTACAAATCGTTTGAAGTGCATTTATATGCTTTTTCCCATTTCCCCTTTCTTTCTGTATTTTGATTAATTTTTTTTTCTTTACCTTTTCCGTATCATATTTATCTAGAACTTTATCATGTGCTGCGGTCTGTTGTGTGCATCTCAACAAAAACAAAAAACAAAAAATATTAAACAATTCTAATTAAAAAGAATTTGCATTGCATATTTTCAGGACGTGGCGCACCTGACACTTGCATACACACACTCACACACACACACATTAGTCTACTTATTTCGAACCCTGCACTATGGGGAATTTGCCCTGTTTTTCGCCCCTAAACTCATTTTTTACAACTGCATAAAAAAAAACAAACAACTTTTGACTTAATTACATAAGAAATACATCAAACTTTTATGTTCCATATCATAAATCTTAACAGAGCCCTCTAATGTTAAGTTTACAGCTGTTAAGCACAGCTGATCTGCAGAGACGCATTTAATTGCATTGTACATTTTTTTTTCATTGAAGTGCAAATGATTCAAAATTTTTTAATTAAAAGATTTTTTGAATAACCTTTGATGGATTCTAATCGTTCCAAAAAATTTCTTAAACAATCTCATGAACATAAACCAATCGAGTAGACCCAAAAACTTCACTAAATCTTACAGTTATTAATAAAAGTCCGAAAAACAGCTCAAATTCCCCATAGTGCATTGCCTGCAATTCAATTAGAGCCCGAAACGAGTGCAACATAAACACACACACAACACACACTCGCATTTTAATTAAATAAATTTTGTGTGTTTCCTGATGTCATAAACATTGCGGCAGTAGCTGAAGAAGCCATAAAGGCATGAAAATGAAAACATTTAACCGTTGCTTATATGTCAGCCCAAAAGCGTTAAGAGGCTGTTTAGGTGTGCGTGTGTGTGTGTGGAGTGAGGGGTTAGTTGGGCTCCTTCGTTTGGTTGGTTTGTTTGCATAAATTGCAAAGAAAATTGCCTTAGCAGCATCTGCTGCCAGCCTGCCACCAACTATCTGCTGCATCGTTTTGAACTCGTCGTCAACAGATTTTCTGCCACGCCCATAGTTCCATATACACCACATATGTGTATCTGTGTATCTGTGAGCGGGGTATCGTATTGAGGCTGCACTGCAGCGCACATAATCAAATTTAAGTTGACTGCCTCGTCGAGTCGTTATGCCGCATCGTGTGGCACAAACTGGTTTCTGGCCTGTCTGGTTGCATTTAATTGAACTTCCAGCCATAGTTTTTAAGCCATGTTACGTAGATTTCATTCATCTGCATCTGCTTTATCCTAATGAACGTGCTCAATTCGCCATTTCATTGAGGTAATGGAAACCAAATCGTTTGGTGACTCTGCTTGTTGCCTGAAAATATTTGTTAAGATTTCAAACTGGCTCAATTTATTGTTTTATTTGTTTATTTTTGGATTTTTGAATAGTATTTTAGAATTAGTATTTTAGTAAATTCTTAATGAAATTGTTTTTAAGACACTTTTCAAAAGTTGGTGTGCGGTTTGCAGATTTGTGGTATAGAATGGGATTTGTTACAGGTTTATATGCGGTTTAAACATGTTTTAAAATATTTATAAATTTAGTTTGAGGGCTGATTAAACCCCAATTCAAACCAGATGTCAATCCAAATCACTTTAAAATATTGTTGCCCTGTCTTTAAAATTTAGAATAGCTTGACGTTCAAGTTCTGCTTACTCTCAAGCTTTCATATTTAGCAGCTTATTTCATTTTTAATTTATTCATTGAGTGCATTTGCAGCTTTATTTTTCAAACTTGTAGCTAACAAATATTTGTGAAAACGAAACAACTTCAATTTGCCTATCTGCCCACAACTAGAGTGGCTAATTAAACAACATTTTTATGGCACACTTGGAGCTTCCACAGCCACACCACCCACAAGCCAGCAACGAAAGCCTTTTGGCTCTGGCCAAAACCAACTTTGCCTTCGTCCGCTTGTATTTTGTGGCATTGGATCTCATAGTAAATTATTATTATTATTATTATTATTTTGTTCGTTGTTGGCTACAGCTGCAGTTTCTGGCTGGTTGGTCAGTGTGGTCATCCAGTGTCGAAACTAAGCACTAAGCAGATTTAATAAAGCCCCCCAAGTTCAGGATAGTTGCCAAATCAAGTTGTAGGCAAATGGGTTTTGAGGCTTTTCAGCGCCTGCTCTCAAAATTAGGCAAACGGCAAATAATTATTTATACGAGTGAATGTTTTGTTGGGCCCCGAAAAGTCTTCAGCTTCTGGCCTGGTCCGAGCATAATTGCCTGTGGCTTTGCTCTGTAAATTTTGTCATTGGTTTCTGTGGGCCCAAAACTGTCTGCACTTTATATTGTACACGACACGAGCAGCCTGACAGTCGCCTTGGGCAACGATTTTCGGGTGCTTTAATTAAACATAAATATTTATTAAAATATTTGTAGCAGCAATTTAGCAAATTTGCTTTAAGAGGAAGGAACGAGTTATTGTGTTTGCTATTAGAAAGCAAAAATTAAATAAAGCAATAAAATCTGCACTTTACAGTGTTCATAGTTACATTAACATTTGCTTTCAAATACATTTCGATTGCAAACAAAGTGTTGCAAGATTTCGATGATAATTATTAAAGCGGGTTTATCGGTAAAAGATTTTCTTTTTTTTTAAGTGCGAATATTTTTAGAAATTTTTAAGTTTTAAACAAAGTTTTGTTCAGTAAATGCCTGTTTTCAAACGTTACATATTTGGTACCGAAATTAACATATCCTATCCTAGTGTATAGATAACAAAAAAAGAGACAAAGCTTGTGTTGCTCATAAAAATCAAGTCAAAACTTTAGCTCATTTCAGAAAATGTTTTTTGTTTTATATTTCATTCAACTGAACTTGTTTTCACTGCTGTTGCCTGCATTACAATTAAGGCCCCGGCCCCCTCGCCACTAACAAGCAGCAGGAACAATGCGAACAAAATAATAAAAAAAAAAATAATGCTTAAGCAAAAGTTTAAGCAAATAAAAAATATATATAGTCTGCACAAAGCTAAAGCTTAAGGTAAGCAACTTTTTTTTTGTCGGTAAGGGTGCGGGTATTGTGAAGGATGAGGCTTTGGCGGGTTGGATAGGGGGGCTTCAATTGAATGCTTCGTTACCTTTTTTGCAGCAAATGTTGAAACATTTTCAAGTGGCCCAAAAGCACTTGAGGAACAAGTTTAAAGTGTGCTCACAACAACAAGGCATACGATATAGATATTGAGCTACCCGAAAAATTTGGGAGCCTTTTATTGTCAAGGACTTGCGCGCCCGAAAGCAATCCATAAAACAATAACTGGAAGATTTATTGCATGGCTACCTTTAGTATTCATGTTTTTTTTTTTTATTCTCCTTGGTTTTGTGTTTTTTTTTGGCAAACATTTTTAGTAGTATGCGCTTAGGTTTTTTGGAGAATGCATAGATTCCAGATTTAATGGGAAATAACATACATATATTAAAGTTAGGCGGCGGTTGTAGAGGAACAGGAAGAGGGTACAGCAAAGTGATAATGGGAAAATGGCAAAATAAGTATAAACTGCTTGCGACCAAGTTCAGTGAGCCTGAAGCTAAACAGAATGGAAGAAGAAGGGCGCATATGAAAAAAAATAAAAATTGTTTACTTAAGAAAGAGAAGAGAAAAGGAAGTGTATGCAAATTGGTGTTCTTTATTTTCTTTAATTTAAGAAGTTCGGCTACAAATTAAATCTGCTAGTTCATAGCTTAATTATATTAATATGAGTATTATTAGAGCTCAAAACTTGCCTACTTTAAGAAAGTTAATAAATTTGTAAAGTTTTTACTACGAAATTGTTCATAAAAGCTTGATCATATCTAGGCAATGTATACAAAGTAAAAATATATATATAAAATATTTTAAACTTGTACAAGCTTTGAACTAGTTCATATGACCTAGCTCAAACACTACAGCTTAAAAAAAAAATGAAGGAAATATATTGAGACTAAACAGTAATACGTTTTAATTTAATTAGTTTTATAATCCATGATCTAGTTCACAAGTTCAAAATGCATAGTAAATTCAAATAAAAATATTTTTATTTAACGAAGTATTTCTTCACTTCATCTAGAGGTATATAAATCTGTAAGGGTATTTCTTAGTCTATCTCTGTCTCTCTGTCTGTCAGCTAATCGAAACACTTTAGCGATTCATTAGGCCTTATCTTTTGTGAACTCACCGCCAAAACACTCACATGCGCGCCTCACATTTCCCAGCGGCCAGTTCACCTGTTTGTGCCACCAGCTTGACAAATCCTTGAAGCAAATATCATTTTAACAATGGCATTAAAATGAATTTGCATGCATAATTAGCTTGACTCGTCCCCCTGCCCACTCACCCCAGATAGCTTTAAAGCTGACAGCTCGTTCCCCTCACCCCTGTTTCGTCACTTGGCATTTGGTGGTGTGTGGCATACACCCCGCGGCTATGATGCATGTGTGACATTAACGCAAACATCAGGCCAAATAGCTTATAACAGTGGGTGGAAAAAGCTCCCCGCCACGCCCTCCCACTTAAAATGAAATTAAGGCAATTGGGGAATACCTAATGCGAGGTTAGCATATAAATAGACCAGTTTTGCGGCTAGGTTCAGCTGCAGATAACATTTAAAGTGAGATATTGTGTTCCACTGCTTTTGGTTCTCATGAATTTAGAGCTGAGCCAAGTTTTTATAGGATTCAGTTTATAATGTAACAGGCACCTTGAGTGTGTAGCTGATAAAAGGCTCATAATTTTCTCTGAATAATTTTTTGTTAAATTTTTATATGTTTCACTTTGTTTAATGCGCGAGATTAGTGCTTACGTCAAAGCCAATCTAGTTTACAGGTGTAAAATGAACACGTACCTGTTGTCAATTTTAATTCTCTTTCCATGAGTGATTTTGTAATACCCTATATTTTAAGATCCATCTGTTCATTTGCATTCGCCTCGGACTCGCCTCCAAAGTGAATAACCTTTCTAGCCGCTGCAGACGCTTTTGTTCTCAGCCTGTTTCATGGCCTTTTGAATTGATGTTTATAATTTGCACTCTGCTATGTTAGCCAACTTTGAACTGCGCTCATTTTGGCCAATGGCCAATTAAGTTTTTCTTTTGCCATGGCGGGATGCTACTCCATTACCCGATTAGCTATCCCTTTGCCATTTGTTTTTGTATTTTTTTTTTTTTTTTTGCAACGCTTTGCCAATAACTCAAAGCGGCCAGCCGCAATCGTGAAAACTTACAACACAAAAAAAAAAAACATCCTTTTAGCCGCGAGCCGTGGCTGAGCCACTCTTGACTCAACTGCCAGCTACCACATTTTGGGGTTGCATAAGCCTTGGCTAAGTGCAGAAATTGGTATCTTCTTTTGTTTATATCAGTGAGCATCTAATTTGGCTCTTGTTGAAATAAATCTGATTAGTTTCACCTTCTGCGGCTTGAGTACCTAATAAACTTGGCTTAAAAGAAAACTTAAGCTTGCTGGCCAAGTTAACTTTAAGTAAAGCACGTTGCGCTTAAAGTGCAATTTAATCGCATTACAAGTTATAGCCTTTTCATAATAAATTAGGTCAAAAAGATATTCAGCTTATTAAAATGAATTATTAATTGAGTACTCAATTATTTTGGCTTAAATCTATTGATTTCGCTACGTTTGCGACAACAAGCATAATCTTAGCTTATATTTTTAATTAAAAGCAATTGAGTTTTACTTTTAAATTTTTTTGGTTTAAAGAAATTTAATAATATCAGGTTTATCCTTAAAAATAATGCTGCAAAATTATATTTTTCAAAAATTTCAACTACATCAAGCCTAATTCGCACAATAAAAACTAATATTTAACTATTAAAATAGCATTGACATACTACAGAATTTAAATGCATTGTATTGCTTTAATCGCATATTCCACAATACACTTCCGACCCAATTTCTCCAACTGCTTTTCAATTCCGCCAAAACGCCACAAAAACCTTAGTTGCACAAAAAAATGCACTATCAACTTAACTGTTTTTTTTTCATATTTATTTTTTATTACAATTTCAACGTAAAGCTCCATAAAAATGTTGCCCTAATGAAACAAAAAAAAAAACGTAGAAAAATGTTACCTGCCATAAAAAGCTTTTGCCCCTCGTCTGACTCTATAAATAGCATCGATTGCGGCAGCTGCCAAATTCCCTCCACTTTTCACATTAATGGATAAGGTGTCAATAATAAAAAAAAGGAAGCGACAGTTTTTGTACCCTGCCGCAAACATCAGCATTCACTCATCAGCAGGAGGAAGAGGACGAAGCGGCGGCTGGCAACACCATGGGAGATCAACATTAACATCTTTCACATCCTTTACGTTGTCATTGATGAATTTAGCTTTTGGCTGTCAACGCTTTTTTAGCTGTTCAAGTTTAATGCCCTGGCAGAGGGTATTATTAATGCCATGAAATGTTTAAAAGCGTTGAGGAAAGCATAGCTGACCCAATAAAAACCAAAGAGTATAAACAGAGCGTAGGCAATATTTAAATGCATTTTTTTAAAGCTAAAATTTATGAAGCATGTTTCTGTTAATTGCAGAGCGCTAATATTTAAGAACAGTCTATTATTTAATATTTTAAAAGTGGTTGAATATTCAAATTATGCTTACCAACTTGTTCTGTTCTCTAAACTATCATGACCCAACTTAATAATAAGATTGATGTACAAATATAATCTTTTTTGAAATTATTTTATTTTTATCCCCTCCAGTTTACGTTGATTCGAAATTATATTTGGTTATAGATCAGCTAATTGTATAAGTAAGGGTATTTACACTTCGTGAACTTAAAGCTCTTATTTCTGCTTCGTTTTTTGTTCGCCTTTTGTCCTTTGGCTTTGTCTTGTTGTCATTTTTAATATGCAAGCCATTTGCCATAGATATGCGGGTATTGAGATACTTTTTGTAACTTTGTGTGGAGGCATGGGGCAAATATTTCAATGTGGGGACAACTGGGGGACAACTGCCCGTTTTACGTTCCATTCGGTTGCCATTAGCCATAAAATGGCTGTCATTTCGCTGTCGAGTGGGCGGGCCATTTACCATTTGTCGTGTCTCCTATTGCTGTCTGTCTGCTCCTAAAAAAACAGTTTCGTAATTATGCTCTTAAAAAATGTATAAAAATTGTCCTTAAAAACGCTAAGTTGTTTTCGCTCTGTCGGGGAGAGCAGGCAGTGGAAGGCAGGTCTTAAATATGTTTTTATTTTTTTATGTGGTGAAATTTTCTTATGCATTTTTAATATGATCCATAAATTTTTAATGAAGTTTTCGTTTTCGCTCTCTTTGCAGCGCCAATTAATTGAAATTGTGTTGTTTTTAAGGTAAGTGCAGCAATTAATTTAATTGGCATAAGTTAGTTAAAGGACTTTGCGAATTATGCAAATTGGTTGGCAAAAGTATTATTAGGTCTAAGAAATAAACAAGACTTTCTTTAAATTGTGAAAGCTTCCCTATCTGCCTCTTATTTGACCCTACATTCAACATTTGTGCCGAAAACGATTTTCTATCTTAATACTGCTTAAATATCAAGGAAATTATAAAGCGCTTTTTTCTACCATTTAACTTAGCGACCTCAATGCAAAACCCAACTCATTAGTAGTGTCCTTGTTCCCTTCCCTTTCCCTTACCTAAAAAAAAAGGAGGAAAAACTAGCTTGGCGAATTTCTTGGCCGAAACCAAAATTTTAATTGCACACGGAAAATTTAACGCCACAGAATATGCAACGCTTTTCGCCTAATTGCAAACGCCTGGCACTAAATTTTTGTCTAGTCCAATGAAGCATGCCACGCCCACGCCACCACACAGCCCACTTAGCCCACTTCCCCTCTAGCTTCTCTCCGTTCCGCGTTCAACTGCAGCAACCGCCGGCGAAGACGAAAACGCAGCGTCAAACGCAAAAACCGAAATGTAATTTAAAATTTTTGTGCGACGTTAGCATGAAATTTACTCCAATTTCGATTTGAATAGACTGGCCCAGCACAGGATATTACAACAAACGCATAAAGTGTGTAGCACAAAAAAAAAAAAAATAAATAAAAAATTACAATTGAATCCATAAATACCAGAACAATCGGGTGGTCGTAACTTTTTCCATTTACAGTCAGAAAAAAGTCCACCCTAGTGATGGGATCCGTAATTTATCTAAATTAAAGTCGATAAATTTGAAATAGATCCAAGAGTCGAATATATACTCAAAATGTTTTGTTCCGTATCCGACTTTTAAAGTAGATATAAACACTTTATGCATTGCTTTTTAAGTATAGCCAAGTTAAAATCAAATATTAAAATAGAAAGAACCACAGCATTTTGTCTTTAAAAAATTAATGACAAACTCGTGAAGTGGCAACGCTTAAAAGACAGCAAGTGTTGGAAAACGAACACTAAAATTGGAAAGAAGCGATTTAGTTTAAAAATACTTACAAATAAAGAAATAAATAAAATATCCAAAGAAAGGAAAGAAAACATAAAGGAATTTCTTCGATTTGGACGCCTTTCGGTTAATATTTCAATGAATTTGTAGAGTATTAAAGCGTCGGCAGCAAACGCATTTTATTGTTTTTTGTTGCCTGAATTCTTTTATCGGTTTGCCTTGAGGCAGTTTCGTTGATTAAGCGCCGCAGAATTATGCTAACAAAACCGTGAGCGAAGTTTTTGATGCAGTTTGATTGGATTTTTGGCATTGATGTGGCCCTATGCGCTAATCTGTGAGTTGGACGAAACGGAATTTTGTGTGTGTGTGTGTGTGTGTTTATGTGTGTGTGAAAATGCCTTTTGGGGCTTAACGAAAGGTGGCTAACTTTTTGCACAAGCTTAATTAACAGCTCAAATAGCTGGTCATTGCTCAATTAAGCAAACACAGCGAGGAAAAGAATGTAAAAAGGGGGAAGTGGGGGTGGGGGGATTACCTGATACGAAGAGGGGTAAGTGGTTAAGCGGGGGCTGGCACGCAGCTTAATCACCTAACGCGCATATTGCGTTGCCCACTTTTGTGGGTGGCCATCAAATTCCGCTTTCCCCCAATCTTTGCTTACGTCAATTATGCAAAGCGACGGGGTAAACAACGTTACGTGTTGCACTTGTTGCCACCAAGTTGCAAGTGGCAACTTTGACAGCGTTAATTTACATGCCTGGCCTTCAGTTTGCCTCCCATCCTGCTACCAAAAAGAGTTGCTTTTAAGCCTGCTCAAGCGCTTTTACCCCCACACACACACGCACACACGCATACGTAATTAATGCGTTTGTGCGCGCGATAACATTGATTTCTATGTGTGTGTGAGTGTTGTGTGTGTGTGTGTGTTGTGTGTGTGCGTGTGCGTGTGTCGGCTGCTTTGGAAATTCCGAGCTGCAGCAACGTTTTTGTGGTATTTGCTGATTCGATTAGAAGTTGAAGATGAAAAATTTTGCCATTGCAAATTCTTGATTGTGTGCGAGTGTGTGTGTGTGTGTGTGTTTGGATGTGTGTGGTGCACACCAGACTAAATGGGGCTTTAGCACGTTGAAGTTTAGCATATATTAACCTGAAACTGGAAGTGCCTTGCAGAGCATATAAATTTTGCATTTGAATTGGAATGAAATTTAAACTACAACTGGTTAAGTTGATTGGAATGTGTTTTAACTCTATTTTAGAGTGTTTGAATAAAGTATTGCATAGGAGATTGGAGAGAGTTAACATCGTAATTGAAATCGCAGTTGTAATAAATTAAGGAAAGTGCTGAGAAGATATTCGTATTAGGGTTTTGATATAGCTTGAATAAAGTTTGGCTGGAATTGGGATACCCTGTACCTAGAAATCTATGGAGTTTTTATAATTTTGTTGTTTTAAAATTTGATTGTTGAGTTATTCAAAAGTGTAAATTACCTTTAATTTGCGGCTGCGGTTTGAGCTTGAACATATTGATTTTTGTGTCTCTTATGTCTATGATTTTCGAGATATGTTAAAAAGTCGAAAACATTAAAACGATCCTTTTCGATGTTAGATAAACGAGATATTTTAGAAAATTTAGACGGAGATATTTCCCATTATATATGCATTGCAATTCTGCATAATGCATAACACATTTCGTAACAACATTAAAATACCCTCTGCAAGGCTGTAAAAATGCAATATAAAAATCAAAATCTATCCATTTCTCAAAAAGTGCTTTCAACAAGATATTTGACTTATTGTTTTTCCATTAGGTTGCATTACCAAATAATAATATCATTATTCCACAATCGAACAGCGATTATAAAATCGATTTAACTTTTTGACCACGCCCACAAATTTCTGGCCTGTTTTTAAGCTCTTGTGTAAATTCCGCTGCTAATTCAATTGATTTAAATGATGGATACACTGTTTGCCAAAACCTAACAAAATCAACACACACACACACACACACATATTTATATTCGTCTGCATAGGCACAACACGTAGCACGTAGCACGCCCCCTGGACCACACCCCTTCTCTCCCCATACCCCCAAACAAAAGTACACCCACAATTTTGACGCGACCACGCATAAATTGATGTGCGCTCTCGCTGTGCCCTTGATAGGCTATTGGGGCTTCTTGTCGATGGCGGGGGTGGAACAGCGGGGGGCCTATTAAAGGGCTTATAGCTGGTGGCAAGCCATTGCCAAGGGTGCCATATGAATAGATGCCCATTTAAGCGCTAGTCATGTTGCTGGTCACAGCTGCGTGCGGACTCCAATTGACCCAACAACCACCGCAGAGACAACGAACAATTGACAATTAAATTGTTGCTGCTCACTTACCACTCGCAGACCCAAGCGAAATGCCTACACTTTAAAGGTGTTGCGCCACCAACCTGCTGTGTTTCCCCTCCCCCGAACCAACTGTTGCTGCGCTGCCAACCCCCTTTTATTTCTGTGGCTCAATTTTTATGCGCGTTGATTAAATTTTATAATTTTGACGCACAATCGAGCGCCCCCTAGACACAAGGCTACTGAAAAATGACACCTTAGTTAATATAGAACTCGGAAACATTTGTGCTTTTGCCAACTTTTTAATTGTATGTTTAATTTGATGACTTGCAGTTGGCATTGATTGACAGGGAGTTAAAAATGTGGTTTAGATGACAGATTATTAATTATCAAATATATTTAATAAGGTAAAAGAGCTTTCAATTTAAAATATGGGATGTAATCTTTGTGGCCTAATAAAGTTAGGCTGCTCTCTATCCGTAGCACCCATAACTTATCTAAAACTGAACTGATTTTCATGTTTGATATAAGTTTGGTTATCATTTAAAATTATTATTATCGAAAATAAATTTTTTTCTTTCGATTATTTCGGAAAAAAAATAAATTTTTTTGTCAACAATCATGCTAAAATTGACAAAAATGTTGACATGTAAAACTCTTGGAGCTATTACTCCCATATTTCAAACTATGAGAAAACTGAACTGATTTGCATGTTTGACGTCATTTTATACATGGTTTGTACTCCAGATTTATTCATTGTTGCATTTAATTTTATTTTATTTTACATGAACATATTTTCTTTTAAATTTTGTTAATGTTATTTGATTCTGAAGCGCGTGTTAATTGTCACACGCCCACAATATGCAAATATGTATTTACACAATACCCCGGGTATCCGTCTGTGTATATATCTATGAGTTTTTGGGTATGTTTGTGTATTTACCCAAGCGTCTATCTAATTGCTGCGTCCACCCAAAAAACAGGAAAAAAACCAAAAGGTCGAGCTGTGCTGAGTAACCCTTGAAACATTTAATTTCCTTTTTGCATTACTTTTCTGGATTTGCCGCTTCAAAAATTTAATTTCGTAATTGAACGATCAGATGCACCTTACCTCCTGTGTCTGTGACCCCCTCCCCCACACCCTTCGCCATTCCGTGTCCATTGCCACTTGACTTGGCTCTTGTGTAACAAGCAGCAATTTAATTGAAAATTTATCAGTTTCACATTTCATTTGCATATGTGCACAATTTTCCCCTTCCTTCCCTTCCACACACATGCATACGCACACGCACACACATAGATACACTACGTTTTTCCAATTTGCATCGTTGACATTTTTAGTACATTTGTGAGGGAGCTCCTTGTGTGCGACCCTCATTGTTCCCAACAATTTCCACAAGTGTGCACCTCGCAAATATTTTGGCAGTATATATACCTATAGCCCAGAAATTGTTAGTATTTTCTAACTTTCCGAACACACAAACCTGCTGTAATATTTGCATTTGCACTCTACACATTTTGTTTATATGTTTAAACAACATTTCTGTATACCCTAGAAGCTTAAAGTGTTTGTAAGTGGGGATGATAGAAGAGGAATGTTTTAAAATATGAGAATATCAAAAAAAATAATCTTATATATTGTAATATTTTTTTTAATAGTTTTTTTTGCAAGCGTATTTAAATTTTTATGTAAAATGTATATATAGAACTTTTAACATACAAGTTAGAAAGGAAACAAACCTTTTTTGCCTAACAAATAAAAACTAATTACAGGGTATCTCTTTGTAAGGCACTCTCAACATACGCATTTTAATATTATATGTTTAAGTTTGGGCATTTCTGAGTGCCAGTCTGGCAGTTACTGCTAAATATTTGTAATTTTAACTCACTTCCCCGTCTCGATTCAGTCTAATTAAGTGATGGCTAAGACAGATATGTATATATATATATATATATATATATATATATATATAGAGGGAGATAGTTGCATAGAGACCTTTGGTAGTTATAGAAACAAGTTTGTGCGTTCCTTGTGTGTCCATTTATTGATTTTGTCTCTTCGATGAGCGATAAAGTAATTAAAATAAATGAGAATTTTGCTAACTTGAGCATAAATTAAACGCCCAGAAAATAGATTTACTCTTCCCTCCCTTCTATCTGTTTATAGTGTTTTGATGCAAACTTAATTGATATATTTGCTCAAATAATTTATATATTAATAACTTAATTAATTTGAATAAGGAATGTATTTATCTAGCCTTACAGCTGTTGTAATTTTTGCCATTTATAACAATAACAAAATATAATATTGTAACTATCGATATTTATATTTAAGTTATTTGAATGTACAAAAAATATGCTTGAAAAATGTTTGTAATTAAATATTATTGAGTTATATAATAGACAAGGTAACAAGTTCTAAAAGCTGCTTTATAATATTATCTATATATTTTAGCCACAATCTAAAACTTTTAAGACTTTTACATTTTACTTAAACTCTCATCAGTATTTATTTTATTTAAATACAAATATATTAAATAATGCTGTCAAACGATCGATTGCTGTGACTATCGATTAGTGAAATAATGCAAGGTGTCGCGTTGGCAGCCATAAAAATTAATTTTAAAATTGGTTTTGTGCAGCCTTCCGCAATAAAATTGGTTTAAATTTGAATTTACATTTTATATGTACTATAATTTTTTTATACTTATATATTCAAAGTGATTGCTGCTGTCAAACGTCTGATCCATAAGCATTTATGAGCTCAGCTGCATATGCGCGATACGCTGATAAGTTTGAACGAGGCTGCAAAGGCTATTAAAAATGCCCGCTCGCCACCAAGCTGAAGTGAGATTCCAGAGCGCAAAACTTTGAATGACATCGTTAAAATATTTGCGCTGAGAACATTAACTGCCTGTCGCTTAATGCAGGCAGAGCTTATGAGCGTGTTTGTTCAGTGTGCGAGCGTGTGTGTGTGTGTGAGTGTGTGTAAGCATGTATGCTGTGATGACATGCTGTTATTATTAATTTATTTTTATGTTTAATAACAAGCTGCACTGGCACCATAGCAATATCGTCAATGAGCTTGTAAATTATAAAAACTTCATTTTGTGGCAACATCAAAAGGCGCCCACGTAACACACTCACCACACACACACACATACACCCTTACATTGTTGTTGATGTTATCTCTGCATATCATGCCGTAAATATCAACGTCTGAGCTTGGTAGCTTTAAAAAGCTTTTACATCAATTAAAGCCGCTGGTCAAATGTGATCAAAAAGGTCCTGGGAATACGAATTAATCACGCTGTGAAAACTGTGTTCCCACAGTAGTCCCAAGTTTCACACACAGTTGCCCCACAGTTTCCTCAGCTTGTGCTCATTTACGAATTGCGGTTGGTTAATTAATATCAAGCTAATTAATTAGTGTTTGTGTGAGAAATCCAATATTCCATATACATATATATATATATGTATATATTTTGTTGTACACTCTGTTTAAAGCGGTGTGACCGGCGATTACATTATGTGCGGGTGTTGCGAATACAGGATAAAAGGTTTCATTGCAAATTGCCGTTAATTTCATTAGTCGTCCGCTGTATTCAAAGGCAGCTACGCTTGTGACTTATATAATTATCGAAGGCCACATGGGTTGCGACCTCACATTTGTGGGATTTATTAATGACACTTGAACAGTGAATATCGATAATATGATAATGAAAGCAGCGAACAGTGACCGCAAATTAATACCCTTGCTGAAATGAAAGAAGGTTTTTTTTTTTTTTATATATAAACTCGAGTTTTTTGTTTTGTTGAGGATTATAAGTAATAGAAGTTTGATTTAAAAAAGGTTGTTAAAGGTTAAGCAAACTTTTTGGTTGGCAGTCAAAGTTTCTGACAGCTTAGTTGGAATGAAATTCGCTAAAAATATCGTGTGCTTAAGTGAACAATTTTTTTTGCTTCCATTTCTAAGCAACTCTTGTGATCTTACATATATTTCGCTAAATTGATTTGTTATCATAAAAGAGCCTGCCTGCAAAATGGGATCTTTATGGTATGCAAGCAATAAAATTAAATAGAAATCAAATAATAATTGTTTCGATTTTAGATTTAAAATCTCGTATCTCTAGCTTCAGCTCCTTCACAAGTCTCAAACAAATCCTTTGCCTAAACAAATCCATAAACATCTGCACCGCAAAACACAAGCTTAAACATCGTTTCGAGTCAAATTTGTTTGATATGCGTGCTTGCCCCCAAACCGCCCTCAGCGTCGGGACTTTAGCTGCAATCCAAACTTTGAGCTGTATCCTGCTCCTTAAACATTTATACGTATATTGGAATTATATTGCATTTTTATTACCTACGCGCATAAAATTGTTGTTGTTGTTTTTTTTTTTTTCAATGTAGGTTTCGGGTTTTGTTTTTATTTTTTGTCAAGGCAGCTGCCGGGCACGCAACATTTTAAAAAACAATTTTGTCTGATACAATTTCTTCCTTGTGTGTATTATCGCCGAAATGTATGCAAATACACAAACGCATACACATACAAATATATATGTGGATATATAAATTTAAGCAGCCGGCGCCACAAGCAGAGGGCAGCGTACAAGGCGTATACGTAATTTTTATTTGCATGCCAGACAACGGCAACGACATCGTCGTCGCCGCTCACCCTGCGGCTGCTTATCACTTTATGCGTGCGTATATATATATATGTAATCATACATATATATAATCATATATATATATATATATATATGTATTTATGTTTGCTTATACGTATGTTAAGCCGAGTCTCGTGTCTCTGCTGTTGTAGCACTTTGTGTGTCTGCCAATTTGTAATATTCCCCGAAACGCTTTCGCCTTGATTTCTTCTCTATAAAAACTGTATGTATAATTGTATAATTGCTGCTTTCCTTTGACCTAAGTGATTACCATTTCTATTTATCATGTTTCATGTTTTAGTGCTCGCGTTGCTTACGTTTTCGTTTCCGCTTTGTGTGATATTCTTAAACGTTATTGTATATTCTTGACCGAGCGTTTTTGCAATTCTGCTTTGTGCTCCAATCTTAAACAGTTTGATGCCATATTTATCTATGCTCTCTTAAGAGAGCACGTTTAGCATTTTGCTTTGTGTAATATTTTTAAACGTTGAGCTAATAAATCAAGCTTTTGCACACACTTTAACGTGCATATTCTAAATCCTTTTGTTGTCGGCGCACTTTATGTTTATGATTTCCCAAAGAAAAAAATGGTTTTATTTTTCTTAATTCGTTTTTGCTAATAGTGCTGCCTTTCTTTGAGATCTTTGGAAAGAAAAATTTTTTTAATACATTCTTTATGCGGCATTCTTTAAAGCTTTTTGGAGTGTTTTATTTATTATACTTTTATTTTATTTTTTACTTTTTTAAGTGACGCATTTCAGAATCAGTTCCATTATATTTCCTCTTTTGTTTTCGTTTATTATATAATTTTTTCCAGTCGAATTGAATAAACAAGTGGTATTTTATGTGCACAGGCGAGAGAGGAAAAATAAATAATGCGAGGTGACATTTTTGTTGTGTGGTGTGTGGGCAAAGTGTGTGAGCGACTGACGATAGGGAAGAGGGGAAAGGAGACTGTCCCCGGTTTTATGATTGTGTGTGTGCGATGGGCATGTGTGTGTGTGTGAGGTGAGGTGTCGCCTTTAATGCGTTTTCATGCCTTATTTAAAATGATTTTCGCTTTGCCACTCAGGAAATTATTTTCGTTTATTGTTTTTCGCAACGGAAGCATGAGATATTCGCCGTGTCTCCTGCGGCATCTGTTGCTTCAGTTAATAATTTTGCGGCCGTGTGTAATTTTTCAGCTCAATTAAGCGCAATATTATAAAGCAAACATAAGTGAACTTTTCTCTTACGAATAAAAAGCGGAAAAAATCGAAAATAATATAAATATATTATTATATATACAATATATAAATAAGACAGAGAGAGAGAGAGAGAGAGACAGTCGCAATTCCCAAGTCAATATTAATAAATTTCGATACGGAAAACAATTGGAAAAAGACAAACACAAAGCGTGTAAGACAAAACGCGGCCGAAAGGCAAAAGGCACAAAATTAAAACTGAATGTGGCACGGAAGCAAAACTCAAGCGTTTAATTAATCGAGTGGAAAGGCACATATACACATACACACACAGTTCACTCGCATTAGTCGTAAACAGCAAAAGACAAACATCAATATGGAGACCAACTCAAAGGGGAGATAAACTCACAAAAAAGGACCCTGCAGCCAAAAGCAAAGCAAAGCTTAGCCCGTGAATAGAAACGTGTTTGGTTTGATAGAGACAAGTGTGCTGAAAAATACCCTGTATATTAATTCAATAGAAAATTAGAAAGAATATAAACGTGTTTCGCTTGGGAAATACATTTACAATATTAAAAAAAAACTGGTGCCAAGAAATTATTTTTTCAAATTATGAATATTTATATGTACCCGTTTTTTTTTTTTGTATATGTGCAGGGTACAGAAAATACAAATATAAATTGAAAGTCTGCAAGAATTGAAGCCTGACAGCTCAGCACTTTGTAATGCAAACGAGTTTGGCATATGTTCGAATATATACGAAACTATGTACGATAGTATAGAATTATAAATTTAGATGATATTCCAATAGAAAAATCTCTCATATAAATAAAAATATAAATATATATTAAAAAAAAAACAAACAATGACATTTAACATTTCAATAAGCGTAGGCTGGCCAAATGCAATGACAAAGCATTAGCGAAGTAATCCAAAAGGAATACAAAAAAGCAGAATACAAAGAAGAGGTCCCTTCGCAAATCAATACTCATCCTTGTAGCGCCAAAAGTTGCGCCTCTTAATGCTGTGGGCGCGGCGAGCTGAGAGCTTTTCATGTAATTGATTGTTCACCACACGGCGTATGCGCAATGTCTTTGCCCGACCTCCTTGATGCCAGCTGCTGTGCGTCCTTTGGCATTTGCCGTTTAGCATACTCAGTCGTAAGCCTTTCCAATGCAAATCTATTGCCACTCGCCTTTATTTATGCCATTCGTTTATTGGTTTATTTGTATAATTTTCTGGTTTTTCCTTTAGCTTTCGCCTGTCATTTTCTATGCACATATTTTTTTTCTCTTTGCATAGTTTTCTATTAACTGTCGAGTGGAAATCTTTGTTTGCAATTGGTTTCCTTTTTGCGATTTATTCGCAGATGTTCGAGAGTTACTTGGATTGGTTTGTGTTCAGTTTTATTAGAATTTATGATTTGCTCTGGTTTCGTTTTTATTTTTATTTTGCTAACAATAGGAAATTTTTAGGTATTTCAAAGGAATAAAACTGTAGTCTAAAGCCAAGAGCTTAGAGTCATCTTAATTTGAACAATTTGTGCTCTGGATCAACAGATATATTATTATTAAATCTTAAATAATATATTAATTATAATAAAGCACCAAGCTTTGCTGATTTTCTTATATTAAACATTGATGATAAATATAAAATATTTTATTTGAAGATCTTAAATATTTATTCACTAACAATTATTCTCTTTCTTTTTAGGTAAGAAATGCTCTCATGACAATTATGCGTATAATACAATATTTATTCAAAAAACATCAGGTAAATGCAAGCTTGCAAATAATGCAATTACCCCGTTTCATGATTTAATAATTTATTCCATTTGGCAAACACATATATCTATATCATATCCATTTCTCTAACAATGCCCCAAACTGGAACTTATCAATATGCATAGCCGAGCATACAGCAACAATTTGATTACATGCATCTCTATATCCGCACAGTTTCTGCTAAAAATCAGCGCACGTCTTCTCTGAAATGAAAATGGAAAAACTTTGTTCGTGCAGTGGCAATTAGAAACATATTTCGAACGTATTTCGCCATTGTTGCCGCAGCGCTCGACGGCAGCAGGCATGTTTTTTCTCTTCTTCTCTCTTCTTTTTTTTAATGGCAAATATAAAATGGCGCCGACGGCGCCGCAGACATGTTTGTGCATGCCGGCAAACTGTTTAAAGTGTGCTGCGGAAGCGGAGTCGAGGGGAATTGCCAGAGACTACAGGGCACTCGGAAATCAGTCGGATAAGGGTTGCCAAGTGGCATGGCAGACCCTTTTATTGTTATTGCTGTGTGCGTGTTAAAAAGAGAGATGAACAAAAAAAAGAAGAAAAAAATGGAAAACGGTATTTTTTGGCAGAGTTGCTCAGCTGGCAGCTCAAACCCAATCCACAAGCCCATAGACCAAGTCTTTTGTTCGTGCTGCCAGACTGAGTTTCATTCAATCAGAAGCATCAATCAGTTATGGGGGGTAGGGAGGGTTAAAGGGAGCTTCTGCTAGGAACAAAAGACTGCACGGATTTTCAACTTCATTTTTGTCGATTTCGAGGGCATCGAAGCGCAAATGCTTCTCGCTAACACCTGGCCAACCTGTCCACGTATTTATTAAGTCATGATGCCGAATGGCAGCCCGTTCACAAGGAAAAAGAGCACAACGGTCGATCCACATAGCCTTCAAAGCTCACAACTCTCACGCACAGCCATGTCTTTATTATCATTCACAACATCATCATCATCTTCATAACTGTCCTGTTGTGTCTGCTTGTTGCGTCAGTCAGCTCTGCAGCCTGATTTTTTCAACACCATTTTCTTGTTTTCTTTCTTTTGAGGTTCTTGTTTACCTTATTCGTTTCGTTTGGTTTGTTCGTTTATTCGCTTTTTCTCATCCTTTGATTGCTTTTGTGCATTTTTGAGTGTCCAAATCGTTTGAGTGTAATTTTTCGCATTTGATGCCACCTACGCATCATTTACGTCGCTTTTCGAATCATTCATTGCGATTGGATACGAAAAGAAAAACCCCAAAAAAATGCTACTAGTATTTGTAGTAATATTTCTACCTATTTAAATTGATTTGTGGCTGGAATTTATCACTTGATGTGCTTGAGATTATCGTTTGATAAAAAGTGGGTAGCACAAAACTTTTTAAATAATTTATAAGAAAATTTATAATTTTTTTTAAGAAAGTATCAGTTGAGTTTTTTTTAAACTTAAATTCATGTTCAAACACTTAAATATGTATGTTATACATTTTTTATTAATTTTATCGTTATATCTGAAAGAAGTTAATGAAATTGCAGCCAAAACACTAATAGAGATTGTCTTTAAAACTATTTTTTTTTTTGCGTTACCAACAAAACAAAAACTAATTGTTCACCCAAGTCCAAAGAAGATTATAACACTTACTTTTAGAAGTTCTATCTTGTAAGTTTAATAGCTCATTTACAACACTTGGGTAGACAACAAACAATTCTTCTGCGTCTACTTTTCTATAAAGAACTGACATTTGACACGGCTCATTATGCACAATTCTGTTGTCCCTGACGAGGGATCACTTTTAAGTTCCTCGTCCACAAAAACTTGCACATCATTTGCCAGCTGACCCAACTGCAAAAGCATTTAAAGTTTTCTTTATGGCCGTTCTGACTTTTGTCAACCTCAAATACAAAAGAGTTTTCTCTTTTTGTATACATTTTTTTTTTGCAACCTTTTAAGCCTGGAGGTTAAAGCTCATTAGTTCTACAACTGAATTTGCACACCCCAAGAATATTAGATATACAAGTGTGTGTGTGTGTGTGTTGGTTGTGCTGCCTTCGCATTTCAATCAATGTGCAAACTTTTGCCGCATACAAATGCATACTAAAAAGTCCGCCAGCTGATGTTGATAGAAAAAGCCAGCGAAAAAGTTACGTCAAATTGAATTCCGTGCAAAACTTTTGCGTGTTTTCTTCTTCTATTTTTTCTGGGCAAAAATAAATTCTTCGCATTACTACGCTTTCAACGGCTTTTCTACAACATACCCTGTAGTTATGAGTGTGGGGGAAATAGAGGGTCCATCTACTCTCTACTACTACTACTACTATATTAATTATTCGTAGTTCAAACTTATTTAACATTTGCAGTTGCCACCCATTTTTCATTCGTTCATAACTCAAAATTTCATAAATATTGCATTGACTTCTGGTACATGTAGATATAATAAAAATATTCCGAATAAAAAACTTTATTTTATTATGTAAATTTTATATTATTCTATATTATACTTTTTAATAGTATAGTCTATAGGCTGTATTCCATACTTTATTAACTCTAATTTATGGTGTACTTTATTGTACTCTGTACTATGCTATAATTTATACGTCGCTCTATACTAGAATATATTAAATACTGTTCCGATTGCTCTACTAAGCCAACTCTATTTTTTTAATTCTATTCTATTCTACACTGTTTTATCCTACACCTTATAGGGTATCTAGGGTACTTCCTAGTCGAGTACTTATAATAAGCTCATTCCAGTGTCATGTTTTTTTTTATCCCAATTTTAAAATTGAATTGGCTTTTATTGTGGATAGCCATAAGCTGGTGTAAAATTATTGATGGCGCGTTGTAGGCGGCGTATACGTTATATTTTACTTAACTTTATTTTTTTGTAGCAACTGTACCGGAAACATTATGGAACTGATTTGCAGCCGACTGTTGCCTGCCTGCCACTTGCAGCTGTCTGTCTGCCGCAGCGCGAGGCGCACAATAGCCAGGCGGAAGTAGAAGTCGCTTATCCCAGCAGCTTTTGCCTAGTCTGCCGCACCCTCTGCCCCTCGCCCCTTTAGACGCTTTGTTGCGCTGCCTGTCGCATACTCTATTTTATTATTACCTTCTTCTTCTATTTTTTTTGTCATTCTTTTTCTGCTTTTGTGCCAAGCGCACATTTGCATATCAATTTGTTTCATTCGTGCACTTAAAGCTTTGCTGCATTTGCAGCTCGTTCTTTGCATTCTTTGTGAGTGGGCGTGTGTGCCACATTTTGTTGCATACTTTTGGGTGCGGATTGCATTCCACATTCTGTAATCTGCCCTGTTATTGTGCGGCTTCTACCATTGCACGTAATAGTGGGGAAAAAAATCAGATTCGCCTTTAGCATTTTGTCTTTTTTGTAATTCTTTTATTTATTTCCAAGTATTTTGGTGACTTGTTTATTGGCCTTTGCCTTTGCTGTGCTCTTAACGCAGTGACAAATTGCTCATATGGGCCAAGATTTTATCGCGTATTTGTAAAATATTTATTTGGTTGGCTTTGACGCGCTTTTTTACTCTAAGTATTTATGGCATTAACATAAGAGTTATATAGAGGTAGAAAAATATTTTGCTTTTATTTGATGAACGTCGGTTGCAGGCGGCGCATTTAAATTAACGTGAAAGAAATGCCTTTTATTATTTTATGCCACAATTAATTACAGTAATGTAATATAGATTGCGAAATTTAATCAAATTTACCTTATATATGTATGTTGCTGAAAATTTCATTCGAATCGATTAGGGTAGAAAATAAATATAAAAGAGCACGTATAAATTAAATATAATACCTTGTTTGTGTTTTAAAATAACAAATTACAGCAATTCGTTATGTAGTGAATTTTATAATTAATCAAATGTAAGCGATTAAAAAAAGCCGTTTTTTTAACTTTAAATTAATTATTTATCAAAAGTTACCGATTTCAACGGA
Source organism: Drosophila colorata (assembly GCA_035041545.1). Taxonomy (NCBI): domain Eukaryota; kingdom Metazoa; phylum Arthropoda; class Insecta; order Diptera; family Drosophilidae; genus Drosophila; species Drosophila colorata. The sequence continues at coordinate 10,075,207 of JAWNLD010000680.1, forward strand.
TTTTATTTGTTATTAAATTTTCAAGCGTAGTAAAGCGGAAAAAATTTCTTTTAAATGTATAGCATGTGTATTTGAATATAAATTAAATATATTTGTCACATGATTAAAACCGGTTGATAATTTTTAAAACATTTTTAAAAAAAATTATGTATTTATAATAAAAAATTTAAAGTTTGCAGTTGATTAAGCTTGTTTTTATAATTATTAAAACGCTTTGTTAAAGTTTTAATTAAACATTTCAAAAAGCTGTTTTCCCTTTCCTTGCTAGATTTTTAATAAAGATCTCAAAAATGGCATTTGTAGTTATTTAAAACTCACATGTGAATAAACATATGAAACCATTTGCTAGCGCAACGTAGCTAAAAAATTTAAATGCTCATACACACACACACACACACACACAAACAGTGGGAAAAGTGAAGGAAAAAAGCCAGCTGCCTGGGAAAATCCGCGCTGTCATTTGTTTTGACATTTCGCTAATAACTGAAAATTAGTGTTTCCGCTGTCAGCGCGTTTGCAAATTGAACAACGAACGAAAATTGTAAAAATCGTGCAAAAAAAAAAGAGAGAGCGAAATAAAAACAGTAAACGAAATGTGCTCGCTAGAGATTTAAAACGTAAACAAATGAAGCAACGAAACGAGGGGAAATAATGAAAAGCTGTGTGCTGCAGTTTTTCCAATGCATGTTAAACCTGCGCGTTAAATTGGAATTCCGGAGGGTTTTGTTTGCTTCCATTTGGTTTTTATTTTTCAAGTTTTTATGCTCTTCAAAAATTTGTTGATTAGTGCAGTTTTATCCACTTAAAGCGAATGCAACACAATTTCTTGTTTTGCATATGCATGAGGCTCCACTGTACGATGCGAATATGTGCGGGCTGTTGTAACAAGTGTGCTGGCAAGGAGCATACAACATGGCGATACTAAGCCTCGCACTCGAACGCAGTTAAAGTGCCGGATAAGGGGGTGGTGGAGAGAGGGGGGGGGGGGGTGGCGGCCTACTACACATTGTGCTGCATCAGCAGCAGGGATGCAGTTGCTTATAAAGCTGTGTGCAAATATGAGCGCTAAAAAGCTGAAAGAAGCGTTGGGCTTCAGGCTGGCAGTATAATGAAAGAGAGGGGTGTGAAAAACAAGGGTAAGGGGTGAAGGGGGTCGGGGAAGCTCAGAAATGCAACTCATTAACAGCTAAACAAGGTGGCGAACCTTGCAGCAGAGTTCATGCAACAACACAGTTCAGTTCGTGTTGTCAAAAAGTCAACACTGGAGTAACTTTTGCAATAGTCGTTGTTATCACCAAACAGGTTGCAACAGTAGCAGCAGCAGCAACAACAAAAATTTGTCATGCAACATGAAAAGTTTGTTGCAACAACAACAGCTACAAGCTGAAGTATGAAATAAATAGAGTTAGCTGCGCACCAAACTTTTTAATTGTTTGAATTACACACAAAACAAACACACACACACACATCTAGGCTGTGCTGGTGTGTGTGTGTGTTTTGGGGTTGTGTTGTGGCAGCAAGCGTACACGAGCTTTTTTAATTTTTATTGATGTTTCGCTGAAATTCGCAAAAACCCATCCAGCATTGCCAACTTTATGACAATTTGTTTTGTGGCCTGTCTTTAGCGGTGAAAATCGCTTTAAAACCGCTAAACAAATCAAAACTTGATACGAACATTTTTGTCAAATTTTAAAGCTGAAAAATATGGTTTATTGTGCAAACGAAGAATTGAAAATTAATGACATTTCAATTGCACTTTTGCGTGTTTTTTGAATCCCACAATTAGGCTTTAAAATAGTTGATGTTGGAGTTGTTTTATATTTTGAGTTAAGCGAAGAGCTTTCAATTTGCTGTATTTAAATTTTTATATAGTTGTTGAACGCACGAAATTGCCCAGTTTTTTTTTTTACAAATCTCTCACAATTCGCCTTTTTATAAACAATTTGCCATTTTATTGGCATTGGCAAAATTTAAAGGCTATGATTGATTGAAACAATAAGCTTTACATTTCAGTTTCAGCTTCAAATTTAACTTAGTGAAATACACAAACAACTTTTTTTGAAATCTCCCACATTCGCATTTACAATTTTCAGTTTTTTAGTGTTCATTGTTTTATGTACAAAAAGAATTTGTATATATTTTCATTCATTTTGCAATGTTACTCAATTATAGAAACAGAAATGCATATTTCATGACATCTCTGACAGTTCGCCATTAAAATGAACATTTGCATGTGTGTTGCAAATTAACATCACATAGTTGTTATCGTTGTACCCATTTGGTACATTTTGTCCTTACCCGCACACTTGGCATAATAATGAAAAATTAATCGCTGAAAAATCAGCGCATGCTGCAAACTGCGTCACACAGAGAAGAGCAAGGGAGAAAAACTTCGTTGCATACAATTTGGCGCCAAGTTTAATTGAAACGACGACAAGAGTGGCGCCACAAAAAACTGTGTGCGAGGTGTAAATTGCCACACAAAGAGTGGGATGGGTGCTGAGGGGGAGATAAAAGGAGTGAATGTAAGCGAGAAGCAAAAGCAACCGATGAATAGACACGCATAAATTTTAACAAACAACTGGCGGCTACAAAAAAAAAAAAGTATGCTATATGCTCCGTGCATACTAATAACCCAGCTCCTTTTTCGCGAGCAAGCGAATATACCCTGTAAATAATAGAAAAATTGCCAACAGCACAAGTTTTACTTTTTAATCTCCAGTTATTTAAATGGAATACAAAATATGTGTGCATATCATAAAACATATATTAATTTAAAAGCTTAGGAGAACACAGAAAATATCTTTATGAAAAATCGAATTTTTACTGGTATATAACATACTTATATAAATATTCCAATATTTACTTTGGTTTAATATTTAAGCAAAACTTTCAAAATATGTTAATCATCTAATTTGCAAAAAATTAAATTTTATATAGTAATGTTATTGTAAAAATATTTTTTTCTTGCAGCTTTCATCCTAATTTTAACAGGGTACTACACAGTCGCATACTTTGATTGTTCTTTGTTTTCTCGCTAGTTTAGTTTTTGCTTTGGTAGCTCATGCGCAGCTTTTTCTGCTGTTTTTGGTTGTTTATGCTGCTGCTGTTGCTGCTGCTGCTGTTGCGGCTGCTGTTGCCTTTGGCAGAAAATGTGCGCATATTAAGTTGTTGATTTGTTGATTTGCATTTCTGTGCCGTGCACCCTAAAACCCAGAAAACTAATGCCAGAAAATTGGATGCCACAGAAACTGTGATTAAGCCACATGCAGCTGAAAACCAGTGGAGTGTGCTAGCTTTGTGTGCGTATGGCAACCCTGGCAACATAAAATCACAGCAAAGAGCAACATTTTAATTTTTATTGTCAGTGCTAATGCAACAGCTCCATCAAAGTCGTAAAGCTGTCAAGTGCGGGTCTTCCCCTCCATAGATTCCCGCACCCCAAAACACTCAAGTGCCATAATGCGTCACCTGCAATCAAGTGCCTACCCGCTCGCCCCCTCTCTTTCCCTCACCCCTTCCCCTCTCAGCTTGCATCTTTATCCGCAGCAACAGGGTAAACGTGCACTATGTTGCAGGAGTTGTTAGCTGCCTTATACTGCCACTGACTTGCCCCTAGCAGCCTAGCTTAACTTATTAGAATTCGTGTATCTTAACTCTTTTATGCAGTTTGCTAACGTGTTTATTAGTTGTGCTAAAATAAGCTTTTATTTTCCAGTAATGTGAAAAAATTAATTAGCTATTATTTTATTACATTTATTTGAAATGTTTTTAGGCAGATAAAAAATGATTATAATTAATTTTTGGATACATTTATCTTTGAAAATAATAACTGGGGTCTAAGTAACCTTTTTGAATATTTTTTGATTGATAGCTCTATATAGATTTTGGTATCGTTGTAGATATATATGTGGATTTTGCAGAAACAGAAAATAAAAATAAAAAATGTCAAATACATGTTTTTTACACGCTTACATAATTACAATTAGGAAGTTGGCGGAAGCTTTAATATTTTTTCTAATAAAAATAAAATATTTACAAAAAATATATATATTAATAAATAAAAAAATAAATAAAAAAATTAATTAAACAGGCAATAATAATTATTATTCTGAAGTAACTAATGTGAGCTTTAAATTCCAGGCTTTTTATGTAGAGCATTCAATTAATTGTTTACTTTTATAGGCGCTTCTTCCAGTCATGTTGCTTAGCGTTAAATTGTAGAAAAAGAAAAGAAATGGGGAAAAGTGTAGGGAATAATTATTCTGCGTTTTGTATGAGCAGCGAGTTGAACTTCAGTTGAGCTGCGGGCCTTGAGAGGCTCTTTCCAAACAGCACTTGAGTCAGCTGCAGTTGTTGTTGTTTGGCGTTGCCTTTGTTTTGGCATAAATATGTAAAGGCTTGCATACTTTTAGGCCCGCGCGTTGTTGCCTTTGTCGGGACTGAAGATGCTTGCATTAAGCGTTCATTCAAGGCACTGAATAGAAGATGAATACACTCAACGGCCGCCATTTGTTGCCAACTTTTGCAGTTAATTTCGCAAATGAAAGCTGGGACAAAGAGCACAGCGAGTGTCTCTAGCTATCTCTTTCTTTTCTGACTACTTCTTCTCTTTCTATCTGTGACACGTGTAAAACAGGGTATGTAGTTCCTGTTTTATTTTTTCATTTTACTTAATGCCTGGCCATGGAATATCAATTATAGCGCCCTGCAATGTAATGGAAATTGTATTGCATTTTTTACGGTTTTTTCACACACTTTTCTGGCTTTCCACTCTTTGCCATTGTAATTGTACTTTCGGTTTTTCCCTCCAACCCGGTTTTTTGGCTCTCACTTAATTCGCGCAATCGTGTTTGCGTATCAACAAGAAAATTCGCTGCACGAAAGAAATATTCATTTTAATGAAAAACTCGAGATGGCTTATATTAAAGCACATGCATATCGTGCATATATGCTGATATATATTTACGATTTATTTATTTCTTTATCCCCATATCATGTGGGGAAGCGTGCGGCATGCAAACAAAGCCAAAAAATTAAATTTTCGCTGATCATTTGTATATGGCGACGAAAATCCTTAATGGACAACGAGAGCGACTCATTAACACAGAATGTTAATATTTTAATTCCAATGTTAATGACCGAAAGCGAAATGAAGTTGTCCAAAGGTGAATATATTAAAGTAGGCAATATATTATTCGAAATGGTTATTCATTGTTTCCTTAAGCCTCAAACTATATCTTGAATACTTTATAAATACAATTTATACACCTTTAAGGAGCTATATGTTTTTTTTTTGCCAAAATTGCAAGGCACTTTCATAAATAGAAAAATTAAAATAAATATATAATGATAAATATACAAATTTAGTTTTAAAACTTTAAATTTGTTCTTTTTTAATGCGCTAAAGAGTTTTTTCTTTATTACAACTTTCCTTACAATTTTTGTGCTGAAAACGCCTTAGAAAAAAATTTTTTTTTTTTTAAGATTTGTTCTCCAAATTTCTTTTAAACTTGTTCAACTTGTGTAAAGTTGTATGCTTCAAACTATATTTAACTAGACTTGATTTTGCTATAGACTCTAATAAGAAATATTTGTAAGCATGCTTAAGCTGTTTATTTCAGAAATGGATGAATTCATTGATTGTACTGCCTTTTTTCAAGTAGGTTTTTTTTCCTTATTTTATTGTAAGCTTTATTGCTATCGAAAATTGGAATAAGATAATGCTGTTGCACGGCTTATTCAAAAGGATATAATGTAGATTTCCTTCACTTTTATTTTATTGTTAGCTTTTTGTGCGAAGAAAAGCTTTGCACATTTCTGTTCAATTCGCTTGAAAGTGTTTTTCAAAATATTCGTATATGTATTATATGACGAGTGCATTTCGCACCACTTTATGTTGTGTCAAATGCAGCAAGCATTTAGTCTATATGCACACACACACACATGCTACAGGGTACAACGAGAAACTATCGTTTTGTCGTTGGGTTTTACTGCTGTGCTGACACTTTGCGTACTTTGTGTGAATGCGGCTCGTTTTCTACACATATCCTTTCCCTCCCTTTCCCCCGCTTCTGCTCCTTACCCCTTTCTTCCTAATGTTTTTTTTACTGCTTTGCACTGGGGAAAAAAAAAGGAAGAAGGCAAATGAAGCCGCTTTTCTGCGGGCGTTAACCGGGCCCATTTGTTGTTGACTTTGTGCTCCAGTTGCAGCCGCGATTGCGGGTTAGTGCATAAAAAATATATAAAACGACAGCCCAAGAGCTGAAGAAGAAGCAGAGGCTGGCAACACGGCATATTTGGCTTTGAGGCAACTATCATTAAACAACTATGGCAACCACAGGAATGGAGCAAGAGAAGCAGGCAGCGGGCATCTGCAGCACATACGCGCATGCTAAAAGCTCTGGCAAAAGGAAAAACAACAACAAAAACCACAAGAACACAACAAATGGCGTCAACAAAAGGCGTTTCCACTTGCCCGCTTCTCCACCCCCGTTTTTAGGTGCACTTTCCGCCTGCAACTGCTGGCTTTTGACTCCTGTAGCCTTTTTAAGCTGCTAACTGCCGCTGCAGGCGCCTTCAAAGGCATCAGCTTAATGTGTTTTGGCATCGGTTTTCAAAGTGTACGGTTAGAGGCTTTCATTCTGCATTTCGCTGAAACCAAGTTTCTGAGCTTCTCTTTGCAGCTCTCTGGCCAACCACAAAGGCAGCCCAAGCAGCCAAGTGTCAGACTGTTTACCCGAAGCTGCCTTTAGCCTACAGACCCCACTCCTTAACACCTCCTCTTTGGTTTTTGCTACTGTTTTTTATTTTGTGCTTTGTTTTAAACTTCTTTTTTCTACTCTCTCTCTCTTGGCTTGCACTTTGAGTTTGACTTGCGGCTATTGCAATTGGGTTTTGTGTTTTGCATTTTGGTCAGACTTGATTGATGTGTTGGCCCATTGTTGCAATTGATTGTGAATTGAGAAATCTTCAAATTGTTGAACTCCTTCACAGACAATATGTACTAACTGCTGTAGTAGAATAAAATTCAATTGAAAATTCTCTTTTTAGGCTCACAAGTTGAGCGGAACGCTAGCGATTTCAATGTGAAATTGTCTTCTGATCAATTTTATTTATATACATTTTACAATATAAAATTCTGTTTGTTTTTGTAAATAAATTTATTTTTGCTTAGATGTTTTTACAATATAAAATTCTGTTTGTTTTTTATAAATAAATTTATTATTGCTTAGATGTTTTAAGTTTTAGCTAAGGGTCACATCTAAGGATATCTACTCGTTTTTGGCTGAAAAATGTTAAAACTTTTAAAATACATTTTTTTTAATTAAATATATTATGATGTAAAATATATATAAATGTTTATGAATATATACATATAAATATTCTTTGTTTATTAAACGCAGCTCAAAATCTTTTTAGTTGTTGTTAATCAAAATCTTGATCAGATATTCTTGTTTTTGCGACATTCTATTTTAGTCTGCAGAAAAATAGAGTAGCTTATAAATAATAGAATAAGTTATTTTGACCTATATTAGCACTCGCCCAGTTACACCTGAGACTGTTTAAAATGCAGCTGTGAAGCAAGGTTCTTCACTTAATTCAAGTCAGTGAGTCGAGGACCGCATCAATTCGCCACTCGTTCGCATGCAGAAGAGAACAAAGTCATAAAAAAAGAAGTGAAAACGTTGCAGTCGGCTGTAACCGACAGAGCAATACTCGTTTACTTATGTGTACTTCTATAAAAATATAAAAATAATAAAATAATAGCTTCAATAGCGGCGAAAAAATGGCGTACATACGGACAGACGGTCGGACAGCTAGACGAACATTGCACATACCCAATATACTCTTTTCACTTCTACAACGAGTATAAAAAACAAGCAAACAACAACATCTCAATTTGTCTCAAGCTGTCAAGTTGGCGTTGCAACACTTTTACACTTGGAGTGTGGCAGACGGGACGACGCGACGATGCGACGTCATCGTCAGCTGCAATTTTCCCTTTTCCACAGTTCCACCAACTATTTTCTTTGATGAGCAAAATGATGATGTTGTTGGTGTTGTTGCTTTTTTATTTGCTGCTGATGTTTTTGCCGTTGACTTTGACACCGTTTTGCACTTTTCGTTGGCATATGAGGTTATGTCGTGTCTGTGTGTGTGTGTGTGTGTGTAACTGGCCCCCAGGTTGTGCGCCTGCTACGCTGACAGGCACTTATTTTCTTAATATTAAGTATACGCTCGGTGCGCCCGCGCCCTCACTCGTTCCGTCCAAGTGCAAGTGCAGACGTAATGCGCGCCAAGTAATGATTACTTTGTGTCTGCCGCTGACAAATGCCGTCAGTCAAAGTCAAAGTTTAACAGGCGAGTTCAAGTAGAAGAAGTTCAAAAGTCGTGCAAGTCCTGTCAGGAAGTCTGTTGCAGGGTGCACGAGGTGGGGAATTTAACTTCAATGCGGAAGCCCGCCGTACAAAAGGCGCATCTGATGCAATTTGCCCGTATGCGTGCGTGAGTATATGTGTGTGTGTGTGCATCCATGTGCATTACAGCCGATAAGAGTGCATTGGAATTGGGTGTACCCAAAAATTACTTTTCGTACAAGTTTTTAATGACTTTTTTTGAGAAACTCTTTTTGCAAGCTTTAAAACTTTATTTATTGGCCAGCATTTAGCCAAATTTGTTCCACAAGTTTATGGCTTATATAATTGCAATGAGGCCACTCAATCAGGCATTTGTCAGCGCCAGAAATTGAACACTCACAGAAATGTCATGATGTAATGCACTCAGATTGATTAAGAATATTGTCAAATTAAATCAATTTCTTAAAATAAAAAATGTTTTTCAAATTTTAAACCAAGTGAAAACATAATTACACTAATTAGTCCAATAAATTTTATATTTTAAAAAATAATGTTAATAGAATTTTGAAATTTAATGTTTTCAAAATTCAGTTTTTTTTTAAGCGGAGAATCAAACTCTGGTTCCAAGAAAATTCTTTTAGATCCCGAAATTCCTAAATACCAGTTTCAAATACAGTCGACAGTACAAAAAAATTTTAAAATCCATATGAAATATTTTACGCTTAGTTCAAGTAAATAAACTTTTGTAATAATTATTTTGTATTTCATTTAAAATTTTTTTGAAATTTTATTTGTTTATATCTTGTAAACTAAGCGAATAAATTTTAATTTGGGAATACATTTCGATTAAGCTAAAATTGAAAATAGCATTTTTGCCCAGTGTAGGAATCTCTGGAAAACAAATTCAACTTTTATAAGCTCAATTTGAAAACTTTTCATTCGTCACAAACTTTTCACACACACAGAACTCGATTAGTAGTAAATATATAGAATTTTGTATATATTTGTCATACCAAATATCGCAAACAAGATGGTCGATTCGGTTCGCTATAACGGTGGCTGCGTGATTGGCATGCATGGCAAGGATTGCGTTGCCATTGCGACGGATCATCGATTTGGGTTGAAGTCGCTTACCGCTGGCGAGGAGTGCAAGAAAGTTTATCAGATGGCGCCACGTTTATATATGGGTCTAACTGGCCTTCAGTCGGACATATCGACGGTGTACACTCGCATAATGTTCCGCAAGAGCGTCTATGAGGCCAAAGACGATGGTGAAGTTACGCCCAAGATTTTGACGGATTTGCTCTCGAAGTTGCTCTACGAGCATCGTTTTGGTCCTTTCTTCATTGAGCCCGTCATTGCTGGCATGGATCCGGTGACCCTGGAGCCCTATATTTGTAGCATGGATTTGATTGGATGCCCGAATGTGACCAAGGATTTTGTTGTCGCCGGCTCCTGTGCGCATCAATTGGTCGGCATGTGCGAGTCCCTGTGGTTTCCGGATATGAATGCGTATCAACTCTTCGAGACCATTGGACAGGCGATTATGCATTCGTTCAATCGCGATGCCATCAGTGGCTGTGGTGCTAGCATATTTATCCTTGAAAAGGATAAGATTACGGAGCGTTTGATTAGAACACGTATGGATTAGTTGGTGTTTTATACGAGTTGTAGTTGGGAATAGGAATAGATTTGGGATCGAGAAAAGCTTATAGATGCGTTTTGTTATACCCTGTAAACATTAAATGGTTAACATTATAATATGTATACTCGTCTAGTTGTCTGTAACTGTCAGATTTTGGGGCTATATGCAAAAAAATGCAGCCTATTATAAATAAGAACCAAACCATTTTCTCTCATAAAATGATTTCATTTGAAAAGAACGAAAATGTGAAACGCAAAAAGTTATATACCTCAGAGGTTTGATAAATGAGGAAATGAGAAATAAAACAAAAAACTTGTTTATGATTTTTTTTAAATTAAAAAAATCGTAGCAAACAAAGGCTCGAACAAAAACTGCGGTGCTATTGTGAACCTGGGTTGCACGAACCGAACTTAAAGGCAAGATTCTAACAGTGAACCGAGCCACCTACTTCTACCACCTTTTTTTGCGCTATGCGTTAAAAATTTTGCCTTAAAAGCTTTTAAATTTCAGTAAGCTTGCAAAATGTATTCTCTTGCGTACTCATCACAAAAGTTATCTTAATTTTTGGTAGGCACTGTCAACTACTTGAAAATCATGTGTGCGTAAATTTATCACTGGAATAATATATATAAAAAATTCGTCAATTGTTGTACAACATTCCTCCCAATGGTGCATCAAAAGCAACGAAAAAAATATATATTAATAATAATAATGTCAAATATATTTTGTCAGCTACTCGTATCCTGGCCTCAACACCCACTGCTTAGCTTTTATTGAATGGCCGCTATTGTCGCATGAAAATTCAATTTCCTATCCACATGGCTATTGATTACCATGTCCAAACGTCGCACACCACAACATCCGTTTTGCTGACGATGTCCTGCCCTTGATGGTGATGCTGGTGGTGCTCTGATGGTGGTGGTGGTGGTGCTGCTGATAGCTGATGGTGGTTCTGCTGCTTTTGCGCATTTCCGTTGTCCCCATGGCTTTAATTACGCGCCGATTGCAAATCCTCAATGTCCTCCATTGACCAGTAGCCGGGGCCAAAATATGACAGTCAGTGCTTTGGCTGCTTAGCTGTTTAGCCTCTGGGCCATCATCAGTCATGGGCATATTTTCGACAATGGCATTAGTCAAAAGCCAGTTGGCCAATTTTCTGTGCCTCATTTGCAATGCCAACTACCGAGCCTTGGTGACAATCGATGCGTTTTGGCCCGCCGGCTAAATGGTTGCCAATGCCACAAAAAAAGAAAAGAAAAATGAATCTCATTTGGAATTGGCATCAAATACGTTTTGCGCTCTTCCTCTCCCACTTTTCCTGCTGCTCTGTGACTCTTCGTGTTTGGCTCATAAGTTTCGCTGGCTGCTAATGAGGCCCAGTTTTGTCCGGATGAAACTGCTTGTGCCGTTTGTTGTGCTCAGCTTCAGTTTGGGGGATATTTGTTAACAAATTGGATATGTCATTTGCAGGCACTTAACTTTTTTTTTTCTTTTCTTTGCTCTTCTTTTGTTTGTCTCGTTAACTGTCTTTTGGCCAACTAAGTGCTTTAAGCTGGCTTCCTCTAAGTAAATAAACTATTTTATGCTATTTAATATGTCGTAGTTGGTCGTAAAAAGTCGGCGCTGACTTTGGCAAATAAGTTGTCTAAGTGAAACAGTCATTGAAGTAACAGTTACACTTTGTTCGGGGTTCCTCAGAACCTTTGATGCTATTTGATATATGTATGAATATGATTTTTTATAATTTTATATTTTATAAATCTGTAAATGTAATCCTAGGCAACTAGGAATAAAAGTCTGTTCTTGACAATTGAATTTTTTTTAAAGAAACACATCTGATTTATTTAAACTTTATATAATTTGTATACCCTAAACCCATTGAAAATGGTAAAAAGGGTATAATAGTTTTGTGCAAATGTATGTAACAGGCAGAAGGAAGCATCTCGGACCCCATAAAGTATATATATTCTTGATCAGCGATTTAGCCAAGTCCGTCTGTCCGTCTGTATGAACGCAGCGATCTCGGAAACTACAAAAGCTGAAACCTAAACTAAACGACTAAAGATTCTCCTAATCCATACGCAGTACAAGTGTATAATTTTTTTCGATATCTTGCTCCGTTTCATTATTATCGATAAAAATCTTGTCATATCTCGGAGACTACAAGAGCTAGAGCCATCAAATTTGGTTTAATATGTGCTCGTAAAGGATACGCAGATTATGAATATTTCGGATTTTGGATAGAATCCCATAACAAAAACGCAGATGCTCTTATTAAGCACTGAAAGTTTCGTAACGATCATATTCTTAGTTTAGAAGTTATTCAAGAATTTATTTTCCATAGTGGAGCCAAGTGCAGCCGATGTGTAAAGTGCGCAGCTTGCAGCGTGCGTTTGTGGGTGTGTGTGTGTATGTGTGACTTTGCGAAATATGAAAAACCTTGGCACTCGTTCTGGGGACTATTTGTGAACCACGTGCATTTTCTATGTTTACACACGACCTAACTTGCGTTTTCCTAGAGTACTTTGTCGCTTTAGGCCAAAAAAAAAAAATGGGAAATCCTTCTTTTATTATCATATGCAGAGCTATTCTTAAGTACTTATTTACACACCGAGTAACATCAAATACTAATGCAAATTTCAATCATGTTGTCCTACTTGCAGCTTAAATGCGACAGTAAAGCGATTACAGTAGCTACTCAACGTCAGGAACACAGGAACACACGCTGAGGAAGCGACAGAGAAAAAGAGAGAGAGAGAGAGAAAGAGAAAGAGAGGAAGAGAAAGTGAAAGTGAAAGAGGCGAGCAGACACGCCTGCAATAAAATAAAATAAATCGAACGCACAATGAAAAACGACGTCGTGCGATGGAGCAGGCAGCCAAATAGCAACAATAAGAACTGCAACAACAACAGCAATAACAACAACGCCCGCGCACTGTTTTGGCAATATGTTGTATGTAAAAAAACTGGCCTGCCAGAAGCAACAATTCCAAATGGTGGAGCAACAATTTCCTCCCGGCTACAACAACAACAAACAATCATTGAATGTGATATACAAAATTTCAATTGCAATTTATTCAAAACTAGTTTTTTAACGCACAACAAAACGAAACGCATTCGCAGCAGACATTCGAAAACGTCAACGTCAACGGCGACGGCGACGCTGACGTCGGCGTCGACTGCATTGCTGCTGATATTGCAATTTAGTATCGTAGTTTTTTTATGTAGTTTTAATGTCGGTTTCGCGGCCAAAGTGGAGCCCGGGCACGCCCAATCGCCACTGCTGCCGCCCTATGTGCTCGACTACGAGACGGGCGCAGCTAACAGCGGCAGCAGCAGCAGCGGCGGCAGCGGCAGTCCCCGGAGTGGGCGCGCAGCTGGCGGCGATGTTGGCCACTATACGCACACCTGGGCGGTGCACATACCGAACGGGGACAACAATGGCATCGCCGATGCTGTTGCCAAGGAACATGGTTTCGTCAATTTGGGCAAGGTGAGTACAAATATTAATTGCAATATTGAAAAATTGGAAAATATTTCGCGTTACGTTCTGGATTAATTAAAATAATGGAAACTGGTGCAGACAGCCATTCAATTTGTTTAAAAGTTGTTCGAAAAATTGAAATGTATATGCCATGAGTTCGATTTATTTGATATTTGGTGCACTGCAACTATTTTTTTAAACTGTTTATCTTTTGATCTGAAATTTGCTTTAAAAAGGGTCAGTTAGGTATAATCGACAGGTTTAAATTGGCTTTAAAGCATTTTCAGGACACTATCTAACAATATTAGATTAAAAAAAAAACAGCTTAGCGCAGTTTTTAACCCCATTTAATTCTGATTTTAATTATATGAGAATTTCCTTTTTGAACCGTTTATATGACGTATATATCATTTTCGAAACAGCTTCAAACCACCTATTTCTTACATGTTTTTCGAACGAATTTAAAACTGTTTTAAAGCACTTCAAAATTTCCATCTAAACAACCCTAAACCATTGTTAAACCGTTTTTCAACTAGTCTTTAACCTCTTTGAAAGCGCTTCAAAACACGTTTCAACCCGCTTTTGAATAAAGTCATTGAACTATATTCAGAGTAACCTTAGGTAACGAATGTCCTCAGGGATTACTACATTAGTTTTTTGCCTTTAAAGTTTAAACACAAACCCACCTGAAATGAAATCACAAAAAAAAAACTACTCTTTTTGATAGATCTTACACCTGCCTCTATTTAGTTGGCAAATTAAGCAGTCGTGTCTTTGCCAGCTGATTTCAAGCGTTGCCCGCAAGCCAATTTAGTTTGCACAGTCCAACTACTGCTAAAGGTTTTACGATACCTGGTCCTATGCCCAACCCGCATCAGTTGATGAGAAACTTTTGAAATTGCAACAATTTGGCTCGCATTTAAAGCGAAGAAGGGGGCGACAGGTAAACTTGAAGGCAGGACCTCTCGTTTGGCAGTTTAGCATATCATTAGAACACTCAAATGTGAGACTATTAAAACTTTATACCTTGCATATATATATATATATATATATACAAATTTCTATATACATATATATATATATACTTACATGCAAATCTATTCAAGGCTCATTTGAAGTAACTTTCACGTTATGGGAGTCCAACTTCTACTTCATGCCACACGGCAGATATGCGAGCTCTGTGTGCTGGACAAAGTTTGATCCCTTTTTTTTTAGTCTCTTTTCCTAGTTTCTGTCCCTCTCTCTATCCTACATCCCCCGCTGTGTGCTGTTTGACTATTGTTTGAAGCATTGGCCAATTCTGAAGCGGGTGTAAGAACTAGCTGCTGGCCAGGACTCGCAGGTGTTGCAACTGGTCGATTGCTTTGGCAAACTTTAATCTGATTTCAGTCAAGCGACAGCGATTCGCAAAAATCCCTCAACTGATACACTTTGTCACACAATTGAAACACCAGACCAGACCAGACCAGACCAGACCAGGCCAGACCAGCGACACCCCTTCTTATTCGCCCCTCGCACACTAAGTAACTGTCAAGTAACAACCGCCAGACGCACAAATTGCCAGTAATGCCAGCATGAAGAAAAATCGAGGGTGATTTAAAGAAAATACAGTTTTCCTTTTCTCTAACGCATTTCAAATATATATTTAAATTGAAAGAAATAAATCTTTATTTGCCTTATAACAGTTTTATAATTAATTATAAAGAAATGTAAAATATATATTTTATAAATTAAAATAAAATGCTTAAGCCAATGATGATTGTTAGTTCTAAAAATAAAATGTTGTAATTATTGAGCAATAAAACATTAATGATCTTTTCATAATTCACAAATTTTGTAATTTCTAGTCTCATTTTGAGATTAGAAGTTTCCAAACTAAATATAAATGTTTGTGAATTACCTCAAGCCAAATTAAATTTCTCTAATTAACAATGGATGTCAAAATTTCGGTCTGTAAAAGATACTTTTCTTTATTATTAATTAATTTGTTTTGCCTTTTTTTTGTCAGTGAAATCATTTTATAACTCTGCCCTATTCTTTATTAGGGTAACAGCTTTCTAAAGATAAATATAAGACATGGAGGCATAGAATGTTTTTTAGGGCTTGATGAGTATTAATCAAGCCCTAAATCACATTCTATGCCTCCATTTCTTATATTTAATGTTGAATTTAAATACTGGTAATTTTTTGGTAAACATATATTTAAAAGATTTACCAAAGAATACAACTTTTTTCTTTTTATCAGTTTCTTTAATAATTTGCAACTTATTTCTAAGTCAAATAGTAAACCTACTTGTTTCAATTCGTAAAATTGTAAGCCCACCCTCGCATATGCATGGATATGTTTGAGCAGCCGCACTTACTACAACTAACATTTGAAAGTTAAATTCGCTGTGGCAGTTACTTTTTGCAGCTGCTAGGGGTTAACTGGCAACTTAGATTCCTGGGTTGGCATTTGAGTTTTCAATTGAGACACGACCAGGTGGCGAAAGCTGTAAACGAGCCCTTTGTTGTCGAACTAACTTGAGTTGACCTTCCCAAATTGAAATTAGTATCATTCACAATGGTGACGCCCATTGTGTTAATTGCCAGCTACAAAGGCCCAAAAACTCAGTCAACGTAAAAGTTTCTCGCTAGAAACCTCGAAACGAAACTCATTTAATATCTTTTCCGTTTGGGTGTCAAGGAATTACTAAGGAAGTTCCTGTTTTCTGCTGGACGGAAGCGGCGAGTTAATTGAAAATTAATTTTAAATGGCATTGTTAAAGTGAATCCCCTTCATTGCGCTGGGTGAGGGGGGATGTTAAAATAGATGCCACATTTACATAATTAAACAATGCCAAATGACTGTGGAATTCTGATGATTTAAGCCAAGTACTTGATCTAGATTTGAAACAAGTTTAGATAGCTGAAGTTCGTGTTTCAAAATTTACATTAAATAAAGGCAACGTTATTACAATTAAAATATTATTTTACTTAAATCATTTTCAAAATACGTTGTCTTTATGTATTGTTAAAGCAGAAGTGTTAAAAAAGCTGTAAAAGCTTCTTCTTTTAGCAACAGAACGCAAATATTAAGTATACGCACGTTATAAAGTGAAGTTCAAATGAATAAGCAGAATAATATTGAAAACAATTTATAATCAAATCAATTTTCTGTCAATAAATTATTATCTATATTTGAGAGTTCTAAAATGGTAAATTCAGTAAATAATTTAAACTAAAATTCAATGTTAAACACGTTCAGTAAAGCCTCTACCACATAAGCAGTCTCGCATTGTTTTGTTTAACCATTGTAATATTGCAATAATAAAATTGAGAAAGTGTTGCTAATATTTCTCCTGTTTCCGCTGCAATTTCTGTTTGTTGACTCTTTGCTTGTTTTGTTGCTCCAAATGCCATTTGACAAACTCAGCGAAACTCAAGCCAACTAACTGTGCAAACAACTTACAAGTGAAACACTAGTAGAAGCTAACAAGAACAACAACAACAACAAAACAGCAGCAACAACAGCAAAAACAAATTAATAAACATTCAGCCAGCGACTTTTTGCCATTTGCTGCGCATTGCGACTCCCCATGGTGAATTATTTGTTTTTCTTTTTGTTTTTATTGTATTTAGCAGTGGGCGTGGCACAAGATGCAACTTACGTTGCTTTCCAACTTCCACTTCCACTGAGCACCCCCCTGTCGTGCTGGCAAACATGCAGAACTTTTAATGAAAACTATGGAGTATATATATACAGACATATATTTTATATGGCTTATGTGCATGTTTGTGTTTATATGACATCAACTTATACACTGCCATATAAACTTTTGACACTGGAATTATAATGATAAAATACTGCATCAAAAGTTTTGTACACTTAAGGGGGTTCGGTCATATCAAGAGCGGGGTAATTTACGGATAATAGCAATTAAGTTCTTTTAAAATTAATGTGCTCTGCATTAAATTTAAGAAAATTAACAAAATCTTGTTATTAAACAGAGATTATTAGGAAAATCATAAATTCAATTCAAGTACGTGAAAGCTCGCTCACATTAAATTATTTAAAACTTACCAACTATAAGCCTTTTTGCTGTTAAAGCGCCATTAAAAGCCATCTAAAAGCTCGGCTATCACTCTGCAATTTTATAAATTAACTTCGTTTTTTATCTAAATTAATTTTATGCCACTTTCGGCTCGTGTCATTGGCTCATTAATTGTGTTTCCAATTAAACGGGAAGACCTGGTCTACGGCCGGCGCCACCTTTAACTTACTTCTCACAAATGCATTTTTGGCGCACAAGTTTTTCAGATAAGCCAAAAAGCAATTTATGCGCTGCATTAATTTGCCTGGCTGCCTGGCCAGGCTGGTGGGATACACCTAAGCAGGTCCTTTAAGCGTGTGTTGGTTGCCTGTCAGCTGCAGCCGTTCAGCTCATCCTTTTAGCTTTCTGCCGCCTATCCCCCCACCCGGGCCAGCTGCTGTTTGTCATCGCTTATCAGCGACTGCAAGCAGGCAACTTCCTTGACTGCCTTTTGGCCATTGTGCGCGAGTCTTTGGACGTGGCTATTTAGAAGTATTTACATAGCACAGCCAGCCGACATGCCAGTTCCCCGTCTCCCTGTTTCTCGCTCTCTCTAGCCGTAGCATGTTCCATTGTTCGTGTTGTGATAAATGTTATCTGTGTCCTGCTGCCCAGGCCAGGCGTGGCTCTGCCTCTTCTTCAATCAGTTTCTCTCATCAATTTAATTGAAAAGCCTCTCGGAATCGTTTGCAGCTTCACTTTGTTATTTGCCTTTTGGCTTTTTGCGATTTTGCTGCCTTTTTAATTAATTTTCTTCGCGCTTTTCTTTCATTTATTTTTATTTTTTTTTTGCGATTTTTTCTTTTAATTTAACTTTTTTATTCCTTTGTCGCGCTCTTAAACTTATCGCGAGGTTAATTTTGCCGCTACTTCGATTATTGGTTGTCGTTGATGGGTTTTTTTACATACCGTTTTCTTTGCTGTCGACTGCACTTCGCCTCCTCCATGTTCACTTTTCTTTTTTATTGCATTCGCATAATTAAAATCAGGGTCAATGATGTGTAAAGCATCAACCGCTTTCCTTCCTGGCAACCCCACCGGTCTGCCCCGTGGCTGATAAATTAAATTTCCACCTGGCAAAAGGATTCTTTTCCCTGCTCCATTTTATTTTTTGGCTTGTTGATAAAGGTCAACAGCTCATTAACAAGGGTTGATGCAACGCCAAGATGAAAGCGCTAACATCTTAAGCTCCGCCTAAAAAGTATGCTATATTTTTGTGCCCTATTTCTTGAGAAAGGTAGGGCTTGCAGCTACTTTTCAATAGAGCTTAAAACTGTCAAACGTGGCACATTGAGAAGCACTGACAATGTCAAGTCTGTCAGTTGGTTTATAAGGGTGCCTAGATCAATGGGCGCTTAGGTTCTTTTTCTAAAAGGTTCAAGTCCCAAAATTTCTTCAATTTACATACACTTTGCACTAAAAATATAAATAAATTCCTTTTCAAAACCATGAAAAAAAACTTAAACAAATAATAAAACAATAAACTTTTTTTTATAAATTTATAAATTCGTAATCTTGTAGGTACAAAATTTTTATAGACAGAAATTGACATAGAATATATTAGTTTTCTAAAATGGGCGCTAAGAAATAAAAGATGGCAAATAATATGAAAAATGCCGGTTTTAAAAAAACATTTTTTATTGTATAAATATATATAAAATATGTTAAAATTATAGATATCAAAAAAAAAATAGAATCTAATTGCATTAGTAGTTGATTCTCAATGAGATTTTAATTCGAGCTATTTTCAATGACTAATTTATCAATTTATTATTTTATAAAGGCAATAACCCTAATTATAGTTTTATCAGGTTTTATATTCACAGTTTGAGTAGCACTGTCCAGTCGATAAATTGTCACAATTTTCAAATCATATATTTTCGCTCGCCTCTTTTATGCTCTGCTGCATGTAGAGAGCAAAAGTTGCGTGTGGCGAGATTTATACACATATATATACATATATATATGTATATATATATAAATATATTTGTATATAGATACATTAGTAGCTGTAGCTGCTTCCCTTTGTGGCCCCTGTGGGTGTGTGTGCGTGTACGGCGCCTCTTTTTCTCTCTTTCTACATCTCCCGCTCTTGTGTGTGGCCCATGGCGGATATCGTTGATAAATTTCAAGTCAAAAACTCGGAAAATATTTATGACTTAACTTTTGTTTTGTAACAAAGCAACACGCGCCACACTTACTCACACACTCACACACTCTAACACACACACGCATGCAAAGGCATTTATCTGTCGAGTGCGACGCGTTGGCTTTTGTGCTCGGAACTGGCTTTCAGAATTGTCACAAAACTTGGCTGCTGCTTTCGCTTATGCAAATAGCAAAAAAGGATTTTGCTATCTCAGCTATTTGCGAAGCCAAAGCAGAGAGGCGTTTGGTAGGATACAGAGAAAACTTTAATCACATGACATGAAGAAATATCAAAAGTTTCTATATTTCTGTCATTGATCCACAACTTGAGGCCAGAGCTTGGCAGTGCAATTTGCTACCAACTTTTGGCTTGAGCCTTGTACCTAATTGAATATGTAAACCGGAATGCGATTGACTGTGAAATGAGTGAGTCGCACACACACCCACACACACACGTACACGCAAAATTTCTTAAGCACAACTTTTGCACGAAATAAAATTCAGTCAAAGAAATTTTTTTACTCTTGAGCTGAAAATTACGTTTACTACTTTTGTGCCACAAATGAATGAAGTGAATCAATGAGTGAGTGTGCCCACAAGCAATTCGAATTTATTACGAATACTTTACATATATAATTGTGTGTTAGTATGTGTGTGTGTGTGTGTGTGTGTGTGTGTGTGTGTGTGTGTGTGTGTGTGTGTCTGTGCATGCCTTTTGGCTGGCAATAAAACTGTGCCAATTGCCGAAAAGTTGCAGCTGGCTAATAAATATTTCAGAAATTCATTTGAACTTTTTGCCAGCTCAAAAATTACTTGAATTTATTCTTCACAGTTCCAAAAATGCATGCAGTTTGAAAGCCGCTGGTCTGAAAGTGCTCAATTAATTTGCACCCAACAATTTCCGGGCAACTAGAGTAAGAGCACGAGAAAATGAGGGGGGTTGGGAGCGACAGCATAATGAATTTTCACAGCCAGTCAGGGTTGCCAACATCTGGTAATATTCCTTGTTATTTTGATGGCTTTCTAACGAGCCACACCGGCAATTGCCAATCATGATAATGATCAACATTGGCGTCAACCTGACCATCATCATGATGTTGAGCAAAGCTGTTGTCAGGCAGACAGGCAGTTAAATTAATTAGATAAAATTTGTTACAGCGCTCTCTTGAATATTTAAAATATCTTTGCCAGTGTCGAGTTACATAATGAACAGCGTAATGAAGCTGGGAGTACGCCGAGTAGTTAATTGATGAACAGCAGTGCGTATAATAGCTGATATCTATCATTATTTTAAAAAACATTTTTTCTGAAGACGAAAAGCTTATATATAAATTGTAATATTACAACATACAAAGTTAAGATTTAATATGTAATATAAATATAGTTTGAAGTCAATTATTGTCTGATAATAGTTTTTAAAAATATTATTTAGAAAAATTATAGAAAAATTTTTATTTCTAACTGTTTACACAGTTTACTGTTTTGGTTAATATTTAAAATGTACCTCCGAAATATTCAAAAAAAATATTTCTGTTAGAAAAATTTTTATTTCTTACTGTTTACACAGTTTACTGTTTTGGTTAATATTTAAAATGTACCTCCGAAATATTCCAAAAAATATTTCTGTTAGAGCTTAAATATTATTAAAAAAAAAAACGCTCCGAAATTTCCTTTCCTTTTATATTTACCATTTTTTATATGAAAGAAAAACTTAAATATTTTTGTTGTGCAACTAAAAATCGAAATCTTTTTATGCCTCAAGTGTTCTACGGTTATACTTAAAAAAGTACTTCGCCTTAAATAAATCCCATAAATGCTCGTACAGCGGAAGAAGTCGAAGCAAATGTTTTTCATTCATATTACAATATTTTTTCAGCAGATTTTTAATGCATTTTTTGATCAGGCTGTTGCTTTGGTTGGTATTAACAAGAAATCGCTAGCGGAACATGAATAACAAGCTTGCGAAAATACGTTAAAATACTGTTTGCATATACCCTGTAAGAAATCAAATAAATGGATACGAAGTTATGTACTTAGTTGATATATCTTTATTCATGCTTTAAAAATATGTAGCTATAGAACCTAATTTATTAGTTTTTGAATAGTATTTCAATTAATTTAATGAACTATTAATTAGGTTTTGAAAGCAACTATGTGGTAATATTAAACAGAATAATAAATAAATTGAAATTAAGAAAATATGGTAAATATTACTTATTTTATTTATTATATTATTATTTTGTTTATTTCATTTTTGGCTAATTCAGGGTATATTCTATTCGTTAGCATTTCAGTTGCCTTCAGCTGCCTCTCCATATTCCCTTCACTTTCTTTTTATATATTCGGTTGAGCTCCGGTTTCTTTTTTTCCTACTTTTTGTAAACGCCCAATCGCATCGGATTTTTGTTTGCCTTATCTGTTTTGGGGCTCTGACAGTTTGCTGTTGCCTTTTAATATACTTCGCTATGCAAGGAAAATAGCTGAATAACAATAAAAAATATAGCTTACACGCCCCAAAAAGCCAAACTGTGCTACACCCATTATTTTGGTTAGCTTTTCTTTTTGCGTAAACATTTTGCTACGCTTTATTTAGATGATTTTTGTTCTAAAGTCAAATATCATTAGAGGCTCAATTTTTTTTATTTATTTTTGTATTTTTTTTTGTATATTTTAAATTTTCCCTTGGGCTTTCTCTGTCTGGCCACGCCCCAAAGGGGGCTAGGCCATTGCCGCTTTGATGATATCCTCCCTTTCGCTGTTGGACTTCGCCTCAATTGAAGTGAAAAATTGCTAATGGTCACCAGGCGGGCGGCCACACACAAAGCAGGCGCCAATTGGCGATTGCCCCAAACCGGAACCGCATCCCCTCCACCCCTCGCGGGCATAAAACTGTAACAGTGACTGCCTGTAAATTGCTGCTGTGATTTTAATTAAAAGGCCCAAAGCCCAGAGCACATGGCCAGTCTCAGTCTCCATCGCAGTCACAGTGAATGCACAAAATATCGCACCATTTTTGCCAAAGTCAAAGTCAAAGTTGAGTTGATTTTAGGGCCCTTTTAATTGCCAATGGAGAGCAACAAAAAAAAAAACCGAGAATAAAAAAGAAACCTAGAGCGGAAGGAAAATTTATACAGTGCTCAATCAAGCGTGACAACTTTATGGCGCAGGCCAAAGTGAAAATTTGAAATTGTGGCAAATATTTTGGCTGCATAAATATTGGCCATATTTTCAGCCATCAGGCATATTTTATACCCCGTAATCGTAGACATGTCGCAAAGAAGATATGCTAAAGATTTGCAAAACTGACACTCTGAAAGCAATAAAAAAAAGTTATATATATATGTATATTTTATATCTTTTTGATCTCATAGCGGCATGAAATTTGCAGGTACTCAAAAACCTTGCAAATATCGCTCGTAATTTTAATAATAACAATAATAAATATGGATAGACTTGTGGACGTCTGGGAGTGGTTCCCGCTCAACTAAAGATTTTCAAAACAAAAAGATTTTTTTAGTGTATGTTTAAAGTTATCTTTTATTTTAGTTTATTTGTTTTACATCGGTTCATCACTTCAGAGGCTCTTCTTGTAGGGCTTTTCTCAAATATGAGCAACAGCTCTGTCAACAGGGCATTTCGAAGTTGTGCACTCCCAACGCAATCATTTAAATTTGCTCACAGTTTCTTTATTGTATTTTTTGCGCTTAGCCAAACAAATCGTTAGCAATTGCATTTTATTGAGGAATACGTTCGGATGGCATAGCGTCCATGAAACGATGATTGCGCAATCAAATCATCGCTTTACGCTTGATTAACGATATGTCATGTTTGCCATAAGCTACCGCCAGCAATTATGAAATTTTTGGTCTACATAATATTTGCCGAAATTCAATGAAATTTGGTTTGATGCCCATACAAAAATGTGCAAGCAGTCGAAACAATTAAAGTTGATGAGCCGAAATGGCCAGGGAAAAATAAATGAGAAAAATTTAATAAATGTGCATGACAGTGCGGAAAAACTAGCGTTAAAGCAGAGCTAGAGGCAATTTATAGCAATTTTCAAGGTGTCAAATATGCATTGAAAATAAATTAACTTTATTTGTATTTAAATTATTTGAGATAAAATCTTTATCATGGTTATTTGCTGTTTCATTTTTAACCTTTGGCAATTTCTTTTTACGCACAAACTGATATTATGTCACATATAAACATAACAGCACTACTTACCAAATTTCAGCATTATAGCCCATTTAACTGCCAAGTTATGATGCTAAACCACTGCACGAACCGGTTCCCTCAGCCGGAAACAGCCACATACACACACATGTCGCCTACTTAATCCAGCTGCATTAAAATTATGCCAAAAGCCTCAACAGACGTCTCGTATTATGTGCTCGCACATAAATGCGCAACACTATCTTTATGACGGGCCACATGCTGCGTATACTTGACATTTTATCGACTCGTTAATATTGCGCATACGCCGGGTGTGCGCACAACTTTTATCACTTTTCATCATTTGCTTTTAAAACTTCAATGCCAAGCATTTGACCAACTGTGTAATTAAATTGCAGTTAATTGGCCACAATTTTCTCTGCTGCCATTGCATTTCGGTGGGGCCTTTAAATGTTTCTGGTCAACAACAGGCAACAAACAGAAAGTGCCAGAGGTACCACAACCAATGTACATAATGTGACAATAAATCATCGATCACCTCCTGGCCGTGCACACTCACATAACTAGAGTGAGACAGCCTACGTGCAGGTGATAGATGGAGAAGGCGAGTGCAGGTCTGAGTTTGAATATTTGACTGAGTTATTAGAGCTGGCAGTCATATATCATGACGGTTTGTGTATGGATTGGCATTTTAATTGCCAGACACTTGGAATTGAACTGCCAAGTTGAATGTGAAGTGAACAACAAATGAGTGAGAGCTAAACAAGAATTCAATTTCATATTGAATGGCCAATAACTCTCATAATATATCGGCTTATAAATTCGGGGAAAACTTTTTGTTGACATGCGATAACTGAGAAATTTGCTTCCAATTTATCTAAATATAAGATCTTTTGTTTTTAATTACCTTGCAATTTCTCAATATTTAAGGGATATTTATTTATTAGTTTCAATTAATTGCAATTGTAGTCTTTACTATCTACAATTTGCAAATAATTACTTGCAATTTTCAGCTCAAATTTGTATTAAACTTTTCTATAATACAGTGTTTTTGTAAGGTGTTATTTTAAGGCATTGATCTCTTGTTGGTATATTATAAAAATAAAGAAGTAATATTTATAATAATAATAAAATAAACAATTTATTTATTTATATTTTTTTATTTTTTTTTTTTATAAATCATATGTTCAAGGCATAAGATCCAGTAGGCTTAATTACAAAGATATCAACTTCTATTTATATACGTCACATAGAAGGCAACATAATCAACCCTTTGCTATGGCACAAAAAACACTTTGAACTTTTGCGTTCTAAATTTTTAATCATCGTGATGAAAGCATAGTCGGGAGACAAATAAAATAGAAATGTGTCTAAAAAGCATGACTAAAATTATATCTTTGTTTTTAGATATTTTTTTCTATACTTATTTTTATAAATGTATAAGTTTTTTTTTTTCGGACAAAATTGAACGGCATGCTAAAAGCCTCGTTAGGATTTGGCAGGCATTCAAAAAGTTTGCGACACAAAAGCATTTCGTGCTGCGTCACATGACATTGAAAAGTTGCCCAACAGCAGCAACAGCAGCAGCAGCCAAAAGGACGCACAAAACGGATGGCAATCAGCGCTGCAATTATGTATGTGTGCTGTGTGTGTGAGCTGAGTGTGTGTATTGAACTTAGCCGTTGACCTTAGCCTGCTTTTTGCACTCACACCAGAGCAGTCCCCACCTCGCTGGTTGTACACTTAGTCATTTTGTCATTTACTTGTTAGGGTCACTACAGCGAAACTATATATATATATATATATATATATATATATATACATATATAGTATCTTTAGCAGATATGTGTATATATAAAATTGTGTTGCATATTTTTAGGCAGCCGCTTGTGTGTGCTCGTTCATGGCCAGCACTGCAGCCGAGCGGCGTTCAACGTCAACGTCAAGTGGCGCACTCGGTTTTGCACTTGAACCATAATGAAAGCATTTGCTGCCACATCCATAGCATGTGCAAGATAAAGACAGAGACAAAGAAATACGAAAAGAATGAGAGACAGAAACATAGCATTGCACTTGCTTAGTTTTTCGTGTGTGGGTGTGTGCGACATCTGACACTTGTCTGCACTTTTCTATTGCACTACTTGCCACACAAGCGCCATCGTTAGAATTTAAGATTATAAACGGGCCTCAAAAATGCATGACCCAACATTTTCTTTTATTTTTGTAAAGCTGTCAAAAGAAAACTTAAAGTCTAAAAAGAATTTATAAAAGGTTTTATCATGGAAAATAAATTAAGAAAAATAAAATAAAATTAAGAAAACTGTATAGTTACTTAGAATTCCTAAAAGTAATTCAAGTTTGAATTATAAAAAAATATTCAATACTTTATGGAGCATTATAAAATTCATCGTTATTGAAAAGTTCCCAAAAGTGTGTTATGTATGAATCGTCTAAAATTCATATATATATATATGCCCAAAATTATTACACAACAAAGAAGATTTCGTTAATATCGTTTATTTTTATTTTATCGTTCATTGAAAAAAAATGTTTTTAAAATTTTTGTATTCATATTTTTTTTTATTATATGTTGAAAATAGAAAAATTTATTTCTGTTTAAAATTTATTTAATTATTTTTGAGTATTTTTGTTTTTCTGAATAATAATAATTAATAAGCTTATATAAATTAAGTGATGTTTTTCTTAAAACGCTTTCATTATTTTTGAAATCTTAAATACAAGCATAATTGAATTAAATTGAGCAAAGGAAAATACAATCAATACGATTGCTCCTTCTCTGCCTTATGGCGTTTGACACAATTGACACACCTGCATATCCAATATCGATAACGTTGGTCCTTTGCTTGTTGTAATTGACCAGGTGCGACATATGCCACACGTGCCACAGATACAGTTGCTCCGTTGGCCCAAATATCATTAACACATTCTGTCAGTGGACATAAACGAAGTTCATTTATATATTTTTTTTCGCTCGGCCTCAGACAAAAGTGTGTCTTAGGGGGCTCGGCTATGGCCTGGACAGTAAGCAACTTGTGTAGCTGGCAATTCAACACATTAACACCTATTAGAGACCACACACACGCGCACACACACACACACATGAAGCTGGGCAAAGCATGGAAAAGCACGAGAAAAGTCAACGAGGCAGTTGTGCAAATGGTCACATAAATAAAAGCTCCTGTCTGCCAAGTTATGAATAATCACAACAACAACAATGGCCCAAGCACACACACACACGCACACACACTTGCTTACCTGTTAACACATATATATGTGTGTGTGTCTGTGCTATTGTAATTAAGCTCTTGGCTTTAGCCAAGACCAAGTGGCGCCTGCATTTGAAATGGCGCCGCTTAGGGCTATTTTTATGGCCAATGCTGTGCAATGGAGCGGCAGCAAACACACACACACACATACGCACGCAAATATATACAGGTGTGCGCGCATTAGTCCTAGCCATAAGCGACATGAACACGGCCCAGATAAGAACAGTTAGCCGGATTATAGCGTATGTGCGTTAGCTATACAAATCTCAGAGTTAATTAAAAGTCATTAGTGTGCCGCATAATTGCAGCTAAACGAAATGCCAAGCGGCATAAACGAGTGGGCTAAGAGATAACAGGACGGCCGCAAAAGCTAGTTAACACATATGGGAAATGCCTTTGAAGTCGGTTTGCTTAAGCTATACTCAAAATGTAATTAGAAAGAAGGCCATGTTGACAACAGGAAACCAAACATTTAAATTATAATTAAATATTATTTGTTAATTTCAAAACTTACGAGCTTTTGTGGAAATTTATTAAATAAGTCCACAATTGAAATTAATTATTAGAATATAATTTAACGCCTAATGCTACCTTCAGTTAGTGTTTTTGTGTTTCAAGTAGTGAAATATTTAAATTAAATTAAATTATATTTTATTTATTATGCTCTTAGTACTAACATTTTTTTACCACATTCTTCCTTTGCAGGTAAGCAAGCGCCAACTTTCACATATTTCACAATCAAGAGGCGCCTAAAAACGCGCTGGGTAAGTATTTTAATTTTTTTTCATGACAAAATAAACTCACGACGTCAGGCAAAATTTAAAATATGAACTTCTGGCAAAGGTTTTAAGAGCTCTTTAAGCGTAAAAGTTTTTCTTTTTGTAACATAAAACCAGAGCTCATAAATCAACTTAATGAACTGCGTACTCGCACTAGGGAGGGGCGATAAAGAAGGTAAGGGGGCTATATGCCTAAAATGCTATCGGAGTACTTACGCATATTTATGCGCGGCAAGTTTTATTTAACATTTAAGCGACTTATGGCGCAGCTCCCTGAAGACAGGCCCGCGAATTTAGATGCGATTGTCATTAAAAATGTATAAATAGGCGCCCAAAGTGCTCACGATCTGAGCTCATTACAGGCCAAATAACTGTGCCAAACTGAGTGCAATGAATAAGTAATAATAAAATGTTGAGTACTACTTTGAGTAGCGCATCGATTCACATTAAATCGCATTGCGTATTGTGAATTGAGTTCAGCAAATGATTTGCTCATTTCCGAAAGTTCACTCGCGTCTCTGTGAAATTCGCCTCATGAAATATGCAAGTGGACAAAAGCTGGCATGAAAATGGCGACGTTTCCTCTTGTTGCATTTGCCGGCTGCTGCCGCTTATGCTGCCTTATCCTATTATCTTTTTCTTTTTTCACTCTCTCTCTCTCTCTCTCCCTCTCTGTATTATTTTTTTCACTTTTCTGTTCACTGCCTTTCCGCTGTCTATCTTTTTTTATGTACGCAAAACGGCGCAATTCCGGCCAATGTTCATTTCGCTGACTTGGCAAACTGCAAATTACAGGCAACTTTTGTTTTAATTCAGGCCCCCTTTAGCTCCCCTCCCCCCCTGTGTGACTTCACTCTTTTCAGGACTATTTACATTGGCGGCATTCCTTTCCTGTTCATATTTTGCATCAAAACAATTTGCCTCATTTTTAATAAAACTTTTTGCCCAGCTAAGTGCCGCAAATGTTGTCAAGTTATGCCGAGAATTTCAAATTAAATTCATTTAAGTGAGGGTGAGTTTTATAATTTAAACCTATGAGCAATTATGCGATTTGAGAGCTTAGCTAAGGTGAATACTAAACGAATCTTGCTTTAAAGTTAGATACATTAAATTTTTGCAGACATTAAATTGACATCAATTGTTCCACGTAAAGCTATCGGACTTATATGTCCCATATTTCAAACTCCTATTACATTTGAATTTAAAATATGTGCATTATATTTAAAACTGATAGCCTCTAAGAACCGATACATTTTTTTATTTTGTTATTTTATTTTACGTTAATTTTGAGTCACAAACGTAACTTGAACCAGTTTCCAGGAATCATTTAATAAGCGGTTTATTGTTTTTTTTATGTTGTACCCAAAAAAATGTAATTAACAATTGTAGCTGTCTTATTTAAGTATACTTATATTTATACAAAAAAAAAAACGTGTTTTTAAACCCCTAAAATTGCGTTTACGCCACGTGTCGCGCACACATCAAAGGAACATTTTTGGGCGCACTTGTCTCAAGTTTAACTGTGATGTTTTTCTGCGTATTTTGATATTTTCGAGTTAACATAAATTGAGTTGAGTAACCAAAAACTGGCTTTCTCGGGTTGCCTTGCTGGTAAACTGTGTATCTTAACGGGCCAAGGCAGGATGGAGGAAGACGAAGAGGAGGGGCAAACACTTTATTATTTATTTCCATAATCATGTTAATGGTAGCACAGGCAACAGCGAGAAAAACGACACGATAATCATATTTATTAACATTTTAACTTAATCAACAACAAAACAACAACAAAAAACATTCGAGATTTGCTTTTGATGAACAAAAGGGCGAATAAAGAAGAAGTGCGAAGAATGGGTGTCAGGAATTTTTGCAAGTCATGTTGTCTTTTCATGTTTTTGTTGCTGTTTCTGCTCCTGTTCCTGTGCCTCTTGTGGTTGCTGCTGCTGTGTGTATATGCTCATCTAAATATACACATCATTCGGAAGTCCTTTCAAATTTTCTTTCAAATTCGGCAACCACAATTTGCATACTACTTTAGAGTGTATTTTGGCTAAATCACGAAATATAATATACGATAATATTATTATCAGCCCGAATGTTACATTTTAATAATTGAAAATATTTTTTAAAGTTTTATGTGTATATTTTTTGGTAAAAAAAATAAATCAAATTTTAAATGAAATATTAGTTTGACAAAAAAAGATAATATAATATTATTATATGTTAAGGTATTTAACCGAAAAGCAAGGGTATTTAAGATACAGTATGTTTACAATATATTTTTCTTATTTATTTATTTTTTTGACTATTGACACACACATTTTAATTTACATTTTGTGTGCACACACATACACACACTCACACACGCATCAGGCAACTTAATTCTCATATTTTCTTCAACATATGCGTTTCCTGCACTTTTTTATGTAATTTATTTACCACTTGTGAGTTTTTCTTTTTCCTTTTTTCATTTATTTCATTTTTTTTGTGCCTTACCGCAATTTTGGCCTGTTCCCATTCTGTTTGTCATGCTTGCCTTTTGTGGGGATTCTTTTTCTTGCCTCTGCTTTTGGTTTAAGTCTTGTGTTTGCATCACATTAACAGATAAGAAATGTGTTTTACAGTGTGTCGTAGGGCGGTTTGAGGGGGTGGTGGTGAGGTGGATGAATTGGCTGAAAATGTTGAGCCGCATTTTGCAGTGTAACATAAGCACTTAGGAATTAGCTCTTTCAAGTCCAAACCGCTGTGTAAGCAATGTGCCTTTTACAGTATTTGAATATAGTATATATATATGTGTCAGTATATTTATAAGTATATTTTATGCAAAAGTCATGGAAACAATTTACGTATTTAAGCGTGTTATATTTTCTAATATAACATTGAATTATTTATAAGAAGTATTTAAATTAAAAATTTTTTAAATTAGTAAATTATTTTTTAAGCTTCTTTTTATTTAGTTTTGTATTTTAAACATAAATATTAAAATCCTGCAGCTAAGGTCTTAAATTTATAATTATATTTTGAATCAGAAACTTTTCGGTCATTATAAAAGATAACAAGATTTATTCCCAACTCTGTGCTATGCAGAGCGACAAAAGCCTTTTCTATTTAACACAATTATAAACACATAAATTTTTCACACACACACACACACGCACACCTACGGATGGTCTAAAGTGCCCTTCCTGTGTGTTTTACAGCTGTAAATGCGACCGGAGCCGCATTGCACACAAAACATTTTCATTTAATTGAAACAAATGCGTGCTGCGTATCAATTTAAGTAAACGGAACTGCAACAACAATTCATAGTAGTAGCAGAAGTAGTTGTGTGTACAATGTACAACTATTGTAAATGCTGTGTAGTAAAGAGCAATAAAAACTAACGACTACAATAAGATCAGACGATGCCCACAGATTGTTGGCAGCCATCAACGGGGCAGGCGACAGGCGACCCCAAGTGACAAACGAATGAAACATGAGCTGTGCGAGTGTGTTTGTGAGTGTGTGTGAATAGGTGTTGGTGTTGTGTGTACATTTAACATCATTACAGAGGATGCCGTGCACAGAAAGAGAGAGGTAGAGAGAGAAAAGTCGTTGTCAGGTGGCACATAGAAACTATAGCAACAGCAGCAGCAGCAACAACAACAGTCAACTGTCGCCAATTGAATGGCAGTCAATGGGGCATCCAAAAAAGCAACAAAAAAAAAAACAGAAAACAAGCGCTATCAAAATCTATGTAAATTACACACAATCATCATAATATGTGAGTGTGCGTACGTGTTGTGTACGTGTGTGTACGTGTGTGTACGGGTGTGTGTGTGCGTGTGTGCTCGTGTCTCTGGCATAAAATGACACCAAGCACGAGCGTTTAGATAGACACTTTATGGTTTCAACAACTCAGCATATCATGATATTATATAGAGCTTTAGTATCCACAATAACCATAAAAAAATGTCGGCGAGCTGCGACTGTACTAAAGCTAACGCAAATGAGCGAGAGAG
This sequence comes from Drosophila colorata, assembly GCA_035041545.1. Taxonomy (NCBI): domain Eukaryota; kingdom Metazoa; phylum Arthropoda; class Insecta; order Diptera; family Drosophilidae; genus Drosophila; species Drosophila colorata. Next base: position 10,107,157 of record JAWNLD010000680.1, read on the forward strand.
AGAGAGAGAGAAAAAAGGAGGGATAGAAAAAAAAAAGAAATAGCGGGGAAAATACAAAGTGAAAGAGACGTAGGGAGAAAAAGCAGACGCAGAGAGTTGAAGAGACAAAAAAAAGGAGACAAAGAGAAAGAGAGAGAAATAGAGAGGACGAGAGGAGGGAGAAAGAAAGAAAGAGAGGAAGAGTGAGAGAAAGAATGATAGATAGGGAAACAAAGAAGTACAGAAAGAAAGTGGCAAGGAGAGAAAAAGGCAGAAATGGAAAGGAACATACAATAGAAGTAGGAAAGAGAGGATCTCTCTTAAAAAAATTTTAAAAAAATAATTAACGAAAACAAACGAGGAGGATATATGGACAGAAAGGAACTCCATCTCTCTCTCTCTCTCTCTCTCTCTCTCTCGCTACGCGGACAGAAATAGACAAAATAAACTTAGCTGGAATCTCAAAATGATCTTATGAATTAAAATGAAGCTCAGACTAAAATGAATAAACCTTAGTTCGAATATGCTATTTCTAATCTTTACATCGTATTATATAGTCCAAAACAGATACTATTCCGATTTATCCCATTGAGAATGTTGAGTATTAAATATGCAGTTTACTTAACTCAACCTAAATAATTAGCCTTACAGTAAACGCAACTCTTATAGTTTTATCTTTCTCTTTAATGTTGTTTAGCTCTGATAACCATTTGAGAATTCGAATTGCGGCTTTCCATTGCCATTGATATTGCTATTGCTTGGGGTATACCAGAGGCTCTGTGGGTTCTGCGCTGCAAGGCCTGAATTGCCGGGTGGGCCGCGAGGACCATCCCTGCCGCGTGGTCCGGTTAGACCGGTTGGGCCGCGTGGTCCGGGCGGACCCGGTGGTCCAGGTGGTCCCGGTGGACCCGGCACGGGAATCGGCACGTAAGCCGTTTGCAATTCCTCCTTCTGGGCGGGCAAATCGCCGGACTGACTGGTGGGCAGCAGATTGAAGCCGGGCCAATTGACGCCCGTCTGGCCCTGCAAATTGAAGCCCAGCTGGACGCGTGGCAGCACCACATAAGGAACACCATCCAAGCCAAAATTGTTGTTGTTGTTGTTGTTGCTGTTGCTGTTGCTGTTGGGACTTCTGTTTGCATTGGCAATGATTTGTGGTCCATAGCTGACGGGGAAGGCTGTCAGCTGTGGCAGCCGATACTTGATGTTGGGCTCGTTGAGCATGGGTATCGCATTGGAGTACAGATATTCGGGCACCTTGCGGCCCTCCTTTTCCGGCTCCGTTTCGATTATCTGCGGCTCATGGAAGCTGGGCTCATTTTGAGTCTCCTGCTTGAGCTGTTCCCCGGGCGCATAAAGCACCAGTTGGCCGCCATTTTCATCGGAAGCGCTCTCCGAGCTGGCGCTGCGACCCAAAGCCTGCATGCGACGTAGTCCCGCAAGACGCGCTTGCGACAGGCCAACGATCAGCAGTAAAACTGGAAATGGAAAATCTTTTAGCCTCGACTCGGCTTTCTCTCTTTTCTATGAGCTTCGCTTACCAAGTAACTTAACACTGACTATCATCTCAGCTAACTGTTTTGATAATGCTCTCAACTAGCTTCTTTTATACCAAAAAATTGTTATAGATAAGATCGCTTGGTTCTTAGAAAAGGTGCTTGTTACAATTTTTCGCCAACTTTAATCACATTCATTTGTCTTTAATCTGGAGTTCAGTCAACTCTTTGGCCAACTAACCAATTTGAACTGCTTAAGCAAGCTGCTTATTCAATCTATTCGATAACTGGGTCAGCTGAGTATCTCGGAAACTGGTTCTACCTGACGCAATTTATTAGGTTCTTAGACTTGGCTTATCTAAGCGCTGATCTTACTTAATGATCAACGGGTGTGGCATTTAACTAGCAATTAGTTAAGTTTAAGAAATTTGTTTATTGCGCAATAAGTTTTTTGCAGCATTTAATAATTAAAGTCTGGGGTGAATCTGCAATAATTTAAAAACTAATAAATTGTTTTGTACCTTTAAAATTTATATACGTATAAAAGCCTCTGTAAGGGAACTCCCATTTTGTCATAAATTATGTTAGCTTATTAAAACAAAAATATATATTGGATTTTCACTGAAAATTTTAGAAAATCCAAAAGTTTTTTCATTTAAAATCTTAAATAAAATAGTAGCAGAAAATGTAAGAAAAGAAACAGAAAATCTAAAATATTCTGTTGTATGAAGATATGTTTTCGAATAGTTTACGTAGTTTGCCAGCACATTGCAGAAACTAAATAATTGAAGCCGTAGTAGAAATTTCTGACAGCTATAAAAATAACTTGAGCTAAATTTCACATGGAATTTCGTAATATTTATTTCAACCAAACGCTGCATTGGTCACCCCCTTTTTTTGGCATTTCCTACTTTAAAAAACATTCATTTTCATCAGGCAGACAACGGAACTATAAAAAAAAGGAATATCAAAAAAGTGTTAAATATATATGTATATAATTGTTGTTGTATATGGCAAAGAATAGTTGTGGAATGAAACTGAAAGTTCAGCAGAACTAAAGTTTAGATGCTCATATATGGAATATATGAATATATATATTTTTATATATGTATAACTAAAGCCCAGTTAGAAACAAGTAAGATGGCTCTAGTCGGGTGCCCCCGACTAGGAGATACCCTGAACCCAGCGGCGAGCTGTTGTTGTATACATTTACGTTTTTTTGATATGTGGCGCGAATGGGGGAAGGCATCTAAAATCCAAAATACTATAATGTTATAATATTATTATACTATTATTTGTAATCTGCGCATCCTTTACGAGCACATATTAAACCAAATTTGATGGCTCTAGCTCTTATAGTCTCCGAGATATGACAAGAAAACCAAGTATACAAATCGATTTTTATCGATAATAATGAAATGGAGCAAGATATCGAAAAAAATAATAACCTTGTACTGCGTATGGATTAGGAGAATCTTTAGTCGTTTAGTTTAGGTTTCAGCTTTTGTAGTTTCCGAGATCGCTGCGTTCATACAGACGGATAGACGGACGGACATGGCTAAATCGACTCAGCTCGTCGTGCTGATCAAAAATATATGCACTTTATGGGGTCGGAGATGCTTCCTTCTGCCTGTTACATACATTTGAACAAAACCAAATACACCCTTTTTACCCATTTTCAATGGGTTCAGGGTATAAAAAAACTGGTCCAACATTTAATTGAATTAAATCAAAAGCAATGTATTCCTGCAATTAAAGAGTTTTGCCAGCCGGCTCTGCTGCGATGTTGCGATGAACAATGGGAAGCCAGCGTGGGGTTGCAAGTCCCCATATTGAATGCTGCTGTTTGGCATAATTGAAGACCCGGGGCCCGTTGCCCGCATGACCAAAATGTGAATCCACTAAAACGCAGTGGATTTTCAGTTGCAAACAGTTGAGCCAGTTGCGCCGTGGCGTGCGCGTCGTTGGGCGCTCGTCGCCTGCTCGAAACCTCGCTCAGATTGAAAATCAACATCAACATCAACGACAACGAAAACAAAAAAAAAAAAAAAGAAAAGGCAGTTCGTGTCCTACGGTAAACGGGATGTGGCCGCCGCTGCTGCTGCTGCTGCTGCTCTCGCTTGTGGCATGCAGCGTCCGGTCGGCGCTTGCAACGGCCAGTGGCAGTGGCTCGCCCGGCGGGGGGCAGCTGCGACGCATTTGGCTGCAGGATCATTGCACGGCGAACATTTGCACGGGCGTGGAGATTGGACGCAACGATTATGTCATCTTATCGCAGGCGCCCATTGCCAAGCAGCTGATGTTGACGTTCATCAATTCGACAATTGCCAAAATTCCCCACTTGATGTTCGACACGTTTCCCGATCTGCAGCTGTTGCGCATGGAGAACTGTTCGCTGGATACGTTCGAGAAGCCACAATTCGAGGGCGCCAGCAATTTGATGAGCTTGTTCTTGGGCCATAATCGACTCAAGGATATACCCAAGAATATCTTTCTCGGCGCCGACAATCTGGCAACGCTGCACATGGAGCACAATCTGCTGAAAGTGCTGCACAATCACAGCTTTCATGCGCTCAAGGAGCTCAAAGAGCTGTCCCTGGCCGACAATCAGCTGGAACAGTTGCCGTTGGGCGTTTTTGCTGGCTTACGCAAACTGTTGGATTTGAATTTGGCGGGCAATCGACTGACGGCATTCCCACGCGGCATTTTCGACAAGAACCTGAATTTGACCCGACTGAGTTTGGCGCACAATCGTTTCGGGGCCTTCGAATCGGAGCTGCTGAAGCTGCAGCCGCGGCTCGCACTGCTCGACATTTCGGGCAATATACTCCAGGAGCTGACATTGAATTTCTCGCTGCTGGAGCAGGTGCTGGCCCACGGCTGCGATTTGCGGCGGCTAACGGTATATGGGGTAATACGGGAGCTGGACTTGCACAACAATTCGCTGCGTGAACTGCCGCATATACCGCTGGCCAGCAATGTGACCGGCTTGGATTTGTCGCACAATCCGCTGGGCAACCTGCAGGGCAATCCATTGCGTCGCTTTACAGCACTGTTGCGTCTCAATTTGTCGGCGACCAACGCGCACGAGCTGGCCGAGGGGCTGTTCAAGAAGCAAGCCCAGTTGCAAATGCTGGACATATCGGCAAATAATATCTACTCGCTGAAGATCACGCTGTTCGACAGTCTGAAGGCACTGCAGTATTTCTACTTTCAGCAGAATAATTGGAACTGCGATTTTCTGCAGCTGCTCATGAGCTCGTTTGTGAAGAAGCGGGATATTTCGTTTATGGAGGATATTACGGCACCCGAACTGGTCGACGATTATGTCGATGGCATCGCCTGCTGGTATGAGAGCGATAAAACATCCAAGAAGTGCGACGGGAGCAACTCGGAGGCAGCCCTGGAGCTGTCCATAGTGCGGAATGAGATCAAAGCTTTTACCGAGCTGGTGGAGAAGAAGTTTGTCAGGGTCTATCGCATGTTGGAGGAAATGAAACTCAAACTATAAGACCCAGGAAGAAAAATTCAAATATCTATAATAATAATCAACTAGACGCGCTTTTTCTTATTCCCAGGCGTGCGCATATTTAATCAACTACTTTATCCTGGATATGTTATCTATTTAATATCCTATATTTAATCGCATTTTTAAGAAATTATAATAATTGACACAAGCAAGCCACTGACAAACATTTAAGAAAGTTTACAACTAATAATAAAGCGCAGTACTCTTTGAGAGCCAAAAAACAAATTGGTTTGATTTCTATTTAACAAAAAAAAAATAAAATAAAATGGGAAAGCATAAAAGTATATTTATCTTATTATATTATCTTACAGCAGATTTTCAACGCAAACAGCTTACATTTAATACAACTTACAGCAGCTCAAAAAGTATATTATATAAATAGCATTTCAATTAGTCTTTAATCGTTTTAAAATAATTTCGTTAGCTTTAAATTTCAGCATATTTGATATTTAATATTGGATTAACAGTTGATCTGAAAAGGCATTTCCAGCGCTGTGAAACGAGTATGTTTTGTAAAAAAAAAAATCACATGCATTTTATGTCCTTTACAAAAACCCATTAAGCATATTTCAGCAATTTTTTTTTGTTTCAAACATAAACCAATACACAGGCACGCCCACGCAGATGTGCGTTTGAACAGCTTATCGTGCCAAATATATGAGTCGAAATCATTATAAAAAAATAAATATATTTTGCAGACGCTCAATTGAGTATACCATAAATATTTTACGACCATTGACAAGCAAAAACAAATATACTTTTGGCCATAATGAAAATTATCAGCGTAATCGCACGCCAACTGAAAGAGACAGCGATAGGGAGCGAGTGAATGTTCGAAGGGTGTTCACAGAGTCAGACTGACACTTAAAACCGACAAAACTTAATTAAATGCAGACACACACACAACAGACATACAGACCAGCATACGAAAGCTGCTTTAAAAAAAAAAAAAAATTAAAAATAATAAACAAATTCCAACAACATTTTTTATGAGCTGCCAGCACAGACAACATTGCTATGAAAGTAAATAAATAAATATATTAAAATTTTTGCTGCGCATTTAAAGAAGTACTTTAATATGCAGGCTAACAGAAAACAGATATATAAATATGTGTATAAATATATTTTTGTATACACTTGTAACTGTAAGCTGAATCTGTGGTAAAAACATAAATCCACTTAGCTTAAAAAATGTGATATATATCGTAGGCATCATTCAACATGAAATTAAGTTAGCATGTTTATTGCAGAAATAAAAAATTGGAGATTTCATGGAGATAAAAAGGGGCTTTGCCTAGGGATCGGGCAGCGATGGGAAATAATATCGGTTGGACCCATATTGTCTATTTTTTATACTGAAACGACTTTATTAGTGAAATTAAACAAAATTTATCAATATAACATGCTTTAACTCTTTTTTTTGTATATATATTCCAATTAGTTATTTTTATTGGCTCTTTAACTTTTCAACCACATCCATTTAAATAGCTAACTGGGAATATTCTTTGGAATACGACTATTAAAATCTGTCCATTGCTTTTTCTTATGCTTGGCTAAGCATTATAGCCATTTGCTACCCTCTAATCAAAGCATTTCACATTTTATACCCGCTCAAATGCAATTCGCATTCGGATGGTTTTATTTTTCAACTCCCAACTATTTAAGTGCAGAAAAAGATTTTCTTTCACTGGACGCGCCATAAAGTATGCAGCAGATTTTAAAGCTTATGCCATTAAGATGTTGCCGTTATTCGCGTCGTCCTTTGTCGTCGTCCATGCGCCGCTCACTGACTGTACGATTTTTAGTACTAACTGTTGTAAGCAACTTCCGTTTCCGTTATCCGACGGGTCGCCGCTGTCGTTGTCTTCGTTGTGTTCGCTTGTTTTTGGCATTGTTGCAGGGTTGCCACGACGCGCCGTGGCAACTGTGGCAGCTGTTTACCCAGTTAGCAAAACGTTACTTTAACAACGTTAACGTGCTTACGTTACGCAACATATGCGCAACACTTTAGCTCAGGCAGGCCCCAACAACTAATACCCAAACACACACAACCGCACCCACACACACACGCATACACCCTGCTGTCATAGAGACTTGTGTCTGTCTTCAACTAAATTCATTTTGCCAAGTTTATGAAAATGGTTGTGGTTGCTGTTGTGGCTGCTGCTGTTGTTGTTATTGTTGCTTTTCTTGTTGCTGTCTCAGCTCATTAGGAAAACAAAAGCTGCAGAGAAAACTTTCAGTTTTTCGGTTACTTGCGCTTCAACTTCATCAACTTACACACTGTGCTCATTAAAATTAATAAAATAGGGTATCTTAAGGTTGCTACATGCAAGAGAAAACATCTTTAATCCTATAAGCCACAAATACTTTGTAGTTTTATTTTGATTACCCTCACAAAAAAGAGGGTCTAGCAAAATATCTATGCAACTAAAATACGACAAATTTAGCTCATCTTCATATTAATATTATTTTTGGCACATGTTCTTATTTGAAAATCATCTCCAAAAGCTGATAATTTCATAATCGTTGTATACCTAAACTATAGTACAAGAATTTAAATAAATATTCACATTATAGTAATTATTTAAAAGGAAGATCAATATACCTAAAATTTTATATTGATTTACAAATTATATAAGAAATTTTCTTAATCATCGGAAAATATTTTGGTAAATATATAAAGACATTCGCAGGAGTAGGCAGAAAATAGTTTGCAGAACCTAAAATTCGCTGTGACTTACCTTTGATTTTTAAAAAATATTCAATTTTAAGTGTGACATAAAAGGGCATCCCCTAGTCGCGCCCTTTTCGCTCAGGCAATCTCACTTGTTTTTATTGCCCTTGTTATAATTAAGTTGATTTTATTAACCGAATTTTACAAGTGTTCTTAGACTCTCTTGCTCTTACCTCTGCGTAAAAGCCATTTGGCCTTGCCTCCTTCACATTTATTGAACTTTTGCGCTTTTGAATTATTAATTATATTGTTTTACAAGTCGCCTTACCCGTTGCGACAGCTGTGTTGGCAACAACTTTTGGCTCGCATTTCGAAAATGTCTTAAATGGTCCCAGCAAAACTAAACGAATGCAGCTGGCTTAAAGTTTGCTATGCTCCAGCCCAGTGGGGCAACAGATCACATTTCATAAAGTGGCTTTAAAGTTTAGCAAAAAAGTGTGCCCAGATTATAAAACGTCGTTGGATGCGCCAGTTGGTCGTAGCTTGTTAAGGCCATAATGGCTGAAATTGAGCTGCCTGACGGAGCTAATCCACTTCAAGTACAAAAGAGGATAAACGAGCTGGGCTACAAGTAAATTAGTTTGATGCAATTTGATGTCGATTACAATATTTTTCGAAAGTACATTTTCTTGACTTTCATACTTTTAATCTATTAGAAATTAGAGTATCTTTTAAGTAACAGCAACTGTACTGTGAGCAATTATTTAATTTTCTTTAAGCTTCTTTTTCATATACACAAAATTTTTCCAAATACTCCTCATATATATCCCAACGGAAATTAATCCGTAATTAAATGCGTGCTTGTTTATTTGTTCAAATGCTTACTTCCCACATAAATATGCGCACAAAATATTATTATAGCTTCTAATTATGGAATAATTGAAGCTTATGCTTTAGAAGGCCCATTAATAAGCTTTAAAAAAAATAAAAATAATAAAATAAACAAAAAACACTTCCAAAAGATAAGCAATTGGAATGTTTACCATAAACATTTCAGCAGCAAATATATATATCTTAAGCTCGCTAATTGTGTGTCACATTTTCTCACACAGTTGCCTGCAATTATATGCACATTAGCATTTTTGTCTCTAACTTTCTATCTACGTTTATCTCCCTTCTTCGCTTTCTCTATTCTTTCTTCTTTACAATTATGTGCGCAATTAGGCATTCAGGAACATTTAAAAAAATGTATGCCTACTTTTTGGAGCACATAAATAAAACTTAATGGCCACAAAAACAGCTGCTTAACTGCCCAGCAGTGAATAATAAATGCAGCGACTGCATTGCATAAATCCCGACTCCGACATATCCTGTATAATTATAAATAACATAAAATATAATTTCAAATAAATATGTAATACTTTGATCTACGACGATTTAATCTGATAAATTCCCTTAATGTTTTTATAAATTATATTTTAGATTAATTTTTCAGTTTATTTAAATTTTTCCGAGCTAATTAGATTTGTTTTTTTTTTTATATTCCGATAAATTCTGATTGATCTCGACATTTATTTTAAATTATACAGATTGACGTTATTCTTATATATTCCATAAATTCTGACTTTTTTCGAAGCAATGCGAATGCGGTAACCCAATAGCATTCATTCATAAAAGAGTAACGATGTGTGCTTTTGAAGCATTAAAATTCAATGATGCCTATGTTCGTGGTGCCTACCACCCCACCCTCCTGTAATTGGGCAGCTATGAATAATATACTCGTATATGTTCGCTCCTGAATACATGCATATAGATATGAAAGTACTTGTAGTTATGCGTTTGAGTGCTCTAAACTGTCGCTGTAGTTGGGCGGGCGAACGGGGCGTATGCACAACATGCGTATGCATAAATTCACGCTTAATTAGCAACACGCCACGCCGCCGCCCTTAAAGCATGTTACGGGGCGGCTAATTAGCCGATTGCCGGCAACTGGCTGAAATGTGTGCTAAATAATATATTACACACCTATGTGTTTTTGTGTGTGTATTTTACTTTTTTATAGCTAATTGCCAGAGGAACTAAAACCAAAAAAAAAAGATCAAAAATATCTTTTGCTACTTTGCGCAAAATTTAATTTGGCCACGTGCCACGGTTTGTTTTTCGCTGCCTTATTAACTGGCTTTTTAACGCAATTATGTTGCCACGCCGCCCACCTGCTGGGCTCGCCCCTTTTGACAACAGACTACGGTACGTGTCTTTGGCACTGCTTTGGGAATTCTCATGCTCCCAAGTATTTGACTGCTGTTGCACGCACGTTTCAACTTGCAACGGGAACCAAGCGAGAGTTTTCTCATCTGTGTGTGGTGTGCTTTTAAACTTTTAACCAAATTGTTTAACTAAGTAGTAAAAGCTTATAAGCACGCAACACAATACACACACGAGTTGTGGCTGTAAGCTGCCAGCTAACTGCATTAGTTTCGTGGCCAACACGAAAAAACGTGAATGCTACTTAGAAGAAGTTTTAATGCTTAGCCATAAAATACACTTTCTAGCCAAAGGAATATATAAACTTTTTGGTTTTCTAGTCCTTTAAACAAAGTAAATAAATCACTATAAATGCATTTATGAGCTTATATATTGCAAAGTATTCTGATTATTAAATTGAATAACTAAACAACTAACTAAACAAAACAATATTAATATGTGCCTTAAATCAAGCTAAATACTTGTCAAAACTTATTTAATATTTTACTTGTTGTTTATTCACTTGATATCTTTTTCAACAATTTTCCTGTTTAAGTTTTTTATTAATATAGATTTAAAGTTTTTTTTTTTTTGTTTTAATAACTCTATCCGGGTTAAATGATTTTCATGAGCTTTTAACATTTCTAACTTTATCGAAAATATACTGATTTTTTTAAAGGAATACCCTGTTTAATCATGGTTGCCTCTGGACATTTATTTGACATCTTGATTTAATTTTTTTTTGTTGTATTTCTTTTGTCCTTATTTGTGAGCATAACACAAATGCATAAAATTCGAAACTGCATTGAATGAAAGAAATGTGTCCGTAGGGCAGACAAAAATTTGCAAATCTATTGAACTGTCCATGCAAATAAATCTGTGAGTAAAAGAAAATGGAGATACGAGAGTTATTATACGGAGAGTACTTTGACTTAAACCAAAGCCATATGCATATGCTCATATAGCAGACAGCGGGTATTCAAATTGGCATTCGGTTCCCTTGACAAATAAAGGAAACACAATGCATTACCAATTGCTTTGCGCTGATTTCCTCTGCCATTCTCAATTTCTCTTTGTCTAACAACAACATAAACTATCGTTGAGCGAAGCTAACATGACAAATCATTATACGATTTTATACGCTGGCTGCCACAACAATTTTACCCAATGACCAAATTGAAAACGAAAACCAAAAATTTTCTGCCATTGGCAAAAGAGATTAGATAATAGTTTTCTTGGTTAGCTGGGTTTAAGCTCTGGTTACTCGCTTACCTTTTTGCATTTGAACATGTGCACATGGCATTGGCAGTTGACCAAGCGATGCGACAGTACACACACACACACACACACACACATTCATACACACTCATACACATATATGTTTTCCACTCCAGTGAACAATGCTTGATATGAAACCCAAGCCGAACTACAATAGCCTCATTGTGCTGCACTCGCATGGAATGCGCAGCTGGCATTCGCCCATTGCCTTGCACAATTTATGGTATACCTATGCGTGAGTGTGCGTGTGTATGTGTAGGGTGTATCGTGTAGGGTATAGAGTGTAGGTTGTAGGGGGCTGCCTGATAACAAGCGTTGCTTTCTGCTGTTGCTTGAAAATCTTATAAATTGCAAATTGAATTTAACGATAAACATCGTAGCATATAGAGAGAACATGGAGAACATTGGGCATTAAGTGCGTCTGCACTGAGAAAAAATTAAAGGAAAGAAAATGTAAATACATAATTATGGTTGAATATTAAAGGCAGTTATTTAAAGAATGGCGTCAAAAAGCATCTCAGAAATATCCATTTAAAAAAATTATTATTTATATTTAAACTTATATTTAATCTCTTTTATATAGCTATAAAAAAATAATTGCCACTAAAAACAATTTAAATAAATATAAAATATAAATGGGTTTTTATTAAATTTGTATAGTAAAACAGTGAAATTTAATTTCCTTTAGGATGTAAATAAAATATTGCATAAGCTGGCTTTCAAGTGTGAATTACCCCACAATTTGTTTTGTAGTGTAACAACTGCCATTTCCTCTGCCATATTGAAATTACACTGCTCATTGTTATTCTGGGCCACTTATTTGCTCGCTTCTTCTTCTTCTTCTGCTTGCTGCTGCTGCAATTGACACTGATTGTGTTGAGCAGTAAAGCTGTCGTCTTCTCGGTTAGTTTGCGACAATAAGCCAAAACAGCAGCCGACTGCAATCGAGACCTAAATAAATTTATTGTCTAAGAAACTTCTTTATATTGATGTTAATGTGATTTTTTCTTCCATTTCATTGCAGGTGAGTTTGTCGAACTGAATGTGAATGCTATGGGAAAGTGCATTGTCTTAATCAACACTGGTTAGCCGAGTTACAAGAAACTCGCTGAAGTGTTCTTCAAGTCAGTTTACATTAAGCATGTGCCACAAGCACTTAGACAACAGACATAACCTTTAACATTTACAACTACCGCACATACGCACACGCACAGACAAGCAATTATGTTGTGAAACTTGCTGGCCAACTTAGCAGCAGGGGGGCGAGGAGGACATTGCCGGAATTTTGTTCATAATTTATAAGGGCCCCCCGAAATGCCAAAAGCCCGAATAAAAAAAACCTAAAACGCAAAGACATAGCCAGACAGCGTGGCGTTGGCGGCGACACGCCCCCTTTTCAACGAACACAAAAACAAAAATGAAAGGGTAACAGCACCAAGGAAAATCCAAAAGGCAAAAAAGCAGCTAAAACAACAAAAGCAACCAAATACGGCAGCCAAAAGTCAAAAACTAACTGCCTTTTGTTAGAGTCGCGCCATGTGGCCATTACGGATGTCTGCGTATGTGCGACTGTGTGTGTGCTGGATGGGTGTAACGACCGTCGTGTAAGTGTATAAACGTATGCGTGCACGGCTCGCACAGTCTGTGTCCATACCCTGTAAAATGTGCACTGGAGTTGGGTGTTTAAAAATATTTAAATTTTTCAAAATCAGATTTCAAAAAGATTATTTGTAACTTCACAAAAAAAGTAATTTAAATAGTTGGCAAAATTAATTGTTAATCTCAAATTATAAATATTTAATCAATTTTGTAGGGTATGAAAATATTACTTTCGCCTATCGCAGAGAAATCGCTTAATTAACAAACCCAACCGAACATGAGATTATCTAATAGTTTCATAATTTTGTTGTTTTCATACCCTGCGTGTCTGACTGTCTGTATGTACGCGCCGATTCTAGAGATTGTAAGAGGTATAGGAAAAATATAATATATAGGTTTTCGAACATTTTTCGCAAAAAAGAGTTCTAATTTCGATAACTTCCTCGTTTCACAAAATTACTAGAAATATTTATATTCTGATATTTAACATATCTGGCAGATTATGAGTGCTAGTGACACCAAGTTTGGCATGTAAGCTCTCATATAGCTTACATAGTATATATATAAAAACATAAATTTTTAAAAACATATTTACAATTTTTGGTACATGCAAAAAAAATATTGCCATCTGTATGGTCTGTTTTTTTTTATCATTGTTTATAATATTTAGATGATGAACAAAGGAGTTATTATTATGTCAATGAAAATACTATATGAAGCTGTCACCATAGTTTAGCTATCTTAAGGTACATAATATTTACACATACATGCTCAAATATCTATATACATTCACATATATCTATAATTTCGAAGCATAAGCAGCTCGAATCTATTTACAGGGTATTTCCAAGTCCGGCACAGTCGACTGTGGCACTCTAACTTGTTTTCTCTCTATCTGTCGGCGCTTATTTGTGCCTTTCCACGTTTCCATGTTTAACCTTTTTGCTCCCTTTGGCCATATTGTTGCTGCTATCATTGTTGTTGCTGTCATTGTTTTTGTTATTATTGTTGCCGTTGTTGTTGTTGTCGTTTGCGCATAAATAATTCAGCACACAGACACGCAACCTTTGGCTGCTGCTGCTGTTAGCTTTTTTCTAAGCCTACTTTTAAGGGCTCAGGTTATTACTGTTGTTGTTGCTGTGGGGTCAACTGATTTGTGGGCATTTTCGCAGTCTCGATTGTGTATTTCCACTTTTTCCCCGCTACCAATTGCCAGCAACAGCAACAGCAGCAGCAACATCAGCTTTAAGCCAACTTTTAGCTCGGCTTTTATCTTCGTGGCTTTCAAACTGTTTATTAATGTTAAATTTGTAGCTGCAAGTTTTGGCCAAGTTCTTGGCTAGACAGATATAGCTGGCTGATAACATAAATTTGTAGCTCTATTTCTTGGCTTGAGTTAAAATTTTCCGTGAAAATCCCCCAAGGCGTCAGTTTCAGAAATTTCCGCTTTTTCACATGATTTACAAACTTTGCATGTCGCAGCAATTATTCAAAAGCCAGTTTTCTGGCACCCACAAAAAAGTACGCTCCTAAGCGATTTCTCAATTTGCATATGCCACACAAAAGCCCTCACACACACACACACACACACACACACACACACTCACACACTCGTCGTACTTGTACACACAACCCACTTTAATTCTCATTTGTTGGGCTTTTTTGGGAACGCTTTGGGACCCGAACTTTCTGGCCCGTCTCTGGCAGTCAATTTGTTCAAATAAATTGAATTATGTTGCGTTTTTTTCTCATTTTCTCTCTGTCCACATAGTTTTAGCCCAACATTGTGGCTAGAAACCTTTGGGGAACAGCAGCTGCTGCTAATCAAATTACTGCACATGTGACATATTTGATGTCCACTTTTAATATTATTATGGCAGGGACACAAATTTAGATACTCTCACTTCGCACTGTTATTATTTATGCACGAGTGCTTAGGACTTTTTTGTTGAGCTAATTAAGTGAGCAAGTTTCCCAAGAAAATTTCATTATGAAATATTTAGCGCACAAATTTTCATCACCAGCTGCAGAGAACCATAAAACCAAATATACAAACCGAAACATAAAATCTAATCTTACAAATTATAAATTTTAAAAGTAAACACAAAGGTGAACAATTAAGTGGGACTTAACTTAGTGTACTGACTGACAGATATCCTGTATACTCGAATTAGACTAAAGTACGATTTGATAATCTTTAATATTAATTTCATCTATGTGTTATTCAGTGTAAATATTAATAATATTACAATGAAATATATATTCTTTCACCCTAGGCAAGCAATTAGACAATGAAACAATACCCCTTAACTCCATTTAACGCTTACAGGGTAGCTTACAAAAGCAACCCCTAAAATAAAGCGAACCCAAAGTAATTTGAACTTTTTCTGTTGTCCAACACGCTACAATTCATTCAAAGACTGAAACATTTAGCCAAAACCATTTTTTTTTCATAATAATAACCATGTTAAAAAAACCCCAAAAAAAAAAAATAATAAAATAAAATAAAAACAAAAAATATTAAAAAATTCATGCAGTGTAGTTCATAACTCATAATGAGATGAGAATTTTTATAAGGGCACTGGGTGGAAAAAAAGAAAAAACGGATTTCCAATTAAAATTTATGCTGCTTCCGCTTCTGCATTTGGCAAGCAGCTAACAAACAAAAGCCACAAAAACAAACAAAAAACCCAAAAAAATGTTGCGTTAGCGTTGTGAATTTTATTGCAGTTGTACTGCGGAATTGTGAGAGTTAAAGTTTAATGAGTTGAAGTTGTTGTGCACAACATGTGGTATACTTTATATACATGTGCGGCATAAATTTAGAAACATTTAAGTGCATATTGCTCATAAAAACTCTCAGCCTAATGAACAAACAAAAAAAAAAAAGCAATGGGACCCAAACGACGGCGTCACTGTCACTTGGGCGCCATACGTTGGGCGCCATACGTTGGGCGCCATTTAATGGTCCTGCGCGTTAATGCCGCAGCATTTCAAAGAAAGCACCATGGCTGCTTAATTAGATTTGCTAGTCGGCCACTTGACTGGGCTCAAGTGTGTGTGTGTGTGTGTGTGAGTGAGTGAGTGTGCGTTCTTGGCTGTCAAGTCGAAGAAGATACTAGGGGAAAGCGACTTCTATCCTATTTTCGGGGCGATTGCGCATAAAACGTAAGCGTCGTAAACCTTTTCGCTTGCATAGCGTAAGCAACGCTAATGGAAATTAATATATATACACGCATATATATATGTATGTATGTGCGGAATCTGGCAAATTGGTAGAGAGTTGTTAAGCCTGTTCATCTGTCCATTCGGACGGGCCACTTCAGGTAACGCAACTAGGCAGCCTTGTAAGTCGCCTAATTGACTTCCCTGCCAAGTTGAAGAGCGAACTAAGTAGATGCGCGTTAATGCTTTTAGACAAAGTATCAGAAAATGTAGCATAAAAGCTGTAATGCCAGAATTAGAAATGCGAAATGAAACTAAACAGATTTGTATATTCGTAGTTGGAGTTTCAATTAAAGGGCATTACATAATTAATACTATGAAGAGCTAATTATAAATGATTTAATGGGCGAAAAAGAAAACACAAAACTATGTATACATGTACAAATACAAATACAAATATTTTCCACAAATCTACCAATAGTGAAGTTCAATATTGATCATATTTGATGCGACAAATAGCAAATGGGATTACCTTTTCACAAAACTTTTCTTCTTTGAAAATATTGCCAAAAATTGGCCGCTGAGAAAACGTCTGTCACAAATGCGACTTTCAATTAATAACAAACACAAAGTAAGCGGGAAAAAAGCTGCGATGTTCACACACAGACAGAAGCACAGACAGACAACACACACAGACAACACACACAGACAACACACACACACACACGCGGCACACCATGTAAACACGTTCTCGCACACAGTTCAATTCGGCAATGCTTGACAGGCCATAACGAGCAAAGCCACAGGCCAGAAACGTACACTTTGGTCCTTTACACATATGACACACGCACACACACACACTGGCACAGCAAGTAAAGTTTTTTCAGAATGCCCGCCAGACATTTTTAAAAACACATTCAAAGTAAAAAGGACACAGCTCACGCAATTTGATGCGCTGTCGTCCTCTCTATCTCTTTCTATAGTCTTCCTCATGCTCCTGAGAGACTCATAAATTTTGCAATTTCTTCATTGCCGCTAATTTATATGACATGAGCAGGGGCCGTGAGGGGAAGTGTGCGCAAGGACATGCGCTAATACAAAGCAAATAATGTGTTGCATACTTTGTGGCGCACGTAGCCACAAGACGCCACTCCAAATTGTTTCATGGCCAAAGGCAACGTAAAAAAAAATTCAGCTAGCAAAAAAAAAAATAAAACGGCGAAACAAAAAAAAAAATGATAAAAGCACGTAACTTTTGGTTAACCAAAACTATCGCCTCCCACCAACCGCCCAGCATAAATGAAATAAGCCCTGCAGGCAGCGTGTTGACCCACTCAGC
Organism: Drosophila colorata; assembly: GCA_035041545.1. NCBI lineage: Eukaryota > Metazoa > Arthropoda > Insecta > Diptera > Drosophilidae > Drosophila > Drosophila colorata. Next base: position 10,124,463 of record JAWNLD010000680.1, read on the forward strand.
GGTGCGCGCGCCTGCAGCCAACAGGCAGAAAGCTGACCCACTCAGCTCAACTCCCCAGGCGCCAACTGAACCGAACTGTGACGAGAGCTGTTGTGTTAGTTTAAATTATCCGCAGGTCCTTTTGGGCATTCCGACTGCAGGTGCAGCTGCAGATATCCAGCAGCAAGACATCAACTACACAATTTCGCTTTGCATTCTGCACCACATGGATGTGGGCGGAGCGGTATAAAGGGGCCAGCTTGAAGAGTTTGACAGTTGCTGCTAAAAAGTTACTTTAATACACTGCATAAGTGACATTTGGTTACTGCATTCGAATTGTATTCAGCTTATGAATTTTGTATCAGACTAGAAGTGTGTGAGCTTCAATTTAAGCTAACTAATTTTGCAACATTTCCACGAGAAGTTGACTTAGTTGGACAAAAAGTTAGCACATAACCAAGAAACTTTTAATTATCAAAGCGTAAACTCATTGCTAAAAAAAAAAAAAATTTGTCATACTTTTAATAAGCTTAAAAATTGACATATATTAACAAAAAGGATAATTTATGTGTCATATGAGCTTAATTCTAAGGTTAGTCAAAAGCAAACATTCAAGGTTAATTGAAATATGTAAAATTTGTGCTCAGATTACAAATATTTTGTATAAAATATGCGTAGTTTAAAGTGTTTTACGGCTTGCAAGATTTTTTATTTGTTCTTCTTTTGAAATAGTTAAATTTAAATGCCACTAAAAAGACAAACCATAAAGTGTTTTCGTTAAAACCATTTTTACAAGCCCTGTTTTTTTTTTTTTTGGCTAAAACCACATATTCATAAACCACAAGACTTGACCACGTATAAACTTAATTATCACCAAAAAATCTAATAGCTTTATGGCATTCATTTGGCTGGACTAGTTTTCCAGCAAGGCAAATCCGCTTAACTCTACTCAAATTTGTCTGAATTAAAGGATTTGAGAACGTGTTATAAAATACAGAATATGCTGACCGCTCTCTGTTTCACTCTCCCTTCCACATTTCTCTCAACACTAACCATAAACTTTGTAGCATTATTTGCCATCAAGTTTTTATAGCCCGCAGCCCAAAGAGGGGATGTAAATCTAGCCAAGCAAATTTTCTGGTCAAAAATACAAAAACTGAGCAGCTGTTGAGAGAGTCTTCTATATGAATATATATATATACATACATATATATGTATAAGTACATGTAAATGTGGCATGCAACAATGTGAGCCGCATTTAGTAGAGTGTGTTGCAAACATATTTAATGTCTAGTTATAAACCGAACAATTTGCTGTGAAATTATGCCTGTGCTGAGAGAGCTGAGTGAAAAGTGTCGTAAAAAGCGCATGAAAATTTTTGGCCACGTCCAGCACAATAAAAAAGAGAAGAAAATAAGTGAGAACTTTGCTGCCGGGTGCAACCCACTGCGCAATACTCGTTCACAGTATAAGAACAGCTGAAAACAGTCAAAAGGAGTTAAACTATGATTGCTATTTTTTGTTATTAAAATATACATTTTTGGCAATGTTATTAATGTAACTAGACTGGGAGATATGCGTCACACCCCCAAGTGGGCGTGTCAAATAAATTTTTCCTTAGTATATAGTATATAGATTAAATCTAATTGCCACGCCTCCAGTGGACGTAGCCAAAAAATCTTAGCACTTTATCTGACGCGGGTACATAGGAGTATATATTCAAAGTTTCAAGTTTCTAGTTTCACGTGCCATTTGCAAAAGATGGACGGACAGCAAGACGGACATTGGACAAACCCAGTATACTCTTTTCAGTTCGTTAACGAGTATAAAAAATAGAAAACAGAAGCCGCAAAGTCCCTGCAACATTTTGCGGCATGTTTATGGTGATAAAAGGCAGTGGGGGCTGAAGGGGAGGCTGCCGTGTAGCCAGCTATTTATTGAACAACAAAAGCGAAAAACAAAGAGAGAAAGACGAGGTTTATAGGTATAAAGAGAGTGAAAGAGATATAGAATAGTGACATAAAAGGACGTGTACTTAACATGTGTGAAAAATTGTTGTGCGTGTGTCCAAGGCGAAAGCCACAGCAAAAAGTCGTTAGCAAGTACGTGAGCTCGGCAAAAGAATGCAATACATTTCTTGAGCGTCCAAACTAACACCCAAACCTGCAAACTGCAAACCCCCTCCCCCTCCCCCGCCCCACAAACTGCGTGTGACCGCATTTAAGCGCAACAATTCCGTTTTGCAACACTTTGCAACGGTTTTCGCGCTGCACGCGCGTCGCTCGCCTGGCAAATTGCCATAAAAATTTCAAGCGCCACAAAATATGCAACGCTCAAATTTGTGCAACCAACTGCGTGCCAATGTGTGTGTGTGTGTGTGCGTGTGTGCGTTGCTTGGCGCATTGCATTTGGCTTCTTCTTTTTGCATACTTTTCAGCGCTATGTTTTGGGTTTGTTTTTGTTGTTTTTGGTTTTGTATTAAACAGCGCACGTTTTTTCACACCTGTCAAACGTGGGTGGAAGGGGCGGGGGTGGGTGCAGCCTTGAGCGAACTGAAAGCATTTAGCTATGCAATTCACTGACTATTGATATATGCTTCACATTAAGTGATAAATGCGGGGGAGATATTTTAAACGGCTAAAAGAGATTGTCAATTTATTGGCTAAAGCAAAATTGTATGCCATGTAACCATTGAAAATGTTTGAAAAGGGTATATACAATAAAACACTGCATTTTATTAAAAAAATAATAGTAAATAATATAATATAAAACAATTTTAACCATAAAATGTTTAAAAATAATTTAATATAATAAAATAGAATACAAAATAATATATTACTGTGCAAATTCATGTCAAAGCAAGAAGTAGATTTATTTATTTCAAATCAAGAAAAGAAGTTGAGCTTATATAATTATTACCAGTCGTCTGTTTATACTGTTTCTGAGACATTAAATCCTAAATAGTAGCGAAAATCTACACCAACTCAAAGCTATTTCTCTGATAAGCACAATATAAAAGAGCAGAAAGTGACTGAGCTGCCATTAGGTTAAGCCCCACATACAGAATTTAATTTTACATACAATATAAAGTTAATCTGGCCACGTACCTAACAAAGAGAAGCAACTGCACTTTAAGTCCGTTTCCCAAGAACTCGATGTATGAAGTCTTTAAGTGTTGTCTGCACTTCTTCGGTTCGATGAGTGTTGCAAGTGCCCTGCGGCTTGCAGTTTCTTAACTGCCAGGCGATACATTTAGAGCCTTGTAATGCCCACCCTCCTACGCCCCACTGTACTGCTCCGCCCTCGCCCAAGTTTGCTTTAAGCCAAAACTCTTTTCGTCACCTTTTGTTGTCTTTCCGTTTCTCTTTTCTGCCCCCCCCTTTAAAGCAGCTGTTGCAATGTTTAGCGCTCGGCAATCGGTGGCAAGTAACCTAGTGACAGTACTCTGAGTGTTGCAAGCAACACACATGCAACTTGTCACACACTTCCCCTCTGCCCCCCCCCCCCCCTTCCCACCTCTCTTGAGTGCTCCCCTCACACTCCCACCCATGCAAGGCACGCACAACTTTCACTTGTGTTTAGCCTGTAAGTATGCAACAAATTTTGTTTTCCTCTTTTGTTTCGAATCTCAGGACTGCTTGACACGCAGCCACCCCCCTCGCATTGTTTGGAATCTTTTTTAGAGAGGCGAAAGGGGTGGTTGTGGTTGTGAGCACTACATGAAAAACAGTGAAAGTCGAAAGTCCTTAACTTTGCCACCAAACTGCTTGTTGACAATATTTTAAGTGCTTGCAACTTGATGAGCCTCAGTTATTTCAAAATACTTAAGAAGGGAAGTTAATTATTTATATGATATGGTTTCAGCACTCGTAGAACGCGGTTTTCGTCACCTTTTTAATTATTTATAAATTAACGTCTTCAAGGTTTCTAATTACTTTTTGTTCACTTACATTAGAGCGATAGATAGAAATACAAATTTAGTGTAATTGTTTTTAGTAAAATATACAAATTCAATACAAAAAAAAAATAATAGATTAAAACAAAAATAAAACGTTTAGTTAAATTTAAAATGTTCCAAGCTTTCGCTTTCTTTCCGTACCTTTCATGCCAGTGCTCTACCCAAATTAAGTTTTTTAGAAATTTTCCATAACTTTAATCTGATCCCAAAACCAATATCTATAGGCTAAGCAAATTAAATTTAATTTCAATAAATTTTTATCCAAAATCGATAACAATCGATAGCCTAATCGAACTATATTGTGCACACAAAATGTTTTTCAAGATATACGCAAGAAATTTGCATATTCTAATTAATTTTACAGTCCTCATATTGCTAGACTTTATTTAAGCTTCCGCTAGCTTATTTTTCATTCAATTTTTCTCTGCTTTTTCTCCGGATGTTTGCTATGTTAAATTTCCGCCAGAACAGCTTAAAGAATCGCTGGCGAATCCATCACTCACATTCTCTCTCTTATTATGCCGCGTCCCACTTTCTCCCCGGCCGTGCGTGCATGGCATTTCCATTTTTCAAATTGAATTTTTCCGGCATTTTAATTTTTTATTATTTTAGGAAATTAAAAGCGAAGCCGCCGCCGCCTTTCAATGCCGCGAGGCACAGCCAGAGCATAAGACAGCCAGGAAAATCAGCCGCGAAATTAGTTCATACGAAATGCATGATATGTGTATAGACATGTGTGTGCGTGTGTGTGTTTGTGGATATGTGTGTGTATTTATTCAAGCTGCTTTATCGCATCAGATTCGCTTAGGCCTAAGGCGTGCGTAATGCTCTTGCACAGTACAGGTAGCTAGAGCTACAAATACTTATACCAGCATATGTATCTCATAGATACTCACCAAGCATATGTATCTCATAAATCTTTAAACCGCCCTTTGTTAACCTACCGTGTGTGTGTGTGTGCTTACGTTTAGAGCTACTCGTTGGGTTTTCAAATTAATTCACGGCTACATGATTAACTGTTGGGTTCGCTGGCATTTACCGTCGGTTGGCGGGCTTTAGATGATTGGCGGGTGTGGGCCTTAAATTGTGGCCGAACATTAGGCCGGAAGTTTACGGGCCGGGCCATTGAAAACCAAATGGCCAAATGTTCAAGTAACCTGCAATGAAACCATTACAAAAACTAGGACTAAGCATAAAATTTGATATTGAAATTCAGGCTGCGCAATGGCAAAGAAAGTTGGGACTCACGAGAATGTGTTATACACTAACTTACATTGTATTTCAAATAACAATGTTGTGTTCGAAGTGACCTTGGAGGACCACAGGTATTTAGAAACAGAGTAAGGAAATGTTATTGCTATTTTACAGCTCTTAAGAATAGGAGAGCTCTAAATTAGAATTTAAAAAAAATATTTTAAAACAGGTCACAATGCAGGATATGTATTAGTCGGTAGTGTAACAGGAATATTAAATGCATTGAAATTATAGTATAAAATTAGATAAATAAGTAGAAAGAACTTTTTTATTAAGGAACAAAACTTTAAGGTGTTTTTCATTTAAAATTCCATAATATAAAAAAATTGTGTTTGAATTATGAAGGGGATCCCTTTATTTATAATTAAAGTTAATTAAGGAGGCGCATCATAAATTAGTAAAGACTTTTAAACAAAAATATCAGATTTATAGAAATTATAAAAAATTTTAGATCTCAGGTAATCCAGCCTGCATTATTATTATATAACTTTCTTAAAACTTGTATGATTTAATGATATCAAATCCAAAAAAAAAATCAACAACAAAGCTCAGCAGACATCAGCAAATTTCCCCCCAGTGTTCATATTCCGTGCATTGCCAGCAATTTGTATTTTCCACATGTACGTTTTATATCACTGCACTATAAATACAAAGTGAAAATCCGCCCTTAAGTGCATTTTAGCCACCACCCACAGCATCCATCACATTCATTTCATAACGCTTTCATTGCAATCCAAAACCAGTCACGGATTTCATCAATAATTTCATGTTCAAATTGCTTTATTTGAGGAAATCCGAAAACTACCCTAAAAATAGTCGGAAAAAAAGTCACACACACACCTACAAAGTTGTTGATTAATGCATTTTGGTAATAATAATATTGTTGTTGTTGCTGCTGTTTTTTTACTCTCGCTGTTCGCTTCTCTCCGCTTTCTTGCCTTTCCACCGCTGTCATCTTTCATCTTACAGCTGGCAATTCGCAATTCGCCTCACATTTACACTTTAATGGTTTCATTTGATGTGTTGCTGATGTTGCCACGAGCAACACACGGGACACTACACTCGGGGGTTGGGACGAGGGCTGCAACGGGGTTGCACTCTACGGGGGGCTGGTCGTGCTACATGAGTTGCAATAAGCCTGAACACGTTTTGTTTCTGTAATCAAACAAAGTACTGCAAATTTGTTATAGATTTTTTGCGAAAATCATGACTTGAAATTCTATTTATTGAGAAGTGAGAAAAACTTTGGAGAAATATGAAAAGTTGTATGAGAAAATCAAAAGGAGAAAAATGCAATGTTTTTTGTTTGATATCTAAGATTCACAAAAGTTAAGATATTTATTTTATATTTCTGTATTTCATTTATTTGTTTATGTGGCAACCCGTGGGCCTTGAGAATTAGTCACTATATCTTTGTCACACAACACAAAAATCTGATCAACACTATTTAAATTTGTTTCCTTTACTCATTTTAATTTCACCATTTTTTACAATTCAATTAATTTGAAAGTAACTTTAATATATATTATATTTTTATATTATAAATTTACCTTGATTTTTTTATTCTTACCTAAAGGCAGGTTTTCATCATTAATTTCTCTGCTATGCCTTTTGCTTAAAGTTTTCTTTATTTTTTATAGTTTTCTTTTTAGTTTCTTTTGGTCTTTTTCGCCGTGCATAAGCTTAAAGTAATTTAACTTTTGACGAGCTTTCATTCTTTGGAGCTCAACTAAAGTGCGTTCGGCATTAAAGACTTGCCAAAGTTTTAATGCAAATTTTGTAAAGAATGTAAAGATGCAAAGATTTTTATAATCGTTTTAATTTTGTTGTTGCACAACTTTAATATATTGAGAAAGTTCAGTGGAGTGTAAATTAATTGAAAAGTATTGCTAAAGTATTGCAAAGCTGCCCAAAGTTGCAAATAAAAAGTTGTAGAAGATAAAAGCAGCTTTTAAACACGAATAGTTGAAACAAAACAGAGAAATGGTTTCTAGTTTGCTATGAAAGTAGTAAGAATGTATAGAGTGGCAGTAGCAAAAACAAAAAAGGTATTAATTCAAAAGTATTAGTAGAAAAATCTGCAATAAGAGGTAGAAAATTTAATGGATAATAATTAATAAGATTCAAAATGGATTAAACTACATTAAATTATATAAACCAATAAAACATGCAAGTGCGTTAACAAATAACGATATTTAAACAACCATTTAGATCTACTTTACAAATCTGGTAAAATTTCATAATCGTATATATTCCTTAGTTCCACTTCAAATCACTGAGAAGCATTAAACTTGTTGATATTTTGCCAACTCCCGCCTTTGCTTGACTTTTATGTTATTGGAACAAATAATAAATAAAAAACAGAAACCTTATAAATTGCAATTCAAAAAGGCGCAAAGAAAAGTGGCGGAAAAAATGCCACTCAAAGGAAAAGCTTGGCTTTTTTTATTTTTGTGTTTTCAGTTTTTCTCTGCTGCTTTCTGGCGCTTATGCCACGCCCCCGCTCGAGCATTTGTGTATTTATGATTATTGTTACTGTACTCAGCCCCTCCACAGTCAGCCCTCTCCCCACCCCTCTTTGTTGGTTGCCCCTCTCCCGCGCTTTCAATATGTGTCACGGTCATCAATGGCTGCCGCAGCTGCCGCTTGCGGTAGTCGTTTCTTAACAGCTTTTTCGGCGACGTCGTTTAAGAAATCTTAACAGGAAACACAAGTACGTGTGTGTGCGTTGTGTGTGTTGTGTGTGTTGTGTGTGTGTGTGTGTGCTACTTGCCACTGGCTATTCGCGTGGTTCACACGTGCTGGCAATTACACAGCAGCCACCGCAGACGGAAATTGAAAATGCATTGAGTACGGGCCATAGGCAACTTCCGAGTCAAGTTTCCGTTGCTTGGGGCAGCAATACACACATCCATACACACACGCACACCCATACACAGATATGCCGACACACTCACACACGCCCACATAGCTTCCCCTCTAATTCTGCCAGCGAAAGTTGTTATGAACTTTCTGTGAAAAATTATTTGGAAATTTTTTCGTGCTGACATGCGAGCTTTTCATTTGCACACTTTTCTATTATGAATGGCATGCGCTCTGCCCCCGCGCCCCTAAACGTGCTACCCCGATTCCCCTAAAAACATCTCATCCATCCCTTGGTTTGTTATAACGCTTGCATGAAGGCTTTTTTTGACTTTGAACTGCAATAATAGCTCACATCTTCGTTTCAGATATTTTGTTCGTTGTTGTTGTTGTTGGTGTTGTTGGTGTTGTTGCTGTTGTTGCTGTTGTTTTTCACGTATTCCACGTGCTCGGCGCTGTTGGCATGCGTGCGCCTCGAAATATGCAGCATTTTTTTGCATGCCAGCTGAGTGCGTATTTCTCCCCTTTTCTTATTTATTGCATAACTTAAGCTATGACGCTCGGAAGAGTGTCATCTTCTGCTTGAAGTTGGCTTCATAGAAACTTATGTGCTCCGTGTAAAGAGTGCAACTGAGCCAAACAATAAGTTAAAGCACTTTAGTGCCTGGCAATTTGCATAATAACGATAAGAGCATTGCTTTCGACCCTTTATAACCCTTAAATACCTAGTCTGATTGTTTGAACTTAAAATAAATTTAAGTCTTAGGAAAATTTAATGCTCGTTTTACAAGTTTGGCACAGTATTTCATAACTATTTCGATTAATTCCAAGCTATTTCAGCTTCTTGTTAATTTCTTTTTTTCCCTTCAAATTTGTTTCGGAGTTCTAAGAATTTTACTAAAATTGATTTTATTTCGACTCTTACCGAAGTGATCCAGATATTCAGATTTATTCCATATATTTTAAGAAATACCGAATTTCTAATTCACATCGATTTATTTTGTTGTTTTCCAATTAATTTCTTATAATTCAGATATATATTCCAAAATTTCACTATTTATACCGAATTATTCAGACCCGTTTGTTGTTTTCAATGTACCAGTATTTGTTTGAAACGATTTTGCATTTTTAAATTTTAAAAAGCAAACAAGAAAGTCTCAAATTGTTGCCTACTTTTAGGAAGTATCCAATTTTACTCAAAAAACTAGCTCTAGTTGCATTTTAAAATGCAAACAAGAAAGTCCCAAATTGTTGCCTGCTTTTAGGAAGTATCTAATGAGCTTTGCCCGCATTCAAGATCCAATTGCAAGACAAATCAAATGTGGCTACAAAGGGAAACTAAACCAAATTTCAATCAATTTGAACTAACAAGCGACAGATTGCAAATCTAACGAATCAATTGCGTTGCCAAAAGAGTGAGGGAGAGGGCGAGACAAAGAAGCTACATTGGAGAATTTGTGAGAGAATTGTCTGCTTAAGGCCGAAGTACAACAATTGCAATTGCGCTTGCAATGCAAACGGCGAATTGGCAACAAATTTCGCATTTCATTACAGGCCACCCAAAAATCAGCTAAAGATGCCAGACAAAGGAGGAGGGGGAGGGGTCCTCCCGGTCGTTGTACTAAATCGATTTGTGTTGCAGGCAATAAACGCCCCGAAAAGCCCAGGCAGAGCAGAGGACATCCACAGGACAGGCGCTGGACATGCCCACAGCAAGTGGCATCATTACTCAAGCAAATGGGGTCATCAACAGCATCAGTCGATGAGATGAACCCATGGACCAACTAACGGGTAGAGAGTATCGGAATGCGGTACAGTACGGAGGCAAGTGCCAGCAGCCTTTTGCACAACTCGCAGACAGACAACGACAACAACAACAAGTGCAATCAATTTGGGACAGACCTGCGCCCCGCTCCTTTATCTGTGTCTGCCTTCTCGCTCTTCTCCTTCGTGTAGCACTACTTGCATTGTGGGTGCAAATTACGTGCCTGATGCTGATGCTGGTAATTGAAATGCAAAAATATTTGGAAATCTGCATGGAACTTACCCAACCTACATGGGGAACGGCCAGAAATGCAGCCGATGCGTTCGCATTCAACAAAGGCCAGCAGCAACAACAACAACTGCAACACAACTGCAAGAGCAACTACAACAACAACCGCTGGCAGTTGATGATTATGCTGATGATGATTATGATGTTGCTGATGATGATGTATAACATCGAAGCACTTGCGGTTAATGATGATGAGCACATATGCGAGCTATACAAAAAGCAAGAAAATGCATAAAGATGTGAACCACACTCGGAATATTTTCGCGGCTGGGATATACCCTAGAAATCCATATCAAGGACAGATATGTGCAATATATGGAAAAGATTATATTAACGATAGTCTAAGATTAATTGTGAATTGTTTAACAAAAATTTGTGGTTCTCACCTTATTAGTCTTTTGAGATTAACATATTTTACCACTACTCTTAAAGTTTACAAGATTGTAAGTAAATTTTAATTTAAATTATGTGCAAACTGTGAGAATAATCGAGAATGTGTTTCAAAAAAATTTTATCGTTGTAGTTTATTTTTATGTATTTATAAGTATTTTAGAATTATCCAAAATCTGCATAAGAACTCATCCGACCGGGGTATATGAAAGCCTTTTACAAAAATTAGCTTACCCTGGACCCTGGACAGACATGACATGAAGCGATGATTATTGAAAGGTATACAGATATTAAATTACATACACGTATATACCCTGTAGTATATCTGCTTTTCACACACTTAACGTTCACACGGTATTTAAAATTTTTGCATTCCAACATCAACAACATCCGATTACGATTATAAGTGCACACACAATATATATATCGCATATATATTGCATTCCCTTGATATGAGTTGAGATAGTTTGCAACCCAGATACAAGTATTTTGTAAAGTGGTTTTGCTGTTGTGCTGAAGTGGTTACATTCCCTTCCCCTTTCCCTTCCCCTTCCACTTCCAACACACACCCCAAAGTTGAGTTAAGTTGAGTTCGGTTCGGTTTGGTTAACTCGCTTGGCTTCATTGCTTTTGTTTTCGCTTGAATGCGTCTGGCAATTTCAATGCATCTGCATCGACTGGCGCACAGTGCGTATGCGTAATATTTGTGCATACTCTGTAAGGGCATGAAATAGTTCAGTAAATCATTGTGCACTCAACACAGGCAGAGCCAGGACCAGCCAAAGGATTGTTTTCTGTGCATATCGTATTTGGTGCGCACTAAGCAATGGATTATTCTGAGAAAACATAAATATCATAAGTTAGAGTGTGCTGGGTATTAATTATCTTTGATTAATTCCAACTAGATGCAGTTTTCATTTTCCATTTCAATGCAACTCTAGTCTTTGATTGATTAAAATACGCTCTGCAAGACAATTATAAGAATATCAAAACAAATATGTTTAAAAAAAATGTACATAAAACAAGTAAAAGAGAAAAGTGGGAAATAAATTATTTATTACGCGTGTGTACAACGTTACGAAGGCAAAAATACACACTATTAGTAAAAAAAAAAGAGCTAGAGAGAGAGGGAAGGTGTCTCAGCTAGAGCTTAGCTTCAAATATACCTGCAATAGTTCCTGCCTGTTAAGTCCATGTCTCTGTGATAAAATCTTGAGCCTACAGCCAATTTAATAATTTTTTTCATAGCACACTTTAAATTCAATTGAAAAAATTGCACTTAACCTGGCAAAAACTCGCTTGAAACATCCTGTGAAAAGTTGCAGCCATTTCAAAAAGTCAATAAATTCCATGCGGTGTCCACACACACATTGCAACTGTGTGTGCCGAATGCCAGCGGAATGCTGAAATGGGTAAAAGGACAACCAGATGAATGACTGAGACGAAAGTCACCAATGCAAATACCCGTAGTTAACCAATAAAATTCAAAGTGTCTGTGATTTTATAACTCTTTTTCGGATTTTTTTTACACTATGCCAATAAAAAAAAAGGTTTAAAATGCGAGTTTAAAAATTGAATAAACGTATTTAACAGGCAGGAAAAAATTACTTGAGGTCTTTAATGAATAATTCGCATACTCTATTATAAACTGTATCAAGAGGTGAGTCCATCTATCAATCACACTCTATGAACTCATGGATCTTAGGCACTCTAAAAGCTAGAGGTAGAAAAATAAATACTCTATTCAATTAAATTTACATTATTTGACTCAATACAGTACATATTAAATTATGAAATAAATTTAAACAAATAAACAAATGTCAAAAACAATCATTAACTCAAATATATAGAGTTCGTATAAGACACACATAATTTAATAATTCATAGGGTATTTCATTCGTTGCGTTTACTTAACTGGCTTTATGCAAATTTGCTATAAATTGCAAATTTTTCCGTCTACAGTTGCAAAACAGATTTGACCGAAAAATGATTGTCAAAAATTTGCTGCTCGTAAATCATTTTTTCGGCACAGCTGTCGCTTTTGCACCAAACTGGGGACTATTTTGCTTACCAATTTTGACAAGAGCTCGCTGCTGGGAGAACATCAAAATGACTGATGCAACTTTGATGATTGTGAGGCAGCGAGTGGCAACAACGGATCAGCTTTCGTTGAGTCCAAATAGTGTCAAAGTTGTTGACTGGCGCACTCGACCCCGACAGGCCACCCATTTCAAATGAGCTGGCCATTAAATTGTTTCCATTTGCCGTAACTTGAGATGATGAAGCGTTGTCCAACAACTACAATGAGGGTTGCTGCATTACCATTCGGCATTACATTACAGTTTGACATTCACTGCTCCCAGGGGTGCAGTTTGGATGTGCCTCTAGATCGTATAACGCACGATATCTTTATTAATGTTATTATCCTTTGGAAATGTGCACAATTTAATGCATTGCAATTAATTGAAAATCAAATTACAATTACTTTCATTTAATTTATATTTGTATATATATATTCAATAAATTGTAAATGTGTAAATTATATAAACTCAGTCATGGCTGTAATTGGGCTTCTGTTTAAATAAAATTAAATCCGCACAAAGTGTTGCTCGTAATTTATAAAATCATGTGATTTAAATGCAAGATAATGTTCCCGCTATTCAATGGCATCAATTGAAATGCAACGCGTGTGGCATATGATTTTCTACGTTGTTTTTGTTGTTTTTATTGCTGTTGCAACTGTTTTCCGGCTGTCGATTATCCCTTTTATGCTGCCTGTCATGTCATTCATATTTCAGCCACACGCTTTGCTGATCAATTTAAAACATAATTTTTCTTTTTTCGCACAAATTTTTCAGTTATAATTTACAGTAAATGCGCTTGCTTTGGCGGGGTGGGTTGGGGGTGTGTTCATAACTGTCTATAAATTGCATTTTACATATGCATTTTAATTATTTTCCACACAAATAAATTGAAATCATTTGGGTTGCTAATTTACAAATGGAGCACACACTAAGTATTGAACATATTTTGAATACATATTTAATTGAATTCGATATTTATGCGCTGGTTCATATAGCAAAAATATTATATAATTTATTTTATATATATTATGACCAAAAATTATGGAAATGCTTATAAACAATATTAAAAGCTTAAATTAAATTTAAATGCTAATGAAGCCGACCTGATCGTAACCAAATGGTATTGTCAATTAAAATCATTAAAATCCTCAGAGTGTTAAAAAAAACAATTTAATAATTTCTTTCATATGCAGTATTTTATATTATGTTTTTTTTTGGTTTAGTTGTAAGGCACCCCAATATCAAAATTTCACACAAACCAAAATGCTGCATATTTTATCAGCAATATCCTTAAAATATATAAAACCCTCTAAAGATACATTTATAATTTAACATTTGCCAAATAGATTTCCCTTTAAAAGAGTCAATATACATTTAGCAAATGGATGCTCTCGTAACTCGCCTTCCATCAGCATTTTTTGAGATTATTTGCTTGAGGTCTAATGGCTAGAAACGTGATTTGCTGCGTAACGTAGAACTTGAAGCCCTTAGATAGATGCGTAACTTGGCCGAGCGTGACGCAAGCAACCCTTAAAAGGCAATCGTGAGACACGATTTGGCAAGATATTGCTCCCCAATTGCCATAAAAAGGAGAGCTCTAGACCAGGTTCAAATTTACAGCAGCTGATCTTTTGCTTTATTAAATTTTTTTTATACTTTTTTGTTTTTGTTTTGTATTTTTGCCATCAAAAAGTTTTGCTCTTTGTGTTACCCTCGTTGATGCGGTCCACGGGTTACCCACAGGGGACAGTTTGACATGCATTTGCGCCAAGGGTTGTCAGCTGCCCCGCCTTCTAAATATGTGGGCTGTCTGTCTTGAGGGTAAGCCAGCCTACCTGATTGCAAAAAAAAAAAAAGAAACACGTAATACGAAATACGAAAAACTCAATTCCAACGTGGGCTACATATAAACAATTATGTTGTATCTAAGCGACTGAGGGTAGATTTGCTCGGTCTGACTTACCCCTGAGAGGGGTGAGCCTTGTGGAAAGCTGGCATATGGGCAGCCCTAAGAACAGTCTTATTTATCTATCATAAAACTAGCCCAAGGCAGCTTACATAGTATATTTATATATATACAAGCATGCCTTGAAATTAGTTTATTATCAGTCTTAAGATTTGCCTGGCAAACGTCTACGCAGCCCAACAAAAAAAAAAAAAATTATATAGAATTTTCCATACAGAAGCGAGTGGGTGTGGCAAGGCATAAATAAACTCAATTTATTGTTTGCTTTTAGCAAATAAAGAGCAAAAGCCATAAATATGCATGCAAAAGTTTTTGCTATTTTATTTTTCTGTGGTGTCTGCTCTGTTTGTGTTTTTGTATTTGTGGCAACTCTGGTCGCACAACTGTACACTTTAGGCGCAACCCATTCCACCAATTGTTTGCCAGAAATCGTCTACACTTTCCATAAATATTTTAACAAAAGCCAAGCGCTCACAATCGTACAATAAAAAAAAAAAAATAAAGAAAACAAAGACAAACAATTTTCATTTTTATAGCTTTTGGCATAAAAAGCAACAGGCAAGCAAACGATTCCAAACAAATGCAATATTTGTATGCATGGAAGTGGCAGCACTGGCAATCAATATGATGGGGCCACACTTGTGCAACAGCTGAAAAAGACGAATGCGTTTTAAGAACAAACATATTGAAAGCTCCAACGATCAAAAGCTTGAAAGCACTACATAAGTAGTTTATATAGATTAACAATTTAAAAGCTGATCATTCAGTACAAAAGTTTTAAGGCACAGATTTCTCTATATATGTAAACAAATGGAAAGCTAAAAAACAATTTTTTTACTGCAGATAAAACTTTAAATTACTTTAAAGCTCTTCTTAAAGCACATAATTCACTCGATCTGCAATAAATATTCCACATTAGCTGGAGCATATCCTTTTGCTGACGAACGCCTGTTTATGAGCTTGACTTGTGACATAACATTTAAAAAAGAGTTATTTTTTTACTTAACCTGGATGCTGGGAATTGTGTGACAGGTGGATGGCTCCTCAAAAGGTCTGAAGGCCGTGAAATGTCACACAAAAGCTGTGTAACATGTCAACTGCAGTTGGCACTTTTTGTAATGTTGTTACAAACTTTATGGCAGCACACGAAACGAGGTTTAAATTTGCCACAGGGACACTCCACGTGTTCCATAAAATTTTTGAATATATGTTAATTAAAAATTATGGTAATGTTTTTCCTTAAAGCCATGCAAATCATCAGTTTGAGACGAAGTTTATCCGAGTTTTAAATGTTGCACATTTTTAGTTAGTTTTAAATTTTATTTTTATAATTTTTTTTAGTCATGGAAATTTGCATAAAAGCATTAATGTTATTTGTGCTTTTCCTAATTGATTTATCTGATCAATCTAAAATGGAATTATTGAAATATTGATTAGGTTTTATTTTTTATTATCAAGCCTGCACTGTGATTTTAATGAGCTTTACGCTCTACTCTATTCAAAAAAGGTCGAGATCCAAATTTCCGCTCTTTACTTTATTTCTCAATGAGCTAAATGCATCAAAATATTATTTTGTGCTTTAGAGCTAAGCTTAAGTTTAGGTGCGTGCTTGCTTTCAATTAATCTCCAGTTCAACTACGCAGCTTATTAGCCCATTCATAACTGAATAAAGCTGAATGTCAATGGCCACAGCGCATTAAGGGCCATCCACATAATCAACTATCGTCTATTGTCTATCGTTGCGCGCAGTTAATTGAAAAGCAAAGCTGCATACAAGCTCGCCGCAAGCCGCAACTTTGGCTCATCGACGACTTTAGAGCTTAATTAATTAGCAGCTAATTAAAGGGTGCAAATATTTATATTGGTCCACGCTCGCGACCGCCCACTGATTGACTGCCTGGCTGGCATCTGTCTGGCCACTAGCCGTGCCCGTGTGGCAGCTGGGTAAAATTGTCGCTGCTTAAAAATTAACCATTCGCGCTGGCAATTGAGCGTGGCAGACGTGACGAGCGCTTTTCGCAAAAACCGCATTCACAGTCAGCCCAGTGACTAATCTGGCAACCCTACCACCCCCTATGGCAAATTTCAGCGCATTTGTTAGCCCTATTCCAATCCCGCTTCACGTTTTTTTGCTCGTTCACAGCCAAGTTGATTAATTAAATTGTTGACAATTTTAAAAGCTTGCTGCTGGCTTTTACTTCTACTCCCACAGTCCACGTTTCGCATTATTCACAGCTTAACATATTACTCTACCTCATTCTCTCTCTCTCTCGTTCTGCCCATTTGCTGTCTCTCTCTCTCTCTCTCTCTCTATTTTTCGGTGCTTGTTGCTGTAATTTGTTGTGATTTTATTGCTTTTGTGCCGGTTCACTTTGTTGTCTCTGACAAATGCACTAGAAAATTGGCTGCTTTTGGCTGACAGGGAGAGAGAGAGAGCGCGCGAGAGAGTGAGGGAGCCAGCAAATGTGTGGGAAATCATCTATGAAAATGCAGGCAAATGTAACGGTTTTCAGCCTGTGCTGCAAAGTATTCAAACATTTGCGGTTTTGTTGTGAAACAGTGTTGTGGGAGGAGTAAAGAGAGGAGCAGCAGAAGTATTCTGTGATTAAACATATATCAGAATAATTATGTGTCTGCGGTCTTTGGTAGAGAAGTTGTGTAAGTGGCCCAGTCATTGAGGTTAAGTTGATACTCTATACCTACTTTAATACCATAATAGTGAATTGAAAAAAAAAAATAAAAATTATTATTTATGTTTTAATCCGTTTTAAGCTGTGAATAGTATGTACTTTGAGTACTATGAGATGTGCTCTAACTTCTTTAAAGCCATAAAATCCTCTCAAGTGGCTATCAGACATGCATATTCTGCCAGAAATTACTGCGTATTCTAATAATTGACATATAGGAAAATGTGAGAAGTTTGATTTTTGTTTGAATAGTTTATTTAAATGTCTCTCAGGGACGCTGACACGTTAATATGTACAAACTCTTACATTGAATAATTTTATTTAATTAATTTAAAGCTAAAGTTTTTACTTATGCTCATGATATACCATCTAAAATGATTAGAGGTCCCTTTATTGTGTATGCCACTATTCGAATTTCGCATTTATATTTACGAGCGCTCGCAGCAAATGGCCTGTACAAGTTAATGTCTATTGGAATCCAGACACACACACAAAATACCCATTAATCCATCAACGTGCAGCGCATTAGCACTTAAATTTGATGGAAACAGTCACAAATAGAGAGAGAGAGAGAGAGAGGCAGGGAGTGGGAGAAGAGTAAATAGAAAGAGAGAGCAGATGCCAATTCAAGCTGTAAGTCAATTTTAATTGAAACCGCAACAAAACAATTTAAACTAAGCTCATCCAGCAGCAGAGGACCCTAAAAAGGACACGCTCTCGAACTGTTTTTAGTACCGGGTATAAACTTAACTTTGACACCAAACTCAATTAAAATGTTGGATAAAAATTGCATATGTATGCGGACAGTGGGGAGTATCTTTAACTAGTATGTAGATCCTATCCGGACCCGGTTGCCTCCACTTGCTGCAGCTGCATAAATTAATAAACTTGATAGAGTCAGATGCACTCAGCGAAAAGCATTGAGAGTTCACAACATTTTGTTCTTATATTTTCTCTTATTTTGTTCTCATTTCCTTCTTGAATATTCTTAAATTAAAACTCAACAAATTTGGATTTTAAAACTAACTGTTAATGCTAAAAAAATATGCTTGAATTAGGAAGAAAATACTTATTACAAGAATAAGAGAGTAAGGAATAAAGATAAAGAACTTAAAATAAAAATGTTGTTAAAAAATTAAAAGAAAATTAGCAGCATTTTCTTTCAGTGTGAAGCTGGCTGGAGAAGCAACTAGCATAAAAACTAAACGAGCTTTCAGCGCTGGGCGACACGTACGCAGAGAGTGGCTGCAATTAAAATTTTAGTGCTCAACCGGATGCGGGGACAGCAAGAGAATAAAGTCGGGAGCGAGCGATGGAGAGGGGCAGGGAGTTTTCGGGGCAAGCGTTTGATTGTAGGCGTAACATTGGCGACACGTACGTCCGTTTTGCAAGTGCTCAAATTTCAGTACAAACACACGCTGACAGCTAAACACACACACTCGCACACACACCGGCAGAGCCACCGCTTCCGCTGTTGCAAATCGACAGGCGACATCCTGCTGTGGGCATAAATAAATTGTGTTGCATACTTTTATGCTGCGTTGCAGCGTGGCAGTTGCATGTTGTTGTTGCTTGTTGTTGCTTGTTGCTTGTTGTTGCTGCTGCTGCTGCTGCTTGTTGTTGTTGTACCTGACAGCTTTGCGCCAGGACTTTCGGTCAATGGTAATATTTGTAAAGCGCTTAATGATGCGTGTGTGTGTGTATCGCGCCCCCTCTCTCTTACTCGCCCTCTCTTTTTGCTCTCATGCCCGCTTTCTCTATTTCACTTCCTCTACTCCTCTAAGCCAGTGGCATGCACAAGTTTTTGGCAACAGTGAAAAGCCTATGTTAGACACACACACAGACACACACACACACACGCACGGTCACACACCAGCACACACGCAATTTGCTTTTCAAAAATGTCAACACATCGCACAACAATGAACGCTTGGCAGGGTTGCCAACTGCATGTCATGTTAATAGCACTGCAACCCATTAAAAATACCACTTTATTTGGCATTTTCCTAAAAGCCTGACTTTTAAATTCAATTTTTATAGATTTTAGCTAAAGTTGGCAGTCAACTCACATATATAATTACCAGCTGTCATTGCCCGGCTTTGTCCGGCTTAAGTGTTTTACTTAACTATTTCATAGCTTAGGCTTCTAAAAATATTTTGTAGTTTATTAAATGCAAAAAAAAAAGAAAAAAAAATATATTTTAAAGTTCGTGACGTCTTAAATAAATTTTTTAAAATTGCATTTTACAAAATTGGTAACATTTTTTTTTTTAGAATTCTTACCTAAGTTATAAACTACGCAACAAAAAATTCAGGTTTGAGCACTACGTATTTACCAGAAAACATTTTTCAATTTTCCTATTGTATATTTTGTAATATTTGGTAATAAAATTTTCGGTCGAAATGTAGTGTAGTTTTTTATTACCAATCTTTTTTGCTGTCAACTCATTTGTTAGGAATTCTTAGAAGAAAAATATCACGTATTAATTACACAACACTGGTCTTTGACTTAGCTCTTTCAAGTCAAACTTTCACACTTTATTATCACTTTTCTTCTCTTCAAATTTCCCTATCTCCAACAACACACATAAATTTGTGTTTGTTCTATAAACACGTCGCCTTGTGGCATTTTAATGGGCCGCAACAAACAAAAGCTCTGACCACAAAATGCCAGTTGACAAAAAAACAGGCCCAAAAAAAGCAAAATTCTTGAAAGTAATTGCCAAATTGTTGCAATGCAGCATTTAAATTGTAATTTGCTAAAGAATTTCATATAGGATAAAATTCAATTATGAAGAAAATTCCGGACACTTGGCCACCCACCCGTGGCCATCTGGCAACCCTGGCCATTGCCGTACAGTTTGAGAGGCACACGGCCCGAGACGTGCGTGTATAAATCAAAACAATTTTGTAGAAATTTCGCAAACAAAATAAATAACAAAAATAATTATGAAAACGCACACACTTGAATTGGTTGTGTGTGTGTGTGTGTGTGAATACGTGTTTAGTTATTTAAAACTGTTTCCCAGAAATATGCCAACATGTTGTTTGTTTATGGCAACGCCTTCTCCCTTAATGTAATTATGGGATTTTGTCGTCGCTGTTGTTGCTGCTGTTGTTGTTTATAGTTTCTGTTGTTTGCGTTGACGCCAACACTTGTTGTTATTACGGTTGTTAAAGAGTGCGTAATTAAATGTCAGCTAGTAGTTGGAGCTGTGACAGTAACACGCAATTAATTTGACTCTAGCACGCACTAAGTTTGACAGCCACATGCTGGGTGTTTGACAGTCGCATGCAGTTTGACAGTCACACACTTTCAGGGAGTTTGACAAGCTCATGCTAAAGTTCACTGAACACGAGTCGAAAGCTTTGATAGCCGCACACTGAGAATTTCTTAGACCCTGGCTGAAAGTTTGGCAATCACTCGATCAATTTTACACTCAACTTCTTGTAGTTAAATCGATCACACGCCAGGAGTCTTTTGGTTATATTTTAACAGTTACGTGCTAATAATTTAACAGGCAAACGCTTTGAGATTGGCGTTAAAATGCTTTGACAGTAATTGAGTAAATGAGTTCAATCTATTCTAAGATTGATCTGCTACATTTTGGGAAAAGGAAGGAAGCGCTCATGTGTCTAAACTAGATTGACAGTGACAGTTACAGTTAATTTTTGGAGTAAAACTTTGAGTTTAACATTCACTTGATAAGAGGCTAAGAGTTACCCGAATGTATATCACATTAAAAATAGAATAATGTTGATCGATGCAAGTAATAAGTAATGTACATATTAAAAGTGGATTACAAACTAGACGAGTTTGACAGTCACTGGGCGAAGGTTTGAGGCTGACTGCCTATGGCATTTTAACATATTGCAAATGCAAGTCAACTCACATACAAAACTAAAAAAAAAACCCAAAGGGAACAATTTTGACATGCACATTTGACAGACAGCATTAAGGAGCGCAACATGCACTCGTTTGGAGTCTTTAGCTCTTTATTGGGATGTTTCTCACAAAATTCTAAAATATTCTGCGCACAATGCATATCGATCCAACTAGCGATCGATCTCACCGAAAACGATATCGAGTGAACCGACAATAGCCACAATATCGGCCAGCAGAAACGACGGCGACAGCTTGCTGAGCAGCGACAGATGCGTGTAGGAAGCGGCTCGAATCTTGCAGCGATATGGCCGTGAACTGCCATCCGAGACGAGATAGACGCCAAACTCGCCCTTGGGCCCCTCGATGGCCGTGTAGGTGGCGCCCGGCGGCACAGAGTAGCCCTGCGAGAAGTGCTTGAAATGATGGATGAGATCCTCCATGCCCGTCTTCATTTTGCGCCGCTGCGGCGGCATTATCTTGCGATCGTCCACCTTGACGTGGCCGGGCGGCATGCGATCGAGACACTGCAAAATAATGCCGCACGATTCGCGCATCTCGCGCACGCGCACCAAATAGCGATCGTAGCAATCGCCCTGGGAGCCGACGACCACGTCGAATTTCATGTCCGCATAGGCGTCGTAGGGCTGCTGTTTGCGCAGATCCCATTTGACGCCGGTGGCGCGCAGCACGGGTCCGGTGCAGCCGTAGTTGAGGGCCTCGTGGGCCGTTATGCGACCGATGTCGACGTTGCGCATGCGCCAAATGCGATTGTCGGTGACCACGTCCTCCACCTCGTCGATGCGATCGCAGAAGGCGCGTATAAAGCGATGCAGATCCTGGCCAAAGCCCAGCGGCATATCCAGCGTAACGCCGCCGGGCCGAATATATGCCGCATGCATACGGGCGCCGGACAAACGTTCGGAGAACTCGAACAGCTTTTCGCGCTCCTCGAAGAGCCAGAAGAGCGGCGTTATGGCGCCACAGTCCAGCACAGATGAGGAAATGGCCATCGTATGATTGGTCAGACGCATCAGCTCCGCGCACAGCGTGCGAATATATTTGGCCCGTGGCGGTATCTCGATGTTCAAGAGCTTCTCGACGGCCAGGGAATACGCCTGCTCGCAGGCCATGCACGACACGTAGTCGAGCCGATCGAAATAGGGCAGGGCCTGTGTGTACGTCTTGTACTCGATCAGTTTCTCGGTGCCGCGATGCAGCAGACCAATGTGCGGATCGGCCGACATGACCGTCTCATTGTCC
The DNA here is from genome assembly GCA_035041545.1 of Drosophila colorata. Classification (NCBI taxonomy): domain Eukaryota; kingdom Metazoa; phylum Arthropoda; class Insecta; order Diptera; family Drosophilidae; genus Drosophila; species Drosophila colorata. The sequence goes on from JAWNLD010000680.1 coordinate 10,146,842, forward strand.
AGCTCCAGGATCATGCGGAGCACGCCGTGTGCCGCCGGATGGGCGGGTCCAAAGTTGATGAACTTGGTGCGAAATGTGCGATCCACGGGCGGATAATAGTGACTCGAGGGGCTTGGCCGCCGTTTCCACTCCTCGCCCATCGGCCACATAACCTGTCCCTCGAATTTCTTCATATATTCCGGATCGGGATACCAGTAGTGCGAGTCGTACGGCTTGTACGGCTCGCCCGGCGGATACAATGAATCCCAATCGATGTCGCAATTTGGCTGCAAGTGATCGGGTCGCTCGTTGTAGCATTGCTCGCTGGTTTCTGCGAGCGAGACTCTAATTAATTGAATTCATTCTCCCTTTTATCGTACTCAGACTCACTTGGACAGTCATCGGATGTGAAGTAACGTATATTCGCCCACTTGGGCATGGCCATTGACCAGTTGGGCCGCTTGAAGGCCCATTTGAAGCTATACGAGCCCAGATCCAAGTACTTTTTGGAGAAATCATTTCGATAAACATTGAAACGATTTATTTCCGATGGGGTAAACAGCTTTTCCGCCAGCTGTCGCACCTTCTCCATACGCCTTGACATTTTAGCAGACAAATCCAATTATTCAGCTGATAATATTGCAAATATGTTCAACTGTTTGGAGTGTGTAAAAGGATTAGGAACTGATATATTATCTATAGGAAATCTTTTTAATTGACGTTGCAGCAGAGGCTGCTTTGATTGAAATTCGTCTTAGCTTTTTTTATTTAAAAATAAACAAGTAAGAAAGTAATTATGATTATTACAGTTTTTCATAAAAATATTTCTAATTCTTCTTGTAAGAGCAACGATTTCTAATTGACTAGTTCCGTGTAGAAAGTGATATATTTTATAATAAAAATAATACTTACTATGAGAAACTAAGAATGATTATATTATATAAATATATGTATATATATATATATTTTTTTTCCAAAAATAAGTAAAGTGGAAAATCATGTTTTTAACCAAAAATGAAAAAAAATATTTATTTATTTTATTTATTTATATTTTAAATACAGACTCAATCTAGAGAACAAACCAAAACTAATTTGCCAGCATACAGGAAAATCGGTTCAGTTTTGTCAAAGTTATGAGATTTTGAAATAAGACCGAGAGCTATATTCACCGTTATAACATTAAGAGTCGAAAGAGAAGAATTCTTGATCTGATACTGATCTATTTTAGTGAATAAATGAAATAAAAAATAATATCCGATATAAAACTGAATAATTTCGCTAATTTCGCATTTTGAACTTGTTATTCCTGCAGATCTTCGACGATCATTATCACTTTGCGCACCACAAGGTGTCGAAGCGTTCGCTGACGCCCGCCTCACATCATCAGACCCGCCTCGACTTGGACGAGCGCGTCCACTGGGCCAAACAGCAGCGGGCCAAGTCGCGTTCCAAGCGCGATTTCATACGCATGCGACCATCGCGCACCTCCTCGCGGGCCATGTCGCTGGTGGACGCGGTGCCCTTCGACGATCCGAAATGGCCGCAGATGTGGTATCTGGTAAGTTGTTGATGACAATTCAAAATAAAATTGGGATAACTAAGAAACAACCATTGCAGAATCGCGGCGGTGGCCTGGACATGAATGTGATACCCGCCTGGAAGCAGGGCATAACTGGCCAAGGTGTTGTGGTGACCATACTGGACGACGGCCTCGAGTCCGATCATCCGGACATTGAGCAGAACTATGTAAGTGTTATAGGAAAATCAAAAAAAATAAATATATATATTTAATATTATAAAAATCATTTGTTAGGATCCGAAAGCCTCGTACGATGTGAACAGTCACGATGATGATCCCATGCCGCACTACGACATGACCGACTCGAATCGCCACGGCACCCGCTGTGCCGGCGAGGTGGCCGCGACGGCCAACAACACCTTCTGTGCGGTGGGCATCGCGTATGGGGCCAGCGTCGGCGGTGTGCGGATGCTCGACGGTGACGTGACTGATGCTGTGGAGGCGCGTTCGCTCTCGCTCAATCCGCAGCACATTGACATCTATAGCGCCTCGTGGGGACCCGACGACGATGGCAAAACGGTGGATGGGCCCGGCGAGCTGGCGTCGCGCGCCTTTATCGAGGGCACGACCAAGGGGCGTGGCGGCAAGGGCAGCATCTTCATTTGGGCCTCGGGCAACGGCGGCAGAGAAATGGACAATTGCAATTGCGATGGCTATACGAATTCGATATGGACACTGTCGATATCGAGCGCCACCGAGGAGGGCCATGTGCCCTGGTATTCGGAGAAATGCAGCTCCACGCTGGCCACCACCTACAGCAGCGGCGGGCAGAGCGAGAAGCAGGTGGTCACCACAGATTTGCATCACTCATGCACCGTATCGCATACGGGCACCTCGGCCTCGGCACCGCTCGCCGCGGGCATTGCTGCACTGGTGCTGCAGTCGAATCAGAATCTCACCTGGCGCGATCTGCAGCACATTGTGGTGCGCACCGCCAAGCCGGCGAATCTCAAGGATTCCAGCTGGTCGCGCAACGGTGTGGGCCGACGTGTGAGCCATTCCTTTGGCTATGGTCTCATGGACGCCGCCGAAATGGTGCGCGTCGCGCGCACCTGGAAAACGGTGCCCGAGCAGCAGCGCTGCGAGATCAACGCCCCGCACGTGGACAAGTGAGTCGACGCATGGCCAGCCATCCCAGCGAACACCCACTGAATAGTCTCTTTTGTGTTCCAGAGTCATTCCGCCACGCACGCACATCACGCTGCAGCTGTCCGTCAATCACTGCCTCTCGGTCAATTATCTGGAGCATGTCCAGGCCAAGATCACGCTCACCTCGCAGCGTCGCGGCGATATTCAGCTGTATCTCAAGTCGCCGGCGAACACCAAAGTCACGTTGCTGACCTCGCGGTGAGTTTAGCCAATGAATAAGATATTTATTATTATTATTATCGTTATGAGTGGTTATTAAAAATTAAATATGAAAAAAAAATTTTTTTAACTTACACTATTATTTAAAAGATTCTAAAAAGCTCTTCTAAAAAAAAAAAAAATGCAATTTCTTTTAAGATCAAAGATTAGCTAGTGAATAGCTAAAAACAGTTTTGAAAATGGAAAAGTTCTATATTAGTAGAAATTACTTACTCGGAGAGAAATTGTATTCTTTTTTTTTTATTATCATTTTATATTATTTATTATTTTATGAAAGCAGCAAGTAAAGAGAGTAAATTAAACATGATAAGAAAGTAAAAAGTAAATTAAGTGAGCAGTTAGAGATTAAATAAAAAGCTAATAAAAGAAGGTTTCGACAGCAGAGTCTGGTAAGCAGTTTTAAGAACTGTTTACAATGCAAGAGATTTCTTTGGATACAATTTTAGTGTCTTGAAATACCTTAATTAATTATAAAATTAATAAAATCCAGTATGTCCATAATTAATATGATCAATATCAAGTGTGTAATACCTTAATTGATTATACAAAAAATGCATAAAATCGAATATTTATATTATTAATACGATCAATGAAATCAGTGAATTGTCACTATATTGATCCTCATATCCCTTACTCACAACCGACTCCTTTTCCGTGTTTACCCCACGAACAGCATGCATGACAACTCACGTTCCGGCTTCAATCAATGGCCCTTCATGTCCGTGCACACGTGGGGCGAATCGCCGCACGGCAACTGGCAGCTGGAGATCCACAACGAGGGACGCTATATGGGTAAGTTCTGGAAAACTCACTCAATTTCTAAAATAGTTCGCCCAATCGTTAACAATAACAATACCAACCCAATAATCTCACACGCTGCGCTTTCTGTGGAACCTCATCCCCATTGCTAATTAACGATATTACTAAACCCTAACACGAAATGCCAACAACAAACAGGCCACGCCCTGTTGCGGGAATGGTCGCTGATCTTCTACGGGACAACGCTGACAATTGATCCCAACGATCCCATTTCGGTGCCGCGTGCCAGCAGCGGGGAGCAGGCGACCACGCCCAATTCGAGCAGCACGAGCAATTTGCATCAGATCTATTCGCCGCAATATCCGCGCATATCGCCCAATAACTTCGCCCAAACGCCGGCAGGTGGCGCCAAGCTGCCGCTCGGCAAGATGCCGCCCAATAAATCCAATTTGGTGACCAACAATCCGTTGCTGTTGCTGCCGCCGGCCAAGCAGGGCTATCAGCAAATCTCGGCCACATATGGTGTAATACTGGCCAAGACCAGCAACAACAGCAACAGCAACAATAACAACAACAACAACAACAGGGGCAATAACAAGGGCAACAACAAGGCCAACAAGGCCAACAAACCGGGCGAAAAGAATGGCAATGGCAAGGCCAATAAGAAGGAACAAAACACGCAGAGCAGCAACAGCAGCAACAACAACAACAGCAGCAACAGCAGCAGCAACAACAACAACAACAACGGCAGCAACAAAAACAAATACTATCGCATATCCCAGCAGGGAGGAGGGGGAGGCAAATCCAAGGGCCAGCCAAATGGCCTGCAAACGCAACGGCCCAAAGCCAGCTCCAGTGAAAAGTTTTACGAGGAGAAAACGCGCAAAGTCATTGGCGAAATAAACAACAACAATAATAATCGGGGCAACAACAGCTCCGCTGGGCAACGTCTGCTCGTCAAGGCAGCCAAACAGGTGAAGGACAATGGCCAGGACTCGCGCATACCCAAACTATTCGAGCACTACGAAAAGATTCAGGCCATATTTCCCGAACTGGAGCCCTACGAGGCCAGCAGCGTGCCCAAAAGCAAGCAGCAACAACAACAACAGCAGCAGCAGCAACAACAACAGCAGCAACAACAACAACAACAACAATCGCCACGGAAACAGGGCAAACAATTTGAGGTGGAGCTCTTTCGACCCACAACGGGCGCTGCTAAGCCGGGCAATACCAAAAAATCGCCATCGGCCCCGCCGCCCGCCTCGCAGCCCATTTTGCCCGCGGGCGGCAGCAGCTTTTTGCCCGATCAGCGAATACTCAAAAAACAGCAGCTGCTAATGGCTGCCGCCGGCGTCCTCGCGCCCCAAGATGATGACGATGCCAATGCTCGTATCGATGATGAGGATGATGACGACATCGACGAAGACGATGATGATGTTGTGGAGGGCGGCGGCCTGCTGCTAGCGCCGAGCAGTTTTCGCAAGGGCAGCTCAGCGAATGGTAGCCGAAAAAAATTGCATTTAACTAGCAGTTGATTTGTGTCTTCTCTTTTGATTCAACACCTTTTTGAAAAAAAAAAAAAATGCCCTAAAATTGCACTTTAAATTGCACTTAAAACCTATTTTAAAAAACTGTTTAGAATATACAAACGTTAATTTATACTCCGAGCCACCATTAAAGCCTTGAATTCATATGCTTTTATTGTTAGGCGTCTTTCTGCAGTTGTCATGCAACTTATCTGCATGCTTAATATTTAACATGCACTCGAACAATGCATTGTGCACTGCATTGTAAAAAAAAAGCGTATTAAGATTGTTTACAATAAACTCTGTTGATTCGGTTTTTTTTAAGTATTTTTTTATTTATGCACAGTAAAATTTATATACATGTTAAATATTTAACATGTAATCTAACAATGCATTGAATTTGTACTGTGTGAAAGCCAAAAGCTTATTAGCCTTGTCATATTGTTTTAAAAATATATCAGACATATATATATCAGGCACAAAAATCATTTATCTGCATGTTAAATATTTAACAAGAAATATTAGAAATTAATTATGTTGAAGTATTTTTTTCCATAAATTTCTTAATTAGCATTAATTATAAATAAATCAATGAATGTGGCCTTGTCATATTGTTTTAAATATATATCAGACATATATATATCAGGCACAAAAATCATTTATCTGCATGGTAAATATTTAACAAGAAATATTAGAAATTAATTATGTTGAAGAATTTTTTTCCATAAATTTCCTTATTAGCATTAATTATAAATAAATCCTTGAATGTGGCCTTGTCATATTGTTTTAAATATATATCAGACATATATATATCAGGCACAAAAATCATTTATCTGCATGTTAAATATTTAACAAGAAATATTATAAATTAATTATGTTGAAGTATTTTTTCCATAAATTTCCTTATTAGCATTAATTATAAATAAATCAATGAATGTGGCCTTTTCATATTGTTTTAAATATATCAGACATATATATATCAGGCACAAAAATCATTTAACTGCATGGTAAATATTTAACAAGAAATATTAGAAATTAATTATGTTGAAGAATTTTTTTCCATAAATTTCCTTATTAGCATTAATTATAAATAAATCCTTGAATGTGGCCTTGTCATATTGTTTTAAATATATATCAGACATATATATATCAGGCACAAAAATCATTTATCTGCATGTTAGATATTTAACAAGAAATATTAGAAATTAATTATGTTCAAGTATTTTTTTCCATAAATTTCCTTATGTATTTTGTTATTTTATCAGTTTTATGTGCAACTTTAAGCGCACTTTGGGCTGCATTTCATAGAGAAAATTTTTTAATTTTTCTATGATTTTCTTGTGGAAAGTTTGACAGTCACTGAACGCCTTTCATCAATCAAACTGTAAAGTGTAAACTGCAAAGTGCAAACTGCAAAGTGCTGAGTGCAACTCTCAACTTTCGACTGTTGTTATTATTGTTGGCTGTCAGCAACCCCAAACTTGAAAATTGTGTTTAGCTTTTGTCACATCATTTGTTTTATTTCTCGACAGATTTATTGGCCCTTCATGCGAACTCCTCCCCCGTTTGCCATACATAAATCATATGCTCGCATTTTCCATTGTTTGCCTTTATTTTTAGAGTTATCGCTTTCATTTTCATGGCTAGTCTGATTTTCGATTCGAAACATTCGCAGTCTTGTCTAATCTCATTCCGTTGCCTTGCAGCGCAAATCACCCAGTGGGACATGATACTCTATGGCACCGAGGTGCCCGCCCAGCCCGATGACCAGCCCCACGAGAACCAGCAGAGCCAATTCAATTTATACGGCAACGAGATGGCGCACAACGACATCGAGCACGATGCCAGCGGACAATGGCGCAATATGCAACAGGTGAGTTCAATTACAGCACAATTGCATTTAAATTACATTAACAATAGGCGTACATGTATGTGCCCACATAACAAATGCGTAGCTCTATACTAAGCCTTTAACGAACTTTGTTAACGGTTTTTAACTGCTGAAACAAAGTCAATGCGAAGGTGAGAAGTGTTGAAAGAAGCGAAACGAGAAGCGTTCTTTGAGAAATGAAGTGAGAAGCGTACGGGAAATTTAGCGAGAATCATCGTGAAAAGCGTAGCGAAAAGTGAACTACATTGCAACGAAAATAATTTCGAGAAGCGTAGCGAGTAGCTTATGGAGAAGAGCAATGAAAAGCATAGCGAGAATCAAAGCGAGAAGCGTAGTAAGAAGCTTAACGTAAAGCGTAATGAAAAGAGGGGAAAAGAGATGAGGAGGTTCTGCAAAATATCGTAGCAATAAACCTAAACAATACGAAGAACAGCGAGAAGCTTCGTAATAAAAAAAAATTTTAAGAAGCATAGCTAAAGACCAGCGAGAAACCTTGTACTAACCGTACGGCAAAGAGCAGAGAAAGAAGCGTAACGAGAAGTTTACTTTGCGGCGCAGCGTGCAAAAGTATTTTCAAATAAATAATAGATATTATAAATTTAATTAAATAATAATAAATAAAAATAAAATATTCGCAAAACTCAAATTTTAGATAAGTTTGTATACTAACTCAAGAACTGAAACATTTAATTTAGTTACTCGATATTTAGTACGTTTTCTATTTTTTGTTCTTTTCTTTCTTGGCTTTCTTTTCATTTGCTTTTGATTGTTGGTCCCGCAGTGCTTCGCTAGCGGCTTGCCAGAGAGCGAGGTCGAGGCTGAGGACGCGGACACGAGCCGTGTCCGTGTCCCAGTCCAACAGCGCCTGCGTCCGAATAGCGGCGCAACGTCGCGTGCTTGCATGTGGCTGGCTTGAGTTGTCCAAAAGCAGATGATGCAACTGATTTATATATATTATATATGATATATATGCTTGTATACTGTATATACTATATAGATCGTCCGTTTAGTCAGGCTTAGAGGCTTTTTGGCAACGCTTTGCAAACTGTTGGCTGTGTGTAGGTAGATTTACATTTTGAGTTACTGTTTGGCATGCTTTTCGTTTTTCGTTTTTCCTTTTGCATTTTCCTTTGAGTTGCACTAACTATTTGCCCAGCTTTAATGCACAAGCTGCTCATAAATTTTCCACTATTTAGCATACGAAAATGCTCGATTTCCACTTTTCGCTGGCAAACTAAATTCAATTTTTTTTCTTCTTTTTTTGACACACACACACACACACACATACACTCACACGCACACAGAGCTGCCTGCTTCTTGGCCTGGCCAGCGGGCAATGTGCCAAGTTCTTGCTGGCACCACCGGGCGGCTACGTAATTTTTTTTTCTATTTTCATTTCTTTTTTGCTAATGTCAGCTGCAGCCTTTCTGCATTAAATGCAGTCATATTCATTTTGCATGCACAGTTTGTGAGCCAGCACTGCTGCAAGTGCACTTTTCTTACTTTTTGTACCTTTTTACTCATTTCTCGCTTCACGAAAGTGCACTTGGCATAGGCACAAGGCTAGTTTAGCCTGGCGACTACGCTGAAATGGACAGTCCTTTCACCTTTCAGCATCTTTTGTTGCTTAACAGCTACGGAAATATTTGCATACTCTGTTACCAAAAGGCGAAAGTGTATATTGGTTTTCTTTTCTATGTATAATTTTTTTGATTTTCTTTTATAAATTCTTAGTCCTGGTATATTTAATAATATTTTGCCCAAACCGAACAGGAAGCGGGCAAATCGCTGCAATACATATACCCAAAGACTTAGAGCTAGAATCAGTAAATGTAATAAAGATCATGCTATAGTCTCTCATCTAAAAATCGAGTTATATTCTCGCAAAACTGACTTTCAAACTTTTTTCAGCTTTTTAATACACTTTGAACAGGGTATTACCTAGTCGAAGCCTTTTGATTTTCACAGTTTTATTTGTGTTCTTCGATTTCGGCAGGTTGGATTAAAAATGCCGCTATGTGTGAGTGTGTGTGTGTGTGTGTACTGCAATAAACTAAAAAGTGCACTGACCTTTGGCTTTTTTTATGCTGGCTGCAAACTTTTTGCATAGCAAACATTTTTTGCCGCTGCCAACACGCGACGTCATCGCATGTGAAAGTCCTGTTAGGACTCAAAGATACAGGCCGAGAAAGAGATACAGAGATATATATATATATAGCCAGAAAGAGATAGCTAGGCTTAGGCAAACATTTTTTGGTTAGGGTAACTATAAATAAACCGCGCACACACACACAACTTTCCATACATACGTAAGTACTTCGAACTAAAATGCCAGACAGTGCGGCAACATGCAATGAACCACAACGGAAACCAGACCAACCCACTGAAGAAAGCGGCAGCCGAATTGCAAATCAGACAAAGAGAATACAAAATATAAAGGCAACAGCTAAGACACATTGAAAGGCCTAAGCTTAAAATATGCTTAAAGAACTTAAATGAATTGAGTAAAATATCGCTTAGCTCTAAAGAAAAATGCACGTTAGATTAGGTTACTTAGGCTCTTAAATTATTGCTATAAATTTATTAAAAAAGATTACATCAAGAATTTTTGAACATTATCAACTTTAAATGTGTTTCATTCGTTTTACATACTATATTTTTATTTTACGTTTTTTTAATGTTTAAATTATATTTAATTAATTATTTAAATAATAATATATAATATTTAAAAATAAAAATAAAAATAATTGTTTTTGTTTCAAACTAAAACTGACCATACAAAAATTTGGCACGCCTGTCAAACCTTTACCCTTGTTTACTTACAAAAATATTACGCATACGCAACGTTGCACCTAGTTTACTTGAATTCCCAATAATGTTCCATTGTTATTTTTTCATCTTCTTTGTGTTTATTTGCAGGTGGGCGAAGTGGGCATGACACAGGATCGAAGCAATGCTGCCGCCTGCCTCAAGTGGAGCGATCAGAAATGTTTAGGTTTGTCTTTAATCTTTCTACTCGTAACACAAGTCTTCTATCTAAACTATAAACACGCCATCGCCAACAACAACAACAACAACGACATTGGCAACAGCAACAATAGCATTAGATAATTCAACAAAAAACTATTTTACAAAGCCAACAACAATAACAGCAACAAAAACAACTGTAAAAACGAAAACAAAAACTACAACTACAACTACAACAAAAACAAAAACAAAGAAAATGTGAACAAACTTCAATTCCAATTTAAAGTTTGATCAAAAAACAAAAAACAAGAAAAACAAAAGCATTTTGTGCTTAATTTAAGCATTTTCTAAGCTGGCAAAAATCAATTGAACAATAGCAAAGTAAGCAACAAAAACAAACATGATAAATAAGCGTAGAAAACAAATAACAAAAAAAAACACTGCAAGTCCAAAAATAAATATACTAAAACTTTTTGTAGTTAATTTTAAATATAAGCGTAGTTATACACAGACACACACACTTATATATGTAGGCGTGGCAGTAAAAAAAATTAAGCAAAACGAAGGTTGTTTCATCCATTTCGCACAAAAACAAAATGAAACAAAAATAATATTTTACATATATTTAGTTCAAATCTATTTTATATATATTTTGCAAAGTTTAGTTAAATTTGTTTTAATGTTTTCGTTTGTTTTTCTTTTACTTTAATATATACTTTTATATATATAAATATTTTACTTTTTTTTTGTTTTGCATTTAGTGTTAGGGTTTTAATTTCCCTGTGCCAAAGTAATTTTTGCAAGTTTTGCATGCATTGCGCCTTGGCCTAACAGTTTTAAATGCATTGGCCTGCCACAGTTGCCATCCGTTTGAAATGCTCTGCTGACTGAGCGCTTTTCTATGCAGTGGCTCTCAAACCTATGTGCTTTGTACATGTGTATTTTATGTATATATATATATATGCATTTCAGATATTGCCAGGCCAGCCAAATAACTACAGTTTTACAGTTGTTAATTCTATCTTTTTTTTCGTATTTATTTCGTAATTATTCTTTCGTGCCGCGCAAAATAAAATTGTTCAATACAACAGTTTAGAGTTCATAGTAAAAGACTGTTTCTAAAATTTAAACGTAAGTCTTAATGAAACAATTAATTAAAAACATTCGTAATTCAAAGGAAATTGCATAAAAGTTTAGTGTTAAGGCGTCAAAGCAAAGCAAAGAACAAATTTTTGTAATAAAAATGTAACTAAAAACAAAAAAAAAACAAAACCGTATAAAAATAAAAGTAAACGAAAACGAAATAATAGGGTGTAGGGTACGACTACGTATAGTATTAAACTAGGCAAGCAACCAATAATAAACAATTTAAAATATACGATAAATGTAACAATTTATATAGAAAAAGTTCCTGCAGTTTTGAACAAAGTTGCAATATAACAAAAAAAAATAAAAACAAACAAAAAAATAGCTAATTTTCTAGTGAGCTTAGGAACTACTTAATGAACTATAAAACTTAAAAATAATAATTAAATAAAAATATGACGCACAAATATAAAAGTTTAAGAAATGCCAGAAGTAAGCAACAAACTTCTAGTCATTATTTTTGTGCGCTTCATAATAATATAAAAAATTACATTGCTAAACTGTAAAAAAACCAAACAAGTTATAAATAAAATAAAAATTAAATTTATTTCCATATCAGAGAAAAATTTAATCATTTTACAACACTCACACACCAACGCACATATCTTTGTTACAATATTTGTTGTTCATAATTTTTTGCCAATACATAAATAATTATTTTATCGAGTGTAATGGTTGTAGAGCAAAGCGCATGTCATGACACGACAAATTTCAAATAAATCGTTTAAATATTATCGTTTTTGTTCGTGTCACGCCACGCGATCAACTCTAATTGGTGGTAAAGATAAAAAAGGAAAATCGAAACAAAATCAAAACGCAACGCGAGTGCAATAATTATTTCTAATTCTCTCTCATAATTGCAATAAGCAACAACAAATACAGCGCACAAAAATTTATTTCTTCAATAAGTCACATATCATTTTATATAATTTGTTCTTCTTTCCACCTGGTACAAATTTTAATTTAGTTTAAATATGACTTTAATATTTGTTGCCTGCTGTTGAAATGAATAATCATATCGTAAATGCACAATAAATAAATATATATAAAACTTTTAATATTCCTTTCTTTTTATTGGTTTGTTGTTGTTGTACTTAGCAAACTCACATGAAAAATAAAATAATTAATAATAATAATAATTATAACTTAGCCATTTTATATGCCCAAAATCGCATCAAACTGAAAATCTTCAAGCATATACCATTAATAGCAGCAAATAAATATATATTTAAATAAGACTAACAAATATTAAAAAAAAAAACAACAGTTTTTCATAAGTTTTTTCCAAATTTGTTCTATATATATATATGATTTTTATTTAACTGATATAACTCTCAGTGCTGGCTGCGGTACTTATGCTTAAACATTTTTCAAAAACCTACAAATAAAAGCCAAATTAATATTTAAGAGCATACTAAATAAATAAATGAAAAATTAATGAGAAAAGTAAATTTAAAATTATAAAATCTGGTACTAGGGCCTGGGGTAGCTATTAAAAATTAAATTTAAAATTAAAAAAGTAAAAACAATAACAACTGCAATTTCGGAACAAAACACTAAGTTTGTGCGTAAATTACACTTTTTAAATGTAAAAACAAAAAGATTATACAATGAACATAAGAACAAAAAAACGGAAATATAATTGTAAATGAGATTTGATGGCCGCTATTTAGAAACAACAATTTTTTATGTATGTTTTGTGTATATATATATATATCTATCAATATAACTATCTGAGTAATAAATAAATGCATTGAAAACGTATATAAACAAAATATTTACTTTAAAAAAATACTGAAACTTCTTTTGCAACAACAAAGATTTTTACTGCGCAGCAAGTGAAATGTGGTCCAAAAACATTTTATACATTTCCAAAAATATATCCCCTATTTTATAGCTCGTAAATAAAAGGTGAGTTTGGCAAAAAAAAAAAAAACAACAAAAAAATTAAAATAATTATTAAATTTGAAACTTCTAAGTACGCTTTAGTGTTGTGTATTTTTTGATTTTAACCCATGTACTAAGGGTACAGCGTGTGATTATTAACACTTTAATTAGTTTTTCTACTCGTTAATCTTGTAAACTCTACTATTTAACATAATTATTAAATGCACACTTCACACACTGTTCATCCTTATGCCCTGTTTGCTTTCCAACACTGGTTTCGGTACGGCACATACGCACATCCACCCAATCGGCTTCCCACATATTTTTTTGAGCATGTTTTTTGGACTACTGCGCTTGCTTTAAACATGTACTTTTATTTTCAATCTGTTTGTTGTTAATGGAAAAGATTCAGTTGGGACTTGAACATTGATTTTAAAAAATTATAAGAAAAAATATAAAAAACAGTTGTAACAAAATATATTTAAAAACTTCAAATTCCGATTTTTGTGTTGCCTTTTTGTGGCTTTTTTCGTTTTCATTTCAATCCCTTTTATTACTCTACAAACATTAATTTACTATTTTCCAATTTCCTTGCACCACTTATCAACACTGTTTCGGAGGTAAATGGCCTAACATCTTTGCAACTGGATCTTTCTCCTGGTTCAACTGAACTAACTCTTTTTACTGTCTGCTCTTCACACAGAGTGCCAGGAGCCCAGCTACTTCTACGAGGATCTCTGCTATGACGAGTGCCCGCAACACACCTACGGCCAGCTCCATGCGGATGAGCTGGATGAGGGCGTGACGTTGAGCTCTGTCACGAAAGCCAGCGACGATATGCACAGCACTGGCAATAGCCTTAGCGATGAGGACGATCCACTGCAGGCGGCGGAACGTCGACGTCGACGTCGCAGCGACGAGTCCAACAGCAAAGGAACCGGCAGCATCTTGTTGCTGACCCCGCGTCCCAGTCGCATATGCTCCAGCTGCGACAAGAGCTGTCTGAGTTGCTTTGGTCCGAATGCCTCCCAGTGCAGCACCTGCTATCCGGGCAGCCAGCTGCGCAAACTGCTCCAGGCCAACGAGTCCCACTGCTTTGCCTATGTGGTGCGCAGCACCGTGGTGGATGTCTCCAGCCCGGCCAACGCGCAGGTGCCGGGCGATGCCAATATGCAGTACATGCACTTTACGACGGCATTGCTGGTGATTGCCGTTGTCGTCTCACTGGTGGGCATGGGCGTGGCCGGCGGCTTGGTCTACCAGCGGCGAGTGGCCAAGGCGGAGGTCTATACGCGCGTGTCGCTCATTGCCGGGGACGACAGCGATGAGGATCAGGACGAGGAGCTGTTCAATGCGCGCAAGCATCATCCCAGCGATGTGCTCGAGTATCACGATGAACTGCAGCCGAAGGAGGTCGGCGCAGCGTTTCAGGATGGGGATGAGCTCGCCCAGCTGGTGCCTGAGTAGCCGGAATACATTTTCAATTATTCTAAATTATAATTAAGCTGCTTTTACATCTACAATTTAAACTCATGATTATTTTACACAAAAAACGAAAATAATTTCCAATTTTCGCGTGGTAAACTTTATGTTAACATAAAAGAAAAACCAACATTTGAACATTCAAAACAACAACTGCGATTTATTTATAACACGCATTTAAATTATTCAGATTATTGTAAATTGATTTTCCCAAAATGTATTATCCTAGTTTTAAGCAAACAAAAATAAAAAACTATATTAAACTATATCAGAATATATCAGAATATATATACTTTATGAAGTCGGAAATGTTTCCTTATGAATTTGCTCGTAAAATGCATGTTTTCATTTCATAAAACATTTAAATTATTATATCTCGGTCATATGTAGTCCGATCTTGAAGAGATCCACCTCGTTCGACTCGTATAAGTCTATAGATTCAAACTGCGTTCAAATTTTTTAATTTTGGAATTCTCGCGATTTTGGCAAAAATTGTGAGTAACCCCTTGCCATTTTTGTCAAAATTGGCCAAAATTTAGAATGGGGATTTTTGAATGCCAATCGATAGTCCCGATCCGTACGAGTCTAAAAAGGTATATCATTCGAAGATATGGCCTTCTTACCCTGAGTTATGCAGGTTTTACCTATTGTATTAAGCCTTAATTGACTCTATCTTGGTTAGATAAAGTCCGATATCGGAAAGATACACCTCATTCGACTCGTATAGGTCTATAGATTCAAACTGCGTTCAAATTTTTTAATTTTGGAATTCTCGCGATTTTGGCAAAAATTGTGAGTAACCCCTTGCCATTTTTGTCAAAATTGGCCAAAATTTAGAATGGGGATTTTTGAATGCCAATCGATAGTCCCGATCCGTACGAGTCTAAAAAGGTATATCATTCGAAGATATGGCCTTCTTACCCTGAGTTATGCAGGTTTTACTTATTGTATTAAGCCTTAATTGACTCTATCTTGGTTAGATAAAGTCCGATATCGGAAAGATACACCTCATTCGACTCGTATAAGTCTATAGATTCGATCTCCATTAAAAGTTTCTGACTTTACAATTTTCACGATTTTGGCAAAAATTGTGATGTTACCCCTTGCCATTTTTGTCAAAATTGGCCAAAATTTAGAATGGGGATTTTTGAATGCCAATCGATAGTCCCGATCCGTACGGGACTAAATATATATATCATTCGAAGATATGGCCTTCTTACCCTGAGTTATGCAGGTTTTACTTATTGTATTAAGCCTTAATTGACTCGTTCTTGGTTAGATAAAGTCCGATATCGGAAAGATACACCTCATTCGACTCGTATAGGTCTATAGATTCAAACTGCGTTCAAATTTTTTAATTTTGGAATTCTCGCGATTTTGGCAAAAATTGTGAGTAAGCCCTTGCCATTTTTGCCAAAATTGGCCAAAATTTAGAATGGGGATTTTTGAATGCCAATCGATAGTCCCGATCCGTACGAGTCTAAAAAGGTATATCATTCGAAGATATGACTTTATTTGCCTGTTGTATGCAGGTTTTTCTTATAGCAATAAGTAAATTATATTATTGTAAATTATTTAAACTGAGTCAAATGTAGTCCGCATTAAAAATTGTTGTTTTATTTTTCAAGATACCGTTACCTACATTATAGATCAAAGCTTCAAAAGGAAATACAGAAATGCAGCGCACTTTTGAGAGGGTATTTAAACATTGACAACCCGAAAATAATTTTTTTCTGTTGTGTTTTGATAAGAAATGAAATACACTGGGGTTCTTCCGTAAAACACATAATTCTTAAGCTCTTAACCAACTTGTGTCGCAGCGAACAACAAGGCAATTGAAAGTCGAAATAATTTTACACCCTAGAGTGTTCCATAAGTATTTGAACAGCTCCGCCTCCACCTGCTCAGTGGCAACAGTGGTCAACACTCGAAATCGGCTGACTAATGATCGCATTGCTCATGTACTCGTGGATGAGAGCACTCGCTGATAGCCGACAGCATTTAGTTGATTATCAGCTGCGGCGTGGAGTGCATCTTCTCTAGTGCCAATTATTGACAACGGTCAAGGGCATTCTGTGTGCAATTGCGCAAAGCACGCAACTGGCTCGAAATCGTTGGGGCAAAGGCTATTTAAGAGCGCCGCCGCTGGAGCTGCGGCAACAGTCTTTCGAAAATGCAACGCGGCTACGCAAGTGGAGCCCTAGTCCTGCTCGCCTGCTGCCTGTGGGGGGCGGGCCACGCCTGCCAGAGCATCGAGCAGCGGTACAAGTTCGACAACAGCGACATCTACGTGCGGCTGCGACGCGGCGAGAAGCTGCAGTACGAGCTGATGAAGGGCAGCAGCTCGCTGCAGACGGTCACACTGGATAACTTCGCGAGCAGCGGCAGCGGCAGCCTGGAGGCGACAGGCACGGGCAGCTACAGGCTGAGCGACGGCAGCACCAGCATCGAGTTCAGCCTGATCCAGTCCAGCGGCGGCGTCACCCACGTGCGCGTCGCCCGCGACCAGGTGCCGAGTGGCACCCAGCCGAGGGACTGCTTCAAGCTCGATAAGGGTCGCGTCCATTGGTTTGGCGGCTCGGAGCAGAAGCAGCACTATTGGCCGGTGGAGCGGCAGCAGTACAGCAACTTCTCGTACGTGCCCAAGGAGCTGGGCAATATGGGCGTGGCGGAGCGCTACTGGCTGAACAGCGAGGGCTTCTTCCTGTACGTGGACAACACGACGCCGCTGTTCATCGATCAGAATGCGGCTGGGCGGGAGGATCAGCTGTGCATCAGCGCGCTCAGCGTCCTGCCGTACGATCCGCGCCTGGCCACGGCCAACTTTACCTATCAGCTGGGCTTTGCCAAGGACGCGAAGGTGGCGCACATGCATGCGGTGAAGACGCTGCTGGGCAAGCCCACTGGGTATCCCGACGAGCGCATGGTCCAGCATCCGGTGTGGTCCACCTGGGCGCTGTACAAGGCGGAGGTCGACGACGCGGTGGTGCGCGACTTTGCCCAGCAAATCCTCGACAATGGCTTCGAGAACAGCCAGCTGGAGATCGACGACGACTGGGAGGATTGCTACGGTGCGCTCACGTTCCGCAAGAACAAGTTCCCCGATGCCAAGCTGCTGACGGATGACCTCAAGGCACTGGGCTTCCGGGTGACGCTGTGGGTGCATCCGTTCATCAACAACAACTGCACGGCCATTTACGAGACGGCCAAGCAGCTGGGCTACCTGGTGCTGGATCAGGCCGGCAGCGCCGACACTCAGTGGTGGAACAGCCAGCCCAAGGACGCCGCCTATCTGGACTTCACCAAGACCGCGGTGCAGGAGTGGTTCACCACGCGGCTGAAGCGACTGCAGACGGAGGACGGCATCGATAGCTTCAAGTTCGATGCGGGCGAGACCAGCTGGCTGCCCACGGATCCGGTGCTCCAGGGCGATGCCCACCAGACGCCGCTGCAGATCACCACGGACTATGTGCGCACGGTGGCCGCCTTTGGGGATCTGGTCGAGGTGCGCTCCGGCCAGAATACACAGGACCTGCCCATCTTTGTGCGCATTGTGGACAAGGACTCGGAGTGGGGCTGGAACAACGGCCTGGTCACGCTGATCACCTCGCTGCTGCAGATGAACCTGAACGGCTATCCGTTCGTGCTGCCGGACATGATTGGCGGCAACGGCTACAACGAGCGGCCGCCCAACAAGGAGCTCTTCCTGCGCTGGCTGCAGGCCAACGTCTTCATGCCCAGCCTGCAGTTCTCCTTTGTGCCCTGGAACTTCGACGAGGAGACCATCACGATCAGCAAGAGCTTCACCAAGCTGCACGCCGACTACACGCCCTACATCATGAAGCTCTTCAAGCGCGCCACGGAAACGGGTGAGCCCGTCAACGCGCCCCTCTGGTGGATCGCGCCCGACGATGCAGTTGCCCAGAGCATCTACGATGGTGGGTTTGCCACTCCAATTCAAGAGACTAGCTCTTTATCTAGATTCCATTTTTCGCTTTTAATTTGCAGAATTTTTGCTGGGCGACGACATTATTGCGGCGCCGGTTATCAGGGAAGGCGCCACCAATCGGGACATCTACCTGCCCGAGGGCGAGTGGACCGACGGCAATAGTCAGACAGTCTACAAGGGTCCCGTGTGGCTCATGGAGTACTCCGCGGCGCTGGACACGCTGCCCTACTTCACGCGCGTCGGCTTTCAGCTGGAGTAGTTCCCAGTTGCTTAGCGTTCATTATTATATTATTATTTGTACAGCATTAAAATACAAAAAATAGCATTTAAATACAATTTTCCTGGCTTTGACTTAAAATGAGGTTAAGTTGGGTGCATGTATCGAATATTTATCGATCTAGTGATTAACATATTAAATTAAATGTGACAATATCGATCAGGTGGCAACGCCATATTAATAAATTGGCAACGCTTGTTTGATAAATGACAGCATATTGTCCAAAAGTTATTGGGAATTTTTTTTTGGTTCTGAATCTTATTTCTTATTAAGGTGGCAACATGATGTTAATATTTAAGAGGACTCAAAGTCAGTGATCGTTACACATAATTAATTCAAAATGTACTCCTATATCATTTTAGGCCAGTTTCCATTCAACTATCGAATATTTATCGAATATTTATCGATCTAGTGATTAACATATTAAATTAAATGTGACAATATCGATCAGGTGGCAACGCCATATTAATAAATTGGCAACGCTTGTTTGATAAATGACAGCATATTGTCCAAAAGTTATTGGGAATTTTTTTTTGGTTCTGAATCTAATTTCTTATTAAGGTGGCAACTTGATGTTAATATTTAAGAGGACTCAAAGTCAGTGATCGTTACACATAATTAATTCAAAATGTACTCCTATATCATTTTAGACAACTAGATCACCTTAGATTTTCGTTAGTTCACTAAAGTCAAATTCCTTCAACAATAGGACTAATATAATAATTCAGTTGAGACTTAAACTTAAATGAGATCACTTAAGACTATATCACTTTGAGCTAATTCCAAAAATTTAGAGCTTGTTCTCTGCAGATTACTTTTCTAAGGACTCGTTCATATGAACCAGATTCCTAAAGATCATTTGAGACTAGTTCACTTAGTTTCCTTTAGGATCTAGACCTAAATCGTTGTTGAATTAAAACAAAAATTTTAATATCGAACCGAAAATAGAACGTAAAATTAAAATGCATAAAGCTAAAATCAAGAAATAAATTAATTAACATTACGGATAATTTCGTTCAGTGGAAACGGGGGGCTAATGCATTCGGGAGCTGTCCACGTGATTTGCAGGCCTTTGCTGATGCACAGTTTGGCTGGTTAGACCGCGCAGATAGTCCTTGAGCACGGGCTCCGGCGACTCACCGGAACCGGAGAAGCTGAGCGTAGTGCCCGACCTGCGAAAGCGTCCATACTCACGCTCAAACTCATCGGCGTCCTGGGTGAGAATGCTCTTCAGATTGAGCACGCTGAAAGGAAGGATTCGCCGGATTGGGCTGGGGGTTCGTTTGTTAGGGGATGGTGGGGGTAACTCACTTGGATGGCATGTTCTGGTAGTCCTGCTGCACGTTCTTCTCGTACATGGCCAGCTTGAGGGCGTGCACGCGCTTGGCACTGCGCCGCCATTGCTTCTTGTAGCGATCCTTGGCCTTGGACATGTCCAGGTAGCGTCCGTTCTGCACGCGCATCTCGCCGAGCACCTGCTGCAGGTCGGTGCCACTGGTTCCGTGCTGGCGCAGCTGTGCGATTTGATGCTCCATTTTGGCGATGCGTTCCTTCAGCTGCAGCTTCTCCTGCGCCAGCTTGGCGTTCTCCTGCTGCATTTCCTGTGTTCGAGTCTCGAACTTGCGCAAATGCTGTTCCAGCACGGCCACGTGCTCCTCCAGCTCATTGAATTTGGACTCGTAGTTGGCACCGTGCGTGGACTGCTCAGTGGGGCCGTTCCGCGCCAGAATGTCCACCGATTGTCCCGGATTGTCCATGTTTTCCAGCGCCCGGCGCTGCATCTCGTCCTGCAGCTGCTTGCCAGCCGCCAGAATTAGTTTGATGCTCTCGTCCATATTGGTGATGTCCGTGTTGACGCTTTGATCCACGCATGCGGCGCCCATCGAGCCTTTAGCTGCCTTCGTCTGATCGTACATGTGAACTGTGACCTCCAAGCGGGAGACCAGCGCATCTAGATCCAGCTGCGATTTGCCGGAGTTCTTCTTGTGGCTGCCGCAGAGGGTGCCGATCAGATCCAGCTCTGATTGACTGACAGCAGTTGGCTTCGTTGCCTTCTTCTTCAGGGTTTTCCTGCGTTCCATCGCCTCCAGTTCACTAGACTCGGTCTCCGGTGTCCCGAGCGACGTTGCCTTGACACTGCGCTTTTTCACGGGCTCAGCCTTGTCGGCCAAGTCCTGCGGCAGATTGCCAACGGCCGCTTCCTCGGCATCCAAATAGCTTTGTAGGGATGATTTTTTAACAACTCGTCTGGTTTTCTTCCGTATAGAACTGGCTTCAAGCTCCATGGCTTCCATTTCTGAGGTAACACGTTCCGTTTCTTGGTAAATCAGATCCCTGGCTCTGCTCGACTTGGGTCTCAATTGGTTTGTTTGTGGTTTTTTCTCATCCTGGCAGTTGTCTGCGGGTATTTTCATTTTAAGTACTTTAATCTTAGGTTTTGGCTCTTTAAAGGATTCCTCCATGGGGGAACTTTCCAAACTTGATTCCATTTCAGCGTTCTTTTGAGGCTCCATCGAATCCTGATCCTGCCATATTTGCGCGCACTTTTTCTTTTTGAGCACTTTTCGCTCCAGCTTGGACTCCTCAAAGGATTCCTCTACTAAGGAACTTTCAAAACTTGGTTCCACTTCACAGTTCTTTTGAGGTTCCATCGAATCCTGATCCTGCCATATTTCCGCACACTTTTTCTTTTTGAGAACTTTTCGCTCAAGTTTGGACTCCTTGAAGGATTCTTCTAATAAGGAACTTTCAAAACTTGGTTCCATTTCAGAGTTCTTTTGAGGTTCTATCGAAACCTGATCCTGCCATATTTCCACGGACTTTTGCTTTTTGAGCACTTTTCGCTCAAGTTTCGACTTCTTGAAGGATTCTTCTAAGGAACTTTCGACACTTGGTTCCATTTCAGAGTTCTTTTGAGGTTCTATCGAATCCTGATCCTGCCATAGTTCCACGGACTTTTGCTTTTTGAGCACTTTTCGCTCAAGTTTCGACTTCTTGAAGGATTCTTCTAAGGAACTTTCGACACTTGGCTCCATTTCCGAGCTGAAATTCACCTCCGTGTATTCAATATTCTTTCTCTGAATTGTGCGCGACGAGCGTTCCAGTTTCTTAGCTGTGGATTTCTTGGGGCTCTCTGAGGGTTGCTCTTCAAACGAAATGTTTTCTAGCTCGACGTTGCATGTGGTCCCGATATACTCTTGCGTTTCCTCCAGGGCTTTGGTCTGCGCCCTGCTCACCTCCACCCAGCGCGCACTTAGTGAAAGATCCGTTTTGGACACATGAGTTTTCTTTGCTTTTAATGCCTTCTTCTTGGTTAACAGCGTCTCCGAGGGTTCAGTTTCCACTGGGATATTTGGCTTTGACTTCATCTTGCTTAGGCTTGGGCTCTGAAGGAATTCATCCAGTTCATCCGTTTCCGTTGGTGTATCCATGTCCAACTGTGATCGCTGATCGACAAGCACTTTATTCCTTGGCCTTTTGCCAAGCTTAACTCGGTCCATGTCGGGCTCAGCTGCATCTAGACTGTCCTGTGAAGCCATATATTTTTGATCAGTTGCTGCTTTCGAGCTGTGCACTGGTTTACGTGGCTTGGGATTGGACTCAGCGGCTTCCAATAGCTCAAATTCCTCGGTTTTTGTGACGCTTTTCTTCTGGCGTATGATTTTTGATTTAATGCCCAATGCATCATCCATTAAGATTTTTTTTTTAAGCGATGTTTTATTCTGTTCTTGTACGAGATTAGCTGGGCCTGAATCAGGACAGCTTGTGTCCATGTCATCAGCCTCGGCTGAAAGTGCCAGCAACCTGGATTTGCGTGTTTTGGGCGCAGTTGCTGATTCTGCTTGGGTTGGTAATTCCTCCACCGGCTTGGCCTTGGCTACAGGCCTGGTACGCCCTACTTTGGGCACCTGTTGTGTCACCTTTTCACTTTCCTGCTCCAGTTCAGCCCAGGAGTCGTCGGTAATCCTGTCATCAAACTCATATTCATCATCCCTTTCAGTCGTATGCTCCCTGAGCTGCATCTCTTCCCGCAAAAACTTGGTAGTCCTTTCGTCCACATGCGATTTAGACTGCGTCTCCTTGAAACTCCTTTGCGAAGCGATTTCTTTAGAATTCCTCTTTTCGCTTTTCGCTGCTCTGGGTGTTTGTTTCTCTAGAGCAGGCGCATTTAAATTGTTTGATTTGTGTTTTCTAAGTTCCTTCGGCTCCTCCGCACGCCAGGACAAATATTCGTCAGTTTTTTTAAGCTTCCCACTACTGTAAAGCGCATAGAGCTCGGAATCGGAACCGATATCGTCCGGTAAATCCATAAAATCATCATCCTGCAGCTGTTCATCATCCAGCCCGGAGACCATCTTCGATGCATACGTTGACTGCTCGCCCTCTTCTTCCCCATCATCCAGGTCTGGGTTATTGACTATCAGCCTGGTAAATTTCCGGCGATGTCCTTGGGATGTGTGCACAGTTGCTGGCGCATCCGAGTCGGGTGCATCGCCCAAGTGCGACTCCGAGGCGGTATCTCGCTCATCCGAGGCAGAGAGCTCGGCGCCAACATTTAGGCTATCCAGGGAGCCATTGGCAGATGCCGATGGGTTTTCGGAGTTGCGCTTCCAATCGAGCACGTTGTCGTGTGCCCGATCCTTGGGCACCTCGCGTATGACAGCTTTGCTGCCCACCGACTGCAAATCAAGCTGCTCCTCATGCAGCAGCAGCTGCTGCTGCAACTGCGGTGGCGGCTCCTTCTCCTGCTGGCGCCAATACACCTCCTGGATGTCCACCGTAAAACTGTAGTCCATAATGGGCTTCAGCTCCCGCGCGCTGCCCATGCGTCCAAAGCGCTCAAAGGCAAAGCAACCGCTGTGCACATACTTGCGTCTGTCGGCGAAGTAACTATCCGGCGGCAACAGCTTGCCAAAGTCCATGCGATAGTTGGCTATTGGGCGTGAATAAAAATTAGTACTGATATATGGAATCCAGGCTGTCAACCTCACCTATGGACGCGCCATTGATGTACATGTTGATGGGCAAATAGAAAATGCGCTGGAAATACAAGCGAATGCTGCGCAGGGAGGACTTGAACCGCAAGCCGAGCACATCGTTGAGCGTATAGGAATCCGTGTTGTTCAGCTTGAGATCAATGTTCGTAACATTGCCGACAAAGTCGAACATTAGCAGCACAGTGTCCACGGCGTCCTTGCCGTGATACAGCGACTTGACAAACTTGTTCAGGTTCTTGAGCTGCTTGAACTGCAGCACCACCTCGATGATGTCGCAATCGACCAGAGGATCATTGCCCACCTGTAGCAAGCCCAGCTGCACCAGCGACTGCACATAGACATTAGCCTGAAATCAGAGTACTAAATTAAGTCAGATTACAGTATATAACTATATTATTATTAACCTGCGACTGCAACATGTTGGCGGTGATCGAATGGCCGGGCGACTGCAGCGGCGGCGTGCGGCTCTGTTTCTCCTGCAGGATAGAATGGATATAGCTAATGGATTAACACTTATTGTATAATACAATGGACTAGTTCGTGTTGCCCGGCTTGGGCCGTGTAAAAAGGTTTTCCAAAGAACTTTTACCCAGATTTTACCCAGACAAATTGCAGGTTAATTTCTTTAAAAACACTCACTTAATTTCAGTAAAAACTCAGCTTTCTAGCTCTTACGGTTTGAACTGAGCGTTGATCATCAGTCAATCAATCAATCAGTCAGGATAAACAGCATAATATATATTTGAAATCAATCAGTCAGTCAGGATAAACAGTTTTGTATACATATGGAATCAGTTAGTCAGAGCAAACAGTTTTATAAATACAAATGAAGAACCGCTAGTCAGTCAATCAATCAATCAGAAGAAACTGATAGATATATATCGATTTAGTTAGTCTGTTAGTCTATTAGTCTATATAGATACATATATGAATATATATAGGGTCAATCGGTCAGATTCAAATATTTTATATATACAACTGTAGAATCAGTCAGTCAGTCAATCAATCAATCAGGAGAAACTGATTAAAATATAAATATAAATAGATTTTGTTAGTCAACTATTTAAATTTGGATAATCAGTCAGAACAAACAATTTTATGTAAACAAATGTAGAATCCGTCAGTCAGTCAATCAATCAATCAGGAGAAACTGGTAAATATATAAATATATATAGATTTTGTTAGTCAACTATTTAAATTTGGCTGCATCAGTCAGAACAAACAATTTTATATATACAACTGTAGAATCAGTCAGTCAATCAATCAATCAGGAGAAACTGATTAATACATAAATATATATAGCTTTTGTTAGTCAATTATTTAAATTTGGATAATCAGTCAGAACAAACAATTTTATAGATACAAATGTAGAATCCGTCAGTCAGTCAATCAATCAATCAGAAGAAACTGATTAATATATAAATATATATAAATTTTGTTAGTCAACTATTTAAATTTGGATAATCAGTCAGAACCAACAATTTTATAGATACAACTGTAGAATCCGTCAGTCAGTCAATCAATCAATCAGGATCAACAGTTTAATACTTATAAACTTATCAAGTCTCGACTCACTGAGCTATTGAAAGCCATCAGATGCTTGAAGTCCTTGGTGTGCAGCAGCGATTTCTTGATGATGGCCAGCATGAGCAGCACCTCGGGCTTGTGCGAGCGGAACTCGTTGCTGATGCAGATCAGCTTGTGCCAGAACATCTTCAGCTGCAGGGCGCTGTTGTTGCCGCCGGTGCCGAGCACGGGCAGTCCGCGCACTGGCAGCAGCAGCGAGCCAATGACCTTGCGCTCCGCATTGCCGCAGGCGAAAAATGTGATCTTGACGGGCCGGTGGTCCGTCTTGATGCGCTTGATGCCGGCCATGTCGCACTCCCAAATGCAATTGCTGTTGAATATGATCGTTTCGGCCGTCATCGACGGCGTGCCCTCCACCTCGAAGTCGACGGTGTTGAGGGCGGCATTCATTATGATCTGTTCCCGTTCCCCCTCCCTCATCTCGCGTCCATTAAAATTAATAGCTAACAAAGAGAGAGAGAGAGATATTATTGTCGGGAAATCCTTATTCCCACTGGAGGGACTCACCCTCGACGACGTGCAGCACCACACAGTAGGTGTGCTCCATATAGTTGACGCTGCCATTGACGCTGACGCTGCTGCGGTCCGTGGCGGGCAGCGGACGCGGCTGCTTGTTCGATTTGACCATGTTGCGACGCCTTTGGCCGCACTGCCAAACTAACTGGATAATTTGAAACCTAAACGAGAACGTTAACTTTGCACTCAGCTTGTTTGGAATTTAACTTGTGATCTGTGTGTTTGCTGCTCTTCAATAATTTTATTAAATATATACTTCGCTTGCTTATTGCCGCTTATCGTGCGACATTTGCTGTTTACTGTTGTTTACAAACGCCCGGCTTGCTTTGCGGCTACTTTTGACTGAGTAACCATAACAACGGTACTTTGCTGACAAGTACTTAGTACGATGCTTTTGGCAGAACGATACTTTCGCTTGCGGCTGGCATCCATCGATATCGATATCGATATCGATTCTTCGTGTCTAGGCGGTTACATTTCAAAAACAAACTTAGTTAATTTCATTAAATGCAAATTTGCAGTTGTTAACAATTCAACTGTTTATTTGAAATGCGTAATTTTCATCAACGTATTCTTATATTATTACATATTTATTTTTTCTTTATAGGCGCCATTTGTAATTCTATAATTTTGTACAAGCTGTGTGCGGTACTGTACCTAGGTTTATGCTTAGTGATAGTCTCAGTTAGTGATCCTTCAGTTGACCCACCTCCGTCTCGTAGTGTCCGCTCTGCAGGCGATGATTCTTGAGCGCCGTGCCCTGGATGAAGCGCGCGCCGCACGTGTTGCACTGGTAGGGACGCTCGCCCGTGTGTCGTCGTATGTGCAGCGTGAGGTCGTTCGACTGGGTGAAGCACCTGTCGCAGTGGGTGCACTTGTAGGGCCGTTCGCCGTTATGGATGCGCATGTGCTGCTGCAGCTTGTAGGAGCGCGCGAAGCCCTTCTGGCAGACGGTGCAGATGTGCGGCCGCTCGCCGGTGTGGGTGCGCCGATGGCACTGCAGGTCGGAGGAGCGCGGGAAGGCCATGTCGCAGTAGTCACACTTGAAGGGCTTTTCGCCGGTGTGCCGGCGTATGTGTATGATAAGATTGGAGGAGGAGCTCACCGCCTTGCCGCAGAAGGCGCACAGGAAACTCTTCTGCTGCTTGGCGGCGGCCGACGTCTTCGCTGGCTTCGTTTGATCGCCCGTGGAGCTGGCCGCGCCCGGTGCATGGCACTTCTTGACGTGCGCCGTCAGCCGATCTTTGCGATTGTATTTACGCGGACACTGACCGCACCGAAAGATCTGGCACTCGGCACTGGGCATCTCCGGCACGGGCATGGAACTGGCCTCCGGCTGCCCCTCCTCGCCGGGATGCTGCAGCTGCATGTGCCGCAGCAGATTCGCCTCCCACATGAACCGGTAGCCGCACCTGGCGCACTTGAACTGCTTCTCCGCGTTGTCGCACAGCACACGCCGATGGTGGGCAATGAGATCCGCGGAGACGCTCTTGTAGATGCACCGATCGCAGCCCTCCCCAATCCTCTCCAGCCGGTGCATGGCCTGCTGATGCTGGTGCAGCTCGAACTTGCGCACACAGCGCAGCTGGCACATGCCGCACGTGTACTGAGCGGGCGTGCCCGGCGGCTTGGATTCCTCGTCCGTCTCCGAGTCGTCCAGCAGCAGCTCGTAGCCCAGCTGATTGGTAATCGAATAGTTGAGCATGGAGTCGAGCGCATGATGTGTGCCCACGGGCGACGTCTGCAAATGTTCGCGCAGTGCGGCAATTGTGGGAAAGGACACATCGCACACCTTGCACTGGACGCACTTGGGGCCGTGCGGATGCCGGCTGGCATTGAGCAGCGCCTCCGCGTAGGGCAGCTGCTCGGCGCTGATGCCGTGGCGCTCGATGTGCTGCAGCAGGTTGGCCTGGCGATAGAAGCGCCGGGCGCACCAGCGACAGCGATAGATGCTCGACTCCTGGGCGTGCATCAGCGTGTGCCGCGTGAGATCCTTTTGCATTTTGAAGCTGCGATTGCACTCGCCGCAATCGTAGCTGGCCACGGGCAGCAGATGCTGCCCATTCAGTCGGCTGCCCAGGCTGGACTGCTCCGCGCTCGCCTCCTGGTGCGCCACGGCCGTGTGCAGCTTGAGGTTCTCGCGCCAGCGGAAGCGCAACGGGCACTTGCGACAGAGGAAACGCCGCTGGGCGTTCCGGCAGAGCGTGCGATAATGATGCTCCAGCAGCTGCTCGCTGACGAACCGGGCCTGGCAGTGGCCGCACACGTGGGTCGCCTGCTGCCACGTGTGCCGCTCCAGCTGGTGGGCATAGAGCAGATGCTTGCGCGGCACCTGCAGCGGGCACAACTCGCAGCTGTAGTGGCGTCCGCTGCTGCTGTTGCACCGTGGCTCGGCGGAATCCGAGTCCGAGTCCGTTTCGCTGCTGTCCAGACTGAGCTCCATGCCCGCCTCGTTGGTGATCGAAATGAATCTGTCCAGCTCCACGTCCGCGGCCACATCGCTCTGTATGCGCTCGATGAGCTCTTGCTGCTCCAGCGGCGGTGCCAGCTCCGGGTACAGAGCACGGCTGATGTTGGCCACGCTCTCCGGCCTGCCGCGCTCCTCGACGAACTGCAGCGCCACCTGGTGGCTGGCCAGATGCGCGCGCAGATCGGCGATCTTCGAGTGCTGCGAGAGGCAAATCATGCAGCGAATCTGCTTGCAGCCGTTGGGCCGACATAACTGGGTCAGCACCAGCGGCAAGCGCTGCAGCACGGACGTTGTCTGAGCACCCTCACTGACGGTCGCTGCCTCCAGCTGCTGCTCGCCGTGCACGCGCATGTGCGACTTGAGGCCATCCTTGCGATGGAACTTGCGCTCGCAGTGGTTGCACTCGAACTGAGCCAACGCCTGCGGCTGGTGCAGCCGCTTGTGCCGCGTGAGGTCCTTGGGCCAGATGAAGACCTGGGTGGGCGAGTGGACACAGTTAGATCTTTTTTCATCGAGCTGATAAGCTATTCTATTCTATTCTAAAACAAAAATCGAGCTAAGATTTTGATACATCGCATAGGTCAACTTGCAAAGGATGCATCAGGATCTGCATAATCCGCTTCGTTTAAAACCATATATAAATATTTCGAAATTATATATTTTCTGAAGGACTATCTAATAAGTCATGCGTACTATCTAATAAGTCATGACTTGCTCTCAAATTGTGGAAGATATCGCTTTTCGCGGCTTAGATGGGTTCAATATATGCAGATTTGATCGATTGCCACGCCTCCAGTGGGCGTAACTTAACAATATTTTACGTGATTTTAAGAGGAGTTTATCAGTAATCTGTCTTAAAAATTTGATGCATCTAGCTTTAAAACTGAGGGTGATAAATATATTTAATCGAATTGCCACGCCCCTCGTGGGCTAAGCAAAATTATATTTGCACTTTATCTGACGCGGGTATACACAGGTACATATCCCAGATTTAAAATCTCTAGCTTCAATAACAGCGAGAAAACTTGGGTTCATACGGACAGACGGACGGATAGAAATATTCTCTTTGAAATTGAAATTTAAATCTTTTTGAGCTCCGATCATAACTGAGTTGCGCATAGTTAGAATTACCTTCTCACACTCGGTGCACTGCAGCTTGGCAGCTGCCGGTTGTCGCTTGCTTCTTAGCCTGGAGCTGGGCCCCTCCATCTCCGCCTCCGTCCCCGCCTCTTCCTCCGGCTCATGCTGCAACTGCATGTGCAGCTCGTAGTTGGAGTGCCAGTAAAAGTGCAGGGCGCACTCCTCGCAATGGAACTTGGCCTCCCGCTTGTCGCAGACGCGTCGGCGATGCTGCTGCAGCAGCGCCTCCGCCACAAATCCCAAGCCGCAGTACTCGCAAAGATGCGGCAGCTGGTCCTGCAGCTCCATGTGCTGGCTGCGCTGATGCTGCAGCAGCTGGGCCAGGCGCTGAGTGGACTCGCCGCACAGGTCGCACGTGTGCCGAGCTCCCACATCACTGGAGTCCGTGTCCGAGGCAAAGAAATCCAGTTCCTGGCCGTTGTCCGTGCTGGCATTGAAGTAGCGTCCGTAGTTCTGTGCCTCGAAGTCGCCGGCAATGCGCGCGCTCATCTCCGCCGGGCTGCAGTCGAGCCCGTCCGGATGGTAGGTGCGAAAGAAGGCCGCCTGCTGAGTACCATCGATGCCGCTGCTTCCGTCACGATGGATGAGCACATGGGCGCGCAATTTGGCCATGCTCTGACAGTGGGCATCGCACAGACAGCACTGGAACTGGCGCACGCTCTGCAACTGCTCGGGCTGCTCCTCCTGCAGCGTGCACGCGTGCTGCTCGAGATTCAGCTGCCAGATGAATTTGCCCGGACAGTTGGGGCAGCTGTGGTGCCTCAGCGGATTGTGGCACTGCGTGCGCCGATGCTGCTGCAGCATCCGCTGGCACACGAAGCCAATTTGGCAGACATCGCAACGCTGCCAAGTTGAAGCCGCGTCCGCTTGCGTGTGCTCCTCCAGCGTGTGCCGCATGAGGCGATGTTTGCGCGTGAAGGACAGGCTGCAGGGCAGGCACTGGTATGGAGGCGCCACGCCCACCGGCTCCTCATCCGAATCGCTCAGGCCGAGCTCGTAGCCATACGCATTTACCACGGAGCAGTACTTGTCCAGTTGTCCCTGGGCAATGTCTGCGCACACCTGTTGCTTGATTTGCGCCAAATTCAACTCGCCGCCGAAGCGCTCCCGAATGGCATCCGCCTCCAGGCTCAGCTCGGACAGGGTTTCAATGCGCACGTGGCGGGCCAGATGCTCGCGCAGCTCCTGGATACGTTGGCACTTCAATCCGCACAGCTTGCACTCGACCCGCTTCAGCCGCGCAGAGCAATAGAGGCGCTCCGCGAAACGCCATTCGCCGCTCAGCTGCAGCGCCTGCCTTTTGGCGCTGCTGCGCTCGTGGGTACGCAGATGGAACGTGTACTTGTCCTTGCGCAGGAAGCGCTTGCCGCATATGTTGCACACGAAGGCGGCCTGCTCGAAATGGACGCGCGCATGGCGCTGCATGTCGCGGTGCCAGGAGAAGGTCTTGCCGCACACCCTGCACACATGGCGACCGTCCTCGTTGATGGTTTGCTTTTTGGACGGCCGACCGCGACGACGCTTGAGCGGCACGGGCTTTGTGTTCACAGAGCTGTCGGGATTACTATTATAATATTATAAAATTCAACATTTTCTTGTATTCTCAGCTGCTTACGTGTCTTCATTTTCGCTGTCTGTGGCGGGTCTGGACTTGCGTGCGCTGCGCCGTAGCTGCTTGGGCTTGGGCTCCACATCCTGGCTGCAAGTAGAAGCAATTTAAGGCTTTAACAAGTAGGAAAGTTGCAGTCGGGTGTAACTGTCTGTCTAAATTTGCTGACTCTAGCTCTAAAATTTTGAGAGATATGGATTTTCGCGGTTCAAGATATAATCGACTTGCCATGCCTCCTGAGGGTGTAGCCAACAAAAATTGTATTCCGCTATCTTAAGAGGGGTTCTGAAACCTGTTTCAAAAAATTTGATGCATCTAGCTTAAAAACTAAAGTAGATAAATATATTTTATCGATTTGCCACGCCACCCGTGGGCGTAGCCAAAAAATCTTAACACTTTATCTGACGTGTGTACACACGAGTAGATTTTCCAAATTTCCAGTCTCTCGGTTCAATGGCGGCGAACAAAATTGCGTTCATACGGACGGACATTGCACACGCCCAATATACTCTTCTTACTTCGTGAACGAGTAAAACGATTAAGCACAAGCAGTTGCCGAGCTACTCACTCATCAGCAGCCGCCTCAGCGCTGTCGCTCTCGCTTTCCGGCTGCCACTTTAATCCATCCACATCCACCTGCGCCTCCTCCTGCTGATCCTGAGTCGCTTCGCTTTTAATTGTGCCCAAGGGCAAGTCAAGGTCTGTTTCCCTTTGATATGCTCTGTGCTGATATCAATGGGCATCTCCTCGAGGCACCTCGTCTGCATTCCTTTGAGCAGCTGCAGCAACAGTTGCTCCTGTGCCTGGCGAGCCTGCAGCACAAACCCATAGGCCGCCTCCAGCTTGCCCAGGCAGTCGTCACACAAATGCTGCGGCAGGCCGTCATCCGTATGCTCCAGCAGCGGCTGCAAGAAACCAGCTTAAATAACTTTACATATAAACAACGTCTTTTACCTACATCGTTGTGCGTCAGTTCGTGCAACATGTCGTTGAAGCTCTTATTTGCGTATTTCTCGATCCGCGTCGTCAGCGGCAGCAAGCAGTCAACCTGCAGCGCACACGTGCGACAAATATCCGACGGCAACATATTTTAAATGCAAATCAAAAAACTTTCCCAAAGGCAATTCATTACAAGAGTGTAAAATGTATCAGAATGTCAAATAAACAATGTTGCATTATCGATAATGTGCAGTTTATCGATAGCTGCAGCTGTACCGCGAACAGCTGTTTGCTGCTGGCCAGTGTTACCACACCAGAAACCAGCGCTGTTTTGTGTACTTAGCAAATTGATTGACGTCCGAGCAAATTTGTCTTGCAGAAGTTCGATTATCATTTATAATCGCATTTAACAATGACAAGAACGTGCCGCATTTGCGCCGGTGCAGATGGACGCTTCTGGATCGAGACACCAGTCAATAAATACGCCGAGAAGACGTACAATCAACTGCTGCTGGAGCTAAGCCAGCTGAAGGTAACCTCCGACCCACCCCCAGCCCGTAAAATTGATAAGGCAAGCTCCGTTTTTTTAAGGTCGCCTTGGATCAAGCTGACAAGCTGCCGCCCTGGATTTGTCGCAGCTGCGCCCATAAATTAGAGCAGGCCTACGACTTTGTTCTGCAGGCGCGCGAAACCCACGAAATTTGGTTGAAAAAGCTGGCGAAAGCATCCCCGTCGGAGGACCAGGAAACGGGCACCTTGGAGTGTTTGCGTGAGACGCCCATACAGCTGCTGGAAATCGAGGGCATCACCATCAAAATGGAAGAGCCCTCAGAGCCGGTCACGGCCTCAACGGATCCTAGCAATCCAATTGATCCTCTGATCAAAAAAAGCATTGTGGATGACGACAGCGATGACGACGACGACGATGATGTGCCGCTCAAGCAGCGCCGGAAAGCACACTCCAAGCTGTCAACGCTGCACAAGTGCAATAAATGCGACAAAGCCTTCAAATACGTCACCAATCTCTTCAGGCACAAGCAGCGGGATCACAGCCCGACGAAGCCGCGGCCAATGGAGGAGAATGCAAAGACTGAACCCTTTCTGCACAGCCTAATAAAGAGCTCCATGGCAGCACACAGCAGCGCGGAGTAAGTCCAGCTCAGCTTATGATAACATATCCAGAGACGATTAAGATTGTATCCAAATTTCAGCGCGGACAACGACTCCACGGATGGTTACTACAAGTGCGATCAGTGCGACAAGACCTACAAGTACATAATGCTGCTCATCAAGCACAAGCACAAGGCGCACGTCTCCAGCCAGCTGCCAGCGCAGCCCAGGCCCATCAACAGAGTCAATTCCGGCGCGGAGCCAACGGCGGCCAAAACCAGAGGATCGCAGGGCCAGCGCTTGAAGGCGCCCAGCACCGATTCCCTGGTGCACAGCATCATCAAAGAGATTAAGTAAGTTGAGAGCCAAGTCGAATCCCGCAATAATTGTCGGTTTGCCTAGCCTGCCCGATGAGGACGATGCGGACAACTCCAGCTCGGACAATTACTACAAATGCGATCAGTGCGACAAATCCTATAAGTATATTGTCAGTCTCATCAAGCACAATCACAGCGTGCACAAAGCGTACAAGGACTCCGACGAGGACGAGGACGAAGCCACATCCTCCAAATATACAACAGATGCAGCTGCCATGTCGAAGCCCTCGCGCATCGATCGACGCGTCAAAGGTTTCGATTTGCATCGCTGCCAGCCGAACGGCTCCAAGGAGATTCAGTGCATGATCTGTCTGCGCCGCTTCGTCAAACTGCGCGAGCTACGCGAGCATTTGAAGGCGCATCCCAAAGACATCAGCTTCGAGGCGCACGGCGAGCCCATCGAGCGCATTGCCGAGGGCTTCTACAAAACGGCCGTGGAGTCGACGGACGCCGGCCTCAAGCGACGCATTTTCAACGATCTCAAGGTGGGCATGTTTGGCCGCTATTACTCCATAACCAACGAGGCGCGCTACGAGATGAATCTGGACAGCTCGGACACGGATAGCGACGGCGAGGCGGACGTTGTGGAGCGGCACAGCTACGCCTGCGAGCTGTGCGCCTCGTCCGGCGCCGTCTGGCCGCGCAAATACCAACTGCACGAGCATCATCGTCAGCAGCACACCTGGCTGGAGGCGCCGCATGTGTGCCAGCGCTGCGATTCGCGCTTCCTGAGCGCCCAGCTGCTGGATCATCACACGCTCAAGCTGTGCCAGAATACGCTCAAGCGTTTCATGTGCGACAAGTGTCCTCAGCGCTTCTTCTGGCGCCGCAATCTGCGCGCGCATCTCGCTGAGCACAAAAACAAGGTAAACAGTCAGTCAATTATAGAGAATTTATATTTGAAACCCCTTTTCCATTGCAGCAAGAGACCTATCCGTGCGATCAGTGCTCGCGCAGCTTCCAGGACAAGAGCGCCGTGACCAAGCACAAGCTAATGCATCACGATGTCGGCAACGAGCTGCTGCCCTGCCGCTGGTGCACGCGCACCTTTTACCGGCCCGCGCTGCTGCACAAGCACGTGCAGCGGCATGGCTTCAGCGGCGAGGATCTGCCTCTGGCCGAGACACTGCTGGCGGATGCCGCCAAAACAGCCGGACCGAAGACAATCATCTGCAAGCTGTGCGACATGCAGTTCATTACCATTGCCGATCTGCGGCGGCACATCTCGATGCAGGGACACGGCGAGCAGGCGGCCAACTATATGATCAGCACCGAGGAGGGCTTCGAGCTGCAGCTGGACGATACGGACGAGAGCGACGACGATGCCGCGACCACTGGCACAGTGTACAGGTGTGCGCTGTGCGACATGAACTTCCAGCGACGGCGCGAGATGAGCGAACATCAGTATTCGCTGCACACCTTCGACAAGCTGCCGTATTCCTGTGAGCATTGCATTTTCAAGACAGTCGACAAGGTGGCTAACTACTCTGTAAAATAACAAACATGTTTTAAACATAAGTTTCCCTCCATTGCAGACCATGCTGGAGCATCATCTGCGCAGGCAGTGCCTCAACCAGGAGAAGAAATTCAAGTGCTCGCGCTGTGGCTACAAGTTCATGTGGCGCGAAAATCTCGAACAGCACATGAGCTGCCAGCATCCCAAGTCCTCCAGTCAGGCGCCCGTTGCAATCAAGCGCAGCAGACGCTTCAGATATCAGTGTCCGCACTGCTGGCGCTCGTTTGTGGTGCAGCCCAGCCTGGACAAGCACATACGCGACATGCACGTGGCCAAAAAGAATCCCGGCAAGAAATATCTCTGCTCACTGTGCGGCCTCGAGTCGCTGACGCCCAACAAGCTCAGCATCCACATGCGGCGTCACAACGGCGAGAAGCCCTTCAAGTGCGATCTCTGCGACATGTCCTTCACCGTGCACTACGAGCTCAAGGTGCATCGGCGCAAGCACACGGGAGAGAGACCCTATCAGTGCACGTTCTGCGCCAAGGACTTTGCCAGGCCCGACAAGCTGCGGCGGCATGTCTACATGCACAGCGTTAAGCGCTAGATTCACAAGCTAAGCCAAATCGAACAAATTACCAAATAACAAACATTGAATGTTTAAATAGCTATAAATGTACATATATATATATATTAAATTAAGTCATATTCAAACCTAACTATTGAAGTTTCACTATAATTTTATGCGCTGGATTTGTCAGGAAGTTACATTTTTAATAGGTATAAATTAAAAACCTATATTCCATCTTCAAATCATATATAAGAAAATCTTTCATAGTAAAAACGCATAAATCTAGCTTGTAATTTATTCGGTGATATTAGCAATTAAAACATTTATAATTTTATTCTAATCTTTTAGCATGATAAAAAGCCACTCTTTATTTACGCTGCCCAAAACAAATATGCTTTTTTCCACCTAATAAACAGAGTAAAGAAAAGCTGCTGGAAAAATGTTAGCTCAAAAAAATGATAAACTATTTTAAAATATGCTGTTTTTCCGATTCAAATATTTAAATATGATACGAACGTGTCTTGAATCTCAACAAGTTGCAGAGCTTTAACGAGATGCAGTATCTGAACGCATTTTAAACGCTCGTCAGCAGAGCTTTTGCTCAGTTGGGCTCCGCACTTTGGGAACGACAACTGACGCGATCGCAGCCAACTGACCGGAATAAAAAAACAATCACAAATGTCGCAAGTGAACGCGCCGGATTGGGTTAATCGACAGCTGTTTAGTGGCCTATTAAAAACGAATTTCAATGACTTTGAAAGAATTCAAAAGTTTGGCTGCAATGCAGCGATCAGCGGTGGCGAAAACTATCTGACAATTGTGCTGCGCATTGGGATTGAGATGCAAACTAAAGGTGGGTCAGTGATACATACAATAAGAGAGAGAGAGACAGAGAGAGCGAGAGAGAGAGAGAGTCAAACTGGGTTTACAAAGTATGTGTTCATCTATATCTATAGACACGAGCAGCAGAGAGTTGAGTTACATCTTGAAAATACCGCTGGTCAATGATCGTGGCGATGAGCACGATTTCCACGACATGTTCATCACCGAGGCCGATATGTACGAGCGTCTGGTGCCCGAGCTGGAGGAGCTCTATGCCAAGCATGCGCAGCTCTCGCTGAAATTCAAGCCAATGCATCTGCGGTTCACCGAAAACCCACCGAACTGCGACTACATTTTGATGGAGGATCTGCGCCCAAAGGGCTATCTAAATCTGGAGCGCATGCTGGGCCTGGGACAGACGGAAATCAAAGCAGTGCTCAAGAAACTGGCCCAGTGGCATGCGGCATCCGCTCAGCGGGTGGCCGAGCTGGGTGCCTACGAAGAAAAGTACGAGAAGAGCTACATGTCGCCCGAGAGCTACAAGTGGATAGAGCAGGCGAATGTTACATTCAATGTGCCATTTCTGGAGTGCCTGCAGCAGTACGGGCTGGATCCGGGTCACCAGCAGTTGATAGTGAGTAAAGAAACGACAAAGATACATGATAAATGATAAAGATAAGAAGCGCAGACGAAGTCGCGATTGCTTTTTATCTTTTCTTAACTGGCAGTTAAGGCTACTGTTGAAGTGACTAAAAATATGCTAAAGATATATGAATTCTATCCCCCAATTTAAATTAAAATATTGCTTTTTTCCCTCATTAAAGCTACATTCAAAGTTAATTTTAGCTTAGGTTCAGATTTGTGAGCAAGCTAAAAATATTATAAGTACTACTAAATCCTTCTTTTCCAGATTTAAATTGATTTTTTTGTTTTTTTTGTCTGTTAAAGTTACCAATAAGGTAAACATTATTTCAGAAATAGCCATAATTTTTTAACATCCCCAATTTTTAAAGATATACTAGGAACTGCTTGAGATCTAATTGTGTTTCCTTAACTTTCAGTTAAAATTAACATTAGTTTACGCACAAATATGTGAGTTGCTTTGAGTTAGTTTGGTGATAAATTAATTTTTTAATAATATTTTTTAGACCAACTACACGGATCGCATGACGGACTTGTATATGGATTTTGGCCACGTGAATAGATCCGAATTTAACGTGCTGAATCATGGCGATTTCTGGTGTAACAATTTCCTATTCCAATTGAACTCGGGCGAAATTCAGGACATTTGTTTCGTGGACTTTCAATTGCCGAAATATGGCACACCCGCACACGATTTGTTCTGCCTGCTGATGACAACACCAAATATGCATATTAAATTGGAGAAATTCGACGACTTCATAGAGTATTATCATCAAGAGCTCGTGGCGCATCTGAAGCTGTTGAAATATTCCAGCAAAGTGCCCACTTTGTCGGAATTGCATACGAATCTTCGCAAGAACGGTCTCTGGGGTGGGTTATGCAATATAATATATATTATATATATATAGACTTCTGATTTCCATCAACATTTGCTGATTCCATCATTTATTTTTGTTCCCTTTATTTTCTGGCAATTATAGCATTTGTATGCGCTCAGCGAATGCTGCCCGTCACACTCTTCCCGCCGAGTCCCGATTCCAATATTGAGAACTTTATGGGCGATTCGGAGACGGCGATGAACTTCAAGCGTAATATGCTTTCGAATCCCAGCTATGTCAAGCAAATCAAGCTCATACTACCTTGGCTGCTTCAAAGAGGCTATATAAACTGAGTACAAGAAATAATCATAAAAATTATATATATCAGGGCACAATTTTATGTTAAAACTATTAAACAAATTTTATAGTTAATAAATAATACCGGAGAAATATTAGAAAATATGTTTGCTGTCGTTATAAAGTCTGCAGATGATATAACCGATAGATACCTAAAATATCTATTAAGTTGTAATTTGCAAAAATTCCAATATCCATATAGGACATGGTCAAAATGGAACAGATTTTTAATGGGGAATAACTTTTTGTTTACATTTGGGCCTCTAGATTAATTCTAATTTTAAATTTCCAGCTCACAGCTTAAATGCAAATGTTTAATATTTATTTGAAATATATATTCTTCATAAATTTCTTTCATCAAGATTAGATAAAATCTGTTAGATAGAAAAACTGAACCTTCAGCGTAGACCTGATGTGAAATAGATAAAGTGGGTGTGAGGGTAATTTTATGAATTCGTCATACGAAGTTCCCTCATTTGCCCCCATTGCTTACCATCAAATATTTTGCATGTTTGTTTTGGTATTTTGATTCGTGGAGCGAAGCTTGTTCAGGAGAGAGCTTTAGTTTAGATTGTGGAGAGCCCACAATCTTGTTTGTTTACAGTAGCTGGCAGCAGGTTCGAAGAGCAAATCGTAAGAGAAAGAAAGATTGCTGATAAGCGTTTCACAAGCAAGAGAGTTAGCTAGAGAGAGAAAGGGAGGGAGTGAGAGTGCGCGCGCTATAAACGATTTGAAAGCTAACAAGTTTAGAGAACCTACAAGTAATTTACGAAGAGAACCCACCAAAGCTAATTTCCTATCACGCTGAAATTCTGAGTTTTATATAAATAGAGCGGCAAAAGCCAGAGAAATATTAGAAGCTGATGACCGTTCCTCTAATAAATACTGTAGAATTAGTATTAAAAGGAAAATTTCAAATAGGAAATGGCAAGCGCGACAAAAACCAATGCACCGGGCAGCAAAGTGCCCGACTGGCTGCAGCCGGAACTGTTTCTGGATGTGCTCAAAGGGGCCGTCAAGGGATTTTCCAAAATCAAGAGCTTCAAGGTCGAAAGCGGTTCGGCGGCAGGTGAAAACTATGCCACGATCATGTTGCGTGTGATTATAGGAGTCGAGCTGGAAGGTAACTGACTTTATGCCTCTAAAGCGAAAAGAAACCCAAATCTGAATCCCCTGCAGATGGCAAGCACCAGTCCGTATCCTACATGCTTAAGCTGCCGCACCAGTCGGAACTATTCAAGAAGATGACGGAGCACAATAATATCTTTGTAGCAGAGCGGAACATGTACAACATCTTTGTGCCCGAGCTGGAACAGATCTATCGGGATGCCGGGCTAGAGGTGAAGTTCGGTGCTAAGGCCTACGAACTGAAGGGTGCCCAGTCCGATTATATGCTGCTGGAGGATCTGGCGCCGAGGGGCTTTACGAATATGAATCGCTTGGAGGGCTTGGATCAGGAGCACGTCGAAGCCGCTCTCCAGAGATTGGCCCAGTGGCATGCGGCGTCCGCTGTGCGGGTGGCCACCAAGGGTCTCTATCCGGAGCAGATAATGATTGGCATCTACAAGAAAGAAAATCGCGCTATGCTGACCGAGATGAACAGGCCAATGTCACAGAACTTTGTCAAAAGCTGTGCCACCTACGAGGGCAACGAGGCGTACATGGAGCAAGTGGTAAGGGTATGCGGAGAGTGCCAAATATTACTGGAACAACATTTTATATTTATTTTTCAGAGAGCATTGCAGCCCAATGTGATTGAGGGCATGTTTAAAATGTCAAAACTGGATCCAGCCGAGTTTAATGTATTGAACCACGGTGATCTTTGGTGCAATAACATGATGTTCACCCACGACGCATTTGGCAAAATCAAAGAGACCTTTCTGGTGGACTTTCAGATGTCAAGGTACGGCACCGTTGCCCACGATTTGTACTACTTTCTGCTGTCCTCGACCAAATTCGAGGATAAGCTGACGAAATTCGATCACTTCGTCAAGTTCTATCATGAGCACCTGGCCAAAAATCTGAAGCTATTGAAGTATACGAAAGCTGTGCCCAAACTACGTGACATACACTTGACGCTATTTAAATACAGCTTCTTGGGTAGGAAGCACATAAGTGTTCAGTCGAATGTTCGTAATTTAAATATATTTTGTTTTTGTTTTTATCCAGGTTATGTGACAGCCACGGGCATTATGACAGCCGTGCTATTGGAACGCTCGGAAGACGCCAATCTGGAGAGTTTTGTAGGTGACTCCAAAGAGAGCAACGATTTCAAGAGCTTGATCAATACAAATCCCCGTTATCGCAAGCATATTCAAATCGTACTTCCGTGGCTCTTAAATCGCGGCGCTTTAGAGATTTAGTTGGGCGTACTTTATATAAAGAAGATATCATATAATACACATACATATGTATATATACAAATGTGATAGACTGTTCAAACACAAAAACAAAGTAAAAAGTTATAATTAAATGCATTATTATTAAAACAAGTCACTGCTTATCAACAAAAATAAACAAAAACAAATAGAAAAAAATAAATACATATGTAAACACAAATACAAAGCAAACATTTGTTTATACACTATCAGAATGTCAGAATATCAGTATCAGAATATCAGATACTAGAAAGCTGGCAAAAACTTTAACAATATTTATTCTCTATTTGCACTTAAAATTCTCATTTTTCGTCAAATTGAGAGATGAAATATTTATCAAATATTTCCAGTTTGCAGATGTTGATATTGAAGAAAAATAAAACATACAAAAAAAAACAAGTAATTTACGAAATAAGCTTAAAAAATTAAAGCTTATTGTATATTTTTTATCAATTTTATTGAAGTCTCAGACGGCAGACGGCTTGATCGACTCGGCTGTTGATCCTGATCAAGAATATATATACTTTATGGGGTCGGAGATGATACCTTCTGCCTGTTACATACATTTGCACAAAACCATTATACCCTTTTTACCCATTTTCAGGGTATAAAAGAACAATTATAATAATATTATATATACATATATAACAACAAAATAAGTTTATAATGCATTAAATAGCGTTGAAAGCTTTCAGCTCTTTGCAATATGTTTTTATGTAAACCGGTTACTTTTTCTAACTTCCACAATTCTTTCACGGAAATCACAACGATTGCAACCGACTTTTATTTATTTACAGAGCATCGAAATTATCATCGAAAAGTCAACAAATAATATATAATGCAAAAGTAAAACATCCTGAATCCATAAAATCAAAATAAATAAATAAATCGATGTACTTTAGCTTAAATAATACTTTTGTTATAAATGTTAATATTTGTATGTATGTATCTAAGTATTGAAAAAAAAAACACCGAACAATTTCAACTTAAGTTTAATATATTAATTGAATAGCTGAGAGAGATTTTTTCATTAAAATTATTACAAATATCACAACCGTCTAAAACAAGTATTTTTTAACTTTTTCGAAAATCTTTTTATTTTAATTGTGACCAAATAGTTAAAGTTCTTAAAATAAAATTAAAAATAACGTCTATCAATGCCTTAGATGATCGCAATTGTTTGTATCATTTAGTGGCGAAATTCAGATTGCCAAGCAAATAGGAGAGAGCTTTAAGCTAAAGAAACATTGGTATATAAGCCCGTTAGCTGGTTAAAGCACCGCAGTTATTTCACGGAAATCACACCGGCTACAATCTTTTTTTTTTATATTTGTTTAAAGAGTATCAGAAATGTCGTCAATAGAAAGAACAAATGATGCGAAAATCAAACTTCCCGAATGGTTAAAGGCGGAACTTTTCGAGCAGGTGCTAAAAGCTGAGCTCAAAGATTTTAAGGCAATAAAATCATTTAAGGCAATGCCCGGCACAAAACCCGGCGATAATTATGCCACCGTAATGCTACGCATAGAGCTGGAGGTGGAACTGCAGGGTAAGTGGGAGTGGCGGACATTTGATAAGATTAATGTACATAAGGTAAATTCTATATAGATAGCACGATCAAGTCGAAATCATATATGCTGAAAATACCGCACGTCTCGGAGGCCTACGAGGAAACCTTCGGGAAGAACAAGTTCAGCATCTTCGATATGGAACGCGACATGTTTATGATATATGTGCAGGAGTTCAAGCAGCTTTATCGCGACGTTGGCCTGGAGATTGAGTTTGGTGCCAGGTGCCATAAGCTGGACATTCCCTGCGACCATGTGCTGCTGGAGGATCTAAGGCCGCAAGGATTCCAGTCGGTTAATCGCCAAGCGGGTGTCGACGAGGAGCATACCTACAGCTGTAGCTGTTCTCACAAAGCTGGCCCAATGGCACGCGGCTTCGGCCGTTCGGGTGGAGACCATGGGACCCTATCCCAACCACATATCCGAGGGTGTGTGTAATGAGGATGGCAAGCACTTTATAAGCAAACTGACCGACAATATGATACCCTATATACTGAAGTCCCTGGCCACAATCGAGGGGCACGAGGAGTACTACGAGTCTATTAAGAACATGGACGGTCACATTACGGACAAAATTCTGCAAATCAGCGTGGCCGATCCAAATGAGTTCAATGTGCTGAATCACGGTGATTGCTGGCTGAGCAACATAATGTTCCGGTATGATCGGGAAACGGGAAAGCTATTGGATTCCTATCTGGTCGACTATCAGATGAGTAAATATGGCAGCGTCGCATTCGACTTGATTTATTTCCTGTTATCGTCACCCAAACTGGAGCTCAAGGCAAACAAATTCGACTACTTCGTTAAGCAGTATTATGATCAGCTAATCAAACATCTGAAGCTCTTAAATTACAACAAAAAGCTGCCCACTCTTATTGAGATACACACAGCCCTGCTAAAGAACGGCATTTGGGGTGAATATCGAGGAGATGGGAAATCAAAAAACAAACTCTATAATCTTCTCTCGTTTACAGGGTATTGGACGGCATGCGGCGTCTTGGCTGGAAGCACACTGGAAGCCACCGAAACTGCCAGCTTTGATAATATATTTGCCGATACACCGGCGGCTGAGGATTTCCGAACTCTTTTATACTCCGGCAAGATCTACAAAGAGCATTTGAAGGTTGTCCTGCCTTGGCTGCAAAATCGCGGGGCTTTTCAGATTTAATAAAAACTTAAATAACAACTAAATTGACTTTTGTTAAGCTAAATTTAAGTATAATTATTTTTATATAAATGCTTATGTGGAGGAGAAAAAAAATTATTAATGAAGGAATATTAATAATCAAAATGTAATAAATACAGAATGTTGAATTTATGTAAAATAAACTAAGTTTTGGGCATTTAAACAAACAAACAAAATTAACAATTTTCCAAATTCTAGTCGAAACTGCATTAGACTTATAATTTCATATGTATTACATTCCCGATAAGACTTACAGTTTCGTAATATTTGTTGCATTTTCATTAGGCTTAATAGACATACGTATATACAAGTACATAAAGATACGAAAATTTCCATCAAAAAGATTACTTTATTTGTAGCAAGTAAAGTGCCACTTAATAACAGTACGTGCTTATCTATAAGTTCTTACACATACTTCAAGAATCAGTCTTAATTAAAAAAAAACTATGCTGATGTATTAAATAAAAAAATCGTAGGTAAGCTAAAGTATCACTATATATTTTTATAAGTTTACCAGATCTACAATAAAGTTTTTCTTAGATAATTTACAAATACAGTTCTTTTAATTTAATTTTAATATATTATTCAACTATATCCGCTTCTGAATTAAATTATAATAATAATAAAAAATAAAACTTGTAATGCAGAGTTTGTTCACGTTATCTACAAAAACTAAAATATATTTTTAATTACAACTACCCAAAAATGAGCATATCACCAACATACACCGAAAAACCGTTGACCCGGTTAATTTTGGATATTTATAGAGGTTTCTTTTTAACCTGATCAAGAATATTTAACTGCCTTATAAGGTGAAACAAGACTTTATCATTTATCATCAATTACACAGTACGCAACAAAAATCTATAAAAAAGCTGTGATGATAATACAACTTTTTATCAGTGTATGTATGTATATTTCACTCAATACTAATAAAAATAAAACAAATTAAAATGCGATGTACTAAGGTCAATGCACCGCCAACTACTATTTAAGCGTTACAAACGCAGTGAGAGAGTTCCAAGAACGCAAACAGTCAATAGGAAAGCTCTTTGAAGTTGAACAGTTCTGAACAATTTTAACGTATTTCACTATATACACAGACGTAAACACATACGTATACGTACGTGTTTTTGAGAGTGCCCGAAAGCTTTGTTATTTGCTCGCTTTGCTCATGCAAGTTTCGAACATTTATGGCTTACGAGCGAGGGCGAGCAGTATAAATAAACGCAGTGCAAAAGCTACAGAAATATTAGAAACGCGCCGTTAACTGCCGGAAAAACAACTGTCAACTGCGTCAACTGTGGAATTTTGAATTAATTAGCTGCTCAACTAATCAAATGAAAATGGCAGCCGAAACAAAGCCCGAGCCCACTGCCAGCAACGTGCCCGACTGGGT
Organism: Drosophila colorata; assembly: GCA_035041545.1. NCBI lineage: Eukaryota > Metazoa > Arthropoda > Insecta > Diptera > Drosophilidae > Drosophila > Drosophila colorata. The sequence continues at coordinate 10,191,594 of JAWNLD010000680.1, forward strand.
GCAGGCCGAGCTATTTGTGGATGTGCTCAAAGAATCCGTCAAGGGATTCACCAAAGTCAAGAGCTTCAAGGCCGACAGCGGATCGGCGGCAGGTGAAAACTATGCGACGATCATGTTGCGTGTGCATATCGACGTCGAACTGGAGGGTGAGTGACCCCACATATCTGATGAAATTCACAATTCAGCTCTTCTTCGCCTGCAACTACAGATGGCAAAGAGAAATCGGTTTCCTATATGCTCAAGCTGCCACATCAGCTGGAGATTTACAAACAGATGCTGGAGCGCAACAATATCTTTGCAGCAGAGTTTTACATGTACAAGAATATTGTGCCGGAGCTGGAGGAAATCTATCGTGAGGCCGGAGTGGAGGTGAAATTCGGCGCCAAGGCCTACGAGCTGAAGGGCGCCAAAACCGATTACATACTGTTGGAGGATCTGGCACCGAGGGGCTTTAAGAACACCAATCGGATGGATGGCCTCGACCAGGTACACACAGAATGTGCCCTGAAGAGGCTATCGATGTGGCATGCCGCCTCCGCGATGCGTGTGGCCACCAAGGGACCCTATCCGGAAAATCTGACAGTCGGCTTCTACAAGGAGGAACTGCGTCCAATGATCACCGAGATAAATGGGAATTTGTCACAGAATTTTCTTAAATGCTGCAAGTTGTACGAGGGCAACGAGCTCTATATAGATAAAGTGGTAAGTGAAAGTGAAAAGGAAAGATAGCTTTTGGAAATTTTTAAATATTTATTATACTTGTTTACGGAGTAAAAAGAGTATATTGGGTTTGTGCAAGATTCGTCCGTCTGAAGCTAAAGACTAAAGCTAAAGACTAAAGACAATTAAATATATTTAACTTCCTCAGTTTTAAAGCTACATACATCAAATTTTGCGGACAGATTACTGACGAGCTCCTCTAAAGATCAAACGTGCAATGTTGTCTTTTTGCTTCTCTAGAAAGATATGGGGCCCAGGATCACCGATGAAATATTTAAAATGGCCAAGGTAGATCCCAATAGCTTCAGTGTGCTGAACCACGGTGACTTTTGGAGCAATAATATGATGTTCGCGCACGATGCCTTTGGCAAAATCAAGGATATATGCCTGGTGGATTTCCAAATACCCAAATGGGGCTCAGTTGCCCAAGATTTATACTACTTTCTGATATCGTCAACTAAGCTCGAGGATAAGCTGACGAAATTCGATTACTACATCAAGTTCTATCACGATAATCTAGTTGAGAATCTAAAGACACTGAAGTATACGAAAGCGGTGCCTACACTGCGCGAATTACACATAACGCTCTTCAAATACGGCTTCTGGGGTGAGTGTTATAATATAATCATAATAAAATCATTAAAAATTTCACTTTAATTATTTATTTTATTATTTTCATAGGTTATCTAACCGCCACGGGTGTCATGAGCGCCGTTTTGGTGGATCCCACGGATAAGGCCAGCTTTGAGAACTTTCTCAGCGAGTCCACGGAGGCCACCGATTTCAAGAACCTGCTGTACAGCAATCCCCGCTACCGCAAGCATATCCAAGTCATTTTGCCCTGGCTGTTGAATCGTGGCGCCTTCGATGGATTCTAAATATGCACCTTGCCAATATATATATATATATTTTTTTATAAAACACATATCAAATGTTTGATAAGTTCGTTTTTTTTTTCGTTTTATCAGTTCGAGTGAATCACAACTGAAAAATTGATTTTTAGCCGCAACAACGTGATCGGCAGCTTTTTGAACGTAACGTTGATAAGAAATTTGCTCAAGTATTAATAAACTAATGTTTTGTGTTGGGATTGGAAAAGTGGTTTTCATTGGAATTTATTTACTTTTTTTAAACAATCAAGCTGTAAAAAGTAAATGGCAAAAAAATTAGATTTCTCAGCAGCTCAAAGCGGAAGAGATTAATCGAAAGCTTTAGAAACTGCGTAGCAAAACAAAACGGAAAACATACATACGAATATGTATGTGTAATGCCTCATTAAACTGTTCTACACAATAATTACTTTAATTTTGGTATTATAATGGAACAAGCAAAATGCTTATTCCTAATGTTATAATTATAAACAAAACTGGCATTGAAAAAAATAATTAAACACGCTAAGTGTTTTTTTTTTTATTTATTATGCTGGTTTTTCCAAAAATATTTTACATTTTTAAAATTAAAAAATTTTAACGACAAAACTGGTTTATTTACGAATACAAATTTTGGATACGATATTTAATGGAGATACTATACAACGTACCAAATTTGTTAGCTCTAGCTGTTATATTCTTCGAGATATGCTAAAAAAAAAGGTTAAATCGACTAAGCTCCCTGTCTTGATCAAAAATAAATACACTTTATGGGGTTGAAGATACTTATTACGGCCTACAATGGTTACAGGATATAATAAATAATAGGAAAATAAAGAAATAACTAAAAATTAGACTACAACATAAGTGTTCTTTAATAACCACTTATCAGTTCAGTCACCAAACACTTTAAAGATAGGTATTCAGCTTTTGCAACTGAAATTGCACTTAGAGATTTTGAAACTCAAAGCTTTTTTGCCATATTTGGCAGCGTAAACATTGAGTGCAGAGAGAAAAGAGTGTCACGCACACAAATGCAACTGATAGAATTTATTTATTTTTTTTTTTTTGGTGAAAAGAGATCAGAAAGCTTTCTAGTGGTATATAGAGAGCCACAAAAGCCGCAGAGCCATTAGAAGCCCATTGGCGTGCACCGGAAACACAACAACGTCAACCGTGACGATTGCGCATTTTATTGTTTAGACAAACAAAAAAAAAAAACAAAAACAAATAATAATAATAATAATGTCAGCCGAGCCACCCGCCAGCAAAGTGCCCGATTGGGTGCAGCCCGAGCAATTTGTGGATGTGCTAAAAGAATCGGTCAAGGGGTTCTCCAAAATCAAGAACTTCAAGGCCAGCAGCGGCGCGGCAGTGGGCGAAAACTATGCGACGGTCATGCTACGTGTGAATATAGACGTCGAGCTGGAGGGTAATTGAATTTAATTTGCTCAATTAGACCTAAGCAATACCTAACTATAAATACATATTATTAGATTATTATTATTTTTGATTTATTATTTGTTGTACAATTATTATTATTATTATCATTCTTTGGTTTGTTTTATTAATATTTTCAAATTCTTTTTTTATAATTTTTTTTTTATTCAATTTTTACAACGTTTACATGATTATCATTATTCTTCTTATTAATATACATTTTTTATTTTGTGTAGTATAGTTATAAATGATTAATCTTACTTATATTAAAAATATAGCTAGCTAGCTATATATTATATCAAATATTTAAGATATAACTTTATTCATACACTGCAAAGGGATTCGAACCGGCAACCTTATCATATCCAACTCTAGCTAAATATCTATTATATCTATGCAAATGGTTTATTTGGTTTAGTGGCCTATTTTAGTAGATAGTGTACTGGTGTGCTGGCTGGCTCTGGGTCAAAGTTGGTTTATTGAACCAACAACAGTAGTGTATAAATCACCAAAAAGTGAGCCGGTTTTCTGCACAACTTTTTCGGGAGGTTTTTGCAATAGCTAATCAGACAAACTGCTCACCCATTATTGTTGGTATGTTAAACCAACTTTTACCGGCTTACGACAACAGTATTTTATCTATATCTAACCATCTATCTACATTTTCTAGATGGCAAAGAAAAGTCAATATCCTATATGCTCAAAGTACCACATCAGCTGGCCATGGTCCAGGCCATGATGGCGCACACGAATATCTTTGATGTGGAGCGCAATATGTATAATATCCATGTGCCCGAGATGGAGCAATTGTATCGAGATGCTGGCGTGGAAATTAAGTTCGGTGCCCAAGCCTATGCGCTGAAGGGTGCGAAGACCGAATATGTGCTGCTTGAGGATCTGGCGCCCAGGGGCTTTAAGAACCAAAATCGACTGGAGGGATTGGATCAGGTGCACACGGAAGCGGCGCTGCAGAAGCTATCGATGTGGCATGCCGCGTCCGCAGTGCGTGTGGCCACCAAGGGTCTCTATCCGGATCAGCTGATGAAGGGTTTCTACAAGGAAGAGAACCGCGCCATGATGAGCGAGATGAACAAGCAAATGGGACAAAACTTTCTCAAGTGCTGCGCAACTTACGAGGGCCACGAGGAGTACATAGAGCAAGTGGTAAGTGACCTACAGACAATATCACGTATACCCGATATTTATTCGATTACGGATTTCCTCACTTAGCGCGCTCTGCAGCCCAAAATTAATGATGCGATCTTCAAAAGCTCCCAATTTGATCCAAATGACTTTAATGTACTCAACCACGGTGACTTTTGGAGCAATAATATGATGTTCTCGCACGACTCCTTTGGCAAAATCAAGGAGACCTATCTGGTGGACTTTCAATTACCGAAATACGGTTCCGTAGCACAGGATCTATACTATTTTTTGCTGTCCTCAACCAAATTTGAGGATAAACTGAGCAAATTTGACTACTATATCAAGTTCTATCATGAAAATCTTGCCGAAAATCTGAAACTACTCAAGTACCCGAAAGCAGTGCCCACTCTGCGGGATATACACTTGTCGCTCTTCAAAAATGGCCTATGGGGTTTGTTTAGCTTAGAATTGACCTATTTATATCTGCTATAATTATATTACATCATTCATTTGTAGGTTTTATGACCGCAACTAGTGTTATGAGCGGCATTTTACTGGATCCCACGGATGCCGCCAATATCGAGAACTTTCTCAGCGATTCCGCTGAGGGTCAAGATCTGAAGACCCTGCTCTATTCGAATGCCCGGTATCGCAAGCATATCCAGGTGGTTCTGCCGTGGCTTTATAATCGTGGCGCTCTGGAGATCTAAATTTATATTCAGTATTGTTTTTTTAACGGTAATCATAAACTTCAGTCCTGGTATCGAAAAACGTATCAATAAATTCCTTATCGGTATTAGATTATTTTTAACAAGTATTATCAACAAATTTCTGTGTGTGACATGAGCATGATAACAGATTTATAGTTAGTTGAACAAGAGATAGGAAGTGCAACGTTCAGGCAGATTCACCTTTTGTACCCAAATTGCAATATATTCATGACAGCTCAATAAAAAATTAAAGAAGAAATAAACCAAAAACAGAACTATAAACTTGGTTAATCGTAAGTATAATCTGATCGGTAATACTATATGTATTGTAGGGACGCATACATAAATCTCCTTGCACTTCGTGCTAAGTACCTACAATTTTTTTCTGTAAGCTCAGATTTCTTGTATTTGTGCGCTGAGCCCGAAAAATTAGACTGGGTACAAAAAGTAACATGGGCATGGAATAATTATCTACAGATCAATAAATCAATTAGACAGTAAAATATATATTATTATTTTCCCTTAAAATATATTTATTTTTAAATTGCAAAGCGCATATGATTTAGCTAACTGCGGGATTATTAAAGTACATTTCCTGACATTTTTATAAATTTATATAACTTTTGCAATAGCATAATTATATTGTGAAACCCATTTGAAGGGCCAACTAACTATGACAGAGAAAAGCTGCTTAAGCGGCTGAAGCACGGCTTAATACCACTAACTTGAGTGTAAATTAAAACCGAAAATCATGATTTACTCAAATTATAAGTATAAATGGAGATAAAACAGGTGGCAGATACCCTGAGCACTTACTTGGCCAAATACGATGACTACGAAAGCTACAGCGTAAAGGTGGTAAGCAGAATTATATTTGAATGTAGGACAAGATATATTTGTACCTAAATATATTAATTATTTATTGTTTCAGCACAACATCCAGCCCAATATTGTGGATCCTATGTATAAACTGATAATCTATTGTCAAAATTGATAAACTGTGCCAGAAAAATGCTTAAAAATACTAAATACTCTTCAGTCGCAAAACAAAATAACAAAAGTTTATGTGAGAAGAACTGTTAAATTTATTTGTTTATAAAATATGTATCGAGCATCATTTATAAAATTGACATGTAAATTAAAAAGTTCTGTAAAATTGTCCAACTGTATGCCAAATCCAAAATTGGCATACATACGTACATTAAAATATGCTAATATATGTATAAATAAAAATATATCTTGAAAGTTTCCTAAAGATCTCGTTACAAATACAGATTTTGTCTATGAAAAAAGTGAAAAGCAGGTACATTTTATATACACACTTATAAGTATACTACAATTTAATGTGTTCTGTTTTGCAACGTTTTTGCAACGCAACATTTGTGGTATTAGCCAAAAGTATATTTGTAGCATCCATAAAAGGAAGTAGACTCCAATTGAAATTCAACACCCCCACGCAAACCATGCCCCAGAAGTAAATATATATGCACATACATACATATGTATGTATCTATATAAGTACTTAGATTGTTGTCTATCACATGTCCAACTGAAGCACGGTGCGCGCCACGAGCAGAAGCAATTAATAAAGAATCACCCAATAATTAGAGCGAAAAGCGAAAGAACGATAGAAACGAAGGTGTGTGTGTATAGAGCCGGCAGAGACCCGCTTTAGGTTGCCTTATCAATAGAACAATTGGCGACGGCCCCATATCAAATGTTTATTTAAAAATCATACTGCCCGAACTTCAAAGTGTGTTTGTGACGCTTTTTGCCGGGTTTTGGCGTATATATAATTACAAAATCAACTCTAATTGAGCACGGACAGATAAGGCATTTTCTTTGGCTAATGCCAAATCGGGCCAAGCAGAAAGTCGCACGTAACGCCCACTTGTCATTCGAAGTCAACCGTTGCCCGAACTGCATTCAATTGTGCCAGCAAATTTATCAATCGAGTCTCTCAGTTTGTCAATTAAGGAAAAAGGTTTGTGTTGCACTCATCACTCGAGTTGTTGTTCTTGTTCTTGATGAGATATTATTTTCAAAATACTTGAAATTAATTTTGTTCATGTGCCAGTTACTGTTCAGAAGTCTTAACGTTTAGTTTTTACAAGAAGAGTTCAGATAAAAGTGTTTTTTTGTTTTCAAATAAACAATTATTCAAAGCTTCGATGGTGTGTCCTTAAAGTCTTAAAACATGTAGTAGAAAAAAAGAATTTTTATTAAGTGCAAAAATATGTATTTCAATTAATTTCAGCATATTTCCATTAACAAAATATGCAAGAGTTCTGATTTCAGTGCTGTAATAGCTCACATGTGACCTGATTTATTAGTTGCGTCCGAAATAATTATATGGCATTTTGGCCTGATAATGACCTAATCAATATAGACATACACACATACATCAGTTTTGCAAAGAACTATGTTTGAAGTTGTGTGAAAGCTAATTAATAACATAAAGTTCGACAGAAATTTAACAATTTGACTTGTCAACAGTTGATAATTAAGTATTAAAGTTTGAAAAACCGAGGAATGTACGATATATAGAATCAATATTTAATTTAAATTGTTTGAAAATACGATCTAGCAGACTATTCTAGTTAAAAATTACATTTTTTGAGTACAAAATTTATATACACATTTTATTTGAAAATTTTGTTTATTATTTCCAAACATACAAACAAATCAAATTGTACAATATTTTTAATCGCTAGACTCTATTAGTTAAACAACTTTTGAGTATTGCAATTGTGTTGAAGTAGAAAAATTTAACAGTTTGATTTATTGATTATCGATTAAATTGCATTTACCGTTTGCAAAGGAATCCCATTGATAAAAATCGTTGGGCCATTTTTCACGGAAAATTTCTATTCTTAAAAAATTCCAGTTTAATGTGGAGCACTGTGAAAAAAATATAGCTATTTGTGTGTTAAAGATATAATAATAATGAAATGTCTATAAATCTTATATTAATTGGCAAATAAAAGTTATAGAACTAAATATTTGCATGCGTGATTTCTAGAATTTATCAACGCCTTGACGTCTGCTGAAATCATAAAATAAAACGCTATGAGGCCTGTAAAAACTGGGTAGAACCGTACAAGAGATAATATTTAGATGGCATTTAAATTGCATGTGGGCGCGACTGCATTTCAAAATTATGATTCATAATGTTCAACTGTGTGTAAAGGTATCTTAAGTACCTGCGTTTCAACAGAACTGATTATCAATTAGATTTAATGTTGATATTTTTGCTCTGAAAATATATACTTGATAGCCAAACAATCAGCTGATAGTACTTGGGCGTACTACTATTTTTTTTATTTATTTTTTTATATTTTTTTATTTTTGATGATATGGTTCTTTTTAGCTTTGAAGTGATGCATATAAATATAAATCCAACGAGTCAATAATTTATTGCCGTCGATTAAATTGATTTCATTTAGTTAGGGATCTATAGTTAATACGGGACTTTTTAATCTATTGTAGAGCTTAAATGTCGGAGCCCACGCAAACAAATGGACACGCTGAGTCAGCTGACCCCAATTTGCCACCCTGGCTGCCCAGAATCTCGCTGGAGAATGCGGTACGCGCTCAGATTGGCGACTTTGCGAAAATACTGTCCACAACGCCGCAGCCCTCGGGTGCTGAGGATAATTACTCCACACTGATGTTGCGCCTGCTGGTGGAGGTGCAGCTGCTGGGTAAGTGAGAGCAGCCTAATAAAACTATTATACTCATTTTTTGTTATTATGCACAGATCACAGCACCAAGAGCGTGTCCTTTGTGCTGAAGGCTCAGCACAATAACGAAGTCATGGCCGCCATACTCAACAAGCTGCGTCTCTTCCAGAAGGAGGAGCAAATGTATCATAACATTCTGCCCAAGTTCGAAAAGCTGTACGCCGAGGCCGGCAAGAGCATACAATTTGCGCCCAGGGCGTACAAAATCGATCAGGATTTGGGCGTGGATTATGTGCTGCTCGAGGATTTGCGGCCGAAGAGCTTCAAGAATGCCAATCGCCTGGCCGGTCTGGATTTGGAGCACATGCAGCAGGTGCTGGCGAAGTTGGCTGCATTCCATGCCGCCTCCGCCTGCTATGTGGAGCACAACGGCATGTTTGGCGAGGAGTTCACCGTGGGCGTGTTCAGTGAGGCCAATCGCCAGCTGCTGCAGGAGTTCAACGCCTCGGGCGCATTTCTGGCGCAGCTCAAGAAGTGGAAGAACTGCCAGAAGATCTACGAGAAGTTGGTAGGCTCAAGAATAGTCTGTACATATAAAACTGGCAATCTTGACTGATTGATTGAATGACTGATTGACTGTCTGATTGGCTAACTAATTGACTGACTGATTGATTGAATGACTGATTAGCTGACTAATTGAAACACTTTGACTAGGCACCATTCAAAATTCATATAGACCTTAATTAATTCCCCATCAAACCCTTATTTTTCCAGGCCAACAGCGATGAATATTTGGTGGATCGTCTGCTGCAGGATCAGCAGTACTCGATGAGGGACTTTAATGTGCTCAACCATGGCGATTGTTGGAACTTTAATATCATGTTTCAATACGATGCCTTTGGCAAGATCAAGGAAACGCTCTTTGTTGACTTTCAAGTTGGCAAATATGGCTCGCCGGCAAATGATCTATATTATCTGATACTTTCGTCGGCGGCGCCAGATATTAAGACCACAAAATTCGATTATATGGTGCGCTACTATTTCGATAATTTGGTGGGTAATCTGAAGCTTTTGCAATATCATCGCCCCTTGCCCAAGCTGAAGAGCTTGCATGCAGCTCTCTTCCGCAACGGATTGGCGGGTGAGTATTGAAAATATCTTTCCAAGAATACTAAATAATATTTGTCCAACTTTTAGCATATATGGTCGTCTCCAAGGTGCTCCCAGTTGTCATGCTGGACAAGGCCGAAAATGCCAGTTTGGAGAATGACGAGTCCAAGGTGAAGGCCGCCATGTACTCCAATCAGAAATATGTTAAGGTAATGGCCGAAATTCTGCCATGGTTGGATAATCGCGGCCTGCTCGACTGGAAGTAATTATCATTAGCAGCGAATGCGAATGGGGTTGCTCTATGCAAACCAAAACAAACAATGGATCAAATTTTTGGTCACGCCATGCTAAAAATGTATTATTATTATGCGAAATAAACACATTGAGAATTATAAGGTCGAAAGAGATATTTTGTCGTAGCGCATTTAAACTATTTTCATGTATTGCGGAGGACAAGATAATTATCAAAATATGGCATGATTGTTATTGTATACAAAGTTTTGGTATAGTGAGCATAAAGCTGATCTGGCTTTTATACAATCTGGTAATCTCCCACAAATTTATGTGTGCGTTTAAAATGTTCATTTTAGCTAACTAGAATTTAAATCACATTTTCCTTTTTTCTACCTCGTGATTTTGATTGCGTCACGTTAAAAATTATCAGCAATTTAAGATTATATTTAACTGTTAATCGCAGCTGATTTTTGTTTACAAACATTGCTCGGCGTTGCCAGATGTGCCAGGTGACAGCCTTGCAATATCCACTGAGCAAATATTGAGCAGGTTCTTTAACAGAAAAGTTCTAATAAGATCGATAATCAAGTTGTTTACTTTCACAGGAACATCAGAAACTGGTTTTTTAAATGATGTGGACATATAAGCAGTACAGTCGATGGTTCTAAATTAAATTACTTTAATTGCAGAGATCATTCTGACTAGCGAAAAATTCGAATTACTGCTACTATATTCAATAAATTTTAAATTTCATCTAATATCCACAATTAAATAATTAAAAATTTTTAAATATATATTTCTGTTGTCAAGTTTTGCCTGTACAAGAAGCTATCGATTATAAAAATAATGTAAGGCAATTATTATTATTATTTTGCAATTTCCATTTAGCGAGCGACCACTGTTATGGCTTTTGCACAGTGCCTGCCAGCAGTTGACTTACCAAGCCAAATAACTTGGCGTTCACTTTCGTTGAGCCAAATAATACTTATACACCAAATACAAGCCCAGTCCCTCTGCACAATTTAGATTAATTCGAATTTCGTAGTATTTGTTTTGCGCTTGGAATCGACAGACTTTCTTTGCGGTGCAAACAAATAAAACCCGTAAGTACATATTAGAAAATTGTGTTTGAAAATAGCCATCAGATTGCGCGTACCACGCCAAATACGAAACTACAAGCTACCCTGTAGTATTTAAAAACAAAATATAAACAAAACACGCTCCGTGCAAACATTTAGCTAGTGTTGACAAAACTAATTTTGAATAAATAATAAATAAATGTGTTAAGTGTTAAGATATCTTGGCTAAGCAAAGCTCGAAGCAAAGCTCCCACATTTAAAACTCTCGTTACTTTATCAAAACTCAACAGATTTTTATGTTTGATGGCAGTTTGGTCATGATTTTGTATATTCTGTATTTAAAAAATATTCGTTTCTAAAAATCAATTTTTTTTAAGTTTTTTGGAAAGAAAAATCATGATCTCCCCCTATTTATATTTGAAACTGAAATGTACTTACATGTTATATGCAGGATACTGTACCAAATGTACAAATATGGGTTGTGTATATACATGGACTTGTAAATAAAAGCTAACAATTTAATCTTAATAACAGTGTTCTAAGCAGGTTTATGGACTTGACATTGAATTAATTTGCTGTAACGGCTAAAAGATAATAACCGTGTTCGTCGGTTTTAATAATTACACAAAGCAATTTCTTATCAATGCAATAATAACTGTCTAGCTGCTGCTAAATAGTATATGTACATACGAATCTGTATAAAGTCATATATATCCAATATCCAATATCCAATATAAAATCGTTTAGTCATAATGCGTTTCAATTTTCAGTTGAATGCCGCGCTCTTTACACTGTTATAAGAGATCTACTGGGCATGTGGCGACGGGTATATTCGACTAGCAAATACCCTGTCATACATATTCCAAATTTTATAACTGATTTAGATCCGCAGATCACTATAACAAATAATCATTATAACAAATAAGTTTAAAGTTGGCTATTAAAGTGTGGCATGCCCTTTTTCAAAATTTGTATATTTACGGGGTATTATTATTGCCTCAATACGTAAAAAATTACCCATACAAATGTGTATGTTTATGTTTATATCAATTAATGTTGATTAACAAGACGCGCAGCGACCACAATCGTTTTCGCACGCGCCCAATTGATAAACTGGGGCGATTACTTGTTTAAAAAGTTCACGATCATCCCCCATCAACAAAAATTAGCCCCTACGCTGACAAATTCAGAGCTCTGAGCCGATAAACACTTGTCTACAAACACAGCTGGGACAATCAGTTAAGCTCAGTTAATAATTGGGTATACCTTCAAATAATACATATACTTATGTATATATATATATATATGTGTATGTGTATATATGTATGTATTTGTTTAGTGATTTTCACACACAACCGGTTCGCTCGACAGAGGCAGGCCGCAAACCCAGACCACGGTTCTCGGTAGTATTGTATAAAGTGACTTTCGGCGACGAGCGCTCAGTATTTGCTTAGCATTTGAATACGCCGGATACTTGTTTCTCGTGCGCTACGTCTGGAATTTTTATTAAATATAGCCGTAAGTGTGTTTTTAACTACAAAAAATAACAGTTCGATTGGTGCATGAACGCCTAAAATTAATGAATACTTCCTGCTTGGTCTTAAAATACATATTTAGTTTCATGCGAGAGTATTACACGGCGGAAATAAACTATATGATCTGATATCATTTTTCATAAAATATATGGTGATAACTGTTCAGTTTAACAATTATTAATTATATATAGTGCAAGTGGTTTTTTTTTATATATATTTTATACAAAAAAGAAAATTAACCTTAAATGATTTTATATTTACTACAATGATCACTGATCAGTAAAAAAAAAGGAAATATAAATATGTTTAATATAGGGATCACTGATAATTTCAGCAGTTTATTAAAGAGGATAAACTGCAATAAAAAATATATTTAATCTTAGAAATTGAAAATGAAATATTCTACAAATTGAATGAAATAAATATAAGTTAGATAGTTATTTATAAAAGAAATATATAAATAATTTAAAATGATCAGCTATATGTAAAATCGTGATCACTATTCAGCTACCAAAGGTTATTGGAGAGTAATAATATATGCAAAAATAATGAACGGTTTAAAGTGATCGAATGCTTAAAATTGATTGAATGAGAATGCAAAAATATGATATGATATGAGCTAAAAATAATTGAGTAATAACTCTTTATTCCACTCTTATAGAGAATGTCACCCAACAACAGCAACGACGCCAGCAAGCCCGTAAATCCCAACGAGTTTCTGGTCATACCCAAGTGGATAAATGAGGATTACTTTCGGCCGATCATCGAGAAAGATGTGGACGACTTTGTCAGCATCAAAAACTTAACGCCCATTGCGGCAACACAGCCAGGTGAAAACTATACATCGATCATGGTGCGTGTGATCATCGACATAGAGCTCAAAGGTTGGTCGCACAACTTTCTCCATTTGATGTAGCCCCAAATAAATATCGAATTTGACTCCCATGCAGATGGCACAGAGCAGCAGATTTCATACATACTTAAGACCATGCTGGATGCGAAAAAGGGCGGTGACCTGGTGGCTGGCATGAACCTATTTCCCCGGGAGCAGCAGATGTACCAGGTGCACATACCCAGCTACGTCGGACTATACAAGGAGGCGGGCGTGGACATTGAGCTGGCGCCCAGGTGCCTGCACATTGAGGAAAGCCCCGAGAGCATAACCCTAGTACTCGAGGATCTGAAGCGACAACATTTCCACAACATCGATCGGCTCAAGGGCTTAGACATGCCCCACATGCGTCGAGTCCTGCGTAAGCTGGCCGAGCTGCACGCCGCCTCTGCGGTCATCTACGAGCAGAAAGGACCCTTCGACGAGATATTCTTGCAAACATTTTACATGGAGAGCAATCGACCTATGTTCGAGGCGCTCGGCCAGATGCGCATGGTTCAATATTTCAAGGCGATGCGCGAGTGGCAGCTACCCGACGTGGAGAGATACATTGCGAAGGCCCCATCTCCGATGAAGTTTTTCGATGACGCAGTTGCCATGAACAACGTGGACGACACCGAGTTCAATTGCCTAAATCACGGTGATCTTTGGTCCAACAATATAATGTTCTCCGATGCGGGGCCGGAGGAGCGCACACTGTTCGTCGATCTGCAAGTGGGCAAATGGGGCTCGCCGGCCCAAGATCTATGGTACCTGATAACCACATCGGCTGCACTGGACATTAAGGTCAAGGAATTCGATCACTTCATCAAAATCTATCACGAGCGTTTGGTGGAATGCCTCAAACTGCTAAAGTACTCGAAGCACATTCCGACGCTTTCGGAATTGCACGTCACGATGATAAAATACGGCAACTGGGGTAAGAGCATAAAACGACCATTTCACGATTATTCAGTTGGTTAAATCATTATCTCTATTGCCAGGCCCATTGACGGCGAACGGTGTTTTGGTTGCCGTACTCATGCCATCTGATAAGGATGCCACCATAGATATGATGTTGATGCCGGGACCCGAAGGCGATGCTTATCGCTACAAGACCTTTATCAATCCCTACTACGTCAAGGCCATGCTGCAGCTGTATCCGTTCTTTGAAAACAAGGGTCTCATTTAAGCATGTTAACTGTATTCATATACTAGTATATACTGTACATATGGAGCTGATACTATTGTTATATCGTATAAGGGAAACAAAATAATTTCTTTAACCTTGTTAAAAAAAAATGAATAAAAATACAAGTGTAGTACAATATCATTGGTGCAAACATTTTCTATGTTTAACTTTTTTCAAAGCCAAATAAACCTGCGAAAATCAATAATAACGATGACTGGCAAAACGCGCCGAAACTAATTTGTATTTAATTGAGGTGCCAAAGATTAAAATTCGTTTGCGTTAAATCCGTAACGTGTACACCCTAACCCAACTGCGAAATTAAGTGTGTAGGAACAAAATGCACATCAAATAAAAAATGAAAAGCCTAACTTTGGAAATATATATAAATACAAATAATAATTATTAATTTACTATGATTATTATTTATCAATACATAATTAAATTATTTATCTTAATAAGAACTTTAGAATATAGTAAAAATATTTTTTTTACTACATTGAAAATAATTACAAAATTAAAATACAATTTTGTGTGTTAAAAAAAAAATAAAGTTAAATATAAATAAAATATATGCCAAAATATTCTATTTGTTTTAGTATGAAATTTGGTTAAAGAGAATTGAAATTAAAAATGGTATAATACTTAAGCTATCAGTTTAATAAAAAAAAAAAAAAACCAATCATATGAAGAGTTCGCCACATTTACTCGAGTCATGCCTTCGTGGATATATATATATTTAGACACATACGCAGTTATTGTATCTATGCAACCTGACTTGTTTTTATTTAACTAATGACGTCAAAATGTTGAATTTTAAATGCGACACGCATCGAATTTGTCAAACAAAACGTCAATTTATGCAACAATTTTAATGTAAAGAAACAGTAATGTAATATATTCAGAATTTTGTGTGGAATTTCAGTTGCGCAGTGTGGAAACCACAACACAAACCACAGAAATCATTCATGAACCTGTATCCACAATTCTCGTTGAGCATTCTGTCGTCTCATATGTGCCATTTACACTGCGAAATATTAAATAAATATGCTTATTTTGACTTATAATTAGCTAATCAAATATAATTACGTAATTACGCATGCATGTCGCAGTCCGTAAATTACCTTTTAATTGTAATGTGTCTACATGTACCAATAAAATAATAGATATCATTTAAATCATGACAACAAGCCCATCAAATAATTGTCGGGGGTTTGTTTATAGTTTAGTATAAGGTCGGGCCTATGGCTTCGGTATGTGAACATGGAATTCATATACACAAGTTTTGGTTCAAACCTACCCTCGACAGTTTTTTAATTTTAAAAAAAATTTCACTTGTATGTACATATTACATTTTATTGAAATAGAGAACCGTTATTGTAATTTTTGGAACGAAAATAAATGATTAATCAAGCAAAAACGATTTTTGGGTTTTCTTTAAAAGATAAGATGAGCATCTTTAGCATCTTTTTAAGTGCTTGCTATTAAGCTTGTCTTAAGAAGAGAAAGTCCTAATTAAATAGTCTTTTTTTGTTTTTGTTTATTTGAAGCGCTCTTCAAATAAACTTTTCGATCCCAATGAGCATGGCATAAAGCTTTGAAAACTTGTTTGCAACTTATGTTTTTTCAATTGAAGAAAATTTTGTGTAAAGCTTTAGATATTCTTATATCTTGGCCACGGCATTCTTTTTTAAAGTTAGTTTCAATTCGAGGCTCAACGCGTTGGCTTTGGCAGCATAAGAAAAGGTAGTGAACAAAATTTAAAGATATACATACATATACATATACATCGGCATAACCATAAGATAAACACACATACAGATATGCTAATGTGTTAAATGTGGGTAGAGAATTCACAGCGTTATGAATACACTTTCTGGAACTTGGCGAAAAAAATGTACAGCAGCTGTAGTCAATTTTTTTTTAAGGAAAAAGACAAATGCTCCCAACTCTTCTTCCTTTAATTTGATGACGACACAAAAAAAAAACCCTAGCAGAAAATGCTACGGCCCGCGCCCTCACAAATCAGTTTCATTGTGTTTTTTCTATTAGTTGGCGGAATAAACGAATTCATTTGATTTTCCATTGATATGCTTATCAAGTTGTTAAGGCCCGTTGCCAATATCAATTACGTGTGCCTGCACATTCAATAATCTTTTAATTTATTATCTGGAAAACTTCAAATAGAAAAATACGCTCTTTTTATTTGTACCCTACATAAACTAATTAAATTGTATTGTGGGTTATAAATGGTATAATATATATTGATTTTTTGGACTTTAGCAAATACGTGAAATAATTGCTATATAAATTAAATATTTTTTTACGGAAGCCAAGCTTCGTTTAATATTCCTTGCATTTTCTATACACACTCAAAATATAGGGTATATTTAGCTAGTGCTATAAGCGTGAATTAAAAAAGACATTTAGCATGACATGCTAAATTTGCCTGAGACAAAAAAAAACGCCTACAACTATCACGCTACACTATCACAAAATATATAAACACACACATATACATATATAGCATATAGCGTATTTAAATGCTGATAAAAGCTGAGTTGATCAGTTGTGCAAAAAAAAATTTGTATGTTATTTTGAGAGCTTTGCACACACTTTATAACAGTGCCCAACTAGACTCTCTGTGGAGCAGACGTGCTGGAAGTGTTTTAAAATGGCGGAATCGAAGGAAATATCAAACCCAAACGAGCATTTGATCATACCCGATTGGATCACTGAGAAGTATTTTAAGACCGTGCTCGACAAGGACGAACCGGAGCATGTCAAGGTGCTCAAGTTTACGCCGGTGGCGGCCATACCGCCCGGCGAGAACTTTACCTCCATAATGCTGCGTATTCACATCGATCTGGAAATGAAAGGTACGCAAATGATTTTACTTTCCCACACAATTGAAGACATATAAAAACGCGTTGGCAGATGGCAGCACGAAAGCAAAGACCTACATCTTCAAGACCATGCTGCCCGACGAGAGGGGTGGAGCTGAGATCGAGAGCTTCGGCCTGTTCCCGAAGGAGCTAATGATGTACGAAACCTATCTGCACGCCTTCGAGGCGCTCTACAAAGCAGCCGGCGAGGATATACAGATTGCGCCCAAGTGCCTGCACACGGAGGAGCGCGAGGGCTGTATTCATTTCATCTTTGAAGATCTGACCGTTAAAAAATTCCAAAATGTGGATCGCATCAACGGGCTGGACCTGGAACACATGACGTCTGCCCTGCAAAAATTGGCCGAATTTCATGCGGCCAGCAGCGTTTATGAGGAGCAAAATGGTCCATTTCCGAGCGAGTTCGATGACGGATTTGTTTCACTGAAAAACGATAAATTCATTAAGGATGGCTTTACGATGAAAGAGGCCTCCTACAAAAAGGCCATGGCCACGTGGGGCATGAAGAATGCCGAAAAGTATATCAAGAAATTTGTAACTACAAAGAGTTATGTTAAAAAAAAATTACAAAAAAATAATCTATTATTTATTCAGCCTACTGCAGATCAGTATTGGGCCATGGCCACCAGCACACTGGAAGCTGATCCCGAGGACTTCAATACTCTTAACCATGGTGATTTCTGGTCGAGCAATCTGATGTGCAATTACCTGCCGAATGGCAAGATAGATCAACTGATCCTGGTCGACTTTCAAATCTGCAAATGGGGCAGTCCAGCACTTGACTTAATATTTTTCATAACGCTGTCCGCTGCCAACGATATACGGATCAAGGAGTTCGATCATTTCATCTGCATCTACTGGGAACGCTTGGTAGAGTGCCTGAAAATACTGAAATACAAGAAACCGTTGCCCCAGTTACGAGAACTACAAGCATCTCTGTACAAAAAGACTACTTCGTTCTACGGTAAGGTTCACGAGGCTGGCATTTTTTGTATCTCTGATAAAAACCTCTTTATTCTTATCTAGCCTTCTTTGCCCTCATCAATCACCTGCCGTTAATTGTGTTCCCTAGCGATAAGGACAGCAATCTGCACTCGCTGATGGCCGAAACAGAAGAGGCTGAACAATTACGATTCCGTCTTACGTCAAATCCCATATTCGCTAATATTATGAAGGATTTATATCCATTTTATTATAATCGCGGATTGTTTAATTTTGATGACTATATGACGTCAGAATAAAACTTTGATTGCTTACACGTACTAATTAAAAAACATATAATATAAACTGTTTATCTTTATCTTTATCTTTTGAGTACCTGTTGTGTTATCATTATAGAGTATTTGTCAATACAATCGCGGAAATTAAAACTTGGACAAGCCTTTTCTGTCTGAGGTTATTTAAAGTTCGTTTAATGTAGGTAGGAAAACTTATTAACTGATGCACATAAGAGATAAATTTTCAAAAGTCAGATTTATTGAGAAATTTATGCGATGTTAATTTTTATATAATTTTTAAATATTTACCAGCAAGTTTTTGAATTGAATTCAAATTGGCGGTTATCAAATTACGATACTCATCTCCTAATGTTATCGATATATATTGGCATTGTTAGCATGACAAGATGGTTTCTTTATTAAGTAATTATGTAGCCAAAATCGATGCCTTATACAAAAGTGAAGTAAAGTAATAAACAAAACCCGACTGAAATTCACTTTCCTTGGCTATAGAAAATAAAGTAAACGAAAGCCGTTATCGATAATTGCTGTAAGAAACACGGTATTCACAATAGACGATACGTAATCATAATAGCTTACACATCGTGAGTGGGTACCCGCTTACGCCGTTACTGTTCATCTCTAGCAGTGAAGAAAAAGTGCAAAAGCAGCAAAGTGAACAAAATTATTAACGTGCTTTGTTTTTAGGAAAACTTCGAAATAAAAAGTCATAATATTATTAGGTTTAAGTAGGGATAGCGCCGTGGTGACGATTTCGCCATAAAACAAACGCAAAAATCGATTAAAACACACGAACTTTGAAAAATCGTCATCATCGGATATAGGCCAGGGACAAGGGCGGGGGGAATACACACATTTCATGTACACACACATACACACGCAAACTCACACACAGACACATCTTCATTTATACAAATCTTGAGATTGAGATAGCTTATATGTAGATTAACATATAGATATATATTTTTTATTAATTTTACTATTTGTATCTTAACTTAATTGAATTGTATTCTATATTAACAAAAAAAAAAAAAAAATTAACACAAAACACGAACAAAAAAAACCATAAAATATGATCAACATTCAGACTATAGAAAATGTTGCGGACTGCTCACCGCTCTATCTGCCGCACAGCTTGTACCTCAAGCCACTGGCGAAAATGCAAATTTCGGTGGCGCTGCCCGAAAAAATCAAAACCGGCAAATCCGTCTCCAATCTGGAGATCATGGACAAACTCAGCGCCGAGCTCAAGCCGGACAAGTTTCTGGTGCTCAAGGTGAGTGCGATAGTTGGAGTTAGAGGTGGGCGCGTGAGATGCATGTTTGAAAGAACTTAGACTGCTGTAGTCGGAACTACCCGACTAGGAGATACCCTGGTACTTGAATTGGGTTTTTTTTTTAATTTGGGGATACAACCCCAAAATCCGAGATATTCCTGATCTGCGTATGCGTCACGAGAAAATATTTAAACGACAGTTGCCCACCTCTAGTTAGAGTATCCATATTCGGCATTAACTTTGACATTTTATTTACGTCAGGTGTCCAAGAGCACCGTTAACTACATCCGCTTCGAGGCGGAGCTGGACGAGCGCAAGCGTCTGCGCCTGGCCGTTGAGCGCCTGGACGGCGTCACATTGCGGCTGTCCGGGTTCAGTGATGCGTTTCGGGTGCGCTGCACGGAGACTAAGGATGAGTTTCCCACGCGCCACGACTGGGACTCGTATTTCCGCGATGCCCGCAACATGGACGAGATGAAAGCGGGCGAACGGCCGGACACCATACACATTACGCACCTGCCCATACGCTGGTTCTGTCCACGGCACGCCGAGCACGACGAGCAGGTGAAGCCCAGCGAGAGCATCTTCAAGCGCATCTTCGAGAAGTTCGGGCGCGTGCGCGCCGTCGACATACCCATCTGCGATCTGTACAGAAAGAGCATGCAGTCGGACATCAGCGGCATGCGGACATTCAGCTTCGAGCAGGATGTGCTCTTCGAAGCGTAAGTCTGAGGAATGCAGAACAGATTGCAGTTGCTAATCGACTATCCTTACAGCTATGTCCAGTTCGAGGAGTACTCGAGCTTTGTGCGCGCCATGGACGAGTTCCGGAGCACCAAGCTGGTGCGCAAGTTCGTGGACAAGACGCAGGCGATCAACATCAACGTGAACTTCGACAAGCAGAAGCATCTCAGCGACTCGCACGTGCAGCGGCGCGAGCGCATGCGGAAGCGCTGCATCGCCAAGGCCCAGGCGGAGGACGAGGAGCGCGACCGCGAGAAGAAGAAACAGGCCGAGCTACTGGAGCGCGAAAGGTTTGATCTCAGTTCTGTTTGTGTGCGTTATTCTGTGTGCGCGGGCAGGCAATGAAACCGAGTGCTCGAATTAAGCATAAACCGATTGCGGGAAAGGTAAAAAGTTGTAATTATGCGGGGTATTTTGAGAAGTTTGCTCTAAATACAGTAAGGCATTGGCTGAGCTTGATCTCTTGGAGAGTTAGTCAGAGTTTTAGCAACTATTTAACTAAAATGTGCGATTTACGCAGGAGTTCTAAATAGAGCAAGAATTTGTTTATTGCTAATGTTAGATAGTAAATATGTTTATTGCCCAATTCTATCCTATTACAATAAATCAGAGCTACAGATAAAAGTAAAAAAACGATATTAAAATGTAAACTTTCCTCAAAACGAACCCATTTCTGGTTACATAAATTCGTATATTTAGCGGCAATAATTGATCCCAATTTGTTAGCGAACATTTTAAGACTGCAATTCGAGCCTGAAATCAAATAATTACATTTAACATAACGACAATTCTGTTAGGTGCTCGGAAAAGCTTATCGGATTATGGGTAACAGCATGAGATATTTTTCCAGTTAGCGAATATTATAAATTTACTAGAATCGGGGGAAGATGAAGGCATTGCATTATATACTAATGTATTACATATAATGCAGGTAAGGGCGTATTGTTTTCAAACACAACTGAGAATATAGATACAAAGGCATGATTTCAAGTCGACAAGTCCAAGAGCTGTTTTTTGGCCCAATATAATTTAGCTTTATAAGGGAACAATTGTTAAAGAATAGTTTTCGGGCGCAAATACAGCTAATAAATACATAGCGCACATCTTTCAACTGATTTGTTTTCAAGTTCAATCGGATAAGGTTAAAATAATTCCGTCGGTTTCATTTTCTGCTCACTTAACTCAACTTAACCGTGTTTGTCACATTTAGAGTATATAAATATATATATATATATATATATAAGGTCGGCTATTTAGGCCAAATGTGGCGAGTTACACAGTTTTCTGCCTCTTCTAGCAAAACAGTTAACAAGTTTTTAGCAAACCAAATACAAATACGCAAATACCAAAACAAAAACAAAAACATGCGCCAAATTGCACAAAATTTACAGGGAAAAACAAGAGCAATTGAAATTAGCCGAATTGGATAAGCAGCGCGAGCGCGAAGAGAAGCGCAAGGAGAAGCATCTGAAAAAGATACAGGAGCGCGGCCAGGTGGAGATCTCGCAAAAGATACGCATCGAGGAGCGCAAACTGATGATAGCGCAGCGCAAGCTGGAGAGCATACGCATCCTGGAGCAGGTCTTCGAGCGGATACAGGTGGGCTCCACAACAAATCCCCCCTTACTCTTGAGACTCAATTGATGCCGCTCCTTCTCCTTCTCCAGCTCAAGCAAAAGCAAAAGTCGCATCGTGCGCAGCATGATGAGGTCAAGGATTTGCAGCGCGGTCGCCTGGTGGAGAAGTACAAGAGCGCCACGGAGAAGCTGGTCTGCGATCAGCGCAAGATTGTCCAGGAAATCAAAAGCAATACGCCGCTCATGGGCCTGCTCAAGAGCAAGTCCAAGAAGAGCGGCGCCGCTGCAGCCAGCAGCGACGAGGAAGACTCCGCGACGACTGCCAGCAAGAAGCATCGTCTTAACGGCGCCGCCGTCGACTCCAGCGCGCCCGCACCCGCAGCAGCTGCTCAGGCGGCCAACGCTAATGCGGCGCTCAATCCCTTCAAGGCTGTGACCGCTGCTCTTGCCGCGGGCGCTGTGCCGGGCACAGCTGCGGCCGCTGCGTACAATGCCGAGGCGGCCAGCGAGTGGATGCAATCACTGTCCATGTTTGGGTACGGCATGCCGGCCGTATTTCCCGGCGCGGCGCTTTATCGTGCGCCCGGTCCGCCGCCGTTTCCCGTGTCCAGCAACTATCGCGGCTTTGCGCCGCGTCCACGCGGCCGTGGACGTGGTCGCGGCATGCGCGGCAGTCGCGTGGGCTACGACGGCCACTCCTCCTCCTACTACAATCCCAAGCACTACGACAACGATCGCTACGACGAGGACGAGGGCGACGATGGCTACTATCATAAGTCCTCGCGCGGCAGGTGAGTTATGCTCGTTCCTCTTCGACCTCATCGAAAGATCGATTTTTTTGAATATAATAAATCTATATATCTTGGGCGCGGATAAACCACGAAAATCCACATCTCTCACAATTTTAAGAGCTACCAACCCCACAAATTTCAAAAATCGTTATTAATCGTTATAATTATGGCCGTTTTCCACTGTTTTAAGTTGTTATTGTACTTACCTGTTATATTTAAATATATTCTTTTGCTGCAGGAATCGGTCCCGCTCCAGCTCCTATTCCCGCAGTCGCAGTCGCTCGCGCGGGCGTCGGTAAGTAGAGACTTTGTCCTAAACAGTTCTCCTTCCATTGTCATACTTGTGTAGTCTCATTTGTCGTTCCAGGCGCTCCCATTCGCGCAGTCGCAGTCGTTCCAACTACCGCAAGTCCTCCTACTCATCGCGCTCCAGGTGAGAATTGGACGGGAACTTATCGGAGAGCTAACTTTTATATACATCTATATAACTTTGACTTTATTCCAGGCGCAGTCACAGTCGCTCGCATTCGCGCAGTCGCAGCAAAACGCCGGCGCAGCGCAAGAACCGCAAATTGGCCTCCACGCGTCGCTCCCGGTCCAGCAGCTATTCTCGATCCCGCTCGCGCTCCCGCACACCCTCCAAGCGCTCCAATTCGCGTCGCGAGCGGCGCACTCGCAGTCGTAGCCGCAGTCGCAGCAATTCCTCCAAGCGCGTTATCTTGGAGGCGGATAAGCTGGTGGCCTCAGCGGAGCACATTCAGCGCACCGTCGAGCAGCACACCAAGGATCGCATGCGCGAGGAGGTGCGTGAGATCAAGCAGACGTTTCGGCATCGGCGCAAGAGCAGCCTCAGAGATGCGGAGGTCGCTGCGGATGCGGATGCCGATGCCGATGGAGCTGCCGAGCTGGCAGCAACTGAAGAAGAAGCCGCCAAAGCCAGCGATGAGGATAAAAGACATGGCAGCAGGCGCAGCAGTCGCCGCAATTCTCTAGCCGCATAGCATAATTAATACAAATAATTTAACTATTCTTAAATGACACAATTCACAATAAAACGTTGTATTAATAAGTATGCACTAATAACGCTCATATTTGCTGTAAAACGCATTTCTTAATTTCCATTTGTCCAAAATTGGCGCACTGCCATCCAGTTGGAATATTTTAATTATCCGATCAAGTTTTAACGATAAATTGTGGCGGTCGGCCGACATTTGTCCCTACATTAGTATCGATTACTGTTGAAGTTTTATCGATGCCGCCCGGCTAAAAATATAAAGGCAGAAACTGCAGTTACAATTTACAAGCAATTGTGTGTGTTTTTCTAGTATTTCTAAAATAATATATAAATTGTGTTAAGCATAAAATGGAGTTGACTTTGCCAGGCCAAGTAAATATTTGATTTGATTCTTTTTGTGTTTGTTTACAAGACAAGCGTTCAGAATGTGTGTGTGTGTGTGGGTTTATTTGATTGTTTGTTGTTGTTGTTGTGTTGGGCGCACTAGAACCGTCTGTTGTTGTTGCGGCCCCGATTTCGCCCGCCGCCGCCACCGCCTCCGCCGCCTCCTCCTCCACCGGAGCCGCCGTTGTTGCCGCGTCTTCGACGTTGCTGCCCACCGTTGTTGTTGTTGTTATTGTTGCTGTTGTTGCCGCTCTTTTGGAACTGATCCCGATCCCGCTCCCGGTCGTTGAAGTTGTCGCCGCCATTGTTGCCATATCCATTCTGATTGGAGCCGCCGTTATTACTGTTGCCATAGCTCGACCAGGGTGCATTCGAGGCCCAGGGATTGGGTCGATTCGTCTCCTCGCGCGTTGCCTGATCCATGGGTGAACCGCTGCCGTAGCTAGCGGGATCATCGATGAACTCGGTTTTCGGCTGTTGCGCCTTCACGGTCAGCAGGGACGGCAGGAAGGGCTTCTTTAGCAGCAACAGCTCTCGCACACAGACCAGTTGGGCGTTGTGCTGGCGCGGCTCGAATCGCGATTTCTTGAGCGGCGGCGACACCTCGCCGCGTCCCTGTGTCGCCGGCTCCACCGTTGGCGACAGCGATCTGGAGCGCTCGCGTTCCCGCTCCCGCATGGGCACCACATCGCGCAGCTCCTCCAGCTTGCCGGCATCAATGTACTTGTTCAGGTATTCGGCGCCCTGGCGGATGGCGCCCATCAGTCGCGAGTCCGGATGCACGCGTATGAACCGGCCATAGACAAAGACGCCCACAATTGTCTGGGGATCGAGACCGTTGAGCATGCCGCTGGCGAGGATGCCCTCGAGCGTGTTCTCGCTGATCTGCTGGTGGGTCAAACCGTTGCTCGAGTCCTTCGACTCGCGTGCCGCCAGCTCGTCGTGTATGCTGAGCACGCTCGGGTCGTCGGCTCGCCGCGGCCCCGCCCACTGCACCTGGAAGTTGCGTGGTATCGGCTTGCTGTAGGGCACCTTCTTCTCCCGATCCCGATCACTGGCCGACCTGCTGCCGGCATCCAGATCCAGGCCCGGAATGAAACCCTTATCGGCCGTGAGGCTCTCGGTGAACTCAACCTTATCCTCGGGTCCCATGCCGGGTATCACGGCATCATCTGTGCGACGGAATCAATTGTCAGTTTTTTTTTTTCGCTTTTTGGGTTCCCCTTAATTACTCACCGTATTCGCACTCGTCGAGGGCAGCTAAGCTGGCAGGAAGCGTATTCAAATTGTACTTGTCGCGCATCAGATCTCCGGGTCGGTTGCGTGTCCAGAACTTAATGGTATGGTCGTTGGAGCCGGAGCACAGAATGTGACCCAGCGGATGCCAGGCCAGCGTCCAGACTATGCTGTCGTGCGCCGTCTCCACACAGCCAATCTCCTTGTCAGTGCTGCAAATGGCGAAATATAGAATAAAATTATATCTCAAAGATCGAAATAGAGCTTAAGAGAGATATATTCAAGAAGTGGTGAAAACATCTTTAAAAATTTAGAAAGAATAGAACTATAAGCAAATTCAATTATACTATTTTGCAGTTCACGATATAGTAGGTAGATATTATTAGTATTATTTGGAAAACTTCCTTTTCTTAAACTTGGAAAAGCTTCCTTTCAGAAGTGATTAAAGTACCTTCATTCAATCTAATTTATAATAAATAACATGATTATTTTTATAGCAGTTAAATGATATAAAAAGCACTATTATAATCATTGGGAATATGGTTTTTTGAGACAAATTTATATATTGTTAAATAGAGTACATCTCATGGAAAACTCTGTTAACTAGCTCGCTTTCCAGCTAGTGTTACCCGGCCTTGCCCGTGCTAAGTGTGGCTGCTGTGGCCTTCGACTTAGACAAAAACTACGTCCATACACTAGTTTAGGATTCGAACCCGGAACACTTAGACAGCTCGTCTACCCAGGACTACATTATTAAGAATCTGTTTCTCAGAATATTTTCAAGCCTTAAAATAATTAAAAATAATTTTAAAGTTAATCGAAAGAAAAAGCAAACCAATTTCATGCAACCATTTTCCACAAAGTTGCATAAAAAAGGAAAAAGGAAATCATTTAAAGCTAGAGATCCCAGAACCAGACAGACAGATAAAAAAAAACTTTATAATCTATGCACAGACTTAAGTCTTTTTCAAAAAGTTGTAAATTCCTTAGAAACTGGCTTCGTACGCACCCGACATTCCAGAAGAGTATGGAGCCATCGGAGCCGCCCGAGCAGAAGAGGCCCTCGTGTATGGGATGCCAGGACACGGAGCTGGCCTCCTTCTTATGGCCGCGGAACACTTGCACCTCCTCGCGCAGATTGCGTATGTCGAAGAGCTTGAGCAGATGGTCTCGCGACGCCGTCACCAGCCAATTGCCATTGTCGTTCCACTTGAGATCCATGACCGTAGATTTGTGCGCGTGTCTGCATGGATGAGAGCGGGATTTAGTGAGGTGTTTGGAATGGTGGATGGTGAATGGTGGTGGATGCTACTTACAGCGTGGCCAGCGCAATGCCGCTCTTGGGATCCCAGATCTTGATGGGCTGCTGGTTGTCCTTGCTGCCGCTGACGATCATTGCCTTCTGTGGATGCCAATGCACGCACTTGACATCGGCGCCGTGTCCTGCGATCAAGTGTTTAGTTAGGGTTGGAGGGTTGGGGTGTGTGTGTGTGTAATGGGTGTGGGTGGGGCTACTTACCTCGCAGCACGCGCTCCTCCTGGCAGCGCATAAAGTCCCAAATGCGCAGGGTTCCATCGTCGCTGCCGCTGACAAATTTGCTGTCCGTGGGACTAAAACTGCGTGTCGTGAATTTTTTTTGTTTTGTGGATTGGTTCGGATTCGGAGAGACACAGCGAAGTTAGAAAAATGGAAACGAAACACAAATACAATAATGATGTGCGAGTGTGTGTTGTGTGTGTGTGTGTGTGTGTTTGTGGGTGTGTAATAGAAGTGTGTGTTAGAGAAGTGTAGCCGGCAATTGTAAACATGAGGCTCGCAACAAGTTGACTCTTTGTCTCTCACTCTCTGCCCCTCACAGCGGCAGCAGCAGCAGCAGCAGCAGGCGTAAAGAAAACACTCGAACCCCCGAATTTGAATATAAAAATTGGTGCCTTTGGCATTTTATTGTTGTCGTTGTTGTTGTGGCCTCGGCGCGCAAATAAAATTGTGCAAAGATTGTTTGGTTTTATTTTTGTTAGTTTGCCTTTATTGTAAATTTGTTTGCATATCTTTGACAAAATTTCAAAAATGATTTATTCAATTGAGTTGACAATTAACAGTCTTTAGTGTTAAGGCTAGAGATCACAGTATTTAATACATTCTTAGACTGGTTTTTGTTTATTGTTGTTCTTGTTTTTTAAACTTAGTCTTGACTAGAGGAACTACTCGGGAAAAATGCTGCGCGCACTCGACTCAAAAACTAGCTAAACAGAGTATCGAGAAAACTCGGCTTGTTGCACAATTTACGGCTTTATTGAGTATATATATATTTTTGCAACAGCCCCCGGCAAGAAACGCGTTTCAAACTGGCCAACTGCTAGCGGCTAACAAGCTAAAAACGTAACGCCAAAAAAACCGCGACGCCAGGGCAACGTGGTGTCGACATGGCGAGGAGGAGGAGAACATTAAGAGTGTTGCATGCTAAACTGCAGCTGCGCAACTGTAAACGAGAAGCGAAACTTGGTTGGTTCGGTGGTGGCCTCATGCTTGCGGCAACAGCGGCTGCGAAATGGTAAATACAATTGACAATTACGATCATTAGGCAATACCTTATTCCCCTAATCGCCTCCTTGTGCGCCTGGTACATCTTCACGTTGTTCATGTTCGACTGCCAATACTTCACGTAACCGCCATGATCGCCCGTCACCATCCAGCTGTCGTTGTGCGACCACACCATCGTGCGCACAGAGATATCGTGTGCCTATCGAATATATATACAGTTAAACTGGGATCTCTGCTGATCCGAGTCCGGCACTCACCTGCAGTATGGTCTCGAAGTTGAAGGTAAGGCCGTTCCATAGCGTAAATTCGCCGGAACTGGCGCCGGTGACCAGGCGTCTGCCCTCCGGCGTCCAGGCCAGCGTAAAGATCGGGCAGCGCATCTTGTTTGTGGCCGTTTTGACGAAGCGCGTCGTTATCGCATTGGCCGGATTGTCCAGATAGCTGGAGGGCGGCAGCATTTGCGGCACGTAAATGCTGTCCGGCTGCAGCGCCAATCGATCCCTATAGTCGCGTTGCCAGAGGCGTGCCTAACCAAAGCAAAGGGGTGTTAAGCAACAATCGAGCACACATGTTTGTTGGGCCACTCACCTCCAGCTCCTTGATAATGGAGGCATTGTAGTCGACCGTTTTGCGCATGACACTCTTGCGCAGCCGCTTGCCATCGAAGTCGTCCTGGGACATGCCGAACGGACGCTGAAAGCCGCCCGGCATGAAGGGCTTGAAGTGATTGTAGCCCTGCTTGCCGGCCCCGTGGTGCGGGTGGTAGTGTCTGTAGTGCTGGCCGCCCATCGACGGCGGCGGCATCGATGTGAAGTTCGTTGCCAGCGCCGATGGCGCCGTCAGCAGCTGTGGCGGCGGCTGTGATACGTCCATTGCTGTTGCTCAACCGTGCTCCGTAATTGCTTTATTATTGCTATTTCCTTTCTGCTTGCTTTCAACGAGACAATTCCTAAAGTACAGAGGTTTGTGTTAAATTGGCCGAACCAGTTCTTTAGTTCGATTTCGATAATTGCAGACTGCTACGATTTGTAGTTTACAATTGTTGAAATTGAAAAGCAAACAAAAAAAAACATTTAAGTGGCAACATTTGTTGTTGCACGCGATAAACAAACATTACAGCAAACAATTAAGTTAATTATGGCAAAAAATAGCAAAAAATGCACTCATTTGAACCGAATCGAAAAAAACGCACACATACCCACACACACGCAGACGCATGTGAAACGTGTGTACTTTATTTTCTGCTCTTTTGTTGGTCGCGTTTTATTGGCTTCTCAACTTACTTGTCGTTTTAGTGCTTAGTCATTTTCTCTACCAACATATTTTCATGTTTTTTTAACTATTTATTTCTCTTTTAATGAAGTTAAATTGGTCGCGTGGATTGAAGTTTTACCGATGCGCTCGGAATAAGTTCTGTCGAACGACTCAATGTGCTGAGCGAACGAACTGATTCCAGCGTCGTTCATTTCGTTCAAAACCTTAACATTTGGTTCATTTAAGAAGCACTTGTTTTAACCGGGAAATTAAAAGACGACTTACAAAATGCTCAATAAAAGCAAATTTGTTACAACATTATATAAATAACAACCGAAAAGCGCCACACTTAAAATGAGGGTAGAATTTTAATTTGAAAGTGCTAAATAGCACCGCAATAACTGTTTACTTTTTAATAACAGTGCCATAACAGAGAGTGTCTGCAAAATATATCGCATCAGGGCTTAGCGATGATACTACTACCCCTATTGAGTTTGCGTCGTTATCGATATTCATAATATATCGAGCATATGTGCTTTTATGCATCTCGAAACCGGGCTTAGCGTAGCTTTTATATACCACTGCTTTAACGTTGATGGGCTCAGTACGACTTCGTTCGTTGTTGAGTTCGTATTGGCATACAGTTCATCCGATAATAAATTGAAATAGCTGTTAAATTCAAATAGCTGTGTGGAGCGCTGTGTAATTTTACCTTGTGTTTTATTTAAATTGGTGTTTTTTTAAAAGTTCTTTGAATGTCAGCTGAATGAAAATATATTTATCTTCAACAGCTAAACAGCGTCTCGTTAACGTTAACGTCAAAGATACAACCAATTGCATCGGTCGCCTAAGTCAATATTGTTAAAACGGTTAACATGCAAACAGTCATTAAGTAAGTTGTTGTCACAAATCATACACAGACGTGTGGTTATTATATATATATATGTATGTATTTAAATTTGTACTGCTGCATTCACCTTATCTGCCTCGCAACTCAGTTTCACTTGCCTACCCCGAATACCCATTCGATTTAACAATATTTGTTGGCGCGTCAAATAAAAAAAGAAAAAGAAAAAGAAAGTTGCGCATGTTTATTAAAAACACGTTCCGGGTAGTTCGATTTGGGATACAAAAAAAAACTGGACGCGGCCCACTTGCCTTACCATATCTTGTATGTATATAATTCGGCGCTCTTTTTATCTTAACTTGTGTCTTTGGGATTCGTTTTATCGCCTGTTAACTGGTTTACCTTCTTTTAATTAACTGCTTTTGCTCGAAAGTCTAAGAATTTGTTTGCATTTATTATTTAAATGCCGTTTAATATGTATATTGATTGCATAAATTCGATAAGTTAAACAATGAAGAAACCTAAATACAAAGAAAGTGAAATATTTGAAATTGAATTGAAAAAAAGTTTGTAATTTTTTATTTTGGTATGTGTGTGTATGTGGCATTTTGTATATATGCATGTTTGGAGGAGGTTGAAATGTAATGACAGCTTGCAGCAGGGTTCAGGGTACTCCCGACTAGACCAATCTTACTTGTTTCTACTGAATCTTTTTGAAAATTTTTACCAAATATTTTCAGCATACCTGAACTTGACTTGCCTTGATTTATGTGTTATTGTTGCCGCTAAAATCATTAGTTGGAATTTGAAACATATTTTAATTTATGTTAAAAATTTGTGTTCACTTTTCAAATATGTTGTGATGTCGAAATCATCGATGTTTTCAAAATTATCATTTTATCGCATGTTATGTGCTATCGATTCCATGTATGAAGAAAGGATCGATACACGGTACCCGCCCTATTCGGCTATAAACAGTGGAAGAAGAAGATACATGCAAGTTTTTGAAGTTAGCAAAGCTGCAGAAAATTTGTGTGCGCCGCCGCCAACATAGAAAACTTTTGTTCACTTTTGTCCTTCAATTTTGCTAACTTTTTGCTGAGAACTGATCTG
This sequence comes from Drosophila colorata, assembly GCA_035041545.1. Classification (NCBI taxonomy): domain Eukaryota; kingdom Metazoa; phylum Arthropoda; class Insecta; order Diptera; family Drosophilidae; genus Drosophila; species Drosophila colorata. The sequence continues at coordinate 10,223,103 of JAWNLD010000680.1, forward strand.
TTTATTATATTTTTTTTTGCACTTAACTACAACTTTAACTACCTATTTATTTTATTAATATATTTTCCTAAACTGTTAACTGTTTTTTGCGCGTGTTATTTGTTATCCTATTATCGTGTTCAACAAAAAGTAATTATAGTAGCAGGAAAATGTTTTATTACATCTATACTGCATCTATTTACACACAACCTATTTAATTACAACAAATATACTTTGTTATACCATTGTACAATGCAAAATCTGCGATTATTTTTCTATAATTCGTTTAAAGTAAGTACTTACAAATATATGTATAAGTACGTAAGTATATAGTAAGTTTGGCTAATTGCTCAGATGCGTTTGCTTAGCTAAACATTTTCACATGATTCTTTAGAAACTGGCGTGTAGCAACAATTTAGCAATATACGTGACTAAAAAGAGTCTTTGTGAAATTGCTTTCATATTTCCTGCTAAAAAACAGTTTTTCATTTGAGGTCTATAGAGAAAAAATTAATGCTATTTTTTTTGAGTTTTTCTCAGAATTTAGATTTTGATTTTAGCTTTCGTTACCATGTGCTTCAAGATGTGGAAGGCTTTTCAAAAATGCGTTTTTCATATCATCAAAATAGTTGTTTATGTCAGCTTAACATTCATCACTTTTCTTTGCTCATTTAGAGTCTCCATTTTGTTCTTGTAAACATTGTCTGGCAATGAGTTGACTACAAAATGTACTTATTGTATTTATTGTTTGTATGCAAACTTTTCCAAACACACATATTCATACACATACACTTACATTTATGTATTTATGTGCTTATATACCTACATATTTTTGGGCATATTTTGATAGGAATTTCAAGCACAAAGACAAATAAGAGAGGCACAATAAAAGCCTTTGTATAAAACTCGGAAGATAAAATCTTCACACCTCTAGCTTTTAGATGAAACTGCCTTACCGGTTTTACAGCTTGTGACTAATTCGGAAATTGACTGTTTGTTTGATTTATTTTATTTATTTTATTTCTTCAAGTGGTATTTGGGCCAGCCAAATCAACGTGAAATCAGCCAAGAACCAAAGTTGTTCGTTTTTTTATTTTTTTTTTTGGTTTTTTTATTGGTATATATGCAATGCGTTGTATTGTTTTTGGCTGTTGTTGCAGTTGCAGTTGCAGTTGCTTATTTGCTCAAATTGCATAATTAAATGCACGCAGACCTTAACGTGGCCAGCAACGGTTGCAACTCCAATTATGGTCAGTCATTTGGCCATGCGGCCGCGTTTTCTTTGGGTTTCTTTTTCTTATACCCAGTGCCGTCGAAGGTGAAGCTTGCGGTTGAAATCTGCCACGCCCCAAGGCCTAACAACGCACCATATAGGTATATTATGGGCATACATGGGCGCTGCAACCATATCGCATACCCTTTTTAGCCATATTTGTACATCGCGAGCTAGTTGCGTAAAAAATACGTAGGCTAAAAAGCAACGTAAGGAGCAAGGGGTCAGCTTATCGGCTAAGCTATCTAGAACGCACTGTTTATATAAGTATATGTATAGCAAATTAATTAATTTATAAACATTTCAATGCTCACTTTCGCACAGACGCACTAATTGCCCTAAACAAATGTTCAGCAACTTTATAAAAAAAAACCGTATACTATGTTTTTGCTTCTACAGCGATATCTCAAAGGTTAACGTATCGCCTTGACCGACAAATATCTGAAGATCTTGAATTTGTGTCTCGTTGTGCTCAAAGCATGTGAAGAGATTTAAAAATAATTTTTTTTGAAGATTTTATGTTGTGGAATGGGAATTCTTTAAATTATTATTATTATCATTATTATTAATAATAATTGGCCTTTAATTAAAACAACTCCATGTCCATCCACCAATCTTTTAACCATTAAAACCTGGTTCCTCGTTGTTCAGTTGCCAGAAAACTTTTTAAATAAGAACTGCCTATTTATTTTGCTATAAGTAGCTTAAAAACTATCACAATTTGAACATAAGCCCGATTTAATTAACCATGACAACTAGACTTTAAGCTCAAAAAATTGTTTACTTTAAAAAAAAAGAACTGTTATAAAACTCCAGAAAAAAAATAATTGCACAAATGAACCCTACTGTAATTTCATGTTGTACGTTAACAAAAAAATTCTTCTTGTTTGTAAACAAATATATTCTGAAATTTTCTTTGTTTTGTCGCACCCGCCAAATTCCTCTGGGCGCTTCTTCGGCTGTAAGCTTCCTTATGGCCAACGTAAATCAGCGAAAAGCAGGCCAAAATAAATGCCAAGCGAAATGCCCTGCCCCAATCATGATGCGTAATTGCAGGAAGTTTTGGAGCGCGTAGCGCACGTAATAGGCCCGGTCTTTGACATCTTGGCGTAAACGTCTGTATTACTCACCGGCTCACAAAACTGAGTGTAGTGTGGGGCATTTGTCAGACCAGTGATTGATGTTGTCAAATCGCGGTTCCAGTTGCTGCTTCATTGAAAGAAATTACGTGTACGCATTTGTTGTTGTTGTTCTTACATTTTTTTATTATTTTTTTTTTATATAATTGCGCTGATTTGATGGAGTTTAAGAGGATTTGGGCGGGATTACTGGCAAGAACTTCGTACGTGCCAGCAGCACTTGAGAGTCGGGCACGTGTCGTGTTAACCGAGAGTTATCTCAAACAACTTGTATAGTCTTTTTGTTTTTTTTTTTTAGATTTAAGCAAATATCTGCTGGCATTTCTTTGTATCAAGCTGCTTACTCACAGAAAGCCATTCGAATTTGTATCTGTAAAACGAGTTTTTAAAACAGAGTGGTATTCTCTTTTGAAATTTGGGTTTTGTTGGCCAAATGCAAAATTTGTAATTATATTATTAGCTTAAACTTAGATTAGGAATATATATATTAGTTAAAAATTATAAACAAAACAAATATTTTATGCATGAAAATTAATCAAAATAATAGTTTTTGGCTTCTCTGTTATTCTACCTAGCATATAATATAATTTCTTTAATCTCAAACGCTAACCACACGTAAGATCAAACATTTTTTATTATATCGAGATAAATATTTTTAAAATTATCCCATTGAACTCAGCTTCTGCTGCAGTTGGACTCTTTAAGTTTGTAATTAAAAACATAATTAAGTATAATTATATATATATTATTAAGCAGAGAACACTTCACTCGACTGAAAGATACCCTGTAGTTAATAAAAATTACATATAGCTTAGCTATGTATAAATAAATATATTAATTTAATATATTATATTCTTAATGTAATCCAATATTAATACTGCCTAGTGTCTTTTTTCCCCATTATTTCTAAAAGGTAAAGGTTAAATTTAATATCTATTCAAGTAATTCTTATTGTTAATTTTTCCTCATTGACACTCTCAAGTTTCAAGTTTCATCTCATATTTGTTTTACTGCATTGTAAATACAATGTAAATTATAATTGTACACTGTTTTTTGAGGTCAATATTTAAGGTGGAAATTTCGCTGGCCTTTTGTTGTTGTAGACTCTAAATGCCGCATGCATATTTAATTTTTGTCTCGCCATTGGGCTTGGGTTTATGTGGCTCCAACGAATAATTGGCAATAATGTTACCCATCCAAAAAACATATAGAAAAAAAAAATAATATAAATATTTCCATTTCGTTAGCATTCAAAACGCAGCTCGGAATATCAATGAAAAACTCACGGCGACTTTTTGACATATGGCAACCTTGTCGTCTCGGGCTTATTTGTTACATTTTTTTTAAATTTAAAAAACAGTTTTTTTTTTTTAAGTATTTGGCAACCATGCAATATTACCGTTATTTATGTGCCTGCCCATGAAGCGAGGCGCGGTAAAAGGCAAACTGTCGCTGCAGTTTTCATTGGGTTTCCGTTCGCTTTTCCTGCCCATCTGACGGCCTATTAAAGGCAGCAAACTAACTGGCACACAACATCCTGCCACGCCCACCGCCTGCGCCGCGCAATTGCATTGTCGCTGATTTCTTCCTGTTGGCAAATTGCGCGCGTCCTGTTGATAAATAGATTTAGCCCGTCAAAGGCTTTGGATTTGCGGTCTGCGCCGCGACTTAGGGCCAAGATCAATAAAAATGATTTACGCAGCAGCGCAAGTTCAAGTTCAGACAGAGAGAAAGTTACAGAAAATTTTTTCAGCATGAAAAACTGTTGCAAATGAGGGAAACTATTTGTGGGCACTAGTGAACGACTATTAAATACCCAATACCCCGCCAGACGAGTTGTCTCAGTAACCCAGATTATTCAGTTAACTGAACAAAGTAGAGTGGGGGTTCGAATACCGGAAAAAGTTTATGATTGTGAGCTTAAATACGTTATATATATATCTTATACTAAATAAATTAATATTGGATTACAACATTTTTCTTACCTTATAAAAATATTCAAAAATTTTTTTGTTGTTTTCATTTATTACAATATTTATCGCAAAGCTGAAAAAAGACTCTAAATATTTTTAACTATAATACGCTAAACAATAATTTGAATAAATTTCTTTGCTCTAGTACACTCAATTAAAGTTCATTCTTATGGCAAACTAAAAAACAAATTAAATGCCAAATATCCTGACCCAATCATAATGCGTAATTGCGGAAAATTTTGGAGCGTATAGCGCATTTAATAGGCCCGGTCTTTGACTTCTTTAGTGTAATAAGCAGTTAGAGAGTTGAAATTCTTTTGAGCAGTGCTCCCTATTTGACAAGAAGTTGTTGACGAGTTGTTGATTAGCTTTTTATAATAAACATACACCCGAGGCATCAAGGGTATTTAATCTTTGGCCGCCCAAAGATGAATATTCTTTCTGGCTTTTTCAGTTTTTATCTTTTTAATGTGAATCATTCAAGGCTTTGGACTATTTTCTCACTTATGTTTTATTTGTTGAACATTTGTTTGTTTGTTTGATATAACACCCGCATTGAGTACCCCGTCTGACATGCATTTCTGCAGCCCCTTTTGTGTTCTCGCATTATCAGTGAATTAAGTTGATTTTGCCAAATGCGTTGCGGCTGCATTCCGTCCGTTTTAATGGCGCACACGCAGTTACTTAAATGATATGACAGCTCTAATAATGCGAGCAATTAAAAAAGCTGCTACAACTAACGCCAGAGACTGAAAACAACTGCAACAACAACAACAACAACACCAACAGAGAGAAAACCTATCGTGTGCGAGTCTCATCTTATTGTACTATCTCGGGCCCAAGTCGGGCGTAATTAAAATGTATTAGGTAATTGTGTCTGTGGCACAAATTAACACTTGGAAGGCAATTTGTCGCTGCTTTTTGTTTTTCGGCTTTACGAATATCACAGCAGCAACAGCAACAGCAACAACAACAACAGTCAGCGGCTTCAGCTTACAAAAGGCCACTCGCTTTGATGGACGAACCCATGTGTTGGTTTTTTTCTTTCTTGTTTTTGTACATTTTACAACGAACCCCGAGATTTTGGTATACGTAATGCCGCTGTCACATTTTAACATGTAAAAAAAAAGCATTGTATGAAAAGCAAACGAAAACCAACCCACTAAAGTTCATGATGGCCGCCGCGTCAAACGATCTGTGTTCAAGACCCTTAAATAATTTTAGAAAATGTTTATTTTATTGTTTTGTTTTCCTTTCGGCGCATTGCAACACTGTGAGCTATGGCATATAACTCATATTGACCACATATAATGCCTTCAGTATTGTTTTGCAAAAATGACTCAGTTCTGAAAGCTATATAATTCACAAATAGCTTAACTCATTGTTTCAGTGCTAAAAACAATTCACATTCAACATTTTAGTGACATGAATGATAGAGATAATTCGTATAGAACTTTTTGGAGGAGTATTTAAAAATCTCTTATACTCTTTCTTCTATCTGTGTCAAAATTGTTAAAAACAGTTTACATTTTTTATAATACAATTTTATTTATCCAATTGCATTTAAGCTGAGTTTTATTTTTATTCCAAAAATTATTATCTGTGTGACAAATAGATTTCTTATCCAACATTTTTATTTTCAACATACCGATTTTGAAAAGTCCATGAAATGCTAGCTGACAGTTAGAATTCTAAAAAATATTTGAGCAGAAAAAACTATCTAATAAATACCCCACTCAGAGAAATATCCAAGAATCTTATACGCAAATCAATCAAAAACGTTGTCAAAATACAATCCAGATCAAAATATTCAAACTTAGGACAAAAATATTTTTCAAAAACTTTTTTCGTATCAAAATTCAAAAAATTCCTTCAAAGAAATGTTGTACTTTGAGAACGTCTAATTCAAATAGGCAAATTGTAGTAATATATAGAGATAAAAATTGAAGTTCAGGTCGTTTTTCTGTTTTTCTCATTAGATTAATGACTAATTAAAAAGGCAAATTTTTTCTAAGTGTGTACAATAGTAGTTATGCAGTTTGTTTAGTGGCGACTGGGTCTAGCACTTAACAGAAGTGCGTAGTTTCACAGATGTTTTGCGATTCGAATAGCGCCATTCGAATAGCGCCAAGAAACAAGACAGATACAGCACCAAATGTATCTCAAGCTATTAAATTCACATTTGTTTTTAGCACTAAGCAAAACGAGCGTTAAGAAAGGAAGTGCGAACGCCATTCAAAAGTTTTTGGGCAACTACAAAAATAAATATGAAATATGAATATGAAAACCTATTGAAATGTCTTGTGTCAATCAGAGTGTTGAATATTAATAAAGACAACGACAGGCCAAACCGTAAACGATAAAAAAATTATTTAAAAATATATAATAACAACAACAAGGTATATGGGTATACACAAATAATAAATAAAAAACCCTAAAAGTAAGCAATGTTGCCACTCGCAAGTGTGTGTGTGTGTGTGTGTGTGTGTGACGCTGTTGTTGGTGACGGCAAACTGTCACGTCAATGGCAAAAACGCCGCCTGCACTTGACACATTTATTGGGCAACTCGTGTAGACAAAAGCACAGCTTGAAACTGTCGCCCATTGACACGCCCCCCAATAGCGACACTTGGATAAAAATTGCCAGTGCACACGGCCAACAGCAGGCAGCACCTGGCCAATATATTCATAAATAAAATACGAATACTCACTGGCACTCGCAACACACCCCGGCATACCAAGCCAGCTTCAGATACATATTCAAAAACAGATACAGATATAGATACTTATGTTTGATATGAAAGGGCTGCTGTTACCGCTGATAAGACGCAACGCGACGCTCGGTCAATGGCAATGCGAAAATCAATGGCAGTTACACAAACCAGATGAGTGCTATACGATAACAAATAATAGTGCTACAGTGAACAACTAGCAGATACCCTGCACTGTATATTAGTCTGCTAGGATGAGTCACATTTTGGAAAATTAATTTCAAAAGATCCAAAATCTAACTATTGGATAGTCTATGATATTCTATATCTATATGGTCAATATGATCAATAAATTAGAGTGGAGATATAAAAAATATATATATTACATACAAAATATAATATACAAGAGCTCTTTTAGTATCTGCGATATAGGGATATATGTAAATATGGCGTGAGGCTTTTCCATCCGCCTCTTACATACCTTTGCACAAAAACATTCCACCCTTCTACCTATTTATAATGGATACTGGGTATAATAAGTGCTACAACCTACGGGATCTGGGTAACAAAACACTTAACTGAGACGGATTCTGCGATTGGGCTTCAGATCGTGAATGCCGTATGAGGTACGAGTTTTGTGCTTGAGATTCGTTTGGGTGAAAAGAGGAAATGCCAACACAATTGGTTGGGACGATATTACCAATGGCCAGGCACGACTTGCATCCAAACTAGTCAAGTCGTAATATTCATATTCATATGAAAAACTCGTAATTAGCTGTGTTCCCGTTTGCGGAATCGCCAAAGTACGTGTTCCGACATTCACAAGCCGCACAATTAGACGGATTTCAAAACATTTACAGTTGCGCATATGTTTTTGCATATTTAAAAATATTTTAACATATCTTTAGATAAGCTTTTATAATTTGAGGGCTTTTCTACTGGAAAGCCAGTTCAAGAGGAACATTTTTTGATATCCCTGATCCCTTTTTAGGCTATCAAATATCTGAGTATCTGAGTTAAAAGAGTATCTTGTAGTTCCAGCTAGTATGTCTCTCCACTTGAAAACAAAATTTAAATTTTTAGATAAACAAGCAATTGATAAACGATGTACAATGCAAATATTTTTGCATAATTATGTAATTTTTTTTTTTGAAAATATCCGAACGCTCTTTAACAAATATTTACTCTTTATATAATTAAAAAAAAAGTAATTAATTGTTGATCCCAACACGCGTTGCTCAAGCTAAAAAAATTCTCAACTTCTTGTCTTTGCTTGCGCAATAAATCAAATTTGGTCAGACCGACATTTTCTATCTTTTTTTCCTGCAATTGAAATACTCGTTGAGTATTTCTTGACTAAAGCAATCAATTATAATTAATGTTTACTATTTAAAAAAAGACATAACAGCCGAAACAGCTTTTAAGTGTTGAACAGCTTACCAGAAATAAACTGGAATTGAAACATATTCCCAAAGAAAGTTTGCACATTTCGAAACTGAAAGCAGAATTGAAATCGCACAAATAACCGAAAGAAACAAGTGGAAATAGAAAACGTAGGAAAAAGTGCGAGTAGCCTCTAACAAGAATCAACTACAAGTTAAAAAATATTTTGTCAGTGTAATGACAATTGTCTGCATTGCTGTCGAACTCTAAATGGTATTACAAAATAATGTATATTTGGCTGTCTATTGCCAATTTTTATATTTATTTATTTTCCTTTATTTTTCGAAATGTCATTCAACTTTGGCCAAGTAATTGCTAAGGCTGCCCAATTTACATAATGCACAATTAAACGAATTCTTAACGACTCATTTACAAAAACAGCCAACACCACTTATAAAACTGGTTAAACGCTGCGTATTATTAATATTGTTACTTTTTTTTTTTTTGATTAAAGATTCTCTTTTTTTCTTTCTTTTTTTTACACTGGCTACAATTATAAGAATTGACTTTTGTTCGATTTTGTTTTTTGCTTTCGCAAAGTGCAAATCATTAGTACAAACAATGCTTTAATTTTCAATTAGGAATGCAACATGAACTTGGCAGACAATTTGTTGACTCTTATACAATTAATTTCCTTATAAATACATACGTTAAATAAAATGAAAATAAAAAAATTTGCTAATTATATGTAAGTTGAATACGTGGGATTGGGTATGTTTGCCATTCACTACTCCAAAGTTTTTTTTTATGAAAATAATTTATTTATTCAGTGCAATAATAGTTCAACTCAACGTTTGCTTCTCTTCACCTTGCTACGACCATTCTTCTTTTTGTTATAATCACGATTAATCTTGCATTCGATAAACAACTTATAATAATCTTTAGATTATTAGATTCCTATATATATTTAAAGTATAATACTGACGTTTTTTTTAATTTCGAGGCTGTCATTTGGTTTATTACTCACCTGATGCGACTTTGTGGCGAGTGTTCCATTTTGTGGCGCTAACAATAGCCAAAGGTTCGGCCGCATTAAACCAAATAATTGCTTTGAATGCGGGCAGTATTCATGTAATTTTTTTTTTTGCTTTAGTATCTGAGCATTTGTGTTTTGCAATCTGATTATTGGCCAGAGGCTGAAGCGCGTGGCCTATTTACACTGTTTTTTCAAGCATGTCAGCCTGAAAAGTAAAAACAACTTTTAGTTAAAACGTTTAGTAGAACATTTTCATAGAGTATTGCGGAATAAGAACTGAAACTACTTTCCTGAATAATATATCTATGCATTTTGAATTCAACTTTAGTATATGGAAAGTAACAGAGCGCAGTGTATTTCTCTTTTAATCATACACCCGTTAAAGAGCTATAAACTTAATTTTCAATATATTTTTATGAATTCCTTTCATTTATCTTAAAAAAGCTTTTTTATTTGGAAATGTTATGCTGTATCTGCAATATCAACTGATCAACTGATCTTGATCATATATTTTATCTTAGGGCAATGAAAACTAAAACGATAACCAAAAGCTTAGCATGTAGTTCTGAGTACTCATTGTGACAGCTAAACAACGAGGATCCGGGCTCGTAGCTAGTTAGTTTGATCATAATTATAATAACTTTTTTAATATTATATCATTTTATATATATACCTATATAATTGCATATGTATATATGAGTATGTATGTATGTATATGTCTATCCCAGCCTCTGTGGCTGACCTTTGGCCCGTGTGGCCTCGAGATGTACAAAAAACAAATAATATATGTAATCAGCCATAAATAGATTTATAGAGCCTGGCTTAATCGCTCATTAAAAGCGGATTCGGCTCTGCAGCAGCATCAACATCGGCTCATAACTTCTGGCTTTAGTGCGCATCATTATTTTATAATTTTCAGCCGTAATTGAAGCGTGCTAAAAAATCACCAGCCACGGAAATGGTTTGGCACTAAAACATTAACTAACATTAACATGCCATGTACATGTGTGTGTATGTATGTGTGAGTGTTGTGTATCGCTAACTCCAATATTTTGTGTATACTCAGTCGCTAAATACTCAAACAACTCAAAATGCCTGTCGAATCACTTTTCAAACTGGCCCACAAAATGTAACCAGTTTTCATGGCACGCCGATATCTATTTTTGTTCAACAACAACTCTTGCGAAATTGTCAAATACACGAGACATTTGCTAATCGGAAGGAAGTGCCAAATTAACATACACTATACAACAGGTTTCTTTTCGTTCGTCATTGTGAGTGATTTGATAGTGTCTCTTAATATGTTACAACTAACGGACTTGATTTATTTTTTTTGTTGCTATTTTAAATTATATGTTGGCTTAAATACATATAGACGGGAGTTGAATTAATTGAAGTGTCCATTTGTGGCTCATAGGCAAATCAATTCCGCAGTGGCCAAATTGAAGATATTGTAGCGAGATCGGCATTGGTCGTATACTATAACACTATATATATATATATATATATATATATATACTATAACATTATATGAATATATTTTAAAATCATGCTGTGTAATTAAAGATAAACCACATTAACTGCAATGAGCAAGTTAATCAATTATACAAATTTAGTTAAGTAAATTAAATTATATTGAAACAATATATAAACAATACCTATAAAAAATATATAAAATATAAATATTATATTCGGAATGTCGCAACAGCGAAAAGCTCTACAAATATTCGATAATTTATAACATGTTTTTCAGATTATGATATTCATAAATAATTTATTTATGTTTAGTTTATTATCAGCTATTTAAATACAAGACAGCCAGAGCATTCAGTCGTCGTCATGTGGCATCTATTAATATAGAAAGAGTGCTCAATCTTTGTCATGTGCCACCTATAATTTTAGGAAGAGTATTTAAGCTTCGTCTTGTCGTCCTCGCTTTCGCCTTAATCACGTTTTTGGACCAGTTTTTTTCTGTCATGAACTGTAAAAGTGAAAATGTCACATTTACGAGTGACAACACGCATTTGTTGCACACTGCGAGAGCTCACTGTAGCTGCATAGGGGGCAATGTTGATAAACAAGTTTAAAGCCAACGCAGCCACGAGGCCGACACAAGATAAACGAGATGGCCAACGGGCGATGGCCAAAGAAAAAGTGAATTGATTATGGCTGATACCGGGGTGACAAATATCGAGAGTGGGAGAGAGACAGAGCGAGAAAGAAAACAACCAAAGCAAGTCCAGTCAAAGTGAAATTTACTTTTACTTATCCCCCGCACTGCGGGGGCGCCATTTAATTAAGATTTATGTGCGTCTCAACTCGGGTTTGTTTTTCATTTCTCACTTTTCATGGCTTTGCTTGCAGGAATCCCAACTGGTGGCGTCGTCGCACCAAGCTGGAGAGAACCCTGTTCATCGTGAGCTGCGTTTTCTTCCTGTTGGCCGCCACGGGCTTTGGTCTCTACACATACGAGGCATATAAGCCAGCCGGCGATGGCGCAAGCTCGGGCGCGGGCGCGGGCGCGAATTCCGATCTGGCCGTGGGGCCACCACAGGCAACCGCCCTGCACAGCGATAGCACCACCATGAACAAGGTGAACGACGTGGCTGTCAAAGGAAAGCCGGAGCCGGAGAACGTGTGCCTGACCAAGGAGTGCATCCACACCGCCTCCACGGTGCTGAGCAAGATCAAGGCCCAGGTGGAGCCCTGCGATAATTTCTATGAGTTTGCCTGCGGCAGCTACATCGAGGAGGAGAACATACCCGACGACAAGGTCTCCATCAGCACGTTCTCCGTCATCTCGGACAAGCTGCAGGAGCAGCTCAAGGACATCATCACCGCCGATCGACCCGCCACCGAGCCCAAGCACTTCCGTCTGCCCAATCTGCTCTACAAGGCGTGCATGAACAAGAGTGGGTAGCTCCGAAAGCCCGCAAACTCTGGAGAATATATGAATATTTGTTGTTTTTTTTTTTGTGTGTGTGTTGCAGCGCTTATTGAAAAACTGGGCGCCAAGCCGATTGCCCAGATTGCCAAAAAGTTGGGTGGCTGGCCTCTGATCGAGGGCGACAACTGGAATGCGGACAACAGCTGGACCTGGCAGGAGCAGGTCAAGAAGTTCCGCAAGGCCGGCTTCAGCATGGACTACATCATTGATTTCTCCATTGGCGTTGATCTGCAGAACAGCACCAAGCGCATCATGGATGTAAGTGGACAACAATGGAGCTCTGATCCTTCCTCTAGCAATTTATATTAAAAGAATCGAAACTTCAATATTGTCGATCTTAACAGCAGCGCTTTTTTCCAATTTGAACGCGAGAGTTAAAAGTGTTTTCTTATTTGAATTTGAATTCGAATTCGATTCTATTTATTTTTTTTCGATATATCGACGCATCGATGATATATCGAATCGATCAACACGAATTTCTAATCCGATATTAAAAATCGATCTTTATTTCGGATTTATTCATATTCACCTGTTAATTCCATTCCCATTTGTCAACAGGTGGATCAGTCCGCTTTGGCACTGAGTCGCGAGTATCTGGTGAAGGGCTTCAATGAGACGCTGGTCAGCGCTTATTACGATTACATGGTGGACGTTGCGGTGCTCTTTGGCGCCAGCAAGGATCAGGCCAAGGAGCAGCTGCTCGCATCGCTCGAATTTGAAATGGCGCTGGCCAACGTAAGTTCCACAATATTTACTGTCCTCCATTTGCCTATATTAATCTGCTTGCCAACACTCGCTAGATCTCCTGGCCCAATGAGAAGCGTCGCAACTCCTCGGAGCTGTTCAATCCACGCACCGCACAGCAGCTGCAGGCTGCCTATCCGTACGTTGAATGGGTGGACTACATGAATGCCCTGCTGCCGGCTGGACTAACCGTGCAGGACGACGAGATCATCAATTTGACCGTGCCGCCGTTCTTCGAGGAGCTCGGCAAGCTGCTGGCCAAGACGCCCAATCGCGTGATTGCCAACTACATGATGTGGCGCATACACGCCTTCTCCATTGGCTTCCTCAGCGAGGAGTTCCGCAAGCGCCAGCTGCAGTATGCCACGGCGCTGTCGGGCCGCCAGGAGCAGGAGGCGCGCTGGAAGGAGTGCGTCGACATTGCCTCTGGCAGGTCAGTTTGCGACAACCAACAACTGGTTGGCCGTTGAGTTGGCTTTTGAACTTTTGTAGGCGTTAGGTGCTTGACAACCTTCTTGGCTGGTCTACAATAAGCTATTTTTTCTATCCTTTGCTTTCCGTTTCTTTTCTGATTGATTTCTTTGTGATCTTGCAGTGACTTTGAGGATCTCGAAGCAGATACTGATAGGTATTTAGCGAAATTCAACATTCCAAAATTTCAATATCATCTGCTGGGTACAGAAAACTTACATTCAAACACACCTAAAATACCCCCCAAATACATAAACATATCTACATGGAAGCATACAAAGTCATATATACATGGGATATGTACATAAAACATTTGATAAGTGATTAGTTTATATTTCATATATGGTTTTTCTTAAGCTTTTCTAGTAATATTATATCTAAGGCATAGGCTAGAAGAAAGAGTAGAGAGAGAGAGAGAGAGAGAGTATTGAGCTCCATTTATTTCATCCAATTATCAGTTGAAACTCAATTTAATTTTTTCAAATTTATTTTTAACCCTTTTTGCTGGTCAGCTAAGTGTTTAAAAAATTGTTCTGTTCAAGTAAATAATTCATTAATTTAATCATTTTATGTTTCGCTTTCACGTCAAATCTCGACTGTTCACCATTCCAAATATATAAATGCACTGAACAACAACAACAACAACAACTCGAACTCCAACAACAACAACAACAACCGGTTCAACCCAACTACATCAACATCACAATCAATTAATCACATTCAATATAAATATCAATATATATAAACACAATTATCAGCCTTGGCATATCCGTGGGCTCGCTCTACGTACGTAAGCACTTCAATCAGGACTCGAAGTCGAATGCCTTGGAGATGGTCAACGATATACGCATGGTGTTCAGCGATATTCTGGATGAGGTCAACTGGATGGACGACAAGACAAAGCAGGAGGCCAAGGAGAAGCTGCACAGCATGGCCACGCACATTGGCTACCCCGACGAGATGCTCGACAACGAGAAGCTGGCCAAGTATTATGAGAAACTCGACATCAATCCGGATCAGTATTTCGATTCCTTTTTGCGCATGAACATCTTTGGCACAGACTATTCGTTCAACAAGCTGCGTCTGCCGGTCAACAAAACCGACTGGGTTCGCCACGCCCGGCCAGCTATTGTGAATGCCTTCTACTCCTCCTTGGAGAACAGCATACGTAAGTGTGGAAACACATTCCTATCCCATCGATCATCATCTATCTCATCATCTATCTCAACCCTGGCAGAGTTTCCGGCTGGCATACTGCAGGGCCACTTCTTCAATGCCCAGCGGCCCAAGTATATGAATTTCGGTGCCATCGGCTATGTGATTGGTCATGAGATCACGCACGGATTCGATGATCAGGGCCGACAGTTCGATGTCAAGGGCAACCTGCGCGACTGGTGGCAGCCGGACACACAGAAGGCCTACCTGAAGAAGGCCCAGTGCATTATTGATCAGTATGGCAACTATACGGAACGTGCCACAGGCTTGAATGTAAGGCTCTCATATGATATACTCATGCAGAGCTGTTCCTAATACCCAAGTTCCTTGCCGCCCCACAGTTGAACGGCATCAATACTCAGGGCGAAAATATTGCCGATAATGGCGGCGTTAAGGAGTCGTACATTGCCTATCAGCGCTGGGTGGAGAAACACGGAACGGAGCCCAAGTTGCCCGGTCTGGACTACACACCTCAGCAAATGTTCTGGATCTCGGCTGGTCAGACCTGGTGTGCCAAATATCGTAAAGGTGAGTGGAAGAAAGATAACATTTAAATTCACTTACTAAGTAAATGTTTTTTTTATTTGTCTAGAATCGCTGAAGATGAGAATCACCACGGGCGTGCACTCGCCCTCGGAGTTCCGTGTGCTGGGCTCGCTGAGCAATATGAAGGACTTTGCCAAGGACTTCCAATGTCCAGAAGGCTCGCCCATGAATCCTGTGCACAAATGTGAAGTGTGGTAGAGACTAATTGTAGCATGATTGTAGTTTCATCGAATATATATATATATATATTCGATTCTATGTGTGTCTTTGTAGTAAGCTAAAGGGATTTATAGAAAACTATCAAAGATCTGTTTAGCGATCACGCCCGCGTTCTATGAGCTAATCTCACGTAGTTATACCATTACTTCCGCTAGTGTATTAATGCTAAGTCAGCAAAATGTAAGACATTTATTTAATAAAATTTGCTTTTATGTACAACGTTGTTTACTTGTTGCTCTTCAAAAGGGTCTTTAACTGAAGTACAGTTGGAAATTTGTCTAGTTATTTGATATCATTAAATGGGAATATTTCGGCTTAAAAAAATACCGTTGGCCAACGAAACGTTTAACTATACAAAACAGAATTTGAATTCGATAACGTTCGATAAACGAAAAACAATTAAAAATGCTGTTCAACAGTTGCACAACAGCTCCACAACAACGCCTAATTGAGTGGCAGCACCTTAAAAAAGTGCTGCCAAAAACAGCTCAAAACAACTTCGCGTACGGCAAATAAACTAAACAAGTATCTAAGAGTGGACAGGCCTTCATATATCGTCCGACCGCCACACACTATCGCACATATTTTGCCACCTCTAGGTCCTTTTCACGCAGCGTGGCGATTGCTGAATATTTTGTAAATTTTTGCACTATTTTAAAAAAGAAATAACAATGTCAGCACTCAATCTGACCGTGCGTGTACACCCCGTGGTGCTGTTCCAAGTGGTGGACGCCTTTGAGCGCCGCAATGCCGACTCACATCGCGTTATCGGCACCCTGCTGGGATCGGTGGACAAGGGAGTCGTCGAGGTTACCAACTGCTTCTGTGTGCCGCACAAGGAGCACGACGACCAGGTGGAGGCGGAGCTGAGCTACGCTCTGGACATGTACGATCTGAACCGCAAGGTGAACGCCAACGAGAGCGTCGTCGGCTGGTGGGCCACCGGCAACGAGGTGACGAACCACAGCTCCGTTATACACGAGTATTATGCGCGCGAATGCAACAATCCCGTCCATCTGACCGTGGACACTTCGCTGCAGGGCGGCCGCATGGGCCTGCGCGCCTACGTGTGCATCCAGCTGGGTGTGCCCGGCGGCAAAACCGGCTGCATGTTCACGCCCATACCCGTGGAGCTGACCAGCTACGAACCCGAGACCTTTGGCCTGAAGCTGCTGCAGAAGACGGTGGGCGTGTCGCCGGCGCATCGGCCCAAGACGGTGCCGCCCATGCTGGACCTGGCACAGATTTCCGAGGCCTCCACGAAACTGCAATCGCTGCTGGACCTCATACTGAAGTACGTGGACGATGTCATCGCGCACAAGGTGACGCCGGATAACGCTGTCGGACGACAGCTGCTCGACCTCATCCACTCCGTGCCACACATGTCCCACGAGCAGTTCACCCAAATGTTTAATGCCAACGTACGCGACCTGCTGATGGTCATCACGCTCTCACAGCTGATCAAGACGCAGCTGCAGCTCAACGAGAAGTTGACGTTCCTGCCAACGGCTTAGGAGCGGGTTTTAAGTGGGTTTTAAGTCAGATTTAAGCGCAAAGTAAACTCTACGTATTGTGTATTTCCCGTTAATGCGTCTAAGTAATAAAGTGCTCAGATCACCGAGAAACCTGCTTTTAATATAGTTAGGAGGTGGCTTAGTTTTGCTATATTCGAATTTAAATGGATGCGATTAAGTTCTGGGACTGGCTCGAAAGGTTATCATTATGTAGAGGGTGTTCTTGTTTCACATTGTAGACGTTCTTGGATAACTATCGGTACTTCGCAACTTCCCAAAAAACCGATGACAAAAAAATAACTTACTTTTTTAAATCAAATGAATTTATCTTGGACCCGAGTCGACGAAAATTTTACATTTGGGGATTGTGGAGTACCATATAGAACAAAATATTGATCTAGAATCGTACCAAATTCTAGAGATGATTAACAAAATATTTAAATGCGAGGTTTTATGATAGAAAATTAAATTTATTCCTAATCGACTACCCCTTATAAAAATTGGATTTATTTTTATGGGTAATTAAATTTTTAAATAATTAATATACCTGATTTTTTGAAATTATAATGATTAAGTGGATTGTTCAACAAAATTTTCTAATTTCAAAATCATTTTCTTATTTTGAAAAATAAACTAGGGCTTCTCAAATTCAGGTTTGATTTTAACACTTGATATTAGTCATAATTTGTATTAGGCATTGGGTTGGATAACTGATCATCTTAAAAAATCTCACTCGTACCGTCAAAGGGATGAATAAACTCATTCGCCACATACGCCGACCGATAAGTCAGTTCAAGTCAAACACAGCCCGTTATGGTTGAAATATGCATATACTTTATTTAAAACTAAACGAAATTCAAGCTGCCTTTTTACAGAAAAAAAAGTGTTTCACATACCGATTAATGTTAAAATTGGTATTCAAATGAATGCGCATAAAATTCAGATTGAATAAAATGTTGACGACATTCAGAAATGTGCGCAACATTCATGCATTTGACGTTTTTATGCTTAATTACAATAAATAAGAGTAAGAAAATACAAATATATTAAATACAATTAATTTTTTCATTTTGTTTTTTTTTTTATGATTCATGTTATACAAATAATAACGACAATTAGAATTTAAATCGCTTCATTTATGCAGATATGTATATGTAAATATGTTAGTGTATGCTTGTGTATGTATGTACTATATCATTTTAGGTACATTGGGTACGTCGTGAAGGTTTCATATGGTATTTAGGGGCTGGGCGTTTTGCAAGTCTTCAAAGGTAGTTTTACAATGCAGGTGAATTAATTTTAAAATTTCGCAACATACAACAATTAAATTCTTTTGCTAATAGACAATTCAGCATGTGTTTTAATTAATTTACAATTTAAAAAAAAAAGAATTTTTTTGTTGTTTCTAAACGAAACATAAATACGTATATATATGTATATGTATGTATGTAAGTTTATAAGTATATGTATATGTAGGCAAATATACAATATACAAAAAGTTTAACAACATTCATAGAAATTTGTTCGTCAACACACATTAAATCTTGTAGATATCCAGACATACATAAATACTATATATCGATGTCTATTGAAATTTGACTTTGACTTGGCAAAAAACATCAGAGCAAGAGAGCTTGGCTTTTATGTATATATATATCGTATGTATACATTTAATATATATATATAAAAAATTTAAAATCTGAATCAAAAACATTATCATTATAATGCAATTTGCAAAAATTGAACGATTCGCAATCGACGATTAACATTAAGCTGAAAACGTTTCATATTCATTATATATTGACTTTAGGCTTTCATTAGCTTTAACATTTAACATATATACTATATGTATTGTATGCATGTATATATATATATATATATATATATGTATGTATTAGTACAACAACAACAATCGAAAGTTGCAACAAATAAAAGACAACAACTATTGCATCTACGTCTAGTCCAGAGTCCGAGTCCCAAGTCCCGAGCTCAGACGCAACTAAATTTGATGCCATCGTCGCTGGAATAACAATTCTGGCAATGGAGCTTGTGATTCCGCACGCGGACATCGGTCCCGTTCAGTCCGTCGCCCAGCTGCACGTGGCACACGCAGCACTTGAAGCAGTTGATGTGGTAAAACAGCAGCAGCGATTCAATGATCATGGCAGCTCCGCGACCTGCGGCAAAAGCAAAATATTAGGGTGGTTCAAGAGTTGAAATTAGAAATAAAGCGAAAACCAGAAGACAAAGGCAACTTTCAAGTACCTCAGTGACAGCCTTAAAATGCAGCTATATTTAAATTTAATTTAATTTAATTTATTTTAATTTTAGTTTAGTCTTTAATTAAGTCTTTGTTTTTAAGCTGGACCTCTTTAGACCCAGACAATATATTTGAGCGCTTTGTGCACCTGCCGACAATTGTCGTGGGTACAGCCCAAATCTGTGACAGACATGTAGACAATAAAGACATAGAGAATTTAAGAGGGAGAGAGAGAAAAAAGAAAGACAGAAAGGAAATGTGTGATATATGAGAGAATAAAATTAAGTTCGGATTACATTTTACAATAATTACAATAGCTAGTTTATGCAGCTAGATCGAAACGAAGATCATGTAAAAACTTTTAAATAAATAAATTTGAAATACTAAATTCAATTAATTATTATTATTATTATTTTTTTTTTTTGTATACCGAGCTTTTGTAAAAACTTTATTTATTTACCGAAATCAATTTGCATTTTAAATGCAAATATTAATTGGAATATGAAATCATCAAATACTAATATCATGATTAGCACGGCATAAACGTTGTTTATATATGGCACATTTAAATGATTTTTCTCTACTAAATGGCAGCTATTTGAAATGTTTCAACTAAATAAAATGTATCAGATGGAGTTTACGAAAGAGGTTGAATTAGAATTAGAAGAAGAAGAAGAAGAACCACTCACAACCAACGTAGTAGCAAAGTTTACCTAATTCGTCGCCGCAATGCGAACACTTCTTCTTGCCACTAACGCTGAGCACCTTCTCCTGATTGCTGCTGGCAATGTTGTTGTTGTTGTTGCTGCTGCTGTTGTTGTTGGTGATGTTGCTGCTGTTGTTGTTGTTGCTAAGCGGCTTCAAGCCGAGACCGTTGCTATTCAACTGACTGTAGTTGCCATTGCCATCGAAGCTGTGCGGGAAAATTAGAGGAAAGAGAGAGCAGCAAGAGTGGGAGGTTTTAATTCGGTTGAATATTAAAGCAGGAACCGTTAGAATTATAGAATATATATAATATTTAAAATAATAATAAAATATTCATTTTAATTGTTGATATAGCTCAATAAATAATTCTTGCTTTTAAACATATATTTTAAATATACAATATTCTTTTTTATGAGTTCTGTTCAACACACAGATTTGTTTACTCCAGCTTTCAAATTGTACGAGGTATGGTTGTAAGTGGGCGGGCCAAATAAATTGTATCTTGATCTTTCAAGGAGATCATTAGTAATCTGTCTGCAAAATTTGCTGTATCTACCTTTGAAACTGAGGGAGATATATTGATTTTATCGATTTGCCAAGCCCCTCGTGGGCGTAGCCAAAAAATGTTAAGACCTTATCTGAAGAGGGTATATAGTAGCATATATTCCAAGTTTCAAGTCTCTAACTTCAACAACGGCGTCAAAAATTGAGTTCATAAGAACGGACAGCAAAGACGGACAGCAAAATAAAAAATATTTCAGTATTTACCGTTTGCGTTCCCCAATGCCCTTGCTCTGCACGCGCTCCGTGAGCGTTTGAATGATGGAATCGGGCAGCGGCTTGCCATTGGATGAGGCGACGGCAGCGGCGGCGGGCATGGAGCGCCTGTTCAGCTGCAACTGTTGCTGCTGCTGCTGCTGCTGTTCGAGCAGGCGTCGATGCTCGGCCTCCTGGAGCAGCCAGTGATTGGCATGGCCGTTGTTGTACAGCGCCCCATTGTAGTCCGGCATGGACTTGCGCTTCTGCAGCCAGGCGGCATCATTGAGCAGATTTCGTTGCTGTTGTTGTTGTTGCTGTTGTTGCTGCTGCTGCTGCTGCACCTGCACCCAGCCATCGGTGTACTTGGGCTTGGGCGTGGCACTCAGCGCCAGCAGCGTGTTGCGCGACATGTTGCTCAGATTCTGCGCGGACTGATGATGATAGGCCGCAGCCAGATTGGCCGTGTGCCGCGGCGCAGGCGCAGCTGTTGCTGTTGTTGCTGCTGCTGCTGCTGCTGCTGCTGCTGGCAGCGGAGCAATCTTGACCAGAGAGCCGCCATAAACGCTGCGCTGGCGCGTGCTGACCGCATAGTCCGGCTCCAGGCCGTGGCCATTGGCGTTCAGGTGCATGGCGCGCAGAGGCTTCGTCGGCGGCGTCGGCGGCAACATCAGACGCTTGGAGAACTCATTCAAATCCGACATGGACTTGCGATAGTCCGTGTCCAGCTGCTGGTAATGATACTGAGTTAGAGCCTGCGGCGGCGGCAGCATGCGCTGTTGTTGTTGTTGTTGTTGTTGCTGCTGCTGCAGCTGCAAATGTTGCTGCTGCTGCTGCTGCTGCTGTGGCACATTCGCATAGATCTGCTGCGGCTGCGGCGGCTGAAAGGCGCTCAGCATGCCGTTGCCAATGCCCAGGCCATGGTGCAGATCCTGCAGCGAGCGTCGATTGTTCGACATGAGCATCTTGGCGCCGTGCTGCAGCTCGCGTCGCGCCAGATTCTCGCGCAGCAGCAGATTCTCACGCTGGCGCTTCAGCTCCTCCTGCTGCAAATGAAAGGAATCAATTAAATATGATAATCAAAATGAATTCTAGTCTCTTTCGCTGCTCGTCTCAGCCAGCACCCACCGAAAATTGCAGCAGCTCCCGCTCGACGCGGAGCACTTCGCCCTGTTCGCGTATCTTCTCCTCGATGGAGAGCATTTTTGCGTTCGCCGTCGCGGTTGCCTCGCTCAGCGATTGCGTTGCGGCCGCTGCTGCCGTTGCCGATTCTGTCCAGGATTCTGCCGAGTTGCCTTTGACCGTCTGCAGCAGCGGCGTCTGCGCCGCCAGCAGCGTCTCGTTCTGGTAGATGACCTCGCCGAGCTGCGAGCCAACGGCAGCCAACGCCTGCGTCGGCGGCGGCGGCATTGGCGGCGGCGGCGTCGCCTCCGACTGGGTATCGTTCTCCTCCGAGGAGTTCGTGTAGTGCTCGCTGCTCTGCCGCGAGTGGTTCTCCGAGACGCCCGAGTCGCGGCTCTCACCTGGCAAGGATTGACGAGTGGGAAAATCAGTTAAAGGATTTCCAATCTTTTCTAATTACATGTAAAATATTTAAATATTTGCTAATTACATGTAGAAAGATGTTAAATCTTTTCTAATTACATGTAGATGGATTTTAAATATTTTTTAATTACATTTACAATTAGAGACTGAACATTCAGCTCATTAATCTACAAGCCCATCCACTTTTTCCACATCTTACCTATTCTGAAATCTTCATTCCCGTTAAATTTTACAGACATTCTAATAGAACTTGTCTAAGATCTTTCGAGTTACTGCAGGCAGTTCGGAGCACTAAATCACAGAGCTGCGATCGGTACTACTCAGTAGTAGTGGAAATATAGCGAAAATATGCAGGAGAATTGATATATATATTTATATTATATATTATATTATATATATTATATATTATATTATATATATTATATATTATATTATGTAGATTATATATTTATATTCCTTTTATTTCACTGAAGACAGTACATTTATCGGAATTCGGCATTATCGATTAATAATATGGCTACCACAGGAACTATCGCAAAAAAAAAATGTTTGTCACGCGTGTCAAATGTTTCTAGCACGACACGACACGACACAACACGAACACGACGCGTACTTTGGAAAGACGTCTGAGCACCATCCAAAATTATCATATATACAAATAATTTTATATATCTCTATTTTTTTTGAAAACCATTTTCTTAATATGCCTTCCTCTTTCATATTTTTGTTTTAATTTTTCTACGTTATTCCTTTTTTTTTTAGTAGAAAGTATACAAAAATTGCATACTAAATAAAGTTTAAAATACTTGAATTCGTATTATATTTATTTTCAATATAAAATTAAACGTTTTTTAAATTCGTTTGCTTTTTCTCAAATTTTTCTGAACTTACCTTAAGTCGTGTTAGGTCGTGCTGAATCGCTAAACACGCACGAAATTAAATTTACGAAAAAAAAAAAAACTAGTACAAGTTTTACCTACTTTTTCATTCCAATTCTTTGCTATTTTCCAATTTTCCGAAGTTTCCTACTTAGTTTGTCAACAATTTTGTAAACATTTTGCCATTTCCAGAGCCTAACCTAGTCGACCCTAACTCGTGTAATCGTTTGCCCCCAGCCCCTACCCCCATTTGGCCCTCCTCAATGAGCTGCGACAGCTGCCATGGAGCACGCACTAAACGGATTATTTATACTTAACCTCACTGTGCATTTCCCGCCCCCGCCCACACTCTGAGCGAACGTTTTTCAGCTCTATTTGGCTTTTCAGCCGACTACCAACGACGTCCAACCCCTCGGGCTTACCTGTATCCGAGCTGTCGCACAGGCCCGCCTTGATATACAGCTGTTTCTCCAGCCGTCGCTCCTCCTGCAGCAGCTGCGCCATGTCCGGCGGCGGGGCCACCGTCAGCTCCAGATAGCTGTCCATATCGTCCAGCTCGGCATCGGTCTCAATGCCCAGAAAGCTGGAGCGCTTGTTTCTCAACTCCTTCTTGATGCGCTTCGTCGAGTTCATCCGCTTGATGGGCGGCGATGGCTGCGCCATGGGCGTGCCCTGTCCCGTCTGAATCTGCAGCTGGCGCTGGCGCGTGCCGCTCGAGATGGTCTCGTACGTGTTGTCCGACGACCAGGTGCCGCCATCCAGTTCATCATCCATGTGACTGGCGCTGGCGCTGGCGCCCTCTGGCGGCGGCAGCTCAATGGGCGGCGGCGGCGGCTTCTCCTTGGGCGGCTCCAGCGCCGACGTTGACAGACCGGCGACACTGTGGCCCAGCTCCAGGCCCGTATAGAAGATGTCAATGTTCTCGTAGACGGGAATGGGACGCAGATGTTTGGGTGCATCGTAGTAGGGTTCGGTTGCCTTGGGCACCTGGTAATAGGGCTCCAAGTCAGCGCTAGTTGTTGTTGTTGTTGTTGTTGTTGTTGCTGTTTCGATTGGATTGTTGTTGCTGTTGTTGTTAGTTTGATTATGCTCGCTATGATTATTGTTATTGTTGTTATTGTTGCTATTGTTGCTTTTATTTGGAATGCTTCTTCTGTGGCTGCGTCTGATCAACATCGTGATTGCTGTCTGATCATTATCTACTTGCTGCATAGATATAGTCGAGCTGATGTTCTCATAGATGGGCTCCCGGCCGCTAGCGACTGTCGTCTGTTTCTTCTGCTCCTGCTCCTCCTCCTCCGTTTTCTGTTCATCGGTTTTATTTGGCATTGCGGCATTTGTCGTCTCCTCCGCCCTTAGCTCGACGCTTTCCTCTGTCTTCCGCAGTTCCACCTCCATCTTTACTTTATTATCAATATTTTGTTGTTGTTGCTCCTCCGGCTCCGCCTCCGCCTCCTCGTCCTCCTCCTCCAGTTGCTCCTCCTGCGTTCCGCTGGCCTCCCTGTCAATAGCTTCCAGCGCCAAATCAAGAGCTTCGTTGATCTGTGGAGCGTTTTGTGAGTGCGAGCGAGCGAGCGAGCGAGCAAAGCAGCAAAGCGTGCGACAGCGAAAGAGAGAGAGAGAAAGAGAGAGAAGAGTGCGCCAACATCGCACCAAATTTTAATTAAGTGAGCTTTACACAAATGCTAAAAATGCTGAGCTAGCAAAAAAAAAAAAAAATTAATTATTATAATAAAAAATAAACATAAAAGACAGCCAACAAAATTGTACAAAATTGATAAGAAAAATCAAATTATAAAAGAACAAAGTCAGTCAAAGGGTTCCATTATTTACACCAGTCGAGCAGGCCAAACAGTTATTGAATAGTTGCTGTCATTGACCGACACTTCGATACTCTATCATCGAACTGATAACCAAATCGATGGGCTGATAAGCGGTTATGGGAGCTAATATACTAAAGCTACTATACTAACTAGCTGAAGTGCGGACTTGGCCAATTGGCCAATTTAATATTATTATACCTTTAAATGCAGAGATACCCTCTCTTTAAACATTTTTATAAAGGTTTTTTTAGGAATTGGCATTTATGATAATATGAAATTTTAATGAAGTTACCCTAAATTAAGGTCACAACAGATAGCGAGAAGATCTAATTTTTGACCAAGCATTTGCTAGTTTTTGGCAAAAACCCTTTCTATTAATTAATATTATAATTGTGAAAACTATTTCAAAGGTGTGAATTTTACTCAATAACGAACGTTTGTGAAGCCCTTATTAAAACAACTTATCAATTTTATTTTGTTTGTTAGATATTATGCAAATACTTCAAGACTTTTTTCCATAATAATCTTAACTTGCAAAGCACACATAAGGTAAGAAGGTAGATAAATTTTAAGTAAATATGCCTACATATATAATTCAGTATATTTGTATGTATTGTTATATAAAACTACTACCAAAAAAATTTTAAAATATATCTAAAAAAAAATATATATCAAAATATATATTTTTTTAAAACCTCTACACTTTTATGTTCACTTTTTGTATAATTTGTAGGATTTTTTTGTTTTTTAAAACAAAATAATTAAATATATATAAATTATATTATTCTAAAACATTCCAAATCAGGTATTTTTGAAATTTGAAATACTACAAGTTTCAAACAAAAATATTAAAAACTTTTGCGCTTTACGATTTCTTGGGATCTATTCGAACAATTACATATACATATATGTATATATTAGAAATTGTTAAGTTATTATATATATTTTACAGCAATCAAGCTAAGAACAGACTGGCAAATACCCTATACCACAATCAAGTATCTGGAGTAGTACAATAAATTTTACAAAGCTCAAGTGATTTTCGCTTAAGGCTTTCTCGGAATTCATACGCAGTCTCGCTGGGTACCGGATATACTATAAATATGTGGGCTTACCATTGCGTTTCGATCACAAAACAATTTGCTTAATTGACGAACTTTAATTTATTGACTATTGAAGTGGATTGCCCTATAAGTAAAGCACCTAAACGTAGAGCATGCCCGGCGCGAAGTCTGTTTTATTTTTAGATAATGTCGTATTTGTTTGTACTAGTGAGAGGCGCTATAAAGATAAAACTGCGAAATGGGGGGACAGATAGTCCGTGCCCGGTTTTGTTGTTGGGTAAATAGTTGCCCGGAATCGAACCAAAACAGTTGAAAGCCCAAAGGCGACTAAACGCAACCGTTGCAAGGGTCGCATTGCCAGCGCTCGTTTTACAGATAAAGCGAAATTGTAAAAAAAAAAAAATATACAAAATATACAAAAAAGTGCGCAAAACAAATAGGCAAAAGAATCAAGCAAAATATATACATATATATATACACATATGCGATGGGGACAGGCTTTGGATATCGGTCGTGTAGCGCCCCGAAGTATGCACTGTTGAACTGAAACCCCACTAGGGTCGGCTGGGCGGTAGGGCGGAGGTCGTGGCAGCTGTGACTTTTGGCATTTTAAATAGGTATATATATTATATATATATTTGTTTGTATATCGCTGGAACATGCATAAAACTTAAGAGCTAAACACAAAAACAGAACAGAACAAAAACAGAACACAAAAGCAAGGAACCAACAAATGAGACAGCCATAAATACATGTGAGAGAATGAGAGACAGAGAGAGAGAGAGTGTGTGTGTGAAAGAGAGAGAGAGATGTGGGTGATAGAGAGTCTCTCAAAGAGACACAACCGCTTACCTCGAAAATTGTAAACTTGCAACAACTTTTGCTGGCAGTAAGCATGTAAACTATGTAACTGTAGCATATATATATATAAATTAATATACATATACATGTATATTTCATACGATGTATATTTCATATTTTTGATATTTTATACATTTTAGCCAACAATACGAGCGCAAGGCATGTAAGAAAAATGCATACAGATTATGATCATAATACGATAGATTGATAGTTATATAATACACAATATATATAGATACATACTTATATAACAGAACATAATACGAAAAGCCTTAAGTGTTAAACCTTTAACCCTTGGGGGAACTTACTTACGCTAAATCATCTGGATAGGATAAGACAGAACACAACAAGGACCAGGGCGCATTTGGCAATGTATGTTTATACCGGAGAAAACTTTCCACACACGTCGCATTTAAAACTCTTTTTTTCAGTTAATTATATATTTATTAATTTAATTCCAATTTAAAGGGTATTATTAACAATTCCCTTCAAGGGAAATTAATAACAAGATAAAGCAGGGCACCGAACAATAAGCAGCGTTAACTGCTTGCCAGCTCAGAGCACAACAATAATTGCACAATATGCTGCACTGCTTGGTGCTGCAGTACATGTGCCTTGTCTTGCAAGCAGTGCAATCTAAATATTTGAAAAAGTTTTCCGTTGCGCAGTTTTTGATAATTGCGTAGTTTTTCAGTTTCTTTCTTTGTTTATTTAAAAAATAGCACAACATGTTGTTTATCATTATGATTATTTTTTTGTTTATTATTTTGGTATGCTTTTTGTGATTTTTTTTTGTGTATTAGAAGTTTTTTTTGTCAGCACGCTAAGTATATAAAATATATAACCATAAAACATATGTTTCACATTTTTCTTTACATAAATCAAATTTCGTTTTTTATACATAAAAATTGGTTTTAGTAATAAGAACAAAGAAATAATAAAAAAAAAAGAAACTGTAGCTTACGTAGCTTGAGCCCCACAACAGAAATATATTTAAAAACGAAAAATAAAAAAAAAATTAAATAAAATATAATTTTTTGAAAAAGATATTCATAAATAAATTCGTATTTTGATTTTGATTCGATGCCATAATGTAAACTTTCGGACAAGTGCGGAAATACGAGTATTTCGGTTGCCTAAAATCTCAGTTTTATATTTTTAACAAAAAATTGCAAAAATTGATTCGAGCTTGAATTTGTTTTGAACATCTATGCGGAGTATATATAAGTAAAGAGAGCTATTGAGGGACGAATGCTGAACCCTGTTTGTTCCCTAGTTGGTATTCCCTAAACAAAACCCACTGAATTGTGGTGCTATTTAGTGACCAGCACCAACCGCCGCCCCCGCCTCCAGTTTGTTGAGCTCGTCATCGAGCAAATCGCTAATCTCCTGGCTCAATGCCTGCTCCGTGTTGTGCTCCTCGAGTATCTCATCCGTTGTGATGGTTTTTTTGATTTCAATATTCACCGGCGCCGGTGTTGTGGGCAGCGGCGGAGGTGCGGGCTGCATCTCATCATTGGCCAAATAGAATTTGGAATTGTTCACCTTGACAAAGCCATCCGCATTGACCACATCCACGCCGCTCCTGGTGCTGGTGAGCACCACTTTGGGCTCGAGGGTTTCATTAAGTGTGGGATGAGGTTGTGGCGCCGCCGCCGCCGCCGCCGCCGCCGCCTGCTCCTCGTGATGTCCGAAATTGCGGCGCAGAAAATCAAATATATTAGTCTTGTTCTTCTTATCCTTGCCCTTGTGATTGTCCTTTTCGTGGACATCCTTGGCCGTCTTGGGCGAACTGGGCGGCGTTAGCTGCTTCACATTAATCTCCGTCTCCACCAGCTGAGTGCGCGCGATCAGCGGCTGCGTGGGCAGATAGCCCGTGCGTCCAATGGAATCCGTATTCGAGGCGGATATACAACAGGGCTTGGGTATGGGTATCTTGGATCGGCGACCCGCCGACGGTGTGCCCGGCGTGGAGCCCGTGGACGGTGCCTCCGGCAGCGATGATCGCATCATTTGGCTGCTGGCCAAACGCTCCTCGGCGATGATCTGCTCGCAGGTATCGATGAGCGCCTTGGAGTGTGCAGCTCTTGCATTGCTTATGGGGGAGCTCGGTGAGCTCGCTGAGCTGGGCTTGCTGCTGTTGTTGTCCTGGACGGCCAGCCAGCGATCACAGCGTCTGAGATCCGCCTCGCTGATGTCCTGATAGCCTGTGGCCGGCGCCGGCTTCTGGCGCACATCGATGCTCTCGCAGCTGGGCTCCTGGGCGGGCGCCAGGCAGTCGAGCAGACCCACGCACAGGGCCACATCCTCATCCCGCGGCGCGGCCAAATCGGACATTTCCTCGCGGACGATGCCATCGCAGCTCGCCAGCTGCTGCTCGGTTATGGTCTGGCAGCCGGTGCTGGGCAATTTGGGCACCAGGGCCACATCGATTTTATCACAAAGCAGCTCCGCCACCTCGGGCTGCTGTGCGAGCCGTGCCCGATCCTCGGGCGCCAGCTGCAGCTGCTGCCGGTTGGCCTCGCGCTCCAGAAACTGCTGGCACAGCGCCAGCTCCAGATCCTGTTGGGCCTGCTGTGCGCCCGGCGACGTCGGCGCCGAGCCGGCCAGCTTGAACAGACTCGACTCGTTGGGCGTGCAGACGCGCAGCGCGGGCATCGGCGACGGCGACGTCACGTGCCCCAGCAGCGTATCGTTGGGCGCCAGCGGATCCAAACTGAGTTCGGCTGGTGGCGGCAGCTTTCGCTTGACGCCCGACGGCGGCGTATGAATCAACGCCTGCGTCTGACCCACAATGGGCGCATAATCTCCGGAGCTGCGATCGATCAGTGCATGATCCACCACATCAAGTGTGCTGGGAGCAGCGTCTCGATGGGACTTGGGTGAGGCCGGCGGCGTTATTTGCGGTATGCGACTGCGTGGCAGAGCCTTGGGCCAGGCTGGAGAAGGAGTAGGAGTTGGAGATGGAGTTGCAATTGGAGTTGGAGATGGAGATGGAGTTCCCGTTCCAGTTGTGTGAAAGGCACGACTGGCATTGGGACTGCCCAGTGAGGATTTAGGTAACGGTGGCGCCGCCTGTCCAAAGCAGCTGGACAAAGCCTTGACCGTATTGGGTTTGGGCAGCTCCTCAGCGGGCACAATGGTCACGGGCGGCGCACACATCACCACCTCGGGCACGTGCACCTGACCAGACCCAGAAGACGAAGTCAAATCGGGTTCCGCTCTGAAGACGCGTCGTATTGGTGGCGTTGGCGGCTTCTCCAGCTGGCGTGAATTGAAGATCTCGACGCGTCCATTGATGCTGAACTGTTGCGGTGTGTTTGTGGGCTTTGCGCGCTGCGCCTTGGGCGACATGGGCGGTTTGCCCAGGGGGCGTGGTATTTGTGTAGCGAAGGGTGTTGGAACTGGTGTGGGACTCGATAACGAAACGTGGTTGGATTGCGGTGCTGGGGCTGTAGCTGTGGCTGAGGGGGCTGTGGCTGAGGGGGCTGTGGCTGGGGCTGGGGCTGGGGCTGGTGCTGATATTGCTGGTGTCTTGGTAAAGTCAAAGATTTGGCTAAACTGACCCGGCGGCGACAGCGGCGGCTGTTCATCCGTCTCGTTCAGTTCGGCGTCCTGAAAGGTCTCCTTGAACATTTTCAGAAGATTGCGCGCATGAACCATTTCATTGGAGGGCTTTCTACGCAAGTTACAATTGCCGT
Organism: Drosophila colorata; assembly: GCA_035041545.1. NCBI lineage: Eukaryota > Metazoa > Arthropoda > Insecta > Diptera > Drosophilidae > Drosophila > Drosophila colorata. The sequence continues at coordinate 10,253,846 of JAWNLD010000680.1, forward strand.
GTGTGGGTGTTGGATTAAAGGAGTTGCTTGGGATAATCATTGGGGTAATATTGTGTTGGGGCTGTACCGACACCGCATTGGAAGCTGAAGCTACTACGACAACAACATTATCATTATCATAATCATAATTATTATGAACACTACGTGGACTTAACTTAGCTGATTCGATAAAATTGTTAGTAGAACTTACACTAAATTCCATGTCCCGGGCGGGGGCTTGCGCTGGCTGAGCTGCTGTTGTTGTTGTTGTTGTTGTTGTTGTTGCTGCTGCTGGAGGTGCTGCTGCTGTTGCTGCTGTTGCTGCTGTTGCTGCTGTTGGTGCTGGCAATGCCGCTGGCTGCAGATCGGTGAGCTCATCAAACTCGGCTTCAATTTGATTGACCGCATTGGCGGCCTCCTCCAGCTGACGCTCCTCGAGCGCCAGCGCGGCGATGGCCTCGTTTAGCTGCTGCTGCTGCTGCTGCTGCTCCTTGAGCAGCTCCTCGTTGTTATCCGCCTGAATGCCGCTGTCATCGTGCGTCGCCAGCGGCGGCTCATCCACAACCAAAGCTGGTGGCGAAGTCAACTTTTGCTGTTGCTGATGTTGCTGTTGTTGCTGCTGTTGTTGCTGCTGCTGCTGCTGTTGCTGTTGTGTCTGCTGCTGCTGTTGCTGTCGCATGCGCTGCTCCTCGCCGCGCATAATTTCCAGCTGCCGCGCATCGATGAGCGCCACCAGCGGCGGCTTTTTGTGCGCCTGCTGCTGCTGCTGTTGTTGTTGTTGCTGCTGTTGCTCCTCGTCTTTGGTAAGGGCATGCTGCAGGCTATTGAGGCGCTGCTTTAGCGGCGGCACAGGCACATCCACGCTCTTGCTGCAGTTGAACGCGTTGCGCTGCTGCTCCAGGCTCTGCATGCGATCCCGTATGCTGCCGATGTCGCCCGACAGACGTTTCATCTCCTGCTTGGCCGTGGCGTCCGTGGCGGCAGCAGCAGCACCGTTGCCATTGGTGAGGCGCTCGCGCAGCACCAGCTTGGGCGCCGCACCGTTGAGCGGCATTGGCTTTGGCTTTGGCTCCGTTTCGCGCTGCTCGAAGATCTCTTTGCGCTTGGAGATGTCCACCTTGGGCACATCCACTTTCTGCTTCTCGACGACCTCCTGGGCGTCGCTGGGCGAGGTCACCTCGAAGCCGCTCAGACGATCCTCGATCTTGCTGCCGCGTCGCGTCGGATAGCCAATGGTCTCGCCATTGCCGGTCGCATTGTTGTTGCACAGTTTGCCGTTGCTGCTGGCGCGCTGCACGCGCTGCTTGTAGTCCTGTATGGCGCCCTCGTAGGTGTACTCGCAGGGATCCGGCGAGCTGGCCGGCGCCGTGCTCGACGACGTGTCGTAGCCGGGCGACGAGATGTATTCCCGGCTATTCGCGGCTGCCGCCTCGTTTACCGCCAGCAGCTTGCTGGCATTCGATGTGCTCGCCTGAGCGTTGGCATTGACATTGCCAATCCTGTTCCGGTTGATGTGATTCTGTTGCTGCTCCACGCTGCCGGCGCCAGCCGTGCCAATGGCCTTGTCCAAGTCGGCATTGTCACTCTGTGCGGAATAAAGTCGAGAGAATGTTATATAATATGGAGATATGATATGATATGATATGATAAAGAGAAAGTTGAAATCAATAAGAACTGCATTTTCTTTTATTTGAGTTTCTCTAAATAAATATTTATATTTATATTTATATTTCAATTTTTATTACAAGTTTTTTTTCGATTCTTTCGAGTCAAAAATATTTACTTCTACTCCCGCCATATTCTAATTGCAAATAATTTTTTCCCTAAATGCAGTAGTGTTTTTCCGGATTGAAGTTTTAGGTCGAGATCTATATTTTTCATCAGTTTTCAGTTTTTATTAAACTGTAAACAGTCAGTTAAATTACTCCTGTCAGTTACAACGTTTTCGTCTAAGTATTTATACCCAAAAGTTCATATTTGTTTGAATATATTTTTGAAAATTTGTTTTTATATTTTGTATTTTTATATGTTCATTTAATATTTTTTAATTTTTAATTGATTTTGTTTTATTTTTAATGTTTTAATTATCAATAATTACTTTACACATTTACCTATGGTCTTTTAAATTCTTATCCTTTGATTAAGACTGAATTTTTTGTCACCAATAATTTTCATTTTAAACTAATTTTTCGATTTCCCTATTTAACGTTAATTCACTTCTTGAAAATATTTAATAAACTTTTTTTTATTCCAGCTGTTTCTTTTAACAACTTTACACATACATATATTTTTTACTTTTTACAATTTTACAATTTCTAAACCTATTTTTAGACCATTCTTTGAATATTTTTCTTTCTCTATTGTCTGCCTTTATTTTTAGATACATTCAAGCCGAACACTTTCCTTTTTTGTAATTTCTGAACTCCTGCCCCCCTTTTCTTGGGATTTAGCCTGTTTAACCTTAGCGTACCCATCACCCAGATGCCGTGAACCAACATAAATACTTATATCCCGTATAAATTATCTGATTGTGTTTTATATGCAATGGCGACAGGCGCGTCTAATTGTTCAATCTGATGGCACTGTGAAATGTTGTTTTGTCTTGTTTTTTCTTTATATTTTCTTCTTGTGGCTTTTATTGTTGATTAGTTTTTATTGTGCGATTGTGATTGTGAACGCATTTGATTAATAAACAATTTGTGTTTATTAGCTCGCGTCGCTGGCAACACTTTCCAACAACAATCAGCGGCTCAGACTGAGCCCCAATTGAAAGTCGCAGTGGCAAATTGTTTATAAACTCGGTTTAATTGCTAATTTGGTGCAATTGTTTATAAACGTTTTGACAACAAAAAAAACAAAAAAAAAAATATGAAACGAAGCCGCCAAATGAAAATGGAAAGACATTACACATTACACATTACATACGTCAAGTAGAATGGAAGCCGCATAATGAGATCATTTATGACAATGCCTAGCAAAATATTTATTTTAAGTGTGTATGAATTTATTTTAAATTTTTTTAATTGAATAGTATTTTTAGCAAAATATTTTGTTAAAGTTATTGTGAATATATATTCGCGATATTTTTAAACTGTATAATATATCTAGAAATTTTGAGTACTCAATCTAAAATTATTATTGTTTAACGATAATTTTAAATATTTCGTCAAAGCTAATAAGAAGCTGGTTCAAAATAAAAATATAATAAAAAAAGGCATTAAAAACCTTTATCCTCCACATAAAAAAAAATGTAATCCAAGAAAAAAAGTAATGAAAGACCTTTTAAATAACTTTATCAGCGCAATTCACATCATGACAATAAATCAAAACGTTATCATAATTGTGAGCTGACTTCGAATAAAATGCTTTAAGTTTTATGGGTTAGCTCCCAGTTGGAGTCGTGGGTGACACTCACCATAACGCTATTGTTATCATAATCCTCCGATAAGCTGCTTTTGCCGCTGGCGCTGCTGGTGCCAATGCCCAAGTCGCTGAAATCATTCGCCTCGTCCTCATTGTAAACCGCCAGAGATGCCAACTTGGCGCGTCCACGCGAGCCACCACGTTCAGCGCTGTATTAAAAAAAAAATACAAATTTATAAGAATTGCAAAAAATTGGATGCTGAAGTACTTCTTACCGCTCCTCCATCATTTCGGTAAATGTTTTCGATTTTCGTCGCGTGCGATCATGTTCCTCAAGTTCGAGCTTTTTCGTTTCCACCACACGATCGATGATGTGTTCGACACGTTTTCGCCGTGATGATTTCCAATTGTCAAGGTTCTTTTTGTAAATGTTTGTAGAAAAGTAGCGAAAGTTAGCATTCAACAATAAATAAGGCACATTGTACTATGCTATATACTATATATATTGTATATGCTACTTATAAGGTAAGATACTACACGCACACTCCACACTCTTCACTCTGGCAATTAAAAAGTTTAGCTTGGCTTACTTGGCCCGGCCCAGAGAGACGTGACAATAGTAAAATGTGTTTCGGCGTGAAATGTTTTTTTTTTTTTTTGCACTTTGTTATTATTTGTTGTCTGAGATAAACTTTCAGTTTTGCGCGAAAGAAAATAAAAAAATATATTATGGAAAAGTAGTATTTGCAAATGCATTTACTGCATATTCTAAATAGCATTAATATCTGAAAGCTTTAAGGCATGGCATTTTTATTATTATTAACTGATTAATAAAACTACGTTTTTCTTTGCACGTTTTGCCATTCTTTGGCTTTGAATTGATTAAGTTTTATCGGCTTAAATTATATCAGACTTGGCGCTTCCGTTTATATTTCCGTTGAATATTTAAAATCAAATATCAACAGGTTGAATAAACCGTTTGTTAATTTATTTATGCTGTTGCTTCTTCAAAAGCTAACTAATGCTTAAAGAGTAATATATTGGAATTTTTAAATAATATAAATTTATACTAAACAAAAATTGTATTTTTTTTAAAATTTTCATTTTTAGGTTTTGTTCCAATTTTAAAAGCCGAAGACAACAGAATTCATAAGTTTTTTTTTGGCAAAGTTGGTGGTCAAAAACATATTTTATCATTTACTTTTTTTCTTGCTATCAAAACTTTCTAGAGATTAAAAAGTTTCCTGCACAAATCACGTTAAAAACAATCTGCGCATTTTGTCGCTCAACCAAATGGCGATTAAAACGACATTTTTCAACTTCCTTTCCCATCATTTGAGACGGCAGTCTCAGGCCCAGGCCCAGACCCAGTTCAGGCCGTACGCTACGCGCATTTTAATAGATTTTCGCAAACACAAAAAAAATAAAAATGTAAAAAAAAATAAAAAATAAAAGTTATGTCTGGGAACATGAAAAATCCGTTTGCGTAAGTGACAAATCGATGGAGACGTTAGGCAAAAGCCAATTGGGGCCCCAATTGTAAATGACAAAAGTTAATGTCATGTTTGCAATCAATTCAAATGCAACGCTGCACTCAACAGTAGCTGATTAGGTAATGTGGTACAGTCACGTCAAAGGGCGACAGTTAGTTTGAGGTTATGGCAACCAAATTTGCATGTAACGCAAATTGTGTAAAAAAAAAAAAAGCGCACCAGAAAGTAAACACAAGAAAGAAAACAAGTAACAGCTGATTATGCAATATCATTTGTCCGCTCTAGCGACGTGCATTGGAAACTGGAGCAGGCACAAAGACATATTACCAGAGAGCCAGACCCATAGACATAGCCCGAGTCAGAGCCAGAGCCATTGCTAGTTAGTACTACAGATATGGCCATAACGAGCCAAGTGCCCTGCCCAAATGCTGTGCGTCGTTTATCTTGAGACATATGCGACAGAAAAGAAGAAAAAAAACATAGTCAACTAGCGATTTAGAAATTTGTCACGATTTTGTTCAACAAAACTTTAAGCATATTGAGTTTCTCTTGTGTTAGATAAAATATCTGCAGTTTATATAGTATGAAAATGTTAGCCACATCAAGTGTGTTTAATCACGTAATCAGTTATAGAGATCAACTGAGAATAAGGTTTGCTTTGATAAACTAGCATGTTAAATTAATATAGTGGATAAATGACGAAAGTTGTAGGAACATAGTTATATCAACATATATTATAATGTGTTTATTGGTAAGCCTTCTAGCCTTCAGTTAAACGTACAAATATTATAAAGTTTTCTAATTGGCAAGAAATAGCTGCTAATAAATTAAACATCCATTTCAATGTATATAAATGTTACATAATAAGCAAAAACTACGCCTACATTTTTCAAGACTGGCTTTGTTTGCGAAAGCAACCTAAAAGAAGTTTGACACTATTTCAATCATTATTTTTATCTTTTTTTTTTGTGGCACAAACTTGTCTGATAGGATTTAGCTTTTCCATTATAATAATTACAGTACCAGATAATTAAAGAAAGAAAAGAAAAAATAAAGAACTCTATTGAATATAATTAAACAGCTATCATGTTCTATTCCTGCCTTTATTATTAATGATAATTTATAACGAACGTGATTGATAAATTACAGCCATCTAGTTCCATTCTTGCTCTCGCATTTAATGCAAATTAATAAAAAAAATTAATTACAACTTAAGAGAATGATTTAACTATACAGTTATATTCGTGCTCTTTTGTTTGGTTCAAGTTCACTAATATTATAGAGCTTGCTGGCATATTTTATTATAATTTTTGAACAAATTATCTAACATAATGAAATTATACGATAAGCTAGTTTCATTCCTGCTTTCATATATGATTAGCATTTTTTCATAAATTGTTCAACTTATATAGGCTATCTAGTTTCATTTTTATAACTATCAATTTCGTGTACTTACGTTTTGCCATTCCTCGGGCTCCTCTTTCTGCACCTCCTTTAGCTTTTTGACCTCCTCGGCCTTTTTGAGCTGTTGCTGTGCTGTCTGATATAAATTGCATGGTTTGATCTGAACAAATTGCATTGGATTCTTGGATGGTGGCGGGGGCGTGGGACGCGTAACACGCGCCTTTGCCACATACGATGTCGGGTCGGGCGATGTTATGGACTGCAATTAATTGTAATAATATTAATAATAATAATAATGCAATAAGTGGCGTAATTAGCATAAATTGTTTCAATTGCTCTACGAGTTCAACTTGCAAATGTCACTAGTCAAGAGTCAGAGTCTGAAGTTGTTATTGTCGCTTGGTTGATTGGGTTGCTGTTGTTGTTGTCGTTTCTGCTGTTGTGTGGGCAGCGAGACTGATTTTTTAAAGCCTATTAAGTATTTACTTATAGCTGAAATTAAGCTGACAACGCAGCCGCCTTGAACAGCCTTTAATTGCATTCAATATTCAACTTGGTAGCCAGTGATGAGAGTCTCTTGCCATAATTTATTGGCAGGACTTATATGGAGTGAAATTGCAAAATGCAAACCTTGATATTTAAGATCGAAATAATATTTGTGGGCAGTTTACAATGCAATGATTTAATGGGCGAACCTACCTTTAAATGTAAAGATTAATAAAGGTAATTGACATGCTCCCATCTATAGAATTGCCTTAGGATTTAACCGTGTAATTTTAAAATATACATTTATTAAAAGTATGGAAAATGATTAAAAACTGTTCCTTGAACTTTTCGGGTTTTTAATACTTTTTTTTTAATATAAATTAAATTCTTAAAAAAATTTTGTAATGGGTTTTGGAGTTTTGGAGGTTTCCAGAAATTCCTTTCGAAATCAAAGCTTGTTCAACTAAATTTCGTTTTTACATATAAATATAAATACAAAATTACTTTTATATATATTTTATAAATAAGTTCGATAAATACTTCATATATACCCTGTCGTTTTTTTTTCTACCTTCTAAATATATACTACCGATTTTTTGTCACACATTTTAAATGTCACAAAAAAAAAACCTTTTTGTTATTTAAGTATCAGTTATTACGTATGCATAAATTTCAGTTGACGCGCTGCTAAATCCTATGTGCGGTAGCTAACGATCCAAGCATTTGGTGTAGTTAACAATAAAATTAGCTGGAAAAGTCCATAACAAATACGTTTGCTTGTTGCTTAAACGTTTTTCCATAGAACGGAGCTTGGTAACCCACTCGAAAGACCGCATGCAGTGTGCTCTATGCCTTCTTAGCTGCTTCTTGCAGCAATCTCTCTTCTTTTTTTTTTTTCGTGGCAGTCAAGTGTGGCCATCGTCTTATGGTCTGGTCATAGTTATTGCCCCGCTTTTGTTGACGGAAGTGCCCATGAGGCAATCGCATTGAGCCCCACACTCTTAATATACTTTTTGTGCATTTGGTGGACTGTGGTGGTCTGGTGGTGGTCTCTGCGGTACGGTGTTGTGCTGGTCTGGTCTGGTCTGGTCTGGTGGGTGGGTCAAAGCACTTGAAATATGCCTAAGCAGAGCGCGGAAACCTCTTAGGTGTTGTCGACAGTTGACGGTTTCGGTTGAAAGCAAAAGCGCGCGCGCCCAGTCAAAAAGCCAAGAAAGCAAAAATGCACGTCTAACAATAAATGAAAGACTGAATGACTGAGAGACGGAGTAAATAAGTGAATGACTGATCGAGTGTTTGACAGCGAAAATGAGCAAACATTTATTTTCGCTGCAGCGAAACTTTAATACACTTGCGATTATATTCGAAAGTATATTTATAGTTTTTTAACTAATATGTCATAAAATACCCTATATATTCAATGATAGATGCTATCGTTGGTTCATTTTAATTGAACTTCAATTATTATTCAATTACTATTGGAATATGCTAGAATTGTATATTGCTCAAATTTCTTAATCGAAAGTAATTAATAATAAATATTGTATATATTATAATATTTATTAAATTAATATCAATATATCATATATTTTAAAAAGGATATACTGAATTTCACATAAATATATCTATATATAGCAAACCACATTTTAAATAAAGGTAAATATCTTTAAGCATTAACCAGAAATTTCTTAGCGACTCGATATCTGCGATTACTTTATGTTGCATTAACTCTAATAGGTGCTCACAAATGGCTAAGCTTGATAAACGCACCGATATTGTCTGGCTTGGATGTATAAAGACTGTAAGAGAGTATTATTACTTGTATGTGTATTCAATACAAGTGCTTTGAAAACGTGTCATAAATGTCGCAAAAGTTGTTGTCTAAAATCAAAAGTTTAGTTTGTGTCTGTGGCTTGGGACTATCCTTTGTTGATGATGATCAGTGTTTATGGGTCGCTGCTTACCGTTTTCTTGGCGCATCCATTTGTGTCGCTGCCACCGCCATTTGTGGATGTGTTTGATGTAGACATCAGATCTTCGTTGCCGTCCAGCATAACATCCTGCTCCATGGACTCGGACTCCATGGCGATGTTAATGCAACGCTCCGTTTGTCTCTCGATATTTGCACAGTGTCTGTGTTTCCCTCTCTCTCTCTCTCTCCTTGTCGCTCTCTCTCTCTCTCGCTCGCTCTTTCTGTTTGTCTCACACTAGATATGTGTTTATAGTTTAGGTAAAGGCGCTGCTGGGTTTTGAAATCAAAGTTTCTCGTCTCACATGGCAGCGTTCTGTGGTTTTTCTCTCGCTGTGCTGGTCAATCGGTCAACAACATCATCATCATCGTCGTCGTCGTCATCAACACCGACACCAACATCATAGTCGATATCAATAAAAAACAAAAAAAATGTATATTTGTATATAATTCCGCTCTCTAATTTACTGCCACCCACGCATCACGCAGGGCCATCAAGTTCGGCTCGTTGTCTGCCGGAGGTGTCTGGTTTCATTAGCTGCAACAAACAAGATACAAAATACATTCATATTAATATCGTGTCAAAGTCGGAATGCATAATTTAAAAGGCATTAACACAGCTGGCCAGCCAGCAGGTGAATTCCGAGCCATTATGGCCATGGAGAATGCAACCAGCATCCGTCAAGGATGCATCAGAAAAGAAAAAAAAAAGAACACACTCAAAGTCAGACGGTGGCCCGAACAATGCTTCAAAGTACAACTTGCAGAGTTCAATTAACATTCATCACAGATGCTTTATCTAATTGTGCAACTGCCTAACTGACGGTCTGACTGCCTGACGAACTGACAAAACTGTCTGGCTGTGCCCCCACACTGGTATGCGGGTCAATCTTATAAACTTCTGCCACAATCATCAACCACATTTTTTTTTGTCGGCCTACGACTTTTTTGTCTTCTGTTGTTGTTGTCTTTTGTCTCTCATCTCGAGCATGTGACCCGGTATTTTTTGATCGTTTTGCTACGCTTTTTATGCCCATCTACTAATTAATAATTATCAAGTATTTTTCTTATGTTTCGCCTCAGTTCTTAGCGGCCGCCGCTTGTAATTAATCCCCCAGCTATTTCACTTTTTCTAATAGATATATATATTTAATGCCCAGTTGCAAAGAGCGCGTGGCCTTTAGAAAGTTGTCTTTTCTTGGTAAGTTGACAGTCAATGGGCGAGTTTAAGAGGTTGAAAAGGTCGCGTCGCTGGCGAAAGGTGGGGGGCGTGTAAAAGACAGTTAAGATCTATCACAATTTGAGCTATTAAAAAGCAAGAGTAATGTACACAGTTTATAGGAGGGAGGTGGAGGTGGCCCACTGAAAACATTTTATCGAAAGGGGGGCGTTGGACTACTTGAAGTTGATTTTGACAGCATTGCTATCTAGATAATATAACTTATTCAAATTAAAGCACCTTTTGAAGTGACTCTTCAGCGAAAGTTATAATTAATATGCTTTTAATTGGACTTTATACACTCACAGAAAAGTGCTGATCTAAATTAAGTATGACAGCATTAGAACTCATGTAGTTTTTTGTTCATAATATTACAAGATAATTTTATTTTTAAAAATTCTTAAATATACTATTTATTAACCTTAATTTAAAAGTTGACAGTTGATGTTACCAAAACAGTATCTTAATTGAAATACAAAATAAATCCTTTAAAAGAAACTGCTACTGTAGCAAAAAAAAATCAGTTCATTTATTTAAGTGCACATATTCAGGAAAATATCTTTGAGATACTTTCTGTATATATGATCTTATTGCTTATAAAAAATCCTTCCTAGAGCTTCTTCAGCACATTTTTTTTTACTTCCCTATAATAAGCAAATATTTGTTGATCAACTCAGCCATTCTCTAGGCTGATCTATTATAGATGTCAAGTTTTGCATGGCATTCCTGGTAAAAAAAAAAAAAAACTAGTTTTTATGGGACTGCAGAATGTCTTGGCTGATGCTGACGATGATGATGATAACGATAATGATGAAGATCACACTTCTCATTATTTCTGTCAGCTTTGCAAGCCACATGGTCATGTCCAATGTTATCAGCATAGATGCCAACGCTTTTCAACACTCCACACGTAAGTGGACAACGCAGGACAGCATGAGACAGGCCAAACACGAGAGGAACAAGATGTGCTAGGCACGAGGCAGCTGGATGCTAATCAACATGAGCAGCTCATGGACATAAATATATGTATATATAGAAGAGATTTGCTGGCGAATGCTAATTTGCATATAAAAAATGCAGCTGTAGATTTGTAGATAACTGCAAGTTAAAAGCCAAACAACAATTAAAGCACAAACTTTCAAATTGTAATAATTAACGAACGGAGGGGGGGAGGGGGGGAGGGGTGACTGTAAATGCAACTCTAGCCAGAGTTGTCGAGTTGTCAGCGCAACAATAGATAACTACTAACCACTTACTACCATTACTTAAAATTTAATAACCAACTAACCAAGCGGCCAAGCAACCGACTCAGCAAATTGCAATAATTTACATTTAACAGAAAAAAATAAAGCTAAAGTTGAATATTTTTTTTTTTTTATGTAAGACACGCGGCGACTTTCCAAAGAAACAGCAATGTGTGTGGCAGCAGCTGCGATAGAGAGGGTATAGGTATTAGCCATAATTATTAACTACATAGCGCACAAAATGATAATTAGATAAGAAAAAATAATGCCAAGTGAACAGCTAGCACAGATCAACGTTAAAGTTAAAAAGGAGTCAAAACAAATAACAAAGCAAGCAGCCAAGATCTCTGGCGGCGACATAAGACACACACATACACATGTGTATTTAAGAAACAGATCCGTCTTCACTCTATTCTGCAGCTGAGACTAATAATCACAAAACTAGATACTAAATACTTAGAAGCATGCCGACATTTAGCTACAAATTGTATCAAGATGTTTCGCACTGACGCAGACAGGCGCTGAATTAATAGATAAATGAAAAGAAGAAAAGAAAAGCCTGGCGTCAGGCTGGCAAAAATTCTTTGACTAGCTAGTAAATGCCCAGCAATTGTGCTTTTCTTTAGCTAATTAGCAGCATTAACAGCTGTTGCGTACGCGACATCAAAGAAATCCGCATCAAGCTGCAACAATGGTAACTCTTTGAGCGCTTGCATTACGGCTGCTTTAATATGCAAGAAGCAAAATAATCAAAGACATCTGGTAAAGAGCAAAGGCAAATTTGTCACTGCACACAAGGAAAACAGAAATGTGCGTGTATTAGTTAGCTTTGAAAGCTGCTGCACAGCTCTAATGAATAATGAAATCTTCCAGAAGAAATGCAACTTGCGAAAAACCAAAATTCAGTCAGTTAAAGAAGACTTCAAAAAGGATAATAAAAAAAATATACAATTAAGAGGTACATTACGGTAAAAACAGCTTTCAAGATTATAGAAAAATATTAATAGTTATTTTAAATAATGTATTTATTATATTTTGTAAAATCTTATTATATTTAAAAACTGTAAGAGTATTTGCAATATACGATCATTTTTGCAGTTTAAACTGAAGAAAAAAATAAATAATAAAATTTAATTAGCTTTAGGCCAATATTTTATTACTACAAGCTATTCATAATTTGGGGAAATATAAAACAAAATCTTCCACAAAGCTCACAGTAAATATCATAAATCAAGCCAGCGCATTTTTATAAAATTAACAAATTTTTGTTTAATTTTTTTTTCTAAACCATTCTATCATATCAAAAAATCTTCCAGTCTAGCGAAAACAAAACTCCATTGTGGTGTTAAGGAGTGGTGAACCCCTTCGGCGCCGACAAATCCAAACCGAAAACAATCAACAAAGAAACAACGTTCTGCTATAGCAAAATGCCTAATTAAATATTTATCTGTGATTTCGATCTAAAGAGCAAGAAGCGTATTAGCTTATCTGGCAAGTGAAATCAAAGCGCAAAGTGGCATTACTATAAGTATGGCCAGATTATGAATATGATTCTCAATGGCGCCGCGAAACTCGACCGAGAACAATGGCTTTGGCTTGTTGCTAGACCCCGAAGGAGGTATCTAACTACTTTCAAAGCTACCATAATACGTATAATAACAGTAGTTGGCTGCTCTCGTAGATAAGCGCCGAAACGGCGTTAATGGTCGAGTAAATTAACATGGAACCGACAACGCTGACGACACTTTCCGAGATTCGGTAACAAAACATACAAAAGTGGGGCAAACTGGAAGGGGAGAGAGTATGAAAAGTGCAGTTGTTGTTGATGTTATTTACAATTTTTTTTTTGTCTGTCTGTTTTTCTTCGTTATTTATTTTTTTGTCAATGGAGTTGGCGTGACACACAAAAAGTGTCTGGCGAGCGAGACCAAGTGAAAATGACATTGTAATAAATGTTTAACGTGACTTCAAATTAAAATTGTATTAAAAAAAAAAACCGCCAAGTGACCTATTGGCCACGTACATGAGTAGTGTGAACAAGATCGAATAGCTAAATTAATGTAGCCCTGCTCAGTTTAATAGGCAGAAAATAAAATACCCTAAACAATAAGAAAAGTACTTATAAAAGTAATTATAATTCGAAAATATATCATTAATTATTATAATAAACACTAAGACAGAATAACGATGTGGCGTATGAACATAATTTACATTTCCTTAAAAGCTTTGTGTCAAAACAAAAGAACTTTTGTTTTTACCACCTGTCAATAGTTTTAATGGGTTTAATTAGTTTTAATTATTGCAAACAGATAATTTGTGGCATTATTCTGCAAAAAAAAAAATCACTTTGCCATGTTGTCAAACTAAATTTAGTTTAATATCTTTTAATATTTTTCTTGCCTGAATTGGCTTGCAATAATATGCAATATATTATTATCGATAACATGCACAATTGGTGATCTCGGTGCACAAATTATATGGAAAAAAAGCTTTTTAAATAATCATTTTAAAAATCTACGCTATCATAATTTCACACTCAAACATTTCGATAGCATTTACGATTGTCAAACTCAATCCATAAATGTCATAAAACTAACAAAAAATCCGCCTACCCATTGCTAAGACAGGGTATCTCAGGAATGATAGGCAGGCGTGGTCTTTGGCTAGTAGTTGCTGCTCTTTTGCTGCGGTCTGTCACGCCGCTGTAGGCAGCTGGAAGCTCCGTTAGTTGCCGGCCGCTGACACTAATGACATTCAAATTGTAGCGCCAAAAGAAGCCATAAAACCAAAAAACAACAACAAATCCGAAGAAGAAGAAGAAAATCAAAGCGCAGCTCGAGCTCAACCCAATGCCCAAAGCCACGAGAAAGTGCGACCAGGTCCGAAGGCGTGCAATTGAAAGTGTCGCCGTCGCCGTCGCCGTCGCGCCTGCTGATGTGCAGCCATCAGTCAGTGGAGATGGATGATGAGAGGCAGGTTCGAGCTCGAGTTCGAGTCGCAGTCCATGTCCACTTTTTTTTTCTTAATTCGTGGGTAGCTCATGTGTTCCAAAATAAAAGTTAGACGCGTGATGGTCATGCAATGCGCATGAATGAATTTCAGTTATTTGGCCGCACGAAATGTGGAACCAACTAGTGGATACATAAGATGCAATTGCCATAGCCCCCGTTTTCACTTTACGTGTGTGTTTGTGTTTGCATTACATTTGATGCCAGTTCCCAGTTTGCCAGTTACTAGTTGTCAATGTTGTGTCATAATCAAGTGGTTTTCAGTTAACGAGTAGGGGGGCACAACGCGGCCAGATAATGGGTATATCTGCTGTCATATGACAGCTACGTGTCGATCGAGTCGCCAGTATTTACCATTTCAAACTTAAGCTTTTATGAGATGCATGCCATGTGCTCAGTTTTTGCTTTCAATGCGATTAATGCGGGGTCGATAGCGAAAGTAATTAAATATTACACGTTTCTGGTGGTGATGTAAAACTATCGATAATCAGCACGCTCAAATATATCGTTAATCGATCATCTGCATCATCGATACCAGCAAACTTTTTATAAACTTATTTTATTTTCTTTAAGCTTAAACGAAAGCAGAAACCGTAGGCTTTTACAATGCTATCGATGACAATTATCTAATGTTTATTGTTTTTCTTATCGTTAGTCTTATCGATAGTTCGACTAGACATGTTTCCACTTATGCTTATCTATTTTTTATTACGTTTCCTAATGGATTTTTTCAACACTAAAAACTAAAGTTTGTTTTACTAAAAAAAATCGATTTTCCTTATTAATTATAAGGCCATGTTAAGACAAATCTATATTTTTTTACGAAAGATCTAAATTCAATTTGCTTTTAAATATTGTCAGTTAAAACTTAAAACCAGAACAGAAAAGCTAATCACGCACTGACGATGACTTAATTAGCCTTTTGTCGCGATTTCACCTTTAAACGAAATTAAATATAATTTGTGCTCATCAAGAAAAACAAACAAATTTAACGCTTTTAATTGTTGTGCTTGTTAATTGTTAGAATTAATAGCAATTTACTAATTACAGACTTAAATGCTTATTGGAAATCATACTAAATTTATATTTCATCATTTCATTACACAATGTTTGTAAGAAAATATATATAAACTTCGTGATCACATTTCGAAAAATTTGTTGTATAAATAAAATAATGGAAAAACTGAAAACGTGATCAAAAGAATAAGTTTTGATGTCTAAATAAGCAACTTATAAATCATAGTAGCTGCCAATGCATTATAACCAGGCTAACAAGTGGTGCAAAAGATGGCCAAAAAGAGATTTAAGGATTGAAGGTGTTAAAATTTTGATTATAAATCATTATTAAGCGCACGATTGTCATGACCAGCCTGGCAAAATAATAATAATAATAGCACAAACTGCAAGTGAATTTTCCATTCATATTTGAAGACCTTACACCGAAACGGCACCCACACAGCAAAATAAAAACAAAACAAAGTAAAAATATTTCAAGTGCATTCGCAAAACGTGCAAAACGCAATGGAATTAAGAAAAATAAAATTGCAAACACAAAAAAAAAAAAAAACTTTAGTCATGAAAACTATTTTTGATAGACTTTTGCACTGCGCAGAAAAATAAACAATCAAAACAAAAACAAAAACTGTTCGTCTTAGATATGAAAAATGTATTTGCTGCGCATTTCGTGATAAAATTATTAAAATTTATACTGATAAATACTGATAGTATTTTAGCCACATATTTATTTATTTTTTCGGCCAAGTCATTTTTGGCTGCATTAATTGAAATACAGCAGAAAAAAAAGGAAAGTGAAGTGTGAAATGATGTTGGGCATTTATTGTTGCTGTGCTTGTTGTTGCTGTAACTGTTGCCTTTCCAATCGCATAGGCAACAAACAATCAGCAATCTTGGTATTTCAGCATTTCTGTTATTTTGTAGTTTTTTTTTTTTCTTTTGTTGCTTTTCAATATCATTGTATCTGTAACTTTGTACCTGGCAATTATCATGGTGCTACAAGCAAACGACAACAACAGCAACTTGGACAATTCGACACGCAAAATTTTCAGTTCATTAACATTTCAATTTTCCAATCTCAACATCGATAAGGCCTTTGTGCACTTTCGCTAACTGAGTGCCGCGATAGATATAGATGCAAAGAAAAAAGATACAAATCAACGCTGATTGCATCTGTTAGATTGTCAGTTGGAATGTTGTTGTTGTTGTTTAATCATAGTTATTGACTTATCACTGGCACATTCTTCGCTTGCAATTTGTAACTGTTTGGTGCGACATGCATGTCAATCTAGCGCAATGTAACTGCAGCTATGTATCTGTAGCTGTAACTGTATATACAAATATATATATATATATATATTTGTATCTGTATCCCTGTCTATTTCCAGCCCAGTCGCACCCGAGAGAGGCGATTGCAAATTTGCCAAATCAGCAGCAAATTTGCAAAGGCTGCAAGAGTTTTAGCCGCTTTTATTCGTATCTGTTAACTGCAGCATTTTTGCATTCTAAGCTGCAAATCAAACAACTCGTGCAATTTGTTTTCAATTTCGTGTATCTGTGAGATATTTGCATGTTGCACCAACTGTTGCAATTGCAAATTGCTTGCATCTGTTTGCAGCGTTTGTTGTGTGTTGTTTTTTTTTTTTTTTTTTGGTAAAAGTAACTTTACCTTGCAGCTGCTGTATTCATTAGCCACACACCACAGTTCAAGATCCATCAGCAACGCCCCACAGTTTAGGCCAGGCCAATGGCAAAGCTGTCAAATTTCTTCATTAATAATAACAACAACAGAAAGAATAAAAAACAACAACCACTGTTAGTTAATTCTTGGCTATTTAATCAATCCGCCGCTCGCCACGCTCACTTTTCGGCCTCAAACTGAAACTCAATCTCCGACTTCAGTTCCAAAGTCAGATCCCAGTCGCCAGGGGCCTGACCCATTTCGCGTGCCTGCTATAATTCCTGGCCGTGTCAGCCACATGCGGACGCGAGCTGGGCGCACATATACAACAACAACAACAAAACTACAAAAAATTATATTATTTGCATTAAAAATGAGTTACATGTTAAAAATTTAAATTCGTACACACCCACCACAGGTAAACCACAAGCAACACGCCCAACGGTTACGGCCAGCCCCCGCCCTGCCCCGCCCCGCCCCACGCCGCATAATGAAAATATGTTAAGAACACTTTAAGAGTGTGACGGCATTTTAAATTTGCTCGAGTTAAATACTCTATCCAGTGACTCTTCTCTTAAAGGGCAAAATAAATTGGTTTTTAGTAATTAGTTTGTAAAATAGGTTGCTAAAAAAAAAAAGTTGAAAGAGCCAAAAGTATTATTACAATTACTTTTGGTAATTAAAATAGTTTAAATATAATTACGATGGCAAGAAAAAGTTACTAATAAAATATATAATAAGATACTGTAACACAAATAGCTACTAAGAATATAAATTTCAAATTCAGTGCTAATTCTTGCTATTATAATAATAAAATATTTATATATTTTTGAAGAGGATATTGAATATAGAAACATTTATTCTCGATTTCCCGTTAGCTTTCTATGAAGATCAAATTTATTCAAATAAATTTTCTTTAATTTACCCACAAAATATTCGCACAAATACAGCCTTGCCACAGCAGACACTCTTTAAATTCTAATTTTTCACTGCCGTGAAAACCTTGACACATTTTATTGACTGACAGATGTTTCAAGCACTCCATACAATAGCTCATCAATTATAAGGCTTTGGTTATATTTGACACAAATCATGTACGCTCATTGTCTGACAAGCGTCCAAATCTCTTTTGTGCAGCAAAATAATCAATCCACAAAGAGCATTCAAGCTTCGACATTAGCTTGTTTTCTGGTCTTTGTCTGCCTCTCAAGTTTTCGCAGTGCAACAAAGCTCAGCAAAAAAAAAAAAAAAATACAAAAAAAAAACGTTAAGAAAAGCAAAACAAATCGGCGCATGCGTAGGCTGTTTTTTTTTTATATTCTCTTTTTCCTTCTTTTTGGCTTATATGTTAAGGTTTTGAGGTTAATGTCGCCGTTTGTATGTGCCTCAGATACGTGAAGCAGCAGCAGCAGCTAAATATATTTATGTGCCTCCGGGTTACAAATAGTCCACAAATGTTGCAAGCCAAAAACAAAAAAAAAATCATTAAAGTGAGCAGCCGCATGGCAACGTTAGTTGCCCCTTTTGCCGCACATGCCACGCCCTAACTGGCCCATGCAGCGCACATGTGCAACAGATGCGCTAACTAAACTTTAGGTTTTAATGCGCTTCGCTGCTGTTCATAGAGCCAACAAACAAACAACAACACTAGCAGCAGTAGCAACAACAACGAACAGCAGCATAATATTCTCATTGTTTGGGGCCATGATTTTATGTTGGACCCGGGTCCGGTCTGGTCCGCATTGAATATGGGCGCGTCCAGGCGTTACGCTAATTGCTGACGGCCATTCGCTCGATCGTCAATTCCAATTAGGCCAAGAACTGAGCCATGTGGGCAAATGCTTCTAGGCAATTCTGTGGGTGCACATTATGATAATAGAATATAAATTAAATGCTCGTACATTCTAATTTTAAAAGGGTTAACAAAAAACGAGAATAAAGAGCAAACCTGTATGTATAAATCAAATCTTTGACATGATGTATATTACTATTATTTTCTGTTGTTTTGATTTGTTTTCTATGGCAAATTGTTGTTTATTTCTAGTTTTGCGTCAGTTCCGTTTCAATTTTTGGTTCTTTAAATATTTGAGTGGTCTTAATATACATATATAAATAAGAAAATTATTTGGATACCTTTTTAAACATTTTAAAAATGTAGTGTATTATAGTTTAATTAAAATGTCTCATTTAAATATATACTTATATAAATTTGTCATTATTTTAGTAGTTTTATTATGCTTTTTTTTTGTTGTACATAATTTTACTATTTTTTTATTTTTACAACGCTTCTCAAACTGTTTACAGTTACTCATGCAACCTAAATAAAACACCTCAACGCATTTTAAATGATGGAAAAAATTATTAAATTAGCCCCGTTGTTAGTCAAGTTTTTTTGTTGTGTTAAAGCCCACTGCATGGCCTACCTCTACTATTTTCCATGGTACTGTAATTATTTAGGCTGTTTTTTCGTTACTGCCTTGCGTTGTTGTTGTTTTTGTTGTGTCGCAGCGATTGTTGCAATTAAAAAGTTAGCTGTTTTATCAAACGGAAATCGTCCCCAGCTTTTTAGACAGGCACACACATACAAACACATACACACATACACACTCTCATAGGCCGTCTTAGACACCTTGTGCTGCGAGTGTTGGCTGCACTTTGGTAACGGAAGTCGTTGACTACTTTTTATATGAGGTACGTTGATTTTTTTCGTAAGTAGAAACAACACAACAAAAAAAATAAACAAAAAAGCTACATAGCAAATGTTAATTAAGTTGTTGTTATTTATGGTTATGCAACGACAAGTTGGCTTCTGTTTTTTCTTTTCTTTTTTGACTGATATAATTGCGTTTTTGTAATGTTCATAAAATGATTGCACGACTTTGCGAGAATCGTAATAGTTAATAGATTAAATATATAGAGCGATGGCAGATTTGCTTTGATTTTGGATATTTAAATTAAATAAAACTTGATTTTACTCACCAATTTTAGCTAATGTAATTATTGTCAGTGTTTAAATTTCTGAAAGAAAAGAAAATATATATATGTTTAAAAAGCGAATCTAATAATACATGTAGTCAATAGAGAGTTTACAGACATGCAAATAATTATAATATAATTATATATTACTATATAGAAAGTTAAAATAAAGTAAATATATAAAATAAGTATTTAAAAAAAAACAAACAATTTAATTAGTATATATCTTCAACCAATAAAATCCATTTCTTCCTCTATATGCCTAACTTCCTTATCAAACAATCGTATTATATTGACAGAGTCTTTATTAATTTGTTGACTGATTGCCACAGCTGTCAAAGACTTTATAGCCCATTTCATAAGGCTTACCCATCAATTTGGGTCACAGCTTGTCTATAAGCCTATAACCTAAGGTCATCTGATTTTGACACAATAACCCATATAAACAGGCGAACACACGAAATAAAATCCGATAAATTGCAGTCGCTGCCATGCTTCTAATTCCAATAGCAACAATACAGAAACCCCTTTGTCGTCACTTCTGCTTTTGAGCAGAAGGTGTAAAAAACGATGCACCAATAAAAATCAAAGTCATAAAATCAACACGCAATCCCGAAATGCGTTATTGATTTTGAGCTGGTACATATTAATTTTTATGGCGTTGATAATTGCAAAACCAAACAAAACAGAAATTCAGACCGAGTCTGAGATTGAGACAAGAGCGGAACATAAAAGCACATGTGTCGTATGGGTAATGAAAAATCGAAATATACAAAAATACAAATCGATTGCATAATAATCGTGAAAAGCAAGAGGTAGACAACAAAAACAAAGCTTGACCAACACAGATGTATGTGTTATAATAACAAAACCCAAATACCAAAAACAAAATTAAATAAAAAACCAACTGTAAATTGGTTTTGTACAAATTTGTTGGCATTAACCTTTGGCATTTATTTTTGAGAATTAAAGTTTATATAAATATGTATGTGTGCTCATACTTATAATCGTTTGGCATGACGGATCAGTTATGAAATTGTTTGGCCCACGCCTCAGCACACCCTGAAAATGTCAAGTGTAGACGACGCTGCAGCATTGCTGCACACAGAATCAGCAAAAGTATCTGACAGATACATACATCAAATGCTGCTGCTGTTGCTGCTGCTGCTGCTGCTGCTGTCGTGTGTGGTTTTTACTTAATTTACTTTACTGTTATGTTTTGGCTTTCCGCTTGTTAGGCAAGCGGCAGCAGCAGCAACAGCAAATGCAACGTTTGCGAAACCGGACAGCGGAGGCAGAGCACAGAACAAAAATGAAAAGCTGCGCTTAGAGAGACGAAGAGTATAATATACCATATGCTTGCTTGCAGATGCTACTTTAGCAAATAAATTATAAACTTAACTGAGCTGGGTTGGTTCATTACAAAAAATCAATAAAAAACTTGCAGTTAAAAAAACTTCAATCGCTTGATTTGATTTTAAAATAGCTAAATTCTGATTTAAACCAAAACTTAATTCATTTAATTCTAACTTTTCTGGTTTTTATATTTACTGCTTTTTTAAGGGAGCAAATTTTTATAAAATTGAACTTTCATATAAAAAGTTAATGATAATTTAACAGCGTAAAACAGCTTTTTACACTACCACAAGCCTTTCTCTTGGCTCGAACCCAGCTTCGTAAATTGAACATAATTTAAAAAATGTATACAAAATAATGAAAACTTATCGTTCTGCTTTAAAATTTAAAAAATTATTTAATTAAAATTTGACAATCCAATGTGGTGTTTTTTTTTATCCTAACCATTTTTAAAAATAAATGCTTCAGTTTATATATGTTAACTTTTGTTGAGAGCCATGCCAAAAACTTAATTAAAAGTATTATAAAGTAAAGTAATAAAAAGTACTTAAAAATGATATGAAAGTAAATACAGACAAAACAAATTTTTCTTTATGTTACTTTGTTCTGCTCAACATTAAAATTGTAGGTAAATTATTTACACATTAAAGTCATATAACAGGGTATTCGGATAAGATAGGCTGTATATATGAAGCGTTACAAATGTCTTCACAAAGTTCTAATGCTCGCTCTGTAGCTGCCACTGTGCATACGTATAATAATGCGAGATTATGTTGGTCAAGAGTGCCTGAGAATAGCACCATCAACAACAACAGGTAGCTGTAGGGGGCCAGGCGGGCGTGCGCAGCAAAAGTGGCTGACCTCGAGAATTCTCTTCTCTCTTCTATTTCGCATTCAACTCTTTTGCAACCGGCCAAGGCAAAAAGGCATCACTCATACGACCCACTGTCTGCGTCGGCCAGCGCCACAGCCCCAGCCCGCGACCAGTTTTCAGTTTTTGGCTTAGAGAACGTCGTTTTATGCCTCGATATGGTAGCTTGATTCATATAAGATACACAGAAATATGCACAGCAAATAGAACCAGAGTTTGTTTATCTCATCGCAACGTTACGAAGATGGGCAGAGCGATTGAAAGATTCGCAGATGTAGCTCAGATTGAAGTGTAGGGGAATTATTACATTGGTGCATCTTTATTTGTCTGACCGCGGTTTGACAAGCGCTGCTACAGTTTAACAGCCACTGTGCGCTCACAATTTTCAGCGATGGCAGTTTTATGTGCATTGGTGTTTTGTGAATACGGAATACAAGACCATAAAGTGGGATTTATAATAAGATTTAATTAAGTTTTAGAAAAATACTGATAATAGAGAGAGCTAGAGAGAATGGAAAGAGAGATAAAAGAAAATGATATAGGGATAGATCAAAAAATATATTATTGTTATATAAATAGATAAATAGTAAGGAGCGAAAAATATGGAGATAGCTTAATGAAAACAAAAATAAGGAAGAATAAGAAAAGAGACAGAAGATAGATGCCAAAAGACAGATAGAAATGTTAAGAGATGATTTTAGAGTAAGAACGAGGGAGAGGGAAAGAGTGACAGATAGAATGAGCGAGCGGAAAAGACTTAAATATAGACAAACGAATAAAAGTTAACAAATGAAGGATAATTGGATAAGCTGCCTGCTTCAATCAATATAATTGATGTAAGTCTATTAATTAAACTTAAGGCTAAATTCCCATAAAGTTATTTTCATAGAAATCAAGCAGTTGTAATGTTTTTAAAAATGGCAAGAATTTAGCAAAAATGCGTGGTGTGTTAAACATGAAGCATTTAAAATTTTAATTCCTAATGCAATCATTGTAAAACATGAGGCACTAAGTTGCGATTTGGCAAACAGAGAGACTGAGCTAAGAGCTTTTCAGCTGTGGTGTTTGTGCTGAGTGCTCATGCTGGTCGGAAAACACTCATTTGACAACCAACTAATATGGCTAACAAAAGCGAACAGAACGTGTATTTAGCCATGGCTGACAGATGAGCTAAGCAAACACGGCTCGGCATTAAAGCGGGCTGAGACAAAAGGCGTGAAGCCTAATACGATGATGAGTGCTTACGTATAATGCCTATGAATAAACCGGGGCCTGCAGACGAGGCGACCAAAGTAGTAGACAAACAATGTCAGGGCTCGAGCTACGGAGCTTCAGCCGGAGCTGTGCCGCAGGCACATGGATAAATGTGTGGCTCAGGTTAGGGAGGACCATAATGACAACATGACATGCAAAGTTTTGTCAAAGCAGCAGACAGTAAACAATGTATGTATGTTGCCAAAGGATGAGCGCTCCCCCCTATATTCCAGACAGACGGGGTTTAAGTAGCCAATGGATGCGGGCCTTAATCAACAGCAGCAGTTACTTTTTTTTTAGATATATATTTACATTGTACTCATCAAGAGTGGTTAAAAGAGGATGTAATGGGTATTATATTTATACTGGCAGCTGTAATCAGCTTTAACAGAGAGACTTTAGAAACTACAGACGAAATTGAAATCAAAATTCTCGTATTTCACAAGCAAAAACGAGTTATACATTTTTTTCGATTACTTTACCCATTGATAAATATCGAGTGTAGCTTTTTTAGCACATCTCTAAGATTAAAATAATTATATTAAACCTTACAACAAATTATGAAATTATTATTATTACACGCACTTTTCTAGTTGTAAGCACAGCAAAGAAGAAGCTGTCCAAACTCAAGTCCAAGTATATAAAAAAGTTTACGACATCCTAGCTACAGGGTATCTCCCAGTCAAGCACTCTCGACTAGAGCATCATTGGATTTATTTTTTAAATTTTTTATTTTAGCACGTTATATGAATAACTAATTGAGAGCGTACACCACAACACGTACGCGAAAAAGATGTGTGTATGCAGGGGCCGAAAGGAATGTGTGTAGGTATCCATAAGATACATGTGTATCTCGAGGGCATTGCCAGTTGAGGGCGTTGCGCCAAAGCATGACGTAGCATAAATACAAGACAAGCGTACACAAATCTCAGCTCAGAGCGTTCAGCGCTTGGCCGGCACAAGAAGTGGAGTAGGACAGCGGCAGATGCGGCAGACGACCAGGTCCAAAGATGAGGCTACAGCTATTGCTCTTCTACTTTGTTGTTGTTGTTGTGCTAAACTGGTAGCACATTTTGCCAGGGCTGAGTCATCCGAATGGCTATGGAGTCACAGTAGCCGCTGGCTGCCTGTTGTTTCTGTGTTTTGCATTAGGCCAAGTTCGATGACTAAGCATTTGGATTCTGGTTCTGCGCTGGCTTCCACTCTCCCCACACTGTCTGCCTGCCTCCTGTCTTCCCCTGCTCGCAGGGCTGGGGCTCTTCAATCAGTAAACAGCCGGCCGGCATAGCTTTAATGTGACCGCATCTCGGACTTGATTACTGCTAACCCAACTCAGATGCAGTCACAGTCGCAGTCGCAGACTCTGTTTATTGTCATGCTCATTTGGGGATCAGGGTTTTTTGTTGTTGTTGTGTGGATCACTTGAACTTGGATTTCACAGGCATATGTGAATATGTTGCAATTGCATTGCATTTATTTATTTATTTTTTACTGCATATTTTTATTTTTTTCGTTACAATTTTTGTTTTTAGACATTGAGAATAAATTTAAGGAATTAAATCGCTCGATCAATGAGGCTTGTATTTAATAATACATATTAAAATTAATGTTTGCGGCATAAATTTCAACCTTTTGCACTAACAAACATTTTTTTGAAAACAAAAAAAATTATAAATGCTTTAAAGCCAACAAGATAAATAATAGAAAATAAGGAATAACAAAACAAATATAATAATATAAAATACAATTTTAAAAAAATAAATACGTGTATTCTACAATTGCTCATTATTCGTAAATAATCTCTTTAAAATCAAATGCATTGGTTAAATGTTCATGCCCAAAATAGCAGCAAGCAAACATACGTAAAGCAACAACAACAACAAAAACAACAACCACAACGGAGAATGTCTGCTCTAATGGGACGCTTTTCAAAGCCAATGCTTGCGAAACCGTGACACACGGGCGAAGGCCAGCCAATAGAGATGGCAACAAAATAAAAGACAGAGACAAAATAAATACACAAACATAGCTGATGACGCTAGATGGGATAATACTCTTGATGATGATAGAGCAACAGCAGCCAGCGCGAGGCAAGCCAAAAAAAAAACAAAAAAAAAAAGAAAAGTCAAAACAAAAGCCGCAACAAAAACAAATGAAACAATTTGCATACAAAAATAAAGCATGACAAACGCACAGTTTGAGAGGCTGCAGTCGTTCTCCAACTGCGAGCTTGGTGCACTCAATCTGTGGTCCACTCGCTCTCTCTCTCCTTCTCTCTCTCTCTCGCTCTTGCGATTTTCCTCTAGCCATTTGCAACTGCTGATTTAGTTAATTTGCAGCGATTTCCAGTTACTTTTGCCATTCATTGGCCGTCGATTTGTTGGCCGCTTTTAATGGCCAGGTTCGCTGGTGGAGCGCATCGCATCGCAGCGTTGCCATATCGTCTATAATTTATGGTCGTTGCTCAATTTGCATGGAAGTGTGTCTATTTGTGTGTGTGTGTGGCTGCGCAGTTCCAATTACAATCAATACCTAATTTCAATTTCATTTGAATTACTCGACCCTGCTCTTGTTGTTGTTGTTTTTCTACTGATCCAAGCTAAATGCGCTATTGAAAATTAAACAAAAAAAAACTATGATCTTTAGGATGACGCAGGTTAAATACCCTTGTGACATATTACAAATATTGCTTTCCTACAAAAACACAATTGTTTCTATGGGAGCTACAGTATATAGCATACCGATATTGAAAAGATTTTGCGCATGTATTAGAAGCATAGTAACGCCGACAATTGATGAATTTTGTCAACATATCTTGGAAAGTAAAAAAGTTGTTCATAGAAGAACACATTTTTCGACCGATTTTTTCGATGTCAGCTATTTGATATTGTTGTCTGATGTTGACAAAACTTTGCAGATATCTGCGGAGCAGATTAACATTTTCAATTTTCAAGTTTCCTCCATATATCTTGAAAAATAAAAAAGTTTTTTATACAAAAACTAATATTTCAATGACATCTATATGATGATATCGTTGGCTATTTCGACTGACTTCGACATATGTACTGGCTACGACAAAAAGGCGAATCAGTGCAAAATTTCATCAAGATAGCTTTACAACTAGGGACTGAAGGACTAAGGAAATCGAGGATTGGGAATATATATATAGTTTATCTTCTGCTACAGGTTACACAATTTATACCCAAATAAAAATACCCGCTGCAAGCGTACAAAATTACGCTCGCAAACACATACGCTGAAAGAGATATTCACCCACAAATAGAATTCATTGGGTAGATTCAGCACAATGATCGCGCAAAATTATTTCCCCGACTTTGTTGTTGTTGCTTCTGTGTTAATTTGTTGTTGGGGCTGCTTATTCATTGTTGTTGTTGTTATTCTGTATTTTACAAGTGAAGTGGAACAATTTTGTTCGTTTTACTCTTTGTGGGGCGATGTTTTTTTTCGAAAGAGTTACGCTTGCGAATGTCTCGATAAGCAATTGATTTAATATCGTTCGTTTTACATGGCTAAACAAACAGGGGCGGATTTCCTCTATAACATCTGAAATGGCAGTCCATATCAATTTGAGCAACATTATGCTGAGCCAAATTCAGCTATGTAAAATATTTCCCAGGGAAAAAGATGAAGAAAACAATTACTTTTCTTTTTGGTTATGCAGAACAGAAGTGCCGATAAAATTAAAAATGATTTGCAATAAATTTTGCTTCTGTAGCTAAGCCCAAATTAATGCGATATGGAAATCGCTTCGATGTTTACACAAAATATATAAATGAAATGCTTTTAAAACTTTGAAATTAAGATACACCATTTTTTTAACATTTTACTGACAATAATAATAAAATAGTTTTAAAAAAAATAATACAGCTCTTTACAAGTATCTTTTGTTTGACTTTCTAAATTAAATTTATTGTATAATCATTTAAAATCCATTTACATTTAAATTAAAATATTTTTAATAATAATTCTTTCAGTCTGATTCAAAAAAAAGCTCCAAAGCTTTTGTTCCTATACATACAAGTATTTGACTGTCGCTTACATTCGATATATGCATTACCGATTGCATATGGCCAGCTCCCTTTGGTAAAAAGCCCATTTTGTATCAATTTGTTTAATGGTGAATAATTTGCCTACCACAAACACGTCGCAAATGCCATTTTGCTCATTTATCTTATAAGTATATGTTACACGTTATTTTATGCAAATTGTTTTTCTTGGCGATCTATAATACTAATAGTGAATTTTTTTTTTTGGTTTTTGGCCGGCGTTCGACACACCCACCTTAAGAGCGTTCATTATTTAGCAAACGAACATTCTAAAAAAAATTAAATATTTGGTTTATTGTTGGCCAAGTGAAATCACAAATATTATGGCAAACAGATGGCGCCGTAATCGTATAAGCCAAGTTTATGGCGTTTAATTAGGCATGAAGCAAACAAAAAATAACAATCAAATGCAAAGCGCAACCACAAAAATTCGAAAATTAACTAAGAATCTAAACAAAGGCCAGCGACTTGCGGGCTGCCGTTGACTGATTTGTCTATAATTTCAAAAAATATTTCGCATATACATATACTATTCGCACACCTATAGCCTATACCTCCCCCGGGCCCGGGCTGTAACTCGGCTCAAATGAGAACAGCTAACATATAAGACGTGACGGGGCGCGCCGACAGAGACCCCAGAGCCGAGCAATAGCGTAAAGCTGACTGCCTGAATGTCTGGCTGGCGTATCTCTCTGGGCATCTACTTGCTGTTGTACTCGTATCTGGCAGGCCGCAATTCAAAACGCGTAATTGTTACACCCTGATTACGCGAGCACAACAAAAAACAATTTATTAAAGATGAAAATTAACAACAACAAAAAATATGTACACATATGTGCACACACATACATCATATAATATATACATATATATACGACAACAACTCAGGTATAGGTACAAACAGATAAGGCCTGCAATACAATAGCCCTGCTGAATTTTTTTTTCACAGGCCGCTAGATGGCGCTGTTGTCATGCGAATGTTGCAAGTTAACTTCGTTTGCCACTTTGCCATTTTGGGCGTTATGCGTGTGAATAAACGTTGGAGAAGGACAGAGCAGCTCTAGGCCAGATGAAGAAGAATACGAAAAAGAAGAGGGAGAGAGAGGATAGAGTGAGAGGCTGCTTGAATGCACTGGCAAGCTGCATGCTTCGCTGAATTCATAGTATTTGCTGCCTGGCATTTGCATACGATGAGAAGCGAGGAGAGAGGCGCTCGTTGCACGCAACCTAACCTTTTTGTTGTAGTTGTAGTCAACAGATGGGGTTAAGCCACGTTCGAAACAGTTAATATAGTGGCGGTATTAAATCAAGTTTATGTTTAGCATTAGCAATTAGCAAGATCTGATAAGAAATCGAAACACTTATTTTATTTATTATTATTTATTACGAGTCTTTCACTGATTTTCCACAAGTGCAGGTGGATTTACTAGTATACATATATATAGAGTATTTAAAAAATAATAAGCATTATGGATTTAACAAAACCTGGTAAGAAATTGTAACAGATATTATATAAATACGGACCAAGAATTGTTTTTATATATGCAACCTTTTAGTTTTTCACTCAGAATACGTGAAAACGTATGGATAAGCATAATGCCATGCACAAGATCTGATAAGCTATTCACTTGTTCTTGGCAGGTGGATGCACTTAGATTTTGTGCATTTTGCCGACGAAACACGCAGAGATTTAAAAATGTCATTAAGATCAATATGTAAAAAAACCAAAAAAGGTTTATTTCAAAAGTTTTTAACACATATTTCAAACTTGTAGGTTGAAACAGAAAATGAAAGCTATGCAAACGGTCAATCAATCAATCGAGTAATCATTTAATCAGCAGTTAAAAATATTATAGAGACAACGTTTTTTTTGAAGTAGAAAAAAATATTACAGATTTGTATTTATGAACATAAACTGTCCTCTAGATCTATATATGTAAACAAATAAGACTTTATGTAGATGTAGTAATAGATCATGTTGTGCTAAGTCTGTGCTTTAATCAGCATATCAATTGGTAAATATAGTAATGCATTATAAAGTTCCCCCGCCCACGTTATGTCAAAATCTAACATGATTATGGCCAGTCCCACAGCGCAGATCAAAGGCGACTAGAAAGCACGGGGCAAACACACAAAAACAAAAGGCAAAAACAAGATAGAAAAAGCAAAAATCAACAACAACAACAAATAATAATGAAAAGCAATCATTCATTTGCAGCACAAAGTCATTGCTAGACATTGCAGAGATACATATCTAATAGATGCGATAGCTGGCTAACAAAGCTCAAAGACTTGGGGCGCCAAACGCCTTTTTATTTATTAAGAATTACGAGTGCGACTACGGCTAGAAGACTAACGAAAAATCAAAAGCAGCAGCAGCTGCTGTTGCTGCAAGAAAAAGCTGGCAGAAAAGTGTTATAAATGAAGTAAATCAAATGCAAAAAAAAAAAGGCGAAAGAGAGAAAAAAAATCAACGCCTACGCGATTGGAAATGCAACGGAAAAAACTGTGCCGAACATTGATGAAACATATTTCATATAAGCATATAGTAGTATATGCAGCAGGCAACAGACCCGGCAGCTAGCCTAGCTAGGCATAGATCATTTCTGGGGCTATTTTTAAGCAATCCCCCACACACACACAAATACACACACTATAGCTATTGTATCTATTGGATGCGTTTAGAAATTGTGCACGCCTGGGTCTCGGTCCTGGGCTGCTCCCGACTAGAGTTGGGCGCGTGTCGTGTTTTCTTACGTGACACTAACGACTCAACACGATATGATCGTGTTAGAAAAATCAAATTTCGTGCTGATCCATGTCGAGGACATCAATTCAAACAAGCAAGAAAATTTTTGAAAAAACATTGACTACAAAATTTTAAATTATTTTACATATATATAGTTCTAAATTATTTATCGTTTATCCAGAAAAGTATTTTGTTCAATTAATTATTTAAAGGTATTAGCGTGAAATCGTGCGTGTCTTGATGTTTTTGACCGCATGTATTTAAGAAGTGTGGTTCGTGTTCGTGTTAAAAAAAATCCGACATCCGCCCATCTCTACTCCCGACTGCCGACTGTGGCTGTCATTTTGATTTTTGCTCGACATGTGCACAAGAGCAGGCGCTGCTTTCATCTCTTGTGCATCTAACAGATGCAGCTTGTATCTTGTAGCTGTGCGTAAATGTAAATGTAGCTGAATTCGTATCTGTATCTGTACACGTGTAACTATAACGCTTTGTTGAAAGCTACAACAATCGGGCAGACAGACAGACAACTCAGAGAGTCGTCTCAACACAACTTGCACGTCAAATTAATTTCATTCAATTTAAATGCAATTTGACGCTGCTTTACTCGCTACGTTCCACCATATGTGTTTATATGTCGAGAGGATAGTATATATAAGTATTTGGCTGTATCAGTCAAGCAGATATCTGCATAGACACCTCACCTATCCTATCCTATCCAATCTCACGTTAATGATGCAATGCGCCATGTGTGAGACGGTAAACTGTGCGTTTTATTTGTGATATGCCTTTTGATTAACGACCCTTGGTACAAGTTTTGCTTTATGACTGCCACAACAACAACGTGGATATTTCTGATCATGTTTTGTCTTTTCTTTTTTCATTTCTTTCTAATTTGTTGTAAAATCATTTGATAGTTTACCTTTTCAAATTGTCTAGCTGAGTTACGGAAGGGGTTTGAGGAGGTTTGTTGTAGTTTTCGTTGGGTTCTGTAAGTATAAGAAATGGGAAACAAATTTTTAAGTAAATTAGAATTATTAACGGTATTAAAACCAAGTCAAAATGGCTCCAAGTTTCAATAAATTAACTATATTCAAATAAAGCTTATAAATTATGATGATTAAGTTAGTATACGAAAACAAATGATATAAATATGAATAGTATTTAAATAATTTAATCCATATATCACGCTTAGAAATTTGTTCTTGAATAATTTGATATTAAGTGTGAATTATTGTATTATTAACAAAATTTTAATTCATTTAATAATTTTTTAAATATTTAACATTTAACTCAACTGGCCACATTTTTCTTTAAGCTTTGTTAATTAAAGCTTAAATCAAGTAGCTCATAAACTTAATGAAATCAAATAAATATTCTGCTTTCTGATGAGTTGTCGAGCTTCTTAAAACGTTCGCGCATCATTTGAAAAGTCATTAAACTTAAAACCCGAACCCTACCTGAAGCTATGGGTTTTAATATTTAACAGCTTAAGCTAAGCCGCCCACAAATTAAAAATTTGGTATTTTAGAGGCGCATTTAAAACTACTAGGAGGAGAGGGGAAGTTGCCTGTAACGCCTGCAACTGAATTGGATCCAAGGTCTGAGACGAGTTCTTCTTGTGTGACCCATTAAACGTTTACCGCTAACGACATTCAATAATCATTTAAAAACAATAAAACTCAACCAAGAGCCTTCAGTCTATCATTAAAAACAAGTTTATCTGGATTTAAAAAAATATTAGCTTAAACTACCTAAAAGTGGAAAAAAAAATCTAAATTGGAACGTAGTAGAAAAAATATAAATAAATATCATCATAATTTTCCTTATAACTGGACTGTGCTGTAGGTAACAGCCAAAGCCAGATATCACCATGAAAAAAATTGTTTGTGCCAAATGACATTTATATTTGCCAAGTATTGTCCAGTTATTTGTTGTGGCTAATTGGCGTACCATTTGCAAGTGGCATTATCTGCAAGATTTTCTCAGTGCGCAGCTAAAAAGTTAATTTCTTCTCTTAGGCATCTAACAAATGAGCGCAAGTTTTGTACACCTAAATGTGTAAGAAATTTATGTTCGTGAAAATTCTACGGTTATTTAGATGATCTTACCATGACACAGTTACATGAAGCTTATAAAATAGTTTAAAAGAAAAGCTTAGAGAGCATTAATTTAGATTAAAATCTCTAAGGCTGAAACTAGCGCAACTGTTAAATATTATATTTGTTATCATATATGTTATCTAGATTTTATGATTTAGAATCAAGCATATCAATATGTAAACTTTAGTATTTAAACTCGTATATATTTTTACAGTAGGGAATGTATATGTAAGTATATAGATTAACATTTGATTAGGCTGTTTTCGAAATTAAACTATTTTCACCTATTATTTCACTTATTAAAAATTTATAATCTTTTTCTTATATCATTTACAATAAGATCAGCAGTCCTACATATTTAGTTTAAAGCTCTCTCTCCCTCTCTATATATTTTATTTATACCCTTATTATTTATAATAATTATAGCTGTCTAATCTTCATTGGCCACACGCTTTGACCATTTAACCGCTCCAATTTTTGTGCACACAAATCATCGTCGCAACTTTCATAACTTTGCCCGTTAGTGATATAAGAAAAGGCAAAAATGTACTGCCATTGCCATTAAGTATGGCAATTTTACATCTATGGGCAAAATTTTTGGCAATTTAATGAACATATATATATATAAATTTCTGCTCAAGTCACATAAATTATAAAATTATGAAATATTGCAGCATTAAAATTGATTGCGCCTGAAAACGAAATTGACAAACGCTTCATCAATTTTCTGAGTTTGTTGTTGCTGGTCATCATCAATAGCTCATTTCAACAAGCTGCAAAAAGTCATTAAACTTCAACTTAAATAACTTTTGTTGTTTATGATTTTGTTGTGATTGTGATTGTTGTTGTTGCTATTGCTGGCATTTTGAGAGGTGTCTTTGAACATTTTAACAGTTTTGTTTCATAGAAAATTATGCTAATTTTAATGGTTTGACTAATATATATATGTGTGTGAGTTTTTGGTTGGTATTTATTGAATACCATTTAAAAATGTGTAAACGAGAGTATATGCATCTATGGGTCTTTTAAGTAGTAGTAGTAGACTTATTCCTTATCAGGGCTATTTTTTGTCTCTGAGACTATAAGAACTAAACACCTTAAAAACCGTAAAATATTAAATACCTCTTTTAAAAAGTTCTTCGCTTCGCCCAATTCAATGATTATAATATTATTTAAGTAGATTTCTAAGAGCTACGGACTGTAGTTTTTCGCATACTTTATCATATATCATCATAAACAAACCACAAATTCCAAAATATTTGTTGTGCCGAGTAGAGTACGAGGCATCTCCTAGTCAGGCACTGTCAACTAGAGCAGTCCAATAGTTTTTGGATACATACATATTTGATTTTAAATTTTTGTTTGTGTGTGGCTTTGCATTAGCATTTTGGTTTTTGTTTCCACTTAATTTATTTCTGTAGCATTTTCAATGTCAATTTTGTTTTTGCTTTTATACACGTTCATGAAGAAAAAAGAGTATATCCCATTAAAAATTTATGTTTCATGTCATTTTGGTCATGATTTGTTCTATAGATTGATTCTGTATTTTAAACATTTATTGAAAATAAAATGTATTTATTTGTTTGAGAAAAAAAGACTTATTTTCGAAGCACATTTTGTATTGTTGGTTGTTATTGCACTGTGAACGAGTATTGGCGCTGTCTGTTACACCCGACTGCAAGGTTCTTACTTGTTTTCATTATTTTTAATTTTTCACTGGGCTAAAGAAAAGCAAAACCATAACTCAAGTGTTTGCAGATTTCAGATTTCTTCTTTTTAATGGCTGATGTGTGACAAATGTTAAATGCAATTTTCATTTATTTATGGGGATATTTATTTTAATGTTATGATGCCGACACCGACGATGGCGTTGACCCTGAGACACGAGAAAGTTGTGTGTGCTTTTTTTGTGCATGGTTTTCATTATTATTTTTTAAATGTTTTTCATTTTCATTTTTTGGAAAATCTGTCATAAAAAGCAGCTGCATTTAAAAATAAATGTTTATATTTGTGTATGCCATATTAAAAAGATTTTTTTTTATTTTTGTGAACATAATTTATATATTTAAATATATATGTATATATTAACATGCGAATTGTCAGGCCATTTGACAGATTTGTGTCACATTTAGCGCATGTCAAAGAAAACGCCCCCAGTGGCCCTGAAATAGAGCAGCGTGGCATTTTCCTTTTTTTTACGCATTTTGTATTCTTCGTTTCGAGTAAAGTAAATAATTATATATGTATATGCTGTATATGCTGTGCATATATGTATTTGTATAGTATGGATCGTATTTTTGCAGCTGGCCTTGCGTCGTTCTATAAACACATATTTTGCATTTGCTATTCTAGAGCTTTTTTGAGTTTAATTAATAAATTTTTGTTTAACAACCCCTCTACGCCTCTCTTTTAAGCCCCCTCCTTAACACTGGAATGTTTACAAGTGTGAATGGCGCAGTTCTTCATAATAATAAACAACAAAAACAGCGCTAAAATTCTATAAACAACTCACAAACAATTCTCACTTTAAACTGTGCCCCGCAAGAAGGGCGGGGCGGCATGTGGCGTGGCAGGGCAACGGTTTTTAGGTGCCTCATTGTAACAAAAAAAAATATATATATATATTTTTTAAATGTGAAAGGCAACATTTCTCCAAATAAACTTTTTTTGACCGTTTTTACTGTTGTATATTAGGAGCTTGTAATTAGGTGACTTATTGAACTAAGGTGGGCCAAATCTTTCCTGGGGGCGTGGTTCCGAATAGAACACTAGTAAAGGTTTTCGACAACTTAATTAAGTAATTATACAAAAATAAATAGGAAAAAACAAAGAATATTACAAAACTTTTTTTTAAATGTCTTCATAAACAAACACCAGGAAATTAAAAATCATGCGATTAAGACATATAACTGTGAACTGACTAATCTAGACAATTTAATGGCCTAATAAAAATGTTAAATAAATAATAAAAGTCATTTCAGCTGCAGAAGAAGCTGCAGAATTTACCATAAGCACAAACCTTGAAAGGAAATTGTCACCAAAAAATAAATAAAAATAAAAGAAAAAAAACTGGACTGGCTTATCGCAGTGAAATTTGTTCCAATATCTTTAAAGCCAAACAGCAAAAGGCCAACCAGTTGGCATCCATCTAATTTGGCAAATAATTTACAGTTTGGCCATAATTTATGTGCATGCATAATTAAAGAGAGACAGAAACAGACAGCTTCAATGGTATTCTATAGCTAATCCAAACCAATTATTGTCCAATAAAACAAGCTAAGATCAATTAGCATATTTTGATAATTTGCAACTAGTCAATAGTTGCGTCAACAACAGGTTGGAAAAAATAAAACAAAAAACCAATCTTATGAAATTCTTTCCACAACAAGTCGAACATTTAAATGTAAAGAACCGGCTGTTGCAAAGGGCCAAGTTCACAAAGCGGGGCTAAGCAAAGCAGCTGCTTGGAAACTGTTGCCTAACAATTTAAATTTAAAGATATGCATCATTTTAGCCAGCCAAAGAATTTCTCAATCGGCAATTTCATTGCCAGCTAAATAATAATAACAATAAAACCACATCACAAGCAAAAACAGCTGCATTGTTTCTTATTTGCCTTGTCACATCATGTGCACGTTTAGTTAATTTTACAATTTGAAAATAAAACACATTTCGCCCCTATTATTCATTCACCACAAAATGATTCGATGACATAAGCTTCCTATTTAAATTGTGATTTTTGATTTTAGCC
Organism: Drosophila colorata; assembly: GCA_035041545.1. Classification (NCBI taxonomy): domain Eukaryota; kingdom Metazoa; phylum Arthropoda; class Insecta; order Diptera; family Drosophilidae; genus Drosophila; species Drosophila colorata. The sequence continues at coordinate 10,289,832 of JAWNLD010000680.1, forward strand.
AACCAACTTAGCGCTTGCAGGCAACAGAAAATAAATAAATAAAACCAATTAATGTGAGAAACAATAGGGTATAGTAAATGTGGGCGCTCTTCGAATATTTCAATCATGAATCGACACATTGAGGCATTACAAATTTAAAACACGCACGGCCCGAAAATTTGGCTAACACGAACTGATAAAAACACAACACGCACGACTTTTTCAAAGGTGAAATATTTAGCTTACATATTTTAATATTCATTTATTTTCGCCTTTTTCTACTTTTTAAAATATGAAATGATTGGCTTATATATTTTTATATTTATTTAATTTTCTATAGTACAGTGCTATACTAACGAAATTATTCATTCGATACCCTTTTTATCAGTGCAATGTTTTTAGCCAATCATCTTCCTGTTTCTTTTTATTGCTATACATTTAAATTACTATTTATATATTTTCGATTGGCAATTTTACTTTTCATTTTCAGATCTGATGAGTCAATTGATTTAGATCCATAAAATCTATTTAGACCCTTCCCTCTGTTAACACAATTTACATGTTACGGCCCTGGCACTAATAGAAAAATACAGAGATACAGATATGTATTTACATACATACAATGCGTACATATGTAAGCGCTATGTAATTGTTGTTGGTGAATTTTGCATTACATTGCAAAATGCAAAACAATGGAACGCCATAAAATCATGTATACACTATACAACACAAGAGTGATGATAATTATAATTGTGTGCAGCGAAAATTGCAAACAATAAGCCACACAACAACAAAAACAAAAGCAAAACAACAACAACAACAAAAAAGTAAAACAATAACAATTGCCACACACACGCACAGGTTTCCTTTTTGGCTTTTGCTCAGCTGTTAATTTTCTTTTAATTGCCTTTACGCGCGCACTTTTGTTAATTTCCTGCATTACAATTTGATTAATTATTGTTTTCATTTGCTTCATTTAAATGCACGCACGTAGCGCTAACTAATTAAAAAACTCTATACTGTAGCGTCTACGCCTATCGCATACTTAGCTTGGGGATAAACTTGATTGTAAAATACTTAAGATAAAAATAGAAAAAAATTAAAAAATGTATAAACAAAAAATTGTTTTAATAAAAATCTTTTTTAAGAAAATAGAAAATTATATATAGAAAATTGAATTAAAAATAAAACATAAAAACTTAAAAATGTATTTTTAAAACAAATTTTTGAAGCTACGTTTTTTTTGCGATTTTTAATAAAGCCTCAAAAAATACTCTAACTTAAGCAGCTTTTATAAACCCTCGCATTCACTTAATACTGATCAGTTGTTTATACAAAAAACAAAAAAAAAAACAATAAAACATAAAATATAAAAAATAAATATGTGTTGTTGTTGTTGTTGTTGTTGTTGTTGTTGTTGTTGTTATTGACTGGTATTTTTGGGACAATGCAGCAACATTGTCACCATAATAGCGTTTGTAGTTTATAGTTTATTGTCTGTCTTCATCATTTCTGTTGCTCATCCACATCATCATCATCATCATCACCATCATCATCATCACCATCATCATTATCATTTTCAAGTTGGCGTCTGCACGAACTTCTCTCTGTCAGAGGGGGGTACATTGAACCCTCTCGTATTGTGCCGCATTGCCGAAAGTGATTGTACAACGACCAAGTTGTAGATGGAAATGTAGATGAAGTTGGAGAGACCAGGGCGAAATAGAGCGAGAAAGAGAGACCGGCAATGCTCAATGGATTTCTATTGTTTTGGCACTTTTCATTTGGAACTCTTCATGCTCATCTTCTCAACATCTTGTTGTGAATATCTCGTGTACATTTTGCTCGTTTTCCCAATTTACATGTGACAATGATTTTGTTAAATGATAAACGACTTTGCCGCTTCAAACAAACACACACAAATTGTCAAATTTAATTGACAGGCGAACAGTTAGTTGCAAACGTGACAGAGTTGCCGCCATATGCCATTAACTATCGTCTATCGTTTATCGCTTATCGAAATGAAAAAGGTAAACATTGATTAATTGAAAAAGCCGCTAGACATAAGCTTAAAATCAATAGGGCAACCAGCTTTAAGCGATGGTAAACACAAAGCACGTATTCCTAGAATGACGACCAAGCCAAAAAAAATAAATAAAAAAAACTTAAAAAAATAACATACCTCGTCATATGAAACCTTTTTTCGCCAGTTGTTGTTGTTGTTGTTCTTGTTGGCTGTGTGCTCTTTTTATTTTTTTTTTTTTTGGGCGATGGGCAAACATAAAAATCCATTAATGGCTTAAACCAACGAGCGGCTCTAACCGGAAGTTTACAAAAGTTGACAGCAATCGTTTGTTGTTGTTGCTTTTATTGTTGTTCTAGACACGCCAGTTTTTCTTTTATGACGCCAGCGCTGGCTCAGTCAGGCATTAAGCACATTGACATATGCCTGCCAGATTCCAACAGATCCAAGAGTTGAGCGTTAAGCAAAGAGAATGGCAGCAGAGAAGTCGTATATCGATATGCGCTAACCACAAATTAAAAGCGCCTTTTTTGCCTAACGGCATCTGGTAGTTAAACAACAAATTCTTAACCAACTATATACCCTGTTATTGGAATTTGATTTATTCAAGCAATCGAAAAGAGAACTTTTTCCAGAAAAAATTAATTTAAGTGCAAGATAACTTTACTATATTACACTCAGCGGTTAATTCAAGAATGATTTTCAATAACAAAACCAAATTGTTTGCCACTTAAGCAGCAAATTCTTGTTGTAAGTATTTAATGCTTAATCCCAGGGGCTTATAAGGAATATTTTATACCTATTTAAATAATATTCAGGCAATGTGTTTCCAAATTTAAGTATGCAGTCATAGTAGAATTTAGAAAAACATGTTTCTGTATATATTGCATTTTTTTTTACAATTTTTAAAAAAGTATATCAATTGAGTTTTTTAATTTTTTAACAGTCTGTTTTTAGTTAACTAAATATTTGTTAGATTCAAGAAATTAACTTTTATTGCTTTATTAGTTGAGTATTTTAATTCATCATATACCCTGCACAGAAAATCGCTTAGGGTATTATAAACAAGTTGAAAGCTGCAAAATGCGCAATATGCGAAAGCGGAACCGACGCTTTCGGTAACCTAAGACAACATGAAAAACAGTTGAGGCCACACGAAAAGACAAAGAAGAAGCAGAAGCAGCAGCAGCAGCAGCCACAACAGCCGAGGAGGCAGCAAAAGAAGAAGAAGAAGTGGCACACAAAAGCGCATAAGTTTCCGTTGACCGTTAATTAAAGCCGCAAGACGGTAGCTTTGGTATGTGTGTGTGCGTGTGTGTGTGCGTGTGTGTGTGTGTGTTATTGTGTGCAGAGCGGCTGTGGCACAAAGAGTACGAGGGACGCACACACCCAGGCACACACAACCACACACATTGGGCCACATAAATTTGTTAGCGCCTTGACACAGCTGCATTAGAAACGCAGCACGCGCTCCAATTCGAAAACCACTTCAAATTCACAGCAAAAAACGCAACGATAGAGAATGAGAGGGAGCGAGGAGAGAGAGACAGAGAAAGAGAGAGTGGGCAGCCAGAGACGGGCGACGCCTATCAAGGTTGCAATTGCCCCAATCTGCGTCGGCGGCGCCGCTAACTGTTTGATTAAAGATCATGCAACGCCGTTGCCAAAGCAGGCAAAGGCAAACAAGAAAGAATAGCAAAGCGCATTTCAAATACCCTATAAAAATAAGACTTGAAGAGGTTTGATCCCGTCGCAGAGGAACAGCCTTATGTGTCACTTTCAAGGGTAAATCCCAGCTTTATTGCTTCTGTTCCGATTTACAAAATTGTTAAAAAACAAAAGCGTTTTTTTCCCGGGAATTCAATCATATCATTTACATAATGTTCTGACTTGTTAAATCAATAAAGTTGTTGAATGAATAAATATGATTTTCAGGAAATCAAAGTTATATTTAGTTTATTGGCGGATTCGGTCGAAACAGTGTTGCAAAAACTCAGAAACTTGCTCATGTAAGCAATTTATATTTTATTTTATTTTTTTGCATAAGAACCAGCTAAACGCTTCCTCGAATAATGATTAAAAATATAGCTTGCCGCAGAGTCAGCAAGATAAGTGAATAAAGAAGAAACGGACATGAATCGCAGGCTAGAAATACATAAAAAAAAATTAAATTGAATTGAGAAACATGAAAAAACTCAGATTCTCTTTAACCTTTCGATTAAAATAAGAAAATATGCAGAATTCAAATAAAACACATTAAAAATAATAATAAAACAAAACTAAAAATTATAATTTGAATATAAAATAAATAAAGAAAACTTGTACCTAAGTAAAAAATCTTCTTAACACAACTACATAAAGTAAAGACAATATTTAACGAAGTAAATAACCCAGGTATAAAATCAAATTGACAAAGTGGCTCAATTAGCTAAGCCACACTTCTAATGTGTTGCATACGCAATCTGCAAGCGATTATGCCCCCAACAAAGAAAGGCAAAGCTGAAGGAAGAACGTTGACTGCTGGCAACAGGCGGCGGCAGCAGCAGCAGCTGTGCGGTGTCTGCAATTTATGTTAAATATTGTAAGAAATCTGCAAAGAGAGTTGAACGTTGAATGTTGCAGCCGCAAAATGTCAGCTGTTGCTGTTGCTGCGCTGCAACAGTTGTTGCCACATGGCCATGTTGAATGCAACATAACACGCGTCGTTGCGGCCATGAGGAGAAATTGTGCCAATTTGCTTGCAGCCAAAGGTAAAAAGGCTGGCCGAGCAAATGCACCGCAGGCAAAGTCTCTCTCCCTCTCACTCCATGGCGGCATTATTGATGATGACAGAAATGTGTCGTGTGTCGTTTTGTCGCTTTTGTCGCTTTTCTAAGCGTTGGCGCTGCAGCTGCACGCTAAACTCTGTTGTCCATGAACCACGGCTGGCCAAGTTCATGGATGCCCAGTTTTCGACCAGTTGCTGATTAAGCCTGAAACGAACTGGCATATTGCCACAACCCCTTTCCCCCGCCCCCTACACCTCTGCTCAACTGGCTGCACAATATTTATGCCCTGCATTAATTTTGATGTCTTCCCAGTCTCGGCCACAGTTCGCCAATGACCTTGTGCGTAAATTTTAATCAGCGCATCCTTAAAAAAAAAAATAAAAAAAAAACTTTAACTTCCACTCACGACTCTTTGACTGTCGCTTGTATTGTGACTCATCCAACCAGACCAGAGGCCACAAACTTGACAGGCAAATTATGTACAAGTTATGGTGGATTAAGCCAGGGTACATACTGATAAATGCCATGTAACTACATATATCGGTAGCCAAAGGGTATGTCAGCGAAATGAGGGGTTTTTGTGTATTTTTTGTTAAAGCATTTGATGGACGGATCTGGGTTATAAGCGTATCTGCATCTGTTCTCAGAGTTAAGTTAAGATTGAAGTCTTAAGCTAATTTTTAACATTTTATTTAAATTATATGGACAGACAAAAAAAAAAAAAGAAGGAAAGCAGTAATTCCATTCCATCCATTAAATTGCACTAAGTATGTTTTAATATAATATACAATGATATTTAAAAAAAAAAAAAAAAAAAATTGCTTTATGAATCTCTGAAAAATATGAATGATTGAAATATTATCTCAGACATTAATAATGTAAAGTAAAAAGTTTCTTTAAAAAATATTTACTATCTAGGCTTAATATTTTCATTTAGAAATTTTTCACAAATACCTTAGGCTTAAACTAAGCGAAGTTGATCACTCATAGATCAAATTTAAGCTGAACAATATTCGAATTCTTCAGATCGTTGCTACACATATTTCCCAACAACAATATTAGCTTGCGCAAATTTGGCCAACGCGATGTGTCATGATATCATGGCAAGTGTTATAGTATATGTATATGTTAAATAAATGCCATTAAAGCCATGCCAAGTAAAGCTAAAAGCACGCCCACATTTATGTCAACCACAAAGAACGCGATTATCAACAGCAACATCATCGTCATCTCGTTGGCAGATACACAATATGCGATATAAAAATTAGCAAATTGTTATTTTTATAATTTAATTGAAACGCTAAAAGTCAACGAGGCAAAAGTAAACCAACAACAACAAAATTCTTCGCCAAAAACAGAACCCAAAGCACAAACGGAAAAGACAAAGGCGCTGAAGAAGAAGAAGAAGAAAAAATAAATATTATGCAAAAACATACAAATTAACATGATAATCTGCTGCAAAATGAGGAAACCTTTTACAATATAATCAAAATCGCACTCGTAAAGATTTTGGTGTCTGTTTCTGTTTTGGGGCACGTTTCACAGTTGCCAGGGCCATTCGAATAGACGGTGGTAAGGTGGCTGAGGGGGGTTCTCTTTCTGCATTGCTTTCGTATGCGCAATCATGCGCATTATTCAGTTCATTCATTCAAACGAATCATTCATGCGATTTGAGTGTTTGTGTATTCCATTGCCAAATGTTTGCTTGGTCTCGATTCTGATTATTTTTTTTTGTTTTTAATTTTGTTTTTTTTTTTTTGAGTTTTTTTAAGCGAGCGGCGCATGCGTTTTGCTGCTGCAGGTGAAACATGCGAAGGAATATATCCCATAATGGCATTGCGGTTTCAGACATTGTATTTAAATTGTGCACGCTATATGCAAATTCGTGAGCATATTAGTTAAATCGCTAAAAAAAAAAAAAAACTGTAATACCTCAGAACTTGATCTCAGTTACTTATATACAAAAAATATATATAAAATCGCTCGTTAGTAAAAACAGATATTTTAAAATAAAATATTTTTGTAGCACCAATAACTGACAGTTTTTTGTTTTTTCCTATTTTTAAATTCCACCAATTTAAACACTTATATTCTCTAAGCAGACTAACCTTTGATTTTATAGTTCCATAATTTACACAACTCTATGTGCGTCACATTAAATTAAAGATCATTGCAAAGTTCATAAATTTTTTTAAAAACCACTCCTCTGATATTTACGCAATTTAAGCATCTGCGGTCATTATTATACCAAAGGTGACGAGATAAACGCTTTGCCTAAAACCACAACCCAATCCAAAAAGCCACAGCAACAACAAAATGTCGACACCAATGAGTAAGAAACGGAGTCTGAAACCTTGTCTTGTCAACTTGCATATAAATTTTTATTTGGCCAAGCAAAACACGAAAGAAAAAAAGAATTGGGTAATAAGCTGTGCAGCGGTTTAGCATGACCCGATTTCTGAACTTTTGTCTTCAGGCTTTAATTTTAATAAGAAAATTTAATACCTTGAAAACAGATATAAATGTCAAAACGTTTATACTTTATACTTTATAATACATATACAGGTAGGCAGAACTTTCGTTCTTATCAGCTAAATCACTTAACACTTTCTTTCAGCCCCCACGTGAAATGCACAGATCATAAAAATAAAACAAAAACATTTAAACAATTTTTACATGTTCTTTCACTCAAACCCGAAAACATTTCCCTATAAAACTACACACAGCAGGTACTTCAACTTATCAACACATCTAACAACGCGCATTTTTATTCCCATTTCCATTTTCCCCGCCCAATACCTCAATCCCAACTAACCTCAGTGAACTCAGACCATGGTTGCCCATACGAAATATCATTAAAAGCACTTGGTACTGAACGGCAAAGCTAAGATTGAAGAGCTACCGTCTCTAACACTGGCTCTGACCAGGCCTGAAAACCACAGAAAAAAAATTATTATTTTTATTATGAGCCAAGCCAGGGAATATGCGTGGGAATTTACATGAGAAAATGTAATGTTTACAATACTTATGCACAAAGTAGAAAATAATAATAATAAACAAGAAAAAAAAACCCTAAGGTAAACACAGAAAATGAGGCAGCAAATGAAGTTGAACAATTTTGCTACTGTTTGTCAAGTGGAGAGTGCCCCATAGCCCCAGCAAAGTCATGAAACATATTTTGTGGTCGTCATCATTATAATGATTATCAACATCGTGAACATCATTGTTGTTATTATCCTCCTCCGACTCTGCCTCCTTCTACCGCTTCTCATTGACAACACAGTCGCGTTCTCTTTTTGCCACTTTGACATGAACTTTGCCCTTTATCCGCAGGGGCCAACAAAATCTGATTCATTTCCTTGGCCGTGAAATATCATTTCATGGACATGCATTTTTAATAGATTAATTAACCTTTGCATAAGTGCGCGCATTAAATTCTTCCATAATCTTTTAAGACTCCTAAGTTATGACCCAGAGTAACTGCCAGGTTGGGACTGGGTTGAGTTGCTTTCTCATGATGTCATCTGGAACCTGGTTCCAATTAGCGGTTCCCCCAGCAAATATACATATGTACTCGTATTCGGGTTAATATGTTCTGTGGGACAAGCTCTTCCGTTGCATGTTTAGGAGCACAAAAGGGAAAAGGGTAAACAGCCCACGACATATTCTAGGAAAACACATTCCAGAAAAGCTAGGCCCCAAATTTTGTTCACGCTTTGCATTTACACTTAATCAAAATTTTTACAAAATACCCTATACATTAAAATAGAAGGGTGTATTGAAATAGTTATGTATGTACTATATAATGTTTCAAATTTTTTATAATTATCAATTATTGAGTTCTGAAGATACACAAGGAAATTACGAAAAATTTTAAAATATACTCAAATAAAATGGTTGTTATACTTTGATTAAAAAATATTCAATATAGCCTGGCATGCTCAATCAAGTTAAGATTAAATTAAAAAATAAATTAACGAAATAAAAAATATTATAGAGCAACTATAGTCAGGCATACTTTATTGTTTCATTCTTTAGCTTGTGGACAAAATTCTAAGCCAGCGAAAATTGCTTTTTATTTTTAAATTTTTGTTGCCGCTTGAGCCCATATTTCGCCTTAGGACAGAAACTCCAAAACATATAACAAATTTGGGCACAGAGATTGAGCAAAAAAAATATAATAATAAAACGAAGAGGAAGACGACAATATTAACAAGCTGATGAGCGCTATTCACAGGCATAACAAACACATTGAAGCATTTGGAACTTTTGGCCATAACAATTTATTATTTATATGTATGTATGTTTGTTTGTATAGGGTTATGCTTTGAGGGCCCCTCCAAAAGCTGTCCATCAAAACAGCGGCGCCTTATTAAACATTTCTGATTTCAGACTGGTTGCTCATTGTTTGGGCGTTTCGGGCAACAAGTTGTCTTTCAAGACACGTGTCTCAAAAAAAAAAAGAAAGAAGGAAAAAAAATTAACCGAAATATGTTTTATGTTTATTATGCATATCATAATAATCCGTGGCATAAAGTAAAGATGTGTTGTATATAAGTCGTTTTGTGCATAATTTCCACACATTAAAATGCGCAACTCGTAAATCTATAGAAAGTTATAGAAGAGGTAACGGCATTAAAAAATTATAATACAAAAAATTGACCTGCTGAGCGCTTTAAACCATGTAAAGGTAACTTTCTTAAATACGGCTAATTTCTGAAAAATTGATTATAAAAATTGGATTGTGAAAAACTCGATTAAGTAGACAACAATTTAAATCGATTGACAAAACATTTTCTTACATGATATTGAAATACAACTGTTTCAAATTTTTCGTCTTAATTTTGTCTACTCTGCTCTTTTTTTTTCTTCATTTTCGTAGGTTCTTTTCTACTTTTGACTAACTCCCAAAAACTTAGCGCCAAATTAAAACGCCGGCCAAATTCCAATCCCAAAAAAAACTTCAACGCGTAGCGCCATAAATTCAGTTGTCCCAAATGTCCCCAAGTAAAATAGAAAAAAAAATTAAAACAAAAATCCTCAAAAAAAAGATTAAGAAAAAATGCGCATTTCCCCAATGTTTCAGCTTCGTTTTGTATACTTTTCTTGCTCATTTTCCCAGAGCATTGAATTCCTGTCTGCCAAGTCGCGCCAGAGGATGGAACCCTCGGCACATACATGACTACACAAATTTAGCACACATATCTTCGATGTGTGTATGTGTGTATATCATGATATATATATGTATATACATATATATATAAGTATATATATAGCGCCTATTTTCATCTAATTTCTTTCATTTCTACATGCCTTGCTCTATTTTTGTAGCGCATTTTTAGCGTTGTTTGCTTCTATACCATATATATAAAAAAAGATATATATATATATATATATATAAATATATACATATATCTGTATCTGTGTGGTTGTATAGGCGCGTATAACTCAATTTTCATTGCTGTTGGAACGCGCATCGCGTCTTTTCGTCTCTTTAAAATTCCTTTATTGTTGGCTTTGCCGAAATTTTTGTTCTTTTTTTAGTTTTTGGGATTTTATATGCTCCATTTTAGGCCCAACGTTGTTGGACTTTGTTTTGTTTGCCTGTCTGACTGTCTGGCTAAGTAACTGGGTCCCCGCGACCATAAAGCATTGAAAAGAATCAACAGAAAAGCTTTTTTTATAAATATTTTTTCTCATGAATCCATCTGCATTTCATTTTCGTTGTGGCCGCTAATTATGTTGTATCGAATTTTCGTTTTACCATTTCAACTAATTTAAATTGTATGCTCTATTTCACATTTGATTCGAGTCTCCATAAATTATAATTCTTTTATGTGCAATAAAAAAAATTTTATTTTATGCACGTTACGTGCACTTTGAACTGGCGCTAGGTTATAAAATCGAACTATAAATCTGGGGTATTAGTACTGGAACTAGAGCGCATTAAAGTCGACAAGTCAATGTGTTGATTTATAGTAAAAAATAAAAAATAACAAGAGTGTATTTATATCTTAATCCGCTTGAATTTATACTTTAAGTTAATTCCAGACTTCTTCTAACTAAATAGATTTTCTTATGAATTACTATTTTGAAAATGGTTTATCTCTAATATTTTATGAAAATAGAAAGGGTATAAGTAACCTCAATTTTATTTTAAGCCAAAGACAAACCAAAAAAAGGGATTTTTTGGTATTAAAAATTATTTATTTTATATTTTAAAATATTATTTTAAATATATTTTCTGAAAGCATTTAATGTTACCTAATTATAATGGAAAAAACTTTAATAAAAAAAACCTTTTAAACCTTTAAATATTCTTCAACTTACTGTCAGCTAATGGCAAGCCAATAAAATGTCAATTGCTACTTTCTTTAGCCATAAATATTCCACTTAATATTCAATGCACTTTCAATCAATAAATTAAAGACAATTGCCAAGAAATTAACTGGGCGTGGTCTTTAGGTGAAATTCCAAACAACTCGATATGTTATATGATAATGTTCATATTATTATTACCACTATTAAAGTTCATTTGCATACTGGACTTACCATAAAAGGCGTTAGAAGAATTTGCTAGTGCCTGCAAAAGAAAGAAAAAGGAGAACCATTAAATACAGATTAGATATAGAGTTCAATTTCACAAGCTATAAAGAATCGTTCAATCGAATCAACATGTAATATATATGTATAAATGCCGGCGTATTTATTGCATTAATATGCAATTTTTATTGTTATTCGAGCTGCGTTGTTTTCCCTGTGAATTTTATGGAACTAAAGAATAATAATAAAAAAACTTCAAACTATAAACTATAAAAAAGAAATAAAAAGCTTAGCGCTTAAAGTGGGCCACTTTGCTATTGATGGGTTCAAGAAAGTTACGATGAAATCTTTTCAAATAAGCTCGTTTTTTCAAGTATTTATGAAAAAGAAATATTTATCTAATCTGAAGAAAATTATAAGGAATTCCTAAGAATTCATTAACTAGTAGGCTTATGGCGTCAAAGTATAAATATTTTAGTCTTATCTTATCTAGACTAACATAATCCAAATATAGAATAATCTAAATTATAATCCAATTACTAGTATTTAAAAAAAAAAAAAGAAACCACCTTAGAAAACGAAGATTAGGTTTGTGAATATTAATATAAAACTTAGAGATTCTTTTTAGCTCGCTTTTCAATAAGAAAAATTTTTCTAGAAACATTAACCCGATATTATTGCAAAAATAAAGCAAAGTTATATTGGTCAGAATGTTTCTTGAATAAAATTTAGCTTTCAATGGAATGCGTGTGTGCCAGGTTATGAAACGTTTCAATCCACTTATGACGAATATTTTTGCACATAAGTGACAGCTAAAATGGCCCAGAAGCAACCCCATTACCAACCTCAGCGCACCCCGCTCAACGTTTTAGGACCCGCATCAAATGCAGTCGATGTTTTAATCTCTTATTTTTTGTCTTAGCCAAGTGAAATTCCTCGGCCTCAGCCAGGCAGCAAGTAGCATAAAAATAGTCACAAATGTTGCTATTTTATTTTTCACGATTTGACAGCTCAAAAAAAGAAGAAGAAAAAATAGAAAAAACCCCTTAAGTAAAAACATAGACAAAAAAAACACTCAGAAATTATAGAAAAGAAATATGCAGGCAGAGCATAGAAACACGAGCATAACGAATATGCTGCCAAATGTGATAAAAGCCAACAACAGAACCATAGAAGAAATAAATAATGATTGAAAATGTTGTTAGGTTTCACAGCAATTAAAATTGATGAGGCACATTTTGTATGCGAATGTATTATTGTATTGTATTGTTAAAGACTGTAGATACATCATTTACCCGCTGGCCAAGTTCTTGACAAATCTGCACCGTTTTGTTTTGTTTCTATTTTTTTTAAGAAAAATAGTTTTAATACCCTGTATATATTGACGTAAAAAGACTGTGCTGAAGATCTGCGAATGTGTGTAACATCCACAAGCACCACAAAATATACATTTTCTTGAGGGACGATCTGAGTTTTAGTAACTATTATTAATTACTTATTAATAATTTAAAAAAAACTTATTTATTATTTTTTTAATTTATTTATTATTAAGTTATATTTTTATGCCAAGAATTTGTATGCTAAGAATTGCATTATGATCGAGTTATGAACCCAAAAGGTATTTAAAAAATAAATATTTAAAGCCGAGCAAAGATAAGTTCTAAAGGCAAGACAATTTTGCGTACAGGGCATCTCCTAATCAAGCAATCTCGACTATAAAATCATGTTTTTTTTTGGGTTTTTTTTTTTGTGCATTTGGGGCCTCGCACATTTGCTGTTTCAATTAAGAAACTTGGTCGTCGTCATTTTGGTGTGCAAAAATAAACATTTTATTGCCCGCATGGCGCCAAAGCGCAAGAAGCGCGTCCGGATGGATCACTTTGAATCTCTTGTAGCCAAACGGTCTCAATTGCCACTCGAAGGCGCTTATCTGGAAAGTCGCCCCACCACAAAGATTCACGAGTTGTGTGCAATTTATTTCAATTGCCAGCAGTCGCAATAAATGCTAATAACTTTGCAATTAAGGCACCAAAATACATTTAACGCAAGCAAAGTGATTAAAATTTTGTTAGAATAAATGGGAATCACAAGATGGAAGATGTAGGAATCATCATATAAATGATGATTGTCTCTATTTTGGTTTTTTTTTTTTTTGTATTTTTTGAACATCAAACGTTGCCAAACTCTACTCAAAGGGCCCTTTTTGCAGTGGAAACATTGGATCATTTGTTCAATTGCTCATAAACATCAACGAGGCGTGCCTTGAATGGCAAATTTGAGTGCCAAAACCTCCAACGAAGTATTAAAGAGCGTGTCAATTTGCTGTGCTTCCAATTTACTGAGAGCGGAAAAAGGATCTAATTCAAAAAGTGTATTATTATTTGCAAGGAACGAGAGTTGTAGGCTCTTAGAACCTTGTCAGAATTTACTACGCGTGCTTAATCAAATCTTAAGATTTGTGAGCTGTGGGTAATTTAACAAACAAAAATGATTAATCTATATTATTATTTAGCAATTTTATTATAGAAGTGAAAAGTGTGAATCATAAATACACTTCACTAAAATTTGTAAAAATGTACTTAGTTAGCATTGTATCTCACCATTCATAATAATATAATATTAATTCAGATAGAGATGGTACACAGGGAGATAGTACGCTGGCTGATAATTCTCAAAAGGGGTTGCTACCGGGAAGGTTTATCAGCAAGTACGTGATTATGGAGATGCAGCAGTAAAAATGATAAATATAAAACTATGCGATAAAATTTGTTTACTTGTAACAAATAATAGGAAAAATGCATTTTTAGAGAGAAAAAAAAATGATCAATGAAATGTTTGATCTTGAAAGTGTTGGCTGATTAAACTCATTTAATGTGACCATGGAGAATTTTCAGAAATCATTATAGATAAAATGCACTGACATAGGAGGGCGATGAGAAAAACTTGTATCATGAAATACGTAAATATTTAATCATCAAAGAACAATCTAAAGTGTATGAGCAATAAAGTGCACATTTCGAATGTTCAGCAATTTGTTATCGATAACAAACAGAGAACATGACGCAGCACTTATGTAGCTCAAAGCTCCAAGCTCAAACTCCAAACAGCTGTTCATGCATCACAACACACAGAACACTTTCCATAACAGCAAATCACAGTAATTGCCAAATAGTATAAACACACACTCGCACACACATACACACATAACATTGTCACAACTTTCTACAACTAACCCAGTTAAATTGTTCAATGACACGGACTGAGACGTGTGCGAGGCGCAGTGGCCCAGGCCTAGACCTTCAACTTCTCCAGCTCCTAAACTGTCGACTAGTGGGGGCCATAGCGGGCGGAGTGGGGTGGAGCAAGTCTTTATGGCATTTTGGGCATATGGTCACGCGGCTGCGTTCGTTTGGCCGCTTTCTTCATTCATCAAAAATACATAAAGAACGCGCACATTTCACCAGAAATATGCAACGCGCCAAAGAATACGCTATAGAATGCTCAAGTCTATATTTATCTATATACACAGATATATATAGATATATACAGATATATACATGCATTCATGTGTGTGTGTCTAAATGAAAACTTAATCAAAGAGCTGACAATAACAGCGACGGGGCATACAAATTGAAAAGAAATACAAAATCAAAATCAACGCTCAGAAAACGATTACAAAGCTTAAAGAATGGAATCGGCTGGTATCGAAAACTGCGTGACTGTATTACTAATTATGCTAAAAGTAAACAACAACAAATAAAAAAAAAACCAGCAACAACAACATAAACAAACAACAAACAGTCGCCAGACAACACACAATGTGACAGCTTGAAAGTTTCTTTGCACTCCGCACAAGTGAAAAATCAAATCAACAAAGTTGAAAAGCCAAGTAAACCAACGTACAAATATACTCCGTATATTTTGACAAATTTATGACAAAGGGAAGACGCTAGGTTAGCACTACTAAAAACCAACTCAAGCAGAACAACAAATCATTAAATGTCAAGTGCAGCGCCTCAACAATTGCCCGTTGCGGCTGCTCGGACTTTCATATTAGTGTTGTTTATTGCGCTTTACAATTAGTGTTTACTTCTTGGCTTCGGATAAGATTTGAGGTCGCTTTTCTTATTTATGATGTTGGCAAAATGAGTATTCGAGCATTTCGGGCTGATTCATTTAAGCCAAGTCGTAAATATAGAAAGCACTCAAAAGCACTTATTTCTTAGAATAACGATCGTACTAGATCACTTCTACTATTTTATTTTTAGTTACTTAGTTGTTCTAGATTAATAGTCGTTATTTGAAAACACAAAGTTAATTTTCTTATATTTATTATAATAGTTACACGAATTTGACCAAAAACGAAATATTTTGAAACTCTTTTTTATACACTTAAAGATTTAAAAATCCGTGTGATACCCATTTATTGAAAAATATAAAAGGCAACATGAGCTAATAAATTCATTTATCTTCAGTCTATTTGAACCACTCCAATAATGAGTATAAAATCAAACAAATGCAACTCTTTCATAAGCAGAAATTCGCATGCATTCTAAGAAAAAAATATATACAAATATTTTTATATAAGACAATGCAATTCATTGACAAAACGTAATCAAACTATAAAGACAAAAGCCCTAGTCATGATTGTTGGCCCAGACAAGCTTCTTGAGTTAAGTTAACGTATCGCACAAAGCGTTAACAATGTCAAGTGCAAAGAGGTAGCTCAGTTCCGCAAAATAAACAGAAATATATGTATGAATATAAAAACGAAAAACAAAGAAAATTATCAAAGAGTGTCAACTGATAAGAAGCGTCCACTTAAAATTATTGATACCCTTTAGTTAAATATACGTATATAAATAGCTTACGAGTGTATGCAGCACATGCAGTTGACCAAAGCGGAAATTGGCTATTAGCTGTTGCCTGTTGGCTGTAGACAAGGGCCAGCTGTTGGCGTGTTGACGCCCTGAGCCCTGCCTTTGGTCCAGTGTTGGGCAATATCCAAGCACAGACAGAGATCAACAAACAATATATAAATGACACGACAGCAGGGACAAGCGGAGGGAGGATGGGTGTGTGCTGTTGGCAGCCAGTTGAGGCTGATCAATGGCTGTTCATTCAATTTAGTGTGCAAAGCGTAAACTGATTGTGATCGACGGACTGGACAGCGCGAGATGCAGACCGTGCGGTGCAGTGAACTTTGTGCAAGAGAGGCCAACAAACGCAACATGGCCAAGAGAAAGAGAGGAGAGAGAGGAGAGTGTGGGGAGAGAGTGTGGAGAGCGCGGGCAGCAACAAAGACACGCATATGGTCAACATTGTATTGGGTGGGGGTTGGGGCAGCCAACTAATAACAAACAACCGGCTTTTTACATGGCGTAGGAGCGGGGGGGACAATGCAGACTGAGGCTAACTTTTGTTTACTTTGTGCTAGAGCTGCGCGAGTGTCGTGTACGCTTGCGTGACACGAACACGCACGATGAATTCCTCTTAGGAAAAATCTAATTTTGTACGGTTTCGTCTTTCAACAGGGTTGAGTAAAAAATTTTAAAAAATAAATAAAGAATTAATTTCAAGATAAGGACAAACTCCCATTTATATACAAGTATTATTAAAGTTGAGTATAATTATTAAATTATTTGAAAAAATTGTAAATGAAACAAGTAAATATATATAATATATATATAAAAAAAAATATGTTTATTTATATAAATATATGTCGTGATATTTCTGATCATGTTAGCGAATAGGGATTTCTGATCGTGTTAGGGTATTGTGATTTGTGACCGTGTTTTATTGTTAGAAACAAAGGCCACATGTCCATCTTTACATTGTGCTAAAGGAGAGGCAACAATTTTTCGATTGCTGTTGTTGCCACAAAACTTGTTGCCCCGCGATATTGTTGTTGCTGTTGTTGTGGGGCATGCGCATAAGTCACTACACAAATTGTGCAAATTCCACACACTCACACACAACCATCTGTCGTCACTTGATGGCAGCGCTTTGCAACACTGGCCCCGATCGTCATCGCCGCTGAGGTGAAGGCCGCAACAGCGTTGCACATAATTGCAGTCAACTCTCCTCGAAGAGTCGCCACCAAGAGCAAATAGCCAAGAGATGCCAACGAGTTGGCCATAACGAATTCACAATAATTCGCATTTTATTAGATTTTTCGCGCGCGCTCGCTCGCTCGTTGCTCTCACTCTGAGTGCATTTTCCGCTTCAACACGATTTTCATTTAAATTTTCCAAAGCGTTGCCCTTTTGGGTCTTGTCTGTGGGTTGCTCCATGTGTGCGAGTGTGTTCCAGGAAGGAAATGTGTTTTTTTCTGCATAGCCCGAGGTGTTTGACGTGTGAGAGATTGTGGCATTGGCTTAGGGTTGTCAGGTTTCTTTTTGTACGAAATGCCCTAAGACGTTTGTGGAATTGCATTTGTGCAAAAGTGCGCACACACACAGAAAATAGGTTTCGGATTGAATGACAACGGCGGAAAGCCATAAAAAGATTGCAAAATAAATACAGAAAATCAGTTGGAAATACTTGATGTTACAGAAGTGAAAATATGTCAGAAATGTTGACTTTGAGGCGATTAAGATTGAGATTAAGTTGACAAAGC
Source organism: Drosophila colorata (assembly GCA_035041545.1). NCBI lineage: Eukaryota > Metazoa > Arthropoda > Insecta > Diptera > Drosophilidae > Drosophila > Drosophila colorata. Next base: position 10,307,764 of record JAWNLD010000680.1, read on the forward strand.
CACGATATTTATAACTTAGTCATGGCGTTTTAGAACCAACAAGATTTTGACCATTATAAAACTGATAAAATTACTATATTCTATATATATATATTTCATGAAATAAATTTAAAAAAAATCCTATTCTTTTTTTTATCTAAACTTTTCTTACGCTCAAAGCAATGCATTTTATTAACATTCATATATCACTTTTATATATTATTGCTTGTTCAGCTAATCCGGCTACCTTAACTGACAGTTAACTTTTGCTCTCCTTTAACTTGTCTGAACCCTAACCCACATTTTTATTTATGGTTTTTTTTACAACTCTCCCTGCTCTATTTACACACCCCACGCACAGCCTGATCTCGACTTGAACTATCCACACACACACAAACACACACACACACACACACACACACAAACAAACACACACATACTAAAACGCGCACAAGTCTTTCAATTAGCGTGGGGTCCACCAAAAAAAAAAAAAAACTGATCTTCATCGGCTGCTTTTGCCCCGGGTCCATGGCAGACGCCAACGTCAAGAGTTTGTCTTGCAGTTGCCAAAGCGCATCCAAACGGGCAAAACAATTCAACTGCCATTTATTTTATTTATTACTGTTGCGGTGGCTTTCGTGTTGTTGCCGCTTTAAACTGGCTTCATAGAAATAAAAGTGAAATTTCCACAGGAGGAGAAAATTGTTGCAAAACATCGCGTTGTGGTTTTCAAGCGTTGTTTTTCCCAAAGTACTTTGTTGTTATTCGACAGCTTGATAGATAAATTTGTAATGTTCGAATCAAATTTAATTTGATTGAAAATTTGCAGATTAATTAAAAATAGATATATGAATACTTTTAGAAGATACGATAAAATGAAAATATTTTAAAAATGAATTAAAAAAATACAGATTTTATTTTTAAATACGTGAGAGCTAAGTGAAAATTAAAACTCATTAAAAAAAAACATATTTATAACTATATATTAAATGTATATTTATTTAAATGGTTATTTAAAATGGTCCTATTATTTAAAGTTAATATATATAAAAATATCTCTGAGATTATTATCTATCAATTTATGTAAATAATTGCTTCCAAGCTTAGTAAAAATGTGAAATTTATTTCAAAATAATTTAAAAATATATATTTAAATACTACAGGAGATTAGTTGGCGTCAATATTTATTCAATTTTTTGTCACAACTTCAACTAAAAATCGAAATTAGATATGTATTTATGCGCAATGACAATAGGCAATGTAATTGGTAATCGGTAATCGGAGATCAAAGGTTTAGGTTTTTTGTCTTATAAACAGATCGGTCAATGTGACCGTAGGTAATACGAACCCATTTATCAAAAAAAAAAACAAAAACAACAAAGCAGAAAAAAGGTGAAGAATTGAATACCGTACGACAGGCTCGAAAATTATGCGTTAATTAACATGGCAGCTTGTGGGGGCAGCTGTGATAAAGCCGAAAGAGTTGAGACTCGAAAAAAAAAACAACAAACTTGAAGGTTGCGCGCTTGGAGATCTGGTTTACGACGCCTTTTATAAATCGACTTTGACATGTGACCCCACAGACGCGACCTTCGCCGCAGCTAACACCGGCAGCAGCCACAGCAACAACAACAACAACATCAACAAAAAGAAAATAAAAGCTGGCGCAATATTTCAAAGCCTTAATTAGGCATATCAGTGGAAGAGAATATACAAAAAAAACACATCGATCACAATAATTGTAAATTGCATTTAATGCTTATTTCCCAATGCTCAATTGAAGCACCACTAAAAAAAAAGGCTCATAAATTAAGTTCCAAGTGCTCGAAATAAACTAATTTGTGCCAGATAACAGGCAAAAACAAAACAAATAGTAATCGAATTTAATAAGTAGTGCTTATCAATATGCTCAAAACTAAACGCTAATTGGAATAGCACCGAAAATTATAATACGCATAACAAGTTTAAAAGCTCAAGTCATAAGTGATTGTTGGAGATATACCCTGTACACAGACCTGAAGTGCTCTGACATTATTATATTTTTATTATAATATGTTTTTTATATTCTAATAATTAAATACATTAATTTTCTCAATTTGCGGCGTTGCCAAATTGCAGTTTTGCCACTTAACTGCACTTTGCAGTGTTGCGTAGCGTTGCATTTTTAGCATTTGCTCTAATTGTCTGAACAATGTTTACTCGACAAACAAAGCACTTTGAGCAAAGGTAAACATGAAACTTAATTGCTACAAAAAGGTAAACATGAAATATTCATTTTTTTCTGTGTTTTTTTTTTTTTAAACCGGCACCTGGAGGGCGCTTAGGGCGTTGTGCCGCTAAGCAAATACTGACTGATAAATGCTGATAAACGCTTGGCGCTGCCTGATAGTATATATCTAGTGTATGTATCTATAGACACATATATACATATATAAGGCACACTGTCGTCGATGTGCAACTGTTGACTTTAATCAAATAATAATACACTCATGTGCCGTTGCAGGCCCACTTCAAATCAATTGAGGCGCAGCTGTAGGTGCAATCAGAGTTCTATTTGCATAAATGGGCCGGCTGGAAAGGCATCGCATTTCATTATTTCTAGCGATAAGGTGCGACTGCAGAAAACAGTTATATTTGGAGCGGATATCGGACAGCTGTGTGCCGCGAGATTCCTGCTAACAAAGTGGCAGTAAATTAAGCTCAGAATTAACTTTAAGATAGGCGAGAACAAAGGTTTTTTTATTGTAGTGCAATAATTGGCGCAAGTTGCTTTCCAATTTGCTTGAGCCTTCATTCCTATAGTTTTTAAGATCTGCACATTAATGCACCAAATGATCAAGGCGTCCTTAAAAAGCTCAGCAATACCCATTCTTATGTATTCGAAAACGAAAGCTTTTAATTTGAATTTAAATTCTTCTTATGATAAAGCTTTTTTCGAACTTAAATAACAAAAAGCTGTTTAATGCAAGCCTTTTTTAATTTGACTGAGCTTTTAAGCCAACAGAACACAAGCATATCAAAAGATTTGTAAAGCATTCTTTGATCAAAGAATTTATGAAAAGCTCACCAATACATATGCGGTCCTTATCCTTAATCTTTTTAAATCATAAGCTACTTTACCCAGACAATATTCGAATTTACACAGCTTTTACTCCAACAATATTTTAAGCCCAGCTTTGAAGAGCGCCCTTTGATCAAGACATATATTACTTACTCATCAATATACAAGTAGGCATTGATAAATACCTAAAAAATTTTACTCTAAAGCTTGTTATTCTAAGATATAGTTAAGTTATATTGAGCTTTTACACAAATAGGACACAGCTTTCCAGCTCAGCTTCCTGCTGCAGCCTTTGTTCAAGACATCTGCAGGTTTTATCACTGTTAATTTTAAAGTTGTACAAAACTTGTACACAAACAGGACACACGTATGGAGCAAGCTTTTCAGCTCTGCCTCATGAAGCACACCTTGATCAAGGCACTTGCCATAAGCTCACTAATACATATGAGTGTTTTATAACACTTCGTTAGCCTTACCTTTCATTTAGCGCTTTTTATCTTGAGCACATTATCTAGACAGCCTATTTTGCACTACCTTTGGTGTTCTCTATCACATACGCATACACACACACAAATACACTCACATTTAACCTGAATTTGAACTTTGCCTCATGCATTAAATATTATAACTTTCCGAGGCATTTGTTGAACGTGTGTGCGCGTCTTCCTTTTTGCCGCACAACTTGACGCGTTGAGTTGGCTTCAAATACTGAAACATTCAAGCCAAAATGGCGACAGAAACAGGCAACAATTGATAAGCGGGCCGCATATAGATGTGGGGGTGGGGGTGGGGTTGGGGGAATCATGTTGGCTGTGGTAAGGATACGCTTTTGTGGCACAGCGTACAGGAGAAAATTGAAAGCCATTTGCATGCCGAAAAACTTGTGCTAACCCATTTAAAGGTATGGAAAAAGAGATGCTTTATGTGCACATTACAGCTGTATATATGCAATACAGCTATATATATGTATAGATATGTGTATATGTATTTACTTTTATGGGTCACAAGCTGTGGAATTTGCCATAACTTTGCTGCACTCGTTTTTATCCTTCGGGAGCCGACAGCTGTTGTGCACTTAACAGTGCTCTGTTAGCGCTTACAGACTCCTGTACATCATGTATCTGTATCTGTAACTTCAAATGTATCTGTATCTATACTCGTTTATGTCGGTCAACATTTTGCAACTCCTACGCGAACTGGCACTTAACACAAATACATATATATATCAATATATCAGTGTATGTATGTACATGGGTATGTATGTATTTCATAATTAATTATCCTGGGGCTAGGTCAACAGCAAAATTTCTAGCAAATGCGTTTCCATTTCGCCCTAGGGGAAATGTGTTTCTCGGCTGATAAGCACATTGCTAATGCTTTTCATTTTCAATTAGTGACATTTGAGGAAATCCTTTTGGATATTATAGTCTCATATTAGCTGAAGTAAGGCAATCTACTAATCTTAAATTCATTTGATTATTTTATGAGCTAAAAGATTTATTTTCAATTTATTTATAAATATTTATATATTACAAATAAATTTTAATGCAAATGTATCATAAAATTTAGTTGTTATATTTTTGTTGTTTTACAGAAAATAAAACAAAAAAGCTTAAACACAAAACGGTTTTAAAACGTTAAGACGAGACTCATGATTCGCTAAAAGTTAACATGCTTTATGGCATTTTGTTTTTAAACTTAAATTTAAGCTAGTTTTTTTATTATTATTGTGGGAACTTTACAAGCTAAGTCCCAAATCGACTTCAAATCTTTGTACTTTTGTTCGAATCATTCATATTTAAAATTTTTTCTATTTTTTTGCCTAGTCATAATTCCCACAGATAGTTATATAATGCAGAACAAAAGAGAGGGTAAAAAGAACCGCCCATGCTGTGCACTTAACATTAAAGTTGCTTCCATTCAGCTGAGCCATAAAACTCGCTCTGCACTCTTTGGCCAGCTGTGACAATTCGTAATGAAATTACCACCCAGATATAGATATGTATACATACATATATAGACTACTGTTGCTATTACCGACCATTTGCCAGCTTGTAGCTACCTGTGGCCGAGTGACACTTGTGCAATTATTGTAAAAAAAAAATAAATAAATAAAAAAACAACAAAAATGTTCATTGTCAGGTGGCGTAGGAACCCCTCGACAGGTTGTGTTCGGCTATTCCTGGTCTCGGCCATGAGACAGGCGGTAAGCGTGAAACGAATTGTTTTCGGCTTTTGTTTTTATACCCTGTACAAATTTAAAATGCTACAAATGGGCATCATCAAGTTGTGCATGTGCATTGAACAGGCAAAGGTAAGTAAGTAAAAGACTGTCAAAGAAAGAAATTGAACTAAAATTTATGTTCTTATTTGGCGAGAAATCAAACTTTTGCAATTACATCGATAAGTATCGAATCTTAACTCAAGATAACCACTCTGTCGCGTTAATTTTTCTATTATTCTTAGTCAGCTTTCAACTAAGTCAGCTTTTATAAACATTTAATAATCTCCCAGCCGCAGATCATGTGTGCATATATAATTTGTTGTACAGGGTAGCTGCCAGACTGGCAATTCTTTGAAGGCACTCCTGTTTGGTTTTTGTTTTTGTGTTTTAGCCGTATTGCCGACATGGTCGCCATCCCAACAGGTACCAAAACAATGCCGACTATTTAGTGAAATGCTTTTGTTTCGACTGCGCCGCAACTCGTTGTCGCAGTCGCAGTCACCGTCGCCGCCGCTTATTAACTTACCTGCCTTATGCGAGGCATTTTCATTTTTCACACGCACATGCAGACGAGGAAAAACTCACTGGCAGTCTGGCAAATGAAAATGCACTTGCTGGGGATTAGTTTCAAGACTCGAAACACGAATCTCGCCCTCGCTCCGACTAGTTTTTGTTGTTGTTATTTTGTCTGAATGGTAATATGAACGGAAATGCCGCAGGGGGTGATTTCTTTTTACTGCGCTCTTAACTGGGCCTATTACGAGCGAGCGAGCGAGCGAGAAAGAGAGAGCAAGCTATCTCTGTCATTAGGATTTCTGTTGTTTGATTTAATACGCTCACAATTTGGTTTAGTTTTGGGTCTGGGCCATCATTTCCTATCATCTTGGGGCGCTACCGTCATCTGCTGCATCTTATTTATTAGTTCGCATTTTGGCCTTTTGTTTTTTTTTTTTACTATATAATTAAAATGTGGCGTCTTATCTGTGTCTGCTTAACATTAAAGCACGATTAGCTGCCCTGGGAAAATTTGTTTCGATTTTCAAATCAAGCTGCAGCAGCAACTGTTGAAATTTAAATTTTAGTTTTATTTATTTTATTGGTATTTATTTGTCGTTGTATTTTTTCCTATTAATTAATAGTTGTGAGCTTAAGTTGTAGCTCAACGAAAAATTTACGACTGGGGCTTTGGGAATTTAATATCAGCCTTGGCAGAACTTTTCAGTAAGTCTACTGACTACACAATACTCTGTTTTAATCCCACACTAGACAAAATTAATTCTTAAATAACTTCGGTATTTATTTTCCGATTGTTTTAAATATTTTTTTGGTTTTTGTAAAAATGCATACCAATAATAACATATATAAATTCTCTATAATTATAGTTTACAAAAATATTATAAACTGAACATTTTTGTAAATATTTGATAGCTAATCCAAACATTTTAAACATGATATAAATAAATTAAACTATTTACAGCTTGCTAGAGGTGTTCGAAATTGCACACAAATTTTTCATTTGTGTTTAAGCTTTGAAAATTGTCAACAAAACAAAATAGTTAAATTATTTTATTTTGTATATAGTTAATGTTGCCTTTATTTTATGTGTTACCTACTTAAATTGTTACTTATATTTTAACTTGTATATTTTATATTTTGTATATTTTATGCCTCTTTTATTTCTCTAAATTTCAGACTGATTTTCCTTTAGTTTTTTTAAAACATATATATTATAGACAAGATAACTGTTACACTTTCGATTACAGCACAATATTTTGCAGCTGGCAATGTTATTTTTGTTTTTGTATTTTTATGTGAAAAGGTGTGCACACCAAAATGAAATGAAAATGAAATTTTTGTTGAAACGAGTGTGTGTACACACACACACAAGCTAACACACATATACATATGGAATTCTGATTACCTCAGGTTGTCTAGTTGGCCAAAAGCATTCGCCTGGTTTTAGCCCCAACAGGCATTGTGCAAACACTTTCGGCCAAGTCAAAATGGCCATAAAAAAAAAAAAATAAAATGAAAATTGCAACTTTGGAAATTATGCGGCAAACAAGTTTTGAGCTGAGCACTTGGACCTGCAGCAGCTGCAGTCGTTGGGGATAGGGGAGGAGTGGGGAGTGTAAAGCTGGGGGCAGGGGCAGGGGTAGGAGTAGTGGTAGGCAACGCCAAAAATTTCACGTAGCAATTGCAATTGCAATTGCCGCATAACTTGGGGCCACCCTTTTTTCAGCTGCTGCTGCAACTACACTGCACTACATGAGAGCGTAACTATTATTATTTTTATTTTTTTTTTATCATTAAGAAGCGGCTTCCGCCTCGGCAGCGAAACAAACTAAACATAAATTGACGCACGGTGCGCGCAAAAATATAAAGATGGGAAAAAATACAGAAAAAAAAATTTAAAAAAAACATAAACAAAACACAGGCAACGGGAAAAAAGAAAGAAATAGAAATAAATGCCGCTGGCTAAAACAACAGAGAGCGAGAGAAAGGGAGCCAAAATACAGCAGCAGCAGCAGCAACAATAACAGAAAAAAAGTGAATTGATTTTCATGTGTGGCGGAAAAATGTTTTGCTTTGGGAAATGCTTTGGATAATTGTGTAATATGGTGGCCTCCCATACACGACCCCTTTTCTCCCACACACCCTCGAGAAACGGCTCGCGGCAACGTTGCCAATTGTTAAAAAGTTACAACAACAACAATAACGTTACCAACTGTCAGCTGTCAGTTGCAAGCGGAGCGATTTATTATTGTTGTTGTGGGTGGAACTCAGAAAAAAAAATTAAGCAAAGGGGAAGAGAATAAAAAAATGCAAAGTTTTTATTTTTACAAAGCTAATTGAAAGAACTTAAGCACAAAACACCAAAACTAGCTAACCAATCGGTTGTACACAGTGGAAAAAAAGGAAATGTTAACTGGGGAGTCTAGGCACGTAACGACAGGCGAGACATGCAGAGATTGAAGTGCCACACAGCAAAAATAGCCAACTCATTATAGAAAAGTGTTTACACAGCGTAGAAAATGCGAAAAACTAAGTAAGGAGTCTAAACATAAAAAGACAGGAGAGACGTTCAATACGGAACGATGAGGTTCACATACAACACAAATCTTTAGATATTTTATAATTTAAAAGCTATCTATTAAAAGTGTTATTGAATTAATATAAATGGTATTTATTTTAAAAGTGCATTTTAAACGGAACTATCTTCGATTACATGTGGCTGTAACCTTAGAGCACCCCAAGTGCCTTTCTCCACAGATCGACGCCCTTATTGTTGTTATTGTTAATGTTGTTGTTATTGACAATTGCGCTGCGAAAGTTGTCAGCTCCAAAAGCAAATGAAGCATGAAGCAATTGCTTGTAATATTAGACAACTTGTATTATTGCAAAAAAAATAAAAAGATTTATATATATAATAAAAAAAAATGCGTTGCCCTGTCGCACAACTAGGCGGCAACCCTGCCGCAGCTGCATTCCGCAAATGCAATCAAATCAACTTTCCAATGATGGATTTTGTCTTCATCTTTCGATTATAATTTAGCCATTTTTTTGTTTTTGTTTTTGCCATTACCTTATTAGCTAAATAACAACAAAAAAAAACACATAAAATAAACCTGTTAGCAGCGACGATCGCCGATGTTGATATGAAAATAAATGCTCAAGCGCCTAAATATTATTACCCAGGCTTGGGGTAGCGGCAGCAGGGGAAGGGGGTCTTTTTTGTATACACTTGCAAGGTGTATTATTTTATTCATATGAAATGTGTAACGCATAGTTGGAGACGTCTCCGACCATATAAGGTATAAGCTCCCAGCATATATATCTGCAAAATATTATCAATATCGGACCACTATAACCTCTCGTTCCGATAGGAAAACAGATCAGAAATTGGGAATATGGGAAAACAATTTTTTTTTCTAAAATGCTTAACCAAGCTCACTCATTACAGCACTTTACCATATTCGTTAGGCATATGTATACACATATATAACATTTTTAGCTCTCAAAAATAGCTAGAAAACTGTGTTTTTGTATTTAAAACTTTTCTTTTTTCAACAAATTAAAGCTAAGAAAAAAATGTTTCAGTGTCCCCACAAAGTTAAAAGTTAAGATAAAGGGTATATAATCGTCGGCAACCCATAAATAGCCTTTTTTTTTAACATGCAAAGTGAAAATGATTTGTAATAGAGAAAAGTAAGAAAAAAAATAAAAACAAGCGCCGCCGACACTTGTCAGATATAAAACATAAAAATAGAAAAACGAAATATGTTTTCGTATTTCTCTCAAATATTCAAATATCATTTTTCACTAACGCATTGAAGTGAACAAACTGCAAAAGTAACGGTACCATGTATTTAAGTGATAGGGAGACGACTCCAGATCCCGGCGCACAGACGGAGGACATTTTTTTGGCAATTTCATCACTGGGCATACTTATTTTGCTCGTCTGCTGTTGCTACAGCTGCACGAACAAATAGCCCAAAAGGAAATACTGATCGAACATATAGAAAATACCACAAAAAGCTCAAAAAAAAATTGCCACACACGAAACGAAGGGCAAAATATTTGCCAAAAACTCACCATGCAAATATTTCAAACTGCGTTTGTTTTTTTTTTCGTTCAATTTGATTTTGTTGTGTTTAATATTTAGTTAATAAATTTTAAATTTAACAACGCCGTTTTTTTCGGTCTGTATTGTTGCTCGCGCGCTCTATGTACAAAATGAGATTGTATTAGGAAATGTATGTGCACAACAGAGACAGGCACACACACACACACAGCAGCAATGAACTCAGTGAACACAAACAAACACGTTTTAGCCGCGTCTGTATGTGTGTGCGATTAGAACTGTTGTTGTTGTTGACCGTTTATAGCTGTTGCTCGTTGTTGTTGTTGTTTCTAAACAGGTATTAGATGTGAGCGGGCTATGTAACTTAAGAGCCACACAATAAATAAAACATTTTAGCTGTATATACGTATAAATGCAACAACTGCTGCCAATTTGTATTATTATTCACTTGAAAAATGGTTTAAAATTGCACCGAATGAAAATAAAACGGAACTTTTAGCTAAACACACGCATACAAGCACACAAACACATCCACACAAACTAACACACAAACACACACATGCAGCTCAGCCGAACGCGGCGCGCTAAATAATTTTTTTCCAAGCACAGTTATGTTTTATAATTCAAAGCACGTCAAAACAATAAGCAACAATTGCAACTGCAATTCTCAATTTTCTCTATATAATCATAATTAAAACTCTAAAAACATTAATGCTTATGTTGCTTACATTTATTGCTCATAGACACATTTTCAAATCGTTGTTGTGTATCAACAATATCCAAAATTGGATCACTTTTCAGCTTTTTTTGTTTTGAAAAACGTCGCAAACCGCACAACCGACAGACCCGACCGCACGCTTCGACAACAAATTGAACAATAACAAAACCAGCAGAGCACTGTTAACGGGGCGCAGAACAGCCCCATAACATTGGCCGCTGCTAGACAGGTAACATTAGCCGGTCGGTTATTAACAGTGGGCGCTGTAAATCTGCTGGAAACCGCCGTTATTTCTGATTGCAAATTAAATATAATAAATAAAAAGCAAATATATATAGAATTAAGTGCTTTACGGTGTAATAAAATATTTATAATAAAAATTGGTCCAAGTTGCAGCTTATTTTAATAGTTAAACGAAATCGCGCATAATACGCTTGCGGTGCATATGGAAAACGCGCGGTAAACGCTAGCGTTTTACATACATTTTTTCCTACTGTTATGCTACATACTGATGTTATGCTCAAACGAGCTGTTTACTTACAGGCTTGCGCTCAATAAGCGCCCCTCATTTTAATTTAACATGTGCCGCTCTCAAACTGTTAACTAACAAGGCACAGCCGCCCGCATTTCTGTTCGAACTCTGGCGCCAAATTCAAAAGCTAAAATTAATTTTGCTTTATTTTCTAAAATAAAGTATAAAATATGCGCAGTATTTATAAGCTACATGGTCTAGCAGAGATTACATATGAATATCAATAAATTCTTTGGAAAGTATAACAAATAGGAGATTACATAATAATAACAACGAATAACAATTATGTTGAGTGTCTTAGTCCTTGAGCGCACGTAAGTCCGGATACAGGGCGCCCGCATTTATATACTGAGATTCCGGTTTGCGCAAATCCCGCTTGTAATCAACGACAACGGCTTCGCCAGTTTTCTTGACCAGCTTTTTGGCCAGACCCTTGGGCGTAATATAGTTGACATTTTGGCTAATGACAAAGGCATTTCCAACCGTATCAAAAGTGCCGCAGGCCAAATTGCCAGCCGACGAGCCGTATCTGAAAGAACGTATGAATATAATAATATATAAAGTAAATGAAGTCAACTTTTGGGGCATATACAACTAATTCTCTTTTTAAAGGATTTTTCCCGGTTTTTAAATAACTGGAATTGTTTTGTTCTCACTCGATTTTAAACATTCTATGAATTCTTTTCATACATTTACATTTGGTTAGTATTTCTTTTATTGTCAATCCTCCCAAATTATAAATTTGAACTCAGCATCATATTTTTCAAAGTTAAATTGTTAATGGCATCTTACAGGGAACTTTATATTGGTTTAAATAAAACACAATCTTAAAAACTGATTTCGTTCAATAATTGGAAATAGAGATATTAATAGAGAAATGATTTCCCAAAATTATGATCGAAATAATTCTAGTGATATTGCAGTTATTGAATGCATACAATTTTGTTATGTTTATATTAGTTTCACTTCTCTTATATTAATATTAATTTCTGATATTATTTGTTTTTCCAAAAAAATTATTTTTTATAATAACAGTCTCTAACAAGAACTTTGTAATATTGTTTAGACTACTTTTAAGTTGTTTTTACTTTTAGGTCTAGAACCTATCTACTTTTTTTCTTCTATTTGACCAATATTTTTAGGAATGTTTCCATCGTATCAAAAGAGAATTAGGTGTATATTGAAAATCTCACTTGTGCTCAATTATTTTAACGGAATTCTCGCTCAGGCTGTTGCCCAAAATCTTGGCCGATGTCTCCAGGCCATCGAACACCGTGGTGAAGCCTTCCACAGCGCCGGCGGCAATTGTCATGGCGCCCTCCATGGCGCTATCCGCTTGATTGCTGTCGTAGCCGAAGCCTTTTTGCAGCAGCTTCGAGCCCTGCGTCTGGACGTGCGGCGCCAGGTAGCCGCCCACGGCCATCGCTGCGGTGCCCACCTTACCGGCTATCCAGCCGGTCATGCCGGCCGCCGCATGGGTCACCTTCTGGGCAACCTCGACGCTCGTCTGCACCGAGCTGGGCACCTGGGCTTGCCCATCGGGCCCAGCCGGCGTCATTTTGGACATAAGATACGGTGTTGTGCGCATCATGAGACCGCCCGTTTTTTCGGCGCCCTTGACCAGATTGCGCGCTATGAAATCCGCTGCGCACACAATGTGCTTGGACACCTGCTCGGAGCTGGTGGCATCGGGCCCAGCACGTCGTGTGCGCGGCGATTGCAGCTGCTCGACTGTGTCCGCCAGCACGGCCTCGAGCAGATCGAGAAAGAATTGCTGCAGATCAGCCAATTGCTCCTCCTCCGACTCGCCGGCGCTGGTGCTGAGCGGACGCTGCGCGCGGACCAACATAATGCCAAAGGCATTGCCCGGCTGCGCGGATTCCATGTCCGGCAATATGAAGGCGCCGTATTCGGTGCGATAGCAATTGGTCACATTCGGCACGAGCGGATAAAGCCAGATCAGATTAGCCTGTTCCTGCTCCTGCTGCTGCTCCTGCTGCTGCTGCTGCTCTTGATACCCCTCCCGCTCCATGTTGCACTGTATGAAATAGGTGCCGCTCAAGTATTTCCATTTGCCGCCCACTGTGCACATGATCAGCGACATTTTGGTGCTGCCCGTCAGCGTGGTCACCTGGCCGCTGGCCTCGATCCTGTAGAGCTTCACCTGCGCCTGGAACAGCTCGTCCAGCTGCGCGCGGGCATCCCGGCTGGCCAACAGCTCGCGCAATCCCGCCGCCAGCTCCCTGTAGGTCTTGGGCCGACCGCTCGCATTGGCAATGTCATAGAAGGTGTTGGGATTCTCGGCGAGCAGCGGCCGCTGGCTGCTGCTGGACTGCTGCTGGCCATCGGGCTGCTCCTGCGCCTCCTGGGCGTGTCCATCGATGGGCGACTGCTTGGCACGCAGCACTTTGAGCCGATAGCTGACCTCCGTCTTGGCGCTCTTCAGCTTCTGGATGGTGGCGCAGGCATCGTTCCACTGCGTCTGCACCGCATCGATTTCGTCCGGCAGGCCGACGGGTATGGCAAAGGTCGCCTCGATCATTAGCAGCGCCTGCTCGTAGGCGGCCACCGCCGCCGCCAAGGACTCGGCTTCCTCGTGGCCGATCGCCTGCTCCACCTGCAACATGGCCGAGTTGTAGGAGCGCTTGATCCGCTCGTGTGCCTCCAGGAATTCCGTTTCCGTCGACATGATGTTGAGGAACTGCAGTTAGTCAACTTTATTATTTAATATTTATGTAGAAAATCCTTGCTTATGCATAAGTACAGTGATCGCTCGTTGATTGGAATCGACTTGAAATTTTTGATGCACTAAAATTTATTATTAATATTTTTACAGATATTTTTTATAGGTATAAATATTTCATAATATTTATCATTTTGATCAGTAAAAACACAAAAGAAAATATTTCCAAAAAATGGGGTATTTTTTTTAAACTATTTTCAAAATTTCGAATTGTTCATTATTAAATATATCCTTCATCACCAAATTGAATAACAGAATTTTTTTTTTTTAAATAAGATTTCGTCACTAGATTGTTATTGCGGGTTTTTTTTTTTTATTTAACATTATAAACTTAAAACAACTTGAAAAGCTTGAAAAGAACCAATTAGAATTGGCTTTAGAGATGATTAAATTTTCAATAAAGTTTATTACAATCACGAATTTTTAATTGCAACTTAGGAAATTAAAGATTGTTGAAAATCCGATTGTTTTGTTGTTAACGATCACCGAAGCGTTCCACTTTTTCGAGCCACCACTGTATTTGTTTACGTTTTTTATCTATAACCAACTTCTTGATATAATTCGCGCGCCATGTTGGATGCTGTGCGACAGACCAACTAAAACTGAGCACATGAAAATGATGAAAAGGGATTTGGAAGCGTCACAAGTGGACAAAACTAAATGTTGGCCAATTTGTGTGACGTTCACAAATTGCATTAAACATAAATTGGTTGGATAACGGCATCTTCCCCCACACTTTCACTTGTTGCACTCAACTTACTGTTACTTTTATGTGTATGCGCGTCCTGCTTGCTCTCCTAGACGAGAGGGAGCTCTTTACCCAGAACTATAGAGAGAGAGAGAGAGACTGATGCTGACTAATCGCTGCGTAGGTTTGCCGTCCTCGCAGAACTTTGTACTTTGGCTCTGTGCGCAATGCTTTAGCTAAAAATATTCGTACACGTATCTTGTAGATTTCACAACAATTTTGCTTTATTGCTTACCTTATCTAAGCGTATTGCCATTTCATGCAGCAGCTGTTGCTGCTGTATTTCTCAATTGCTTTTGTTAATGACATCGGGCATAAAAATCGAATATTCTGTGCAGCGCGTCCGTTTTTGTTTGTGTTTTGATTATTGTTGTTGTTGCTGCTGCTGCTGCGACAGCTGTTACACGTTCCAACATGCTGTCCATGCAGGCCGTCGTACGATGTTATTTGATCAGTCTGTCGTAGCGTAGCGCCAAGATTACTTTGCAGTGGAAACCAAGCAGTTGATTTAAAAATCAAAAAATTTAATTGCCAAAGAAATTACAAATTGAAATAAATTAATTGTGCATAATTAATTTGTGTATATATTATTATATTATGCATAATCTATTTATTTTTATTTTTTCTAACCAAATTCCAAACCATGAATATATGGAAATATTGTTGTATATATTTCCCTATATATTTATCGTTTAAAATTCTTCAACATTTTATCTTATACAACCTATATTTAATTCGTATTAGATTTATTTTTCATCCGATTTTTTTATTTTTTGTTAGTTTAAAATACACATTTTTAAATGTTAAATTTTACACATTTCGTTCGTTTTGGACGACATTAACATCCTTTTAAGGGCGGGGCTGGCGAAAGGAGATGGCCGTATAAATATATATATTTGTGTATATATATTTAAATAACATATGAAAACTTGATTGTTTTTTATAACGAAAATAATCTATTGGAATTTGTCAATTTGATGAACAATTTGCAATTCAACATGTCAAATTCTAACAAGACGCAGACTTTTTTTGTTTGGTTTTCCTTCCAAAAACGTTCCCTTGCGGGAGCGGGAGACGAGTTTCGATTGAAATCACAAGATATATATTAATGTATATATAGAATTATGCACTCTAGAGCGCATATACTTCGCTTTTTGTATATATAGTTGATGTATATATATATATATTTATATATATATATATATATATATATTTTTTTATATATATGTATATATATAATTTTTTTGTATAACGTAATTTTTAACGCATTTGCGAATATTCTCACACAAATGTGACAACAACGAAAAATAAGCTTTTCTGCTTCTCTGCTTTTTTCCTATACTTTTCAGTTTACATTTTCAATGTTTGAATTTAAGTATGTATATAAATCCTACAGTTTTTCTTTTCTTGAACTTCGTTTTTTTTCTTTCTTTTTAATGCATAGGAGCTGTATGCTGGAGAGCTGCTGCTGAAGGAGAGCTGGAGATGTTTGGGAGCCGTGCTTAGGTTGACGGCACTGCGGCCAGCTCCCGGTAGGCGTCCTGGAGCGCCTGCTGCTGTTCGGGACTCAGGGTGCTCGCGCAGGCCTGCATCACGTCGGGATTGGACTCGATCTGTTTGACAATGGTTAGCATGCGGGTGCCCGGTGCGCTCTTCGCCTCCAGCACATTGGTGCAGAACGAATCGGCGATGATGGAAACAATGCGCGGCAGATTGCAATTGTTGGCGCCCAAAATAGCCGGATGATTGGCCTCGATCAGATCGCACAGATAGCCATAGATGTGGGCGGCCTCCTCGGGATCCTCGGAGGTAGGCAGCCACGAGAACCAAACCGCAATCAACTCATCCAAATTGGTCAACGCCGACTTATTGTATTTGAGTATCTTGGCGAAGGCCGAAATGGCGTTCTCCGTCGCATTGATGTTCTCAAGGTCGCGTGCCCGCGGATCGTTGATGACCTGCACCAGCAACGGAATGATCTGAGCGCATGTGTGTGCAAACTGATCGCCAGCAAATTGACCCAGAACGCCACAGCCATAGGCGGCCGCCTGGCGCACATCCGGCGACTTGTCCAGCACGTACTGCAGTAGTGCGGGCGTAAAGATCTGCTGATACGGCGTGCAAGCGGGACCACAGAATTCTAAATAGTATAAATATACATAAAATATAAATACACGTAAAATATAAATATAAATAAAATATATGAACACAAATACAATAACGTTGCTGTCGGGTGTAACCGACTGCGCAATACTCGTTCGATGTAAAATAACAGCTTAAAACAATAATTTATTTTGGAAAAATATAGATATTTGTAAATTGTGGGGGCATCAATTTTTCGGCTCGATGTTTAGAGGTCATCCAAAAACTGTTTTATAAATTGTGGGCGAAATATTGACTTGATAGATTTGCCACGCCCCTAATGGGTGCATACAAAAAATTGTTTTGTGACCTTTAGAGGAGGTCATCAGTAATCTGTATGAACAAATCACATGCAACTTGCTTTAAAACTGAGGAAGATATATCGATTAAATCTGACTATCTGACGCAGGCAAAGACGAGTATATATCCCAAGTTTACAGTCTCTAGCTGACGGACGGACAGCAAGACGCACACTGCACAAACCCAATATACGCTTTTCACTCCGTAAACAAGTATACAAATATATGAAATGCATTTGAATAACCCACCGATTAGATCATCGAACACACACACGCCCCACTGGCGATCGGCGAAGGGACGATTGGGGTCAAGCAGCTTGATGAAGTGCGGTGCCACCTGTTCGAAGGCGGGCAAAAACTGTGCCTTGTTGGTTAGGAAGAGGGCGTGTATGATGTCCACCACCTTGGATAGTATATAGATATCGGTGTCGTCCTGTTCGGCCAGCTCCTCCTCGACGCCATCGTCGTAATCCTCCTCGGTGCGGGCGGCCAAACGTTTGTCGGCCCGCTCGAAATGTTGGAGCACGTATTTATTGATGATCTCAAGCACCTGCTTCATGGCCTCCTCGTTGAGGCAATTGGGGCCAAGAGTCTCGATGCACTTGGCCAGCGAATTGAGCAGCTCGGACTGTACGTCCGGCTCCGGTTCGGTGTTGATCACCTTGATCAGTTCAGGGCAAATGTAGAGCCACATGCCCTCCAAATAGTTGGGGCCCTTGATCTTGGCGCAGTCGAGCAAATAGGGCAACGATTCGGCGGCCGCCGAACGGACTCCATCGTGGAAATAAAACTTGAGCAGTGGCAACATTAGACGGACCACCTCCTCGGCGTACTCGGCGAAGCCCTCCTTCAGTTCGCGCGCATAGCAGACGAGCATCTCGCAGGCGGACGCCTTGTCCTCCATGCCGGCGGTGCGTATGGCAAAGTTCTGCTGTTCGCCGAGCGTTATGAACGACCATTCTACATCGCCCTCAATGTCCTCCACCTCGTCGTTGTCCAGCAACGCCACCTCCGGCTTCATGGCAGCGGTGTGCATCACGGGTCCCATCACCAGCGGCAAATACTGCTCGAATTGTTTGCCCAGAATCTTGCACATGCGCGCCCAGGCCGTTATCAGATACGAGGTCTGCGGATCATCATCGGGCAGATCGCCCTCGGTGTGGGTCTTCAGCAGCATGTCCATAACCTCGCCGGCATCCCCAATGAACTTCTCACGGCCCACCGCCAGGCCAATAAGGCTCACGCACTCAATTGTCTTGCCGCGCAGCATGCGCAAATCCTCCGAGTTGGCGTTCTGGATGATGAACTTGAGGCACGGCATCAGGCGATCGTAGTAGGCGACAAACTCGTGCTCGCACGTATCCGCCACGGAGGCAATGGTGGTGACCACCTGTTCAAGTACCAGTTTGTTGCCCTTCTCGACCAGCTCCTTGAATTTGGAATTTAAAATGGTTTCCAGTTTGCCCATGATTGCGTCCAGATAGCGTGTCAAGATATTCTTGGGGCAATCCTCGCTGAAATTGACCAAAGCGGCGCCGGCGTGCGCCTGCACACGCGGATTCTGCTCATCGTCCAGCAGCAGTAGCAGGCCAGGCACCACCTGTGGTAAAAGAGGGGACGAATGGGTGGATTAACATTTTTTTGAATTTGATTTTGAACTTTTGTATAGAAAATGCGCATATCTTCTTATCGACCGACAAATATTGATAGTAAAAAATTATTATTTGAAAAAAAAAATAAGCCCACCTGCTCATGGAACTTCTTCTCGAACGTTGGCGCAAAATCGGTGGACATTTGCCCGATGGCATTGCAGGCGGCGTAGCGCACGCGCGGATTGGGATCGCGCAAATAGTTGAGCACACCGGACATGACCTGATCGAGTATGGCCTCCATTTGCTTGTGACAGCCCTCGCCGATGGCCGAGATGGCCATCAGGGCGGCAAAGCGATGCTTCCAGTCCGTGTGGCTCAGCATGCCGGGGAGGGCGTTCATCACATGGGGCAGCACCATTTTGCCCCCGAGACCGCAAGCCAAACGATCCAGCGAGGATTCGGCAATCACATTATTATCGCTATGATCGTCCTCGTTGATGACATCAGCGGTGGCCCAGTCCTCGTCCTCATCCAGATCGGTCATCATTTGGAGCACCAGTGGAATGAGGGCGACCACATATTTCTCAGCACGTTTGCGGACCATGGCGGGCGCATTCTCGGCCAGCGAGACCATCACCTCGAGCACCAGATGGCGCCAGCTATCCTCAAAGTCGGGCGAGCTGAACACCTTCATGCACATCTCGAATATGTACTCCAACTGGGGACGCAAGTACTTCGGACAATTCTCGGTCATATCGATGAGCAGCTTGAGCAGACTCTGATCGTCCTGGCCCTCAATCGTTTCGCCCGTAATGACGATCATGCGCGGCAACAGATCCGCAAAATGCTTATAAATGGTCACCTCCTTCTCCTTGTCGTGGTAGAGTATGAAGGCGCCAATTGCGCGCACAGCCTGCACGCGGACCTCGGCATCGCCGGCATTCTCCATGCTCTTGGCCAGCATCTGTTTGATCAGATCGATATACTGGGTCTCCTGGTTGCCAAAGATCGATGGCACACTGCTAAAGATGCGCAGCGCGGACTCCTGCAGCTGGGGCGTCGGTGAGTTGGCGCATTGGAACAGAAACTGGAGGATGTCCGGCCACTGATTATTGCCATCCTCGTCGATCAGGTTGCGCGCCACCTCGGCGATGACCTCGCATATCTTGCGGCGCAACTGCGGCGTCACATCCTGCTGCACGGCCATCAGGATCTGCTGCAGCAGCTGATTCTGCGAATCCACGGGCAGCTGCAGGCAACAAAGGGCAATATTTTAATAAAACTGATCAGTTTAAACAATTGCCATAATTTATAATAATTTACCTCTTTGTAGAACTCCATAAACTCGGATGTGAAGAGGCGACGCAGCAGGACTGCGGCCATTTGGCGCGCCTCCTCCGCTTGTTGGCCATTGTGAATGTTGCCCAGCAGGTGTGTTACCTTCAGCTCGCGGGACAGATTGTTGTACGCATCCTGGAGACGGAAGAACAAGGGTTATGACAATTTGATATAAATAATGATTTACAAGTCAGATGTAACCACAAGGAGCTTCAAAAATTGACAAACACGTTGAGGAAAAAAAATTTTTTTTGTATTTTGGATATATTACAGAAATATTGTTTTCATCATATATTAATCGTTTATAAATTAAGAACCCATATTCCTAAAATGTGTACGTAATTTATAATGATTTTTAATCAATTACATTTTTTATTTAATTATATACATTTTAGATTATTATATGATATATTATTTTTATTATATTTTTAACGATTTTGTGTCCCCAGAGTTGCCACCTTCATACTATCATTCTCTATCTCGTTCTTTCAGTTAAGTGAGTAGTTCAATTGAACTTATTCAGAACGATTCGAAACAACTCTAGTGGTGAAAACTTTTATAATTAAGAGATCTAGAGGTTGGGCAAAGCGCAGATCAATTATTCGACAACTGTGACAGATCTAGCTCTACCTCTCTCTCACTTACTCTTTGTGTAGTTATATTATTAGTAATTTTTGTTCACAATAAAATAAATAAGCGCAAAGAAAATTCAATATTGCAATCTTTACATTAGAAATCCTTTGAGCTCGAATTTCATGCGGTGCAGTGTTTTGGCTCGTGCCCGTTTGAACAGAATTCAAATTACATGTACTCAATATGTTTGTGTTTGTCTTATAAACAGTTGCAGTACAAGGCAGCGCGTGGCGTGGGTGGCGCCAAGGTCAACAGCTGTAATGCGTGCGGACTCTATCGAGCCCGACGGCAAATGTTCAATATAATTCATATATAAATAAAGCAGATTGCATTTCAGCCCATGCGTCATCTTCGCAATAAAAAAAAATTAGATATATTTTATATTTTGCACCTGCGCTTTGTTTCCGTTTTGCATGCGTGTAAAATCATTTTTAAGGCAAAAACATATGTACATATAAGTATATTGTACACATTATATACTATGGCTCCATATGAATTGTTCAAATTGTCTTTCCGCTTTGTGCGAACCACACACATACACATGCAGACAGCCGTTGCGCTGACACACACGCGCGCACGCCATGCGAATGTCGTAGTCAAAAAGGAAAGCAAAAACACGTTTTGTGCGCTTCGAAATAGAATGCACGATAATGACGAATCAGGGCATCTCTTCGATTGTACCAAAAAAATTTTCACATCTGTCAGAGCAAATTTTTCTGGCATTATATATTATATATGAAAATGCATTGGCATTTAATTATTGCGCAGTTGTCTTGTCAAAACTTTGGCCATTTTTTAGGGAACGGGGGGAAAACGGGACTCACCTCGGCCTGTTTGCGGACTTCATTGTCCATGGACAGCAGCGAGTTTAGGAGCTGTTGGAATTGTGCCTGATCTGCAGCCATTTCGATTTGCAGTTTTCCACACGGTCTTCAAACAAGATATGCAAAAACACACACACACAATTTTCACAATCTTCACGCGACGAAGCCGCTTTAAAAAAAGAGCAGAACAATAGAAAACGCAATGCCGGGTTGCCAAAATGCCAGATTTTTTTTTAATTCTGGGTGTACGGATTTTCGTGCGAGATACACTTTGGGCTTTTCACATAAGTTAACGGTACAATATCTATTTGAAACTTATGTTAAATTTTGCGCAAATATGTGAAAAGAATTAATTTTTGTTTGAAGGAATTTGTCCAAGCACGCTAGAAATGTAGAGCAGTGTCAATACTGGCACGAACAGGCACGCCTGACAGAGCGTTGTTATCGATAATTTTTGGCGCGCAAAATGTGATGCCAGAAAACCACAAATCTCATAGCATGTTAAGTTTTTCAATTTACAAATGAATTTTTTGGAAATATTTTATTTACACGAATTATATTGAAACGGTTAATATATGAGACAATTTATTTGAAGAGTTTGATACGCCCAAACAGATAATTTATCGAAAACGAGACAGAGCATTGACAACAAATTCTAGTTGAAGGTATTTCAGTATTTAATCCCACCTTAATACTTTTGCCGCTGTTATGCATGCTGTGAACAGCAGCCAGTGTTGCTCAACAATCAAGCATCAAAGTTGTTTGTATACAATGTCAAAAAGCAAAAAGGAAAACTAAGAAAAGGAAAACAAAACAATTACAAATTCAATACAAATAACAAAAATCAAAAGAACCAAACATAAAAGACTAGTTGAAATCTTTAAATAGCGCAGTTTTTGCGCTCTAAAAGTTGTTGGACGTGGAAAATTTATTAAAAAAAACAAAAACAAAATGAGTACACGCATTTGCGTCTACAAAGATTGCTATAATCTCTACGTTCGTCACGATAGCAACGCTTGCCGGGACGTGACACTCTTCTCCTTCCCAAAGGACCCCAAGCGCGCCGAACAGTGGCGTCTGCTCGGCCAAGTCCATCCCAAAATAGGCAACAAACAATTGTTTATGTGCTCCAAACACTTTGATACCAAATATCTGTCGATAAGCAAGAACCGACGCATTCTAATGGGCGAGGCAATGCCATTTCCCTATGCGCCACCAAATGGAACCGACGAAAACGAGGAGGATAATCAAAAGCAGATGACGCCCACTTCATCCACGACCCAGAACAACTTTTGCCTCAACAAGGGTCGCGCCCACTGCGACAATCCCAACGAGCTGTCGCCCACCAGCTCGCCCGCACAGCAAAGCTTCTACATTAGTCTGGACGACGACAGTCTGAGCATTGACAAGGTCGTCATGGTCGAGGCGACCACAACACACGCCAATGAGCCCTCGGAAACGGATCTCTTCGACAAGAGTACGGGCACTCTACTTCGACTGTTTCAGTACATTAACTATGTTTTATTTTAGTTGAAGTCAGCATGGTGCCGCCATCACACAAACGCGCCCGTGTTTGCTCTCCCCCCCGCTCACCAACGCCGGAATTGCTCGACGTGGAGCCGACTGATGATCAGCTGATAGACGCCAACGAGGTGTCCATATTCAAGTTTAAGGGCGAGCAGCATGTTCAAATGTCCCGCGAATACTACCTGCAGGAGAAGCGCCAAATGCTGGCGCAGCTGAGCAACTACAAAC
The DNA here is from genome assembly GCA_035041545.1 of Drosophila colorata. Lineage (NCBI taxonomy): Eukaryota > Metazoa > Arthropoda > Insecta > Diptera > Drosophilidae > Drosophila > Drosophila colorata. The sequence continues at coordinate 10,330,937 of JAWNLD010000680.1, forward strand.
GCATTCTGTCCCACATTAAAATGGAGCTGATGCCGCTCAAGGAACTCTGAATTGATTAAAACCTTTGTTATATTTCATAAAGAGCTTTGTTATTGTTGATTAATGCACGTCCGTTTAATCGCTCAGTTCGCAAATGATGTGCCCTTCCGGATGCTCCACATCGCTGTCCACATCGGGCACATCGCTTAGCTCATCGGCATCATTCGGCGGAAGGTCCTCGCCCAATCGCTTGCGCTGCAGCAGTGCCGCCCAGCTGAGCGGCGTCTCGCACAGCGGACACTCGCCGCCAATGGGTATATAGTGGCCGGGCTGGTCGCCCAGCAAGTAGCTGGCCAGGCACAGCATGTGGCAGGTCAGCCGGCAGCTAGCATTCGGGCAGCCCAGACGCGAGCGTTCCGGCTGCTCAATGCGCTGCATGCACAGGTGGCATTCCGGCGCCCAGGACTTACTAGCTACAGCCACATCCGCATCCGCATTCAAAAGCCGCTGCGATGCCGTTATGGCCACCTTGCCGCTGACGATCTGCATGTGCGCCGGCAGCGGCACAAGGAACGCCCGCTCGTAGTCCGTCTCCAGCCAGCGGATCGTGAGCGGCAAACGCTGCCACGGCCCAATGCCCAGCATACGATTGACGATCCGAAAATTGTAGTCGAAGTGCGTCTCTTTGGCCAGTTTGCATTTCAGTTCGGGATAGACTTTGAGGCGCGTCGATAGCGTCGGCTGTTGCCACGCCCACTCGAACTGCAGCGCCGCTATATTGTTGGGAAAGCCATGGACAATCATTACCATCTGCCAAGGTCCCTTGCGGCTCGTCTTGCGGGCGCCGCCAAAGTCACAGCCGCGATTGTGCTGCCTGATCCGTCGCTTCGGATTGACCGTGAAGCCCACGTAGCACTTGCCACGATACCGGGCGTCCAGACTCTGGCTGCACAGCAGATAGACGCCGTAGAAGTGGCCCTTTTGTGCCAGAGCCTCGCTGGAACATGCTTGATTTTTAAAAATTGCATAAAATTAATTAGTTGTGTTAAACTGAACTAAATCAACCAACATGAGAAAGGTAGCGACAAGGTGAAAATAACAATTTGTTAGACCTAGAGATGATTATATATCCTTTATATATATCTATATCCTAAATTCATCATACAAATCGATGGGAGCAGCATAAAAACCCGACTAAAATCTCTTTTGTCTAAAAAGAATTGAGAGGGAGAACTCAAATTCTGCTTATTAGACCAGAAAAAATTGCTAGAAAAGGTTTCTTTGCTACACAAATCTTCAACGATATCAAATATAGTTATATATACAATCATTAACTGAATAAAAACCTCGTCTAGTGCACACGAAATCTAGAAATCAGCTTAAACTATAATTTCTTAAATAACCGGTCCACAATAAATAAGTTAGTTAGTTAAGCTATAACTTAGGAAACTGAGCAAAAGCAGAACCGGTCTAAAACCCAGGCTAATGCATGTATATAATTTCATCTAAGCCAAATTCATAACTGTCTGAGACATAAAAATGTAAAGTAGATAGTTAGTAAATGTACCTAATATTAATCATAAAAAAACAAAAAAAACTCATAGCAAGGTAGACCGAAAACTAAATACCCTTACACAGATATAATACACGCGCAGTATATTTCTAATTGTGTTTTATCATACAATAACCACATATTCTGTTGATAAATCCTATTGAAGCTGTATATAGTATATATAGTTAGTATATATAGAAAACCGATGTTAATCAGATTGTAGCTTATATATAAAAAAAAAACATAGTGAAGCATGTAACTGTCGAGTTGGTTTGGGTTAACTTGAAAGCAAAAAAGTTGTTCACACAAAAACAAATTTGTCGATCAATATTTCCTATGGCAGCTTTATAATATTTACTATGTTATATAATTATGTCAATGAGAAAATATAGTAAAGTCTTTACTAATAGCGAAATTTATGGCTATTACTCATAAATAATATATAGACTATATATACTTTAAGATATACTCTTTACATATTTCGTGGCAAAATTTAAATACCCTTTGCAAGGATATAAAGTTTTAAACAGTAAACATTTGAGTTTCAAGACCTCTTAAATGCATTTAACAGTGTCTATTCTTATTTTTGAATAAGAATTCAATGCGCAAGTGTAAAAAATGTTGTGGAAAAATTTTTAAAACATTTTTAACTATTTTTTTTTTTTAATGTTGAGGTACAAATTTTTTCCCAACTGAAAGATGGATAGAAAAGTGACGAACAGCCACTTGACACCGGGCAAAGCCGGGCCATAGCTGCAGTTATAATATAATTCGTTGTTTCTTTTAGATTTAGTTGCCCTTTGTCAGGATTAGTTGTCTATATAGTACATGCCCTCTGCCTTTGCAATGCAATAAACAAGGAATATTCTTATTTCTGTGTAAAAAATGTTGCTGAAAAACTGTTGCAACTTTTTATTGCTTCTCTTCTGATTGACTTCAAACTTATTTTTCAAGATTTGTGTGAAATGTTGAGGTTGTGATGTGTAAATTTCAATTTTTCCTCGACTGAAAAGCTTCTTGGCCCCGGGCAATAGCTGCTAGTAATAAAATAATTCGTTGTTTCCTTTAGATTGAGATGACCTTAGTCAGGATTGCTTTTCTATATACATGTCTAGTTATGCCTTTGCTGTGATCCTTCTCTTAGTCTAATTTATTGTGTTTCTTCATTTTTGTGTTTGTATTGCTGTTTGCTAATTTAATTCTAATTTCATGGCGCCGCTTGCGGGCAGTCCATTCATTTGTTGTTGCTGCTGTTGTGGTTGTTGCTGCTGCTGCTGCTGTTGCTGCTGCAGTTGTTGCTGTGAGACGGACGCGACCTGAGCCTGAGCTGTCGCCGGCTCCCTGGCCGCCAGCGGCTGCTGTTGCGACTGTGTTGCTGTCGCTGTCGAAATGTTGCTGCTGCTGTTGCTGCTGCCGCCGTTTTGCAGCGTCGCCTGCTGCGGATTGGCGGCCTCGGTGCCGGTGACAGCGGCCGCTTCGCTGGGCGCCAAAACGCCGCCATTGCTTTGTTGTTGCAGCTGCTGCTGTTGCTGATGGGTCTGTTGTTGTTGTTGCTGCTGCTGTTGCGTACTGGTCGCTGCTGCTGCTGCTGCCGCCGCCGCTGCTGCAGCCGCATTTTCCTGCACCGAATTCATGAGCTTGATGCGCTTGCGCGTATAATGCTGCCACTGCAAAATGGCCTGATCATCGATGAATTTGCAGCACTGATTGTTGACGATCTCGCGGCGAAAGTGCTCGTACTGCAGCAGATCGAGAAAGTATAGGCACATCGGGTACATTAAATATTTGGCATAGTCGGGCTCCTTCCAGTACTGCAGGTACTTCAGGTAGTTGATGAACGACGGATCCTTGAAGTAACCACGCTGGGCGAGAACTGCAAACAAGTTAAAAAATGTTTACAAAAGATCTTTTTGCTTCTCCAAAAAGCTGGACACAAAATGAGGTATGAAATTTTTTGGTTTTATATATTTTAAAAGAACAAGTTTTTCCGTTTGTCGAGCATAAACTATATCAGGTTCCGACAAATTTCTATTTGGGAGTGATGCTGACCAAGAATATGTAAACTTTATCAGGTCGGCCTCCTTCTGCCTATTGCGTGCCTTGGCACAAAACCAATATACCCATTTGCAACAACTACAGGGTATACAAATACTCACAGTTGAGATAGTTTGGATTGGACAAACACTGCACAAACTCGAGTTCGATTTGCCAGCGTCGTTTTTTGTTGTTCCTCCGATTCGATGGCCGCTAAAGAAAAGCGAAAGGAAATTTTTAGAATTAAAAACAATATTAACAGATTGTTGAAAGTTCTTTTGTCACTACAATTGTTAAAATTTCTTTTGTGAACTAACTAAAAGCATGTGCATGTAGACTACGTTCAGAAAAAAGAATAAAAGTATAAACAGTGATATGCAAGTGTTTTTTTGTTGCTGTTGTTGTTGGGTTTACTTACTCTTACCCTTTCCGTACATTTTGGCCATTTTTCTAGCTGTGGTGGAAAGGGTTTCGTTGGTTTTGCGTTTTTTCAGTTTGTTTGTTGTTTGCTTCTTGTTGTTGTTGTTGTTGTTGTGCTTGGGTGTGATTTCTCGTGTGCTTCAAAATTGTACATAACACAAAAATCATAAATTACACATAAAAATGTACACAATTCGCATGTATGTGTGTATGCATGTGTGCTATGTGTGTGTGAGAGGTGTATAAAAAGGATATTTAAAAAAGCGCATACAAACACAAACGTAACGAAATTGTAACAGCACTTATGAACGTAAAACAACTATGAAAATCTTTGTCGCTCCTTTATTATGTTGGATGAGATATATGCTTTTTTGTGGTAAGCAAATTAATTTAATTTTATTGTTATTTTTCAGCTACAAACCGTAAGTGTTCATGTCAGCGTGACCGAATCTCGAAAGCCACAAAATACTGATTTTGCCACCATAAATTATGCCATAAATATACTGCACATGTGGCCATTTTGAAGGCGTGTACACACTGTTTTCGTTTGCAATTAATTTATTAATTTATTTATTTAAAAATTTAATAAGTTTCAAATAAAGTTAGTTTAATTTTTTAGCATGCTAAACTTACCTCATTTTGAAATTATACAACAGCATTGCATAAATATGCATATTTCTTTCGAGTAAATGTTACTCACTTTACGAAACACTACAAAGCTCTCGCTGGCGATGTTAAAACTGATCGTTGTCACACTCTTTTAAATTGCAAACCGAAAAATTTTTAAATGTTGGGCGCGCAAATGAAATTGGTCCCTAAATGTGAATATTTAGCTTTTTGCTGTTTAGCGAAAAAAGTAAATAAATAAATAAACATATTATTAAAATTTTATTTTTTTATGTTACAATATTGGAAAGGGCGACATTATCTATAAAAGAGAAATCAATAAGTGCGAATAGAATATATAGAGTGTAGATTGTGCACGATACTAAGAGAGTGAAGTTTCTGCTCTGTTAATATTATTGCTCAGAGCGTACGCAGTCACTTACTCTCACGCTCCCTCTTTCGCGCGCGCTCTGAGCAATAATATTAACAGAGCAATAATATTAACAGAGCTCGCACTCGTGCCGCTGAATTTCATCAATTTTGTTGTGCCGCTCATTCGTATTCTGGCAATTGAAGCGTACGGACGTCGTGGTCGGTTTCGCGGACGCTTGTTTGTTTGTTGCTGCGACAAAAATATCGTTTTACAAAATAGTTCAACAAAAAAAGTAAATACATATATATATGTGCATATATATGCGTGCATCGTTTAAGAATATCCAAATCACAATAGAGAGCAAATCGAAAAGCGAAAGGCGCAAATAAAGCAAATACAAAAGTGAGTAGATTCCAAGAAATCACAAGTGCGTGTGCCGACACATGTACATAAATTTCAATACACATGCAAATGTACATGCGGATGCCTGTGTGCGAGTGGCTGTGTGTGTGAGGTGCAAAATAAAATACACAAGCGGTAAATAAATGAATAAAATTGTATACACGGAGTGAGCAATGTTTTGAAGTTGCGGCGCAAAAAGAAAGCCCGCAAATAAAACAAGCAAAAGAAAAAGAAATTCAAGAAAAGCAGCAACAAAAAATTGTATTTAGGGCTGCAGCTAGGAAAGTGCGTCGTTTTATTTTGAAATCGATACCAAAATAAAAATACACAAAAAGTGGGCCTCGTTCGACATACAAATAAAATATATATCAAATATACGTATTTGCAGGCTTTTCTCTGTGTGTGTGGGTACGTGTGTGTGTGTGTGCAAAGTGCAACATAAACAAACGAAAAATGTTTAACAAGCATGCAAAAAAGGTAAATACATTCCATGTCTATGTTCTGTGTATACACGCATACACATACATACAAACATACTCAAAAAATTACTACGCAGCAGAAATTTATGCGATACTGTTGTTGTTGTTGTTGTTGCTGTTGTTGTTCCATATCTATCATATCTTCTGTTTCGTCTTTGTCGCCGCCGCCGCCGCCGACATCGTCTCGTTTTGTGAATGAGCAGCGCAGCAGCGCTGTCTGGTGTGCGTGTGTGTGTGTGAGCAAAATAGCAAAACAAAAACCTCGTTCCGGCATCTCTCGCATAGATGGTGCTCTCTCACGCTCTCAGCGCTTTATTGTTGTGCTCTCTGCGTGCTCTCATGCTCTCTCATAACTCAGATGTGTAAGTGCAACAAGAAAAGCAAAAGTGTGAAGGAAGCGCGAAAACCACAACAACAACAATGGGAATGTCAACATCAAGAACAAGACAATTGCACAGAAACTAAAACGTGTAGTTGTAGTATAGTGGTAGTGGAGAAATGGGGTGGGGGGTGTTGGGTTGTCTGCTAATTAAAAAGCATAGCAGTAATTGGCATGCCGCTGTGCGCGCTCTCTCTCTCTCTCCTTGCCACTTGCTGTGCGTTTAGTATTTTTTGTTGTTGTTTTATTTTTGCAATACATATGTACTATGTATATTAAGAAATACCATAAAAATGCCGTTGTATTAATCATAATATATTTTTGATGGCGGCCAGCGTAAGAGGAATGTTGCCGAAAAGTTGAACATGCGTATGTGCTCTCTCTCTCTCGCTCTGTGTGCGTGTGCTTGTGCGTTCGCTTTTCTGTGTAATTTATTTATTTTTAAATCGAGTTTGCTGCTGTGTGTGTGACAAAAATAAGTTGCCGCAAAAAAAACAAAATTGTTGAAAAACAACACAGAGGGAACGTATAAATACGTATGTATGTATATACATATATAGCAAAACCGGAAATTGTTTATGCGGCGTTGGCAGCGACGTCAGCGTCGACGTCAACCGATCGCTATTTTTTATGACGTATGCATGACGGCATACAAAATACACGCACATGTCACACACACACACATATATATATATAAAGTGTATATATATGTATATATATATATATATACATATACACACACAAGGTGGCAACTCTTTGGAAATTTTGGCGCATAATTTGGCCACACTAATTAGCAGTACGAAGAGCAGGGCAACAACAATAACAAGAAAAAAACACTTTGACCACATGTCTAAACGGCGCGCGTGTGCAAGCAACAACAACAACAACAACAACAACGGCAAGCAGAAGAAGCAGAAGTGAAAAAGAGAGCGAAGTAAGCTGATGACCATGTATTTGTGTGCGTGCGTGTGTGTGTATGTATGTCTGCTGTGTTTGTGTTAGTTGAGCGAGACAAACTGGCAGGTGTCATTGACCTTTTTCGCTGTGACGGTAAAAGCACATTTTTTTTTATTATAATTGTTGGTGTTATTTGCAGTTGTTATTTTTTTTTTTTTTCATTTTTGCTGCGCTTGCTGCTGCTGTTATTGTTGTTGCTGTTGTGGCTGGCCTTGAACTTAGGCGCGTTTTCTAAAACACATATTTGAGCTCCAAAGCTCAAACACACACACACACACGCATGAGTGTGTTTTTTATTATTTTTTCTTTTATGCTTTTGTTGACAGTTCTCTTTTGGGTGGCGCGCTCAAAACGCACACACCAAAAATGGTATCAATTACGCAATTTCGATTGCTGCTGTTGTTGTTGTTGTTGGTGGTGGTGGTGCTAAAAGCTTTGCTACTTTTATTGTTCCTTTTTTATGTTGACAGATGTCAATGTGTGTGTAAAGCTTGTTTTTTATATATATATATATATGTATATATTTATTGGAATTGAGGTCAGGAAGAGCGAGGGGGGAGCTGAGTGTGTGGGTCACCTCCTCAGAAATTGTAGCATAACATATTTTACACATGACTCAATGTGCTTAATTTGCAAAAGAGAGAAGAAAATATAAAGAGCGAGTACGAGGTAGAGAGCAGCTGCGAGCCTTGGTGTTGAGTGTCTTGCAAATGAAAAAACAGGCATTTATATCATCATGATAAGTATATATTAAAACTATACTTTTTGCGAATAAAATGACTAAAGCATAGAAAAACAAACAAACGTTGCATTGCAAGATAACGGATCAGTTAAAATAAGCTGTGACTTTGTTATTTTAATTGTTATAAAATATGAAAAAATGTTTAAAAAATAAATTAAGTCATATTGGACAAGTTAAAGCATTAGACCTCCAACTTATTAGGTGCTGGTTGAAATAAGCTGTGAACCACTATATTCAAATATACATATATGCTGCATATGTATTCATTAATAAAATTAATAAACCAAAACATTTAATATGTTTTTTAAATTTGTAATCTCGATTGCTCCAATTAGGACCTTAATAAAGTAATAAAAAACTAAGCAGAAAAATACCAAAATATTGTATTACCTCATTGATCAAACTATGACTAATAACAAAAGAGAAAAGCGAAAAATCTTCTGGTTACCGTAGATAAAATACCCTATAAATATGTATAAATATATTTCAACGATTGTTCCTAGTTGAGGCTATATTATATTGTAGTTCGAGGTGGCTAATATTTTACTGATAGATAAAGCAGCACATTGAAATTTACGAAAGAATTTATTGAAAGAAAACATTTACCTAGAACTAACTGTCAATTACTTTAAATTCCTAAAAAAAAAATATATATATATATATATATAGTAATACAAAAATTAGTTGTTTACTATATGTATGTACATATACATATGTGTAAATTTCCGCCTAATTACTTGAAAGTGTCAACTTAGGATTGGCAGAAAATGAAAACGAGGTAAAACCGAATGATAAGAACATTAATTACTTTTTAAGTTAAATACTAGGCTTTGCTTTAAACACATACGTTGATGACTCTATTATCAGAATTTTACATGTGTGTGTGGTAGAGTGTGATTGTATATAAGAACAGTAAAAGCTCGCTTGAACTTCCGCGAAAACAAATGTTGAATTAAAGAATAAACAAAAAATACAGCAGATAAAAAAAAATAAAAAAATAAATTAAAAAAGTCTTTGTTAACAAATAATAAAATCGAACATAGAAAGGACAAACTAAAAAAAAGTATAAAATAAATGGGTGGACTAAGGAAGAAGCTGTCCATTAGTAATGCTTTTACTGTATATATGAACACATGGATATACATATATAGAATTTGTTGACACTGACTGAAAGCAGAAATGCCTGGCCACTAAAAAGAAGAACAAAAATGTTAAAAAATAAATAAAAATGATCACAAGATGTGCGTTAAGCATCCAAATACCACGTCATCGTGAACGCCCCCTGCCCGCCTGTCACACCTTGTGCGCTGTTACGCACTTGCTATCTCTTTCTGACGCATTTGCTCAGTTATGTCAACTTAATTTTTTTAAATCACACAGTGAACACCATAATTGTGATTACGAATGTGAACTGCACACACGCATTTCGTGTTTATGCGTAGGCGGCAGACACGGACTGCATGTGTGTGCGTGCGTGTGTGTGTGTGTGTATCGCTTTTGCAGTTGTGTTTATTTACTTGGACCTTAGACTCGGTGATAAGTGGGGCCTGTGTGCGTTGGAGTCGGAGCGTGTGATGCGAATGAATCACTTGTAAAAAAAAATAGCGAAAACAAATAAAACAAAATAAACAGCTCTTATAAAAAGCACAAAAACTGTTTTTGCATACACATGAACATATGTACAAATGTCGTTATCTAATTATGATTGTTTTGCTTTTGGATCAAGCTTCTCGGCGCTCGTTTGTTATTTATCCTTAGCCCAAGGTGCCGTTACAATAACTTGACGAAGCAATAATAATAACAACAACAGCAGTACCGGCGCCGCTTACAGTTTGTTTTTGTTGTTGCTACTCTGTTACTCTTTTGACACTTTTGATATTCTCTGCTTTCCTGCTCTGCACCCTTGTACGTGTTGTCTCTGCGCGCGCATAAGTGTGTGTGTGTGTGCGTGTGTTCGTTTTCGGCATTCTGCTTTGCGCAGTTATTTGTTTTTCTTGTTTTGAAAGATTCCGTTTTGTATTGACGTTCGTTTAATATATATGTATGTCCACACTCATGGTCAAAAATAAGTATACATCTATAACTTGCCTTTACTCTCTTTAACTAGCTTAGATTTAATATTAAAAATAGTAATAATTTCATTTAATTTTCATTGTGCTGTTGTTAATAATGCCTTAAAGTATTATTATCAATGGCATTTCAGATAATTGTAGAGAAAGGTAAGGTGCTTATTATTTTGACCATGAGTGTGTGTACATAATTTTTTTTTTAACGTCGCAGCCGGTGTGCGTACGCTCGTGTGTGTGTTAGTGCAATAAACAACACACGTGGTTGCATTTCTATTATTGTGCTCATTTCGCGCTCGCTCCCTCTCTCTCTCTGTTTGCTGCAGTCGGTCAACTTTTTTTTGCTTGCCGTGCATTGTGTGTGTGTGAATGAATGCTTGTAAGTGTGTGCGCTGTATGGCGCTTGGAGCATTTAGTGCGAACGTCGCTCTTGTGCCGCTGCTGCTGGGTGGGCGGCTATTTAACGGTGGCGCTGGCGTTTGCTGCTATTTATAGTCATTTTTATAAACATTAGCAGATAAACCCAATGCCCGCTCTCGTGTGTTTGTGTGTGTGTGTGTTGTGCGTGGGCATTTCGTATTGCATATCTATTGCTTAGAATTGGGGATTTGCTGACGGCATTGAGGCGATCGCATTGAAATGTTGTTAGTTAATAAGTTTTTAGTTTTTTTGTTGCTTGTTTTTTTCTTTCTTTAAATTTGCTTAGCTTTCTAATCGCTGCCCGTTTTGGCTCTGCGCCACTCACACTCGCTGCTTACGCTTGTTCTCTTCGAGAACGACCTTTGAGTGACCTAATTTGGATTTTGTTTTATACAATTTTTTTTGGGTTGTGCTTAAATTGTTTTTGGAAAAATTTCTGAATGATTTAAATTGTATTACTCATTTTTGTTATTTACGAAAACATGTAGCATATTTTTTTTTAAAAATTTACTTTTATCGATTATCAATAAATATTTTTAGGCTGTTATCGATCATGCAGAAAATTTGTATGTATGTATTCGATTAAAAGCAATCAATTTTAGCTAGTTAAATAGTTTTTCTTATTTGTTATCGAGATAAGATTATAAAGAAACAATCCATTTACTCATAAATATAGTCAAAACATTTGCATTTTTAAGTAAAAAGTTTTCGATAATCTTTTTTGCTAAAATATTAAGTGTATACTTTCAATTAAAACTTAAAAATAAAATAATTTTCGCCATGTTATCGACATGCACTCATTAATAATTGAAAACAATACTTATTTTTAGTCTTTAAGCTTATCGATTATTATTATTATCGTTATCAATAAGAACCCAATTCGCATAGCATATGGAATATCTTTTCAATTGCATTGGCATTTTTTTTTCTCTGCACAGTTTTCCCTCTTTTAACTAACCCAGAATGTTTACATTCTTCCCCGCATCACCTCGCGCACAGTTTTCTGGTCTGCCAATTTACTTTAATTTCAACGCTTGTCGTCGTAAGTTATCGTTGCTGTGTTGTTATTATTGTTGTACTTATTGTTGTTGTTATGTTCATTGAAATGGAAAAAGACAACACACACAAACGCACACTTACACAAGTGCGTTAAGATTTTGGCCAAGTTTTAGATTGTTGGCGAAGGTCTATCGGTAGTGTTGCTTATCGATAACATTATCGAAGTGGCATATAAACTTTCTCTGTTATAGGAGACAAAGAAATTTAATAGTATCTGATGTGGCTACTATTTAAAAAAAGTTTAACAAAACTGAACCAGATTATGTCAAGGTAGTTTAACAACACTGAAATTCTGACATATTAAACAAAGCAAATTAGTTCAGGTTAAATTCGCTTCTAGAGATTTCTGGTTTCTAAAACAAAATGAAAAAAGTCGAACTTTTTTTTTTTTTTTTTTTTTTTTACTTTTATGAAACTTTCTGTTGATTTTCAAAATACTTTAATTAAAAAGTGTGCGCATAAACATCTGATAGATTCTATATAAATTACTAATATTCATTAAAAAATATTAATTGGCTAAATAATGCTATGCCATCTTAAATCAACCTATAAATATTTATCATGTAAGCGTATTAATTAATTGTATTCAATATGCACTTAACAAATTTCTAAATGAATTAAAGCCAAACTCAATTATCGATGACAACAACAAATATCAAATTGAGAAGAGCAGAACTCTTTCTCGCTCTCTGTGCCTGGGTTTTTTTTTTTTTTTTTTGCTTTGTATGTGTGAGTGTGTAGGTGCGCGGCAATTTCTTGCCAAATCTTTTGCTGTCAATTTCCGTTTCGTCCTGTGTGCCGGTTTGTCATGTAAAACAAAAGTAAACTAAGCACACGCATCACAGAGATGGCTCCAAGTAAGTGTACGCATGTGTGTGCACACACACACACACACACACACACACACACACACACACACACACACACATCATGTTGAGTAACTCGAAACAACAACAACAATGAGCAAGGCATTTTATGATTTTATTTTAACTGTACTCGTAAATTTAGCGATTAGTGGACAACGTCGTCGCCGTCGTTTGCTCGCTTGTTGTTGTTGTCTTTTCTTCTTGGCTTGGTCTGCTTCCTCTTTCTCGTCTCCGTTTTTCATTTTGCGTGCTTCACGCGCCACTCGCGGCACTCTATATTTTTTGCGGCTGCTCCTTTTAGCCGCTGCCGCCGTCGCTCCAAACCCTCCCCAAACAATGCGACGTCGGCACTCAGCAGACAAACAGACAGACAGACGGAGAGACGGCGCGGGCAGAGCTTTAACGCGGCTGCTGCGCTTCTCTCTCTCTCACACTCCTGTGCTCCATGTGCATGTGTGTGTGCTCAACTGTCGCGCTTTGTTTGGCTTTTGCAACATTGTTGCACACAAAGTTTATTTTTAGCCCACAATTCCATGCTGTTCCCAACGGAGCGACGGCGACGTTGACATCCCAGTTTGTTGTTGTTGTTATTGTTTTGCTCCCCTTTGTGTTTGTTTCGTGAGGTAATTAATTTTCGCCTTGTTTTTTTTTTTTTTTTTTTTTTTTGGAGCTCTCTTTCTCCTTCTCCAACTCTGTGTGTTTGTGCAAAATTTATGTTTTGATTAGCGTGCATAGGCGCTGGCTTTAACTTTTTAATGGCTTTTTAATTAGGCGGCTTCGTTTGATGTCTGTCTAGACCCCCTCTGTCTCCTCCCCCCCTTGCCTGCCTTTTGCTGTCTGCTTCTCATTAGGCATTTTCGCAATGGTCTGTTACATTTTGGTGCCAGGCCACAGGCACAAAGACAGAGACATACTGCAAAATACTACTACTGTTACTACTACTACTACTATAAGTACTACTACTACTACAATACGTACTACTACTACTACTACTACTATTACACACACACACTTACAATTTATTACTTAAAACCGCATTCGTAATTTTTATTACAACCCACCACCATTTCCACCTCCACCACCAACACCACTACTTGCATCGTTTATCCTGCTCTCACTGTTTCGGCTTTTGGGCTTTTTTACTATATATACTGCATATACTACGCCTCGCTAGTATTTTTTGGTAGTCACTGTACCACATTTTTACAACGGAGCGCCCCAGACAGGGGCCAACGACACCATTTTGCGCGCGCTCGCTCGCTCTTTCCCTCTCTCTTCACACACACACACACACACACACACACACACACACACACACACACATGTGCTTGGCCAGGGGACAGGCGTGCGCCTTCATTCATAAGCATTGCGCTTTTTGCAGTCGGCTACAACGGCGCCGCCGTTTACTGCAAAATTTGGCGGCTTGCATGTGAACAATTTTCGTTATTTATGTGTGTTCCTCTTTGCATGTGTGTGTGTGTACTGTCACTTTTGTTGTTGTTGCTGTTTTTTGTTTTTGTTATTGTTTTTGTTCGTGCTGCTGCTGTTGCATGCGTAGCTTCCGCCCTTATCACAACATTCACACACATACAGCCTCATTTTCGTGCACATGCGCCATGTCTCTCTGCGCGCTCTCTCTCTCTCTCTCCTGTGCGCTCTCTGGCCTTTGGCCGCCGCCTAACTGTGGTTCGGTTCGAAGTTTTGTTGTCGTCCTTTCGTCTGAATGTTTTTATACGCATTGCGTTTTACACGTCTATCCTTAAAAACGCAGACGCCGACAATGCGTCGCTCGCTTGCACTCACACTCCCGCACGCTCTCTCTCAGTCTGGTATCTCTTCTGTGGCTGCGCCTCTTGCCTCTCTCTCTCGCTCGCACTTGCCGTATTTTGTTATTAGATTTCACTTTGTTTTCATACACATTCGCCTGCCGTTTCACACATTACGCTTCGCGTCATTTTTCGGGGTCAACGTCATCTCGAGGGTTGCTGCTGCTTCTGCTTCTGCTTCAGTCGCCGCCGTCAATCGTCGTCGCAGTTGTTTGCGTTTGTTGTTGTTGCTGTTGTTGTGCATGTCTCGTATTTTTTTGCGACGTCTCACAGTAACTACGTTTATGCGCCGATCGTTATCGTGATGTCATCTCGCGCTGCATTCTAAAACGAAAGCATAACGAATTTCGCTCTTTGAATGGCAATTCAATGTAATTTGTGTTGTATATGGTTTACTCGATTTATGTGTATTATTGTTTATGGCTTAACCTGATATGTAGTTGTGTGTGTGTTTCTGTTTATTACCATTTTACACGGCAATTTGAGATACAGGGAATACAAATTAAGAAAAAAATGATTTAGGATGAAATTAATTATGCAGTTGAAAAGATTTTAAAAACAATTTTATTTTACAATTTTTGGAAAGTGTAAAAAATTGAAAACTTTATCAAGCTTAGTTTGTAATTATCTTGAAATTAGAAAACATATTTTCTTTTCATTTACTTATATTATTTACTGTTTATAAACACTTGAATATAAATATATAAAAAGCTCTTTAAAATGGTGGGCTATTAAAAATCAATTATTATTAAATTTATTTTATGATAATTAATTTTTTTTTTTTTTTTTTAATTTAAGACATTAAGTAAAAACATGATACATGATAAATATACTTATGTACGTACATAAGTTATAAAAATTTTAAATATGTTTCTTGCAAAAAATCGTGTTTTCAATTAAACACGCGCCCATCTCTATGGCTACTTGCTGCTGCCGCAGCACATTTTTGATGCTGCCGCCTCCCGGTTCGATGCGCCTGCCCGTCCGTCTGTCTCCCTGTCTGCGTGTGTCTGCGCCCGTGACTGTTATTTGTTGTATTGGCCAAAATAATTTTTAGACGAGCTGTGCGCGAATTGCAATCAAAATAAAACTGGTATTTAAAACTTTGCTCGTCGTCTGCTGCGGGTCCAATTAAACGCAAACAAAAAAGAAATTCATAATAATATCATTTAATTTATTAATTCAATTTTGACCAATTTTTTTCTGTTAACCTCTTAAGTTATGCACTTGTCTCCTACCAATTTTCCGAGCGTGCTTCGCGTGCCGCACACAACACTCCACGTGACTTTAAGAGCAGCACTTTTTGCTGCCCTTTTTTTTTGTTTGTGTTTGATTTTTTTTTTAGTTTCTTTGTCTGAGGTTGTTGTGTCTGCATTATGGGTGGTTGATGAGAGGGCGTGCAGTAGTCACAGCACTCTTTTTTACAGCTTTTTTTTGTCTAGAAAGGGCGTGGCCTTTAAGTGCCAAACAATATTTTTAGTTGGTTTGTTTTATGATTATTTTTTTGTCGTTTTTGTCATGTTGTAATAAATTATTGCTACCGTGTGCTTTAATGTTTTTTCCAACACTCATTATTTATTTTTTATTGCTTTTTAATTTTTAGTGCTAGATAAGCTTTTCTTTTGAAAGTTGAAGGTTTTCGCCCACTTTTTTTTTGTCAATTGAGGGAATTATGCACTTCCATTTATAGAGTTCGATCAGGTTCTATTGCAATTTTTGTGCTATGTAATAATGTTGAATGGACTGTAGTGCTTTTTTTTATTGTTGAAAAGTTTGGCAATAAAAACGTTCGAAAAATAAGAATTTTCCAGAAATATTTTATAGTATATATTATATAATAAATATGTTGTATTTTAACTCAAATCAACTATATTGAATATCTAATTCAAACTTTTAAATGGTTTAAACTTTTCTTACAGATCTACAAAATGCATCATTGAAATCACGTGAGATATGCAACACAAAAAGTGAGAAAAAAAATGTGAAAAATGTGACATCAAGGAAAATATAATTTAAAGAGAAACTGATAACAACAAACGCCAGCATCATCAAATGCAACGTAGTGAGCAAAGAGAGCAACAATAAACAAAATAAGAATAATAAGAAGAGAAAGAAAAAAATGATAACCTAAATAAATAAAATTGCTAGTCAAATAGTTTGGAGAAACGAGAGAGAGAGAGAGAGAGACGACGACGAATCGAGAAACGAGACGAATCGGCAAACGGGTCGCGACGCGAGTGCATTTTGTGAGTTCCTAAGAAAGAAAGAAGGAGAGGGAGAAGGAGAAGGAAGAAGCCCGGCTGCGATTGTTGTTCACCTTTCACTTCGCCGCGCCCCCTCCCCACTCTTCAGCTATCCCACCATAAAGCCATCTCTTTCGCGTCTAAGCGATTTTTACAATTGACACTTTGTTGTTATCTACGCTTTCGCCGTGCACGGAAGAAAGCAAAAGAAAGTGCAGCAAAAACGAGAAGAAGAAGCTGAGGCAGCGGCAGAAAACAATCGAAACGTGTTTTAAATTTATAACAATAAATAAGATAAATTGCTTAGCTGGCGCACAACAACAACAATAACGCATCATAGGTAAGTTGCTTGCATTCCACAATCCACATTCCACACTCTCTTCTAGTTTTGTGTTCTCGCTCTCTCACACGCTCGCTTAATGCATGCTCAAAATTTTGTGTGACATTCCAATCTTTAAATGTATACCCTGCACTGTGGGGCATATCAATTAGCAACTTTGTTTGATATGACAATTTGTTGATTAGAAAAGCAAGGTTTTTAAATTTTTTAAAAATTATGAATTCTGCAAACCAGCTAATATATAAAATAATTCCCCCAAGGCTTAAACTAAAACCTGGGTTCATAAAAGATAAATACTTTGTGGTGCATTGCAGGGCATAAGTCGTTTTATTGTTGCTGTTGCCAAAAAAAAATAACCGACAGTCGTATGGAATTTCTTTAGATTGACAATGCGAGAGACGTGTGAACATGGAAGTTTAAATAGCATCGTTGTTGAAGCAAGAGAGAGAGAGAGAGAGAGAGAGAGGGGTGATGGGTAGTTGGGTAGTTGGAGCACGAAGAGTAGTGGGAGCAGCAGTAGAATTAGTTTCCGCTTGCTCCTCTATATATCACAGTTATTTCTTAGTGTTTTTGTTGTATTTTGATTTTATTTTTCTTGTGGTATTTCCGCATGGCCCAGTTTCCAAGCACTCACGCTGTAATAAATATCGAGAAAATTCCGGAAAAATTGGAAAGCGCCCCGGGTAAATAATGTGTAACAAATGGCGCGTCTGTCGCAACGAACAACAACAATAACAAAAACAACTGCGACTGTAATAATAATAACTTGGCAGTCGACGACGACGTCTGCTGCAGCTCCAGCAGCAAACTTTATAGAGTAGCCGCCCCACCTCCTCCATTCTACACCTCTTTTAGCTGACTGTTGGCGACAGTTTGGTGGAGAGGGCGATATGGGGGGAGGGGACAGAATCAACCTCGTCAGTCACTCAATTGCATACTCACCGTCTGGGTATTTTTTCTTGGTGTGTGGAGCACACTTGAGACGTCTGTTGGCATGCGGCTTGTGGCATGTGGCATGTGGCATGCCATGCGATTTGTGGCACCGCCATTGCACATTTAGATATTGCACAGAGTTTGCCGCAGAGTTGCTATTACTGCCCGGAAATTGCAACGGCAAACGGCAACGAAAATTGATCAGATATTTAGCATAGTCGATTAGCCGCAATAGTTCAATGGCTGGCACTCTGGAGAAGCGACGATATTACTTGAACTCTTTCCCGAGGCACTCATAAAAATATCATTTTTAAAATGCATAAGGATGTGCACAGGTTATCGACTGGGGAATACCCTGTACTCCAGAAAAAGTTTTGATTGCAAATTTAAATGGGCTGTGCCTTTTTCAAAGCGTGGCTTTAGTTTTATTTTTATCGACTCAAGTTTATCAAGAAAATTGATTCTTATTAAAATTAAAGTAATTAAAAATTTTAAAGTACCTCTTATCAGAATTTGTCTTTCTTTTTTTTATAATTTTTTATTCAATTTGTGCTCATTTGATTTTAAAAATAGTGTTTTTTTTCTACAAGATTACATTACATTTTGTTTTACGCCAGTTCCATAGGTTTTATATTTTTTTATCTTGGAAAATGATATGCACAATGTACAATTTATTAAAATTTATTGATTACAAAACTAGTGAAAATGTTCTTAACTTGAATAGAAAATTTAATTAATTGAAATTATATTTTCGTTTTCATTATTGATCATTTCTGGTTACTGTACCTATTTAAGATGTTTTGTTTTTTCGTTTTGTAATTTCCACAATATTTACAATGGAAAACCGTATCCAATTCCCCAGCACGTGTTGGCTGTCAGTCAGAAGAGAGCTTGTCGTTGTTGTTGTTGTTTTTGAGCTGGAGGCAGCGACGAGTCGAACTGTCTCGTAGCGTTTACTGAAGGCGCTTCTTCTTCTACCTTTTCTTAAGGGGCGCCGAATGGGGGCGTCGATTGCATAGAACAACTATGTCGTTGTTGTTGTCGCCGTTGTTGTTGTTATTGTTAGCACATGCTGCAGACGCGCGCATTCTGTCAGTTGCTCAATTAGACGCACTTCCGCTGCATAGACAGAGAGCCGCCATGACACTCCCCCTCCCCCCATAGTTTTTCCATTCCACCACGTTTTGACTAGCAGCGCCTCTCCAAATGCGCGCATGTTTCCTATATTTATTTCCGTTTTGTGCGTGTGATTGATGGCTGACTGCTGTCGCAGTCGGCGGCGCGGCGACGCTTTGGCTATTAATGTCGCTTTTTATGCTTGTAAGCAATGATGTAACAAACGAAAACGAAATAATGTAACGATTAACACAATTCATAATAATAAAAACCGAACTGCGGGTCCGCTTGATTGGTGGTGGCCTAGGGGAGAAGATAGAAATAAAAGAAGAAAACAACAACAATTGCAAAGAGACCTCGAATGGCCACGAATGATTAATTGCGGCATGTTGTATGTACATACGTACGTACACAGTTACATATTTACACGCAACTCCCTTTTGTGTCGCCCTCTCGCACACACGGACGCAGCATTTGGTTTTTGTGCTCAATATATAGACAGTTAACATGCCGTAAAATTTTTCAGCTCTCACTCTTTTTTTTGTTCGGTGTGACTGCTGTGCGACCATAAACAACATAGAGGAGTAGAGAGTCGCGAGAGAGTAGCATAAGAGCAACAGACGTACGTTGTCTGTGCAGTTGCTGTTGTTGCTGCCATTGTTGCTGCTGCTGCTGTCTCAGCAGTCAAGAATGCAAAGATGAAGCAGCGCAGCAGTCAACGCAGTCTACGGCCCTTGCTCTCTGTCTGTCTTTGGATGCTGTGTGTGCGTGCGTGTGTGTGTAATGTAAAAAGCACGTTTTAAGTTATGTGAACGGCGTGTGAATGAGTCGTCGTGTTGAGTGGGAACGAGAGGCAGAGGGCAAGCAGCAGCAGAGAGTCAAGCCAGACTTACTTGGCTTGTGCTTTGGCGAGAGGAAGAGCGCGAGAGATCAGACGGGCGAGAGTTATGTTAGCTATGCTGCTGTTGTTGTACTTGCATTTGACATGCCATGAACTGCTGTGCAAATAATGAAAAAAAAAAAAAAAAAACTGAGTGGGCGAACTGCAAGAGAGAGTGAACGCAAAGAGCTTTACGGCTACAATTGTGTTACTTTTTTTTTTGGACAAAGGGAGAAGTCAACGAATTTGGATATTTCGATTAACGTGGATTGTAAGCTGAGTTCAAACTTAAAGCGTAAGAAGTGAATATTATATTACATATATGATATTATGCTCTCCTGCTAGAACTTTCCGAAAATGATGTCACACAATATGTTTAGCTAATTATTTTCATTGCTTTTAACTTTTACAAAAAAAAAAAAACACACACACACACAACCCCATTATGTGGTGACTTTTAGACTAGTCATAAATTAGTTTTCATGACCAGTTGCAGCAACAACTGCTGCTGTTACTGCTGCTACCCGCAAATGACATTTTCAGTTCCCCCTCCGAACCCGTCATCCTCGCCGCAAGCAATTACTCGTGCTTGTTACCAGCGCTCGTTATGCCTTATGTGTGCCAGCAGTGTGTGCATTTGAGTTAGAGTTGAAAAAGAAAACAACAATAACAACAACAAGGTAACTGAAAGCAACAAAAGTATTTCCGCATTCCAAGCGAAGCGCATGCGCGCAGCCTCCTGTGTTTTAGACGACAGACGGCGCTGTAATAAAGAGGCACAACAAAGAGAGTGAACGAGAGAGCGAAGGAAGCTTACGAACCACGATTGAGAGATCTAAAGGTTGCGCCAAAAACAGTTCCATTATGCGGCGCTGACACAAAAGAGCGCGATTTAAGACAGTGTGACGTCACGTTAAATTGTAAGCTTTCATAGAACATATTTAAAGTCTTTGAAAATCACGGTGCGTAAAAAAGCTCGAAATTTATAAAACATCTTAAAAAACAAAAAAGTCGATTATTCCTTTGGAAGCTACATATATGATATAGTTGTCCGATCGGGACAATTGATATACATATGTGCTGTGAGTACTAATAATACGTGTCTATGTAAAATATCATTTAGACAGCTCTTTTATTTTAGTCGTTATTTTCATACAAAATTCTGATAGTGTGACGTCACAGTTTTACGATCTCAGAGGTCTGCGTGACCTGTGGCTGTCTCAATCGTGCTTACGACCCACATACTTGTGTACACTCGTGGCGCCCATTAAAACGTCATAGTTCTTGCAGCTGCGTTTACTGCACTGTTTGGCCTGCTTGGTTTATAATAGTTTTTTAATTGCTCATAAAAGTCGAGAAACCGCCCAAAGAGTACCATAAAGGAGAGGCAATCCGAGAGCTGTCGATGATGTCTGTCTCTCTGTCTGTCTGCGGTCTGTTATGGCTCTGGCCATTAATCACTTGCGAGCGACGCGAGATGCTAAAAATGCCACATCAAGTAAAAACCGTTAAACATATGCAACCAGACCAGAGAGCTCGAAAGACACTTAACATATGCGCATTTGTCAGATCCGACGGTGCCCTAAAGTGCAAGTGAGATGGCTAGATGGGGAGGTGGAGTTGGGGAAGGAGAGGGACCGAAAACCCCCAAGCGAGCAATCGAACAACGATCTTGGTATTGACATTGACAATGTCGCCAGAGTCTATCTCTCTCTCTCTCTCCTCTCTGCGCCCCTGGAAATGGGTAAAATACTTAGTTTTAGTCAAACAATTCGAAAACTTGTTTTCATTGTGCAACTGTCGATAGGTTTGAAAATTGTATAGTTATTTAGTTGAATTCAAATAAATATTCAAACTTCGTAGTATATAAATATTTGAAAGACTACTAGAAAGCTGTCATTTTAGATCCTGAAAGATCCTTAAAGAATACGGATATTTGTGGATTAGCTATGATTTTTATAGTGTTGGAAAACATTTTATTTTGTCTTTGCATTGCAAAATGTTCTTATTAGATAGCTGTCACAATAGATCCTGAAATTCGGAATTAATTGGCATTAATTCGTGTAATTAACAATACTTTTTAGTTATAGTAAATTACTTTTGTCACATACATGTTTGAGATAGAGGTTAAACAATTAAATGAACGCAATTGAAGATGCGGCACAGTGTTGCAAAAACGCTTGCAAACATTACTATGCTACTCGTTGTTGTTCGCCGATCGTTGTCTGACAATTCTCGTTGTTCATTTAATCGTTGGATGCCGACAATAAAACCGTTTTGTTCGACACAAGAGCAACTAAGCTAATGACTATAGTTGAGATCGTTGTGTGATTATATGATAATGTGCATAATGACTGGCACTGTTGTTGTTGTTGTTGTTGGTTTTTACCCACTGTCTCTCTGTCGGGAGGCGGGAACCGGAATGTGCATAAGAGTTAGATTGGAATGTTGTTTATTGCATTTCTCAGTTAAATGTCGTCGCCGTCGTCACCCATTGAAAAACTCTGCATAATGATTGCGGCTTGTACGAGTCTCTATTTTCATGATAGTGTTATTTTACTGTGTGTGTGTGCTAGTGTGTGTGTGTCGGCTTGGCATTTGGAAAGTTAGCTGTGGCTGTGTGTTTTTTATAGCCCACACAATCTGGCGCTAGCATTTGAGTCATTGTGCCCATTTTTAGATTTGATATTGAAATTTTTTGTTTTTTGCATCATGCATCCGGGTGGGGGTGGGGGTGGCAGGCAGGCTGAATTTCCCATGATGTAGTCAAGTGGAATGCATGATTAATGGTCGCGATATTTGGCGATATAAAATGCATTCTACTGCATTAAAAATGTTTGCTTTATGGGTTAATGTGATGCGATTGAAAATGTAGCTGGAAATCAAATGGAAAATTATGACCAAGTTGTGAAAAGAATTTCATTTTTGCATAAAAATATATATTGAATTTTTCAAAACATAAATATATAGCATATGTAAGAAGTTTGCTAAGTTGCTAGCTTTGGCTGTAAAACATTAAGCAAAGCTAGCAAATTAGCATCAAATCAAAATTGTGAAATCTTTAAATGAATATGTTTTTGTTTAATTCGTATTTTTTATTTAAACTCAGCTTTAAAAATCCCTTCATAAAAGTTCTCTTGTAAATTGCATTTATTTTAATTGAAATTCGAAATTTATCTTTAAAATAGTTTTTACTTTCGAATTGAAAGACAATTAAATAATTATAAGTGTTGTTTTCTTTAATCTGTGCATAGATGATTTTATGCATATATGAACATGAAATTCGCCAAAAAATATCTTTTTCTAGATTTGATCTTGGGAACTCCAATTACTTATCAAAGCATGTTTTATTGTCTTGCTTGGTTTTCGTTCACTGAGCTCTTTTAATGGTGGGACCTTCAAGAGTTCTCACATCAATATGCATTTTGATATACTCTCCCCCTCGGCACACACACGCTTCCCGAGGTCTTCTGCTCATTTCCCCTAGTTTTCCAAGCTGTCATATGAAACGAACCACATGTCCATCATTCAGACTGACGTGGACGACTCTCTGTGGCACTTGAAGAAGTTCCAGTCTATTTTTGCTGCAGTAACGCCCGTCGTCGTATCTGGCCGTCGCATACCCTGTTTTAATTGCCGAATTGGCAAATATTATGCACGGCATTTCAACAGACGTCTCGAGTGTGGCCCAAAGAGAATATTCGACGAGAAAAAGCAAATACAATTACACAAATTTTAAATGCACAACAGATGACGACGAACGGCACTCGAAATTTGGTTGGGCTCGTTGTAACCCAAGTAGAGGTGGATGGCAGAGCGGGGTGGAGGGTGCAGGGTGCATGTGCTTTTGATGACGAGCCGTTGGGCTGCCGGCATTTAGCCAAAACGACCCAATACAGCAGCCCCACCCGGCCGACTGTCTGTCTGGCAACCATTGTCGACGTCGACGGCGACTTTGTTGTTTATACCCTGTACCCAATGCAAATAGCACCAAAATGCATGCTGTTATTAAGGCTAATGTCTGCCATTTTATATATATTCTTGATTTGAACAACGAGTTGCAATGCAGCCTTTATTTTTGTATTATTTATTTTTCATCTTACTTAAGTAATAGGAAAAACATAATTTGGTGCACAGATATACATGTATATAAATAAATATAGATATAGGAATATTATATTCGAAAATGTGTGTTGCTGTAAAATATTTATTTATTAGATATAAATTTATATATTTGGATATTGTTCTGTATATATTCATATAACAAAACCTAAATATCTATTTTTATATAGACATAATCTTACTACCCTGCCAATATTACAGGGTATTCGCCAGTTAAGCTCTCACTCTTAAAACAGTTCACTTTTGTTGTTTTCGTTTGCAGTCGAGCGCAAATTTCTTGTGTTTGTTTTCTGCTTTTAGCCGGCGCGTGAGTGGGCGGCTGGCTGG
The DNA here is from genome assembly GCA_035041545.1 of Drosophila colorata. Lineage (NCBI taxonomy): Eukaryota > Metazoa > Arthropoda > Insecta > Diptera > Drosophilidae > Drosophila > Drosophila colorata. Next base: position 10,355,058 of record JAWNLD010000680.1, read on the forward strand.
CTATGCCCCATTACAACCCCCACAGCCCCTTCCGCCGCCACCACCACCATCTTATTACAACCCAAATGCAGCTAGAAAAATGTTTTTAATTATAATCATTGGAATGAAATTGATCGTGAGGCACAACACGAAAATCAAATTAAGAAAGCGCAGGCGGCCCCCAAAATGCACCTAGCTGGCGTGGGGGTGCGGAGTGGAGGGGTGCGTATCTTGTGTTATTTATTTTATGAACAAATATATATATATATATATATATATATATATGCAGTTACTGCATGTGTAGGATAGAAAATGTTGCGTTGCTATTTTTAATGCAACGCGCAAAGAATGCATTTTATAAATAATCTCAAAGTGGAAATACAATTTAGTTGCCAGGTGAAGCGAGGCGGGGTTGTGTAGGGGATGCAGCGCATGGGACATATCATATGGGGGTTGCTTTTGCCAGACACTGCGGCCATAATATGTAACGGGGCCACAAGAGTTCATGTGGCTCTCTTCGTATTGCTTGGCTCACATTTCGGCACATAAATGGATAGAAAATTTCCACTAGGAGAAATGTGTATAGAAGAATAAATATTTTCAAAGCAATTATGATTTGTTATTAATTTAAAAATGTTTACAAATTTGAATTACCCAGAATAAATACATTGTAAAGCAATAAATGCCTTTACATCTTTCTAACTCAATTTTAAAATTATGCGATTTTAAACACTTTCAATATTAATTTAATATTTTAAAAAAAATACCGTGAAATCGGTAACAAGAAATCAATTAAATATTACAAAAAATGTGTAGCTTATAATATTATAAACACATTTATTATAATAACTAAGTTTATGGGATTACAATTATCATATTCAAATATATTGTGTAGAAAACACAATTTAATTTCATAAATGAATGTCGAAGCCAAATTCTTTATATATTTATAATATAAAGAAAGAAATAAATGAATTAAACTAATTTTCATTTCATAACTTCGAAAATTTAATTTAATATTGGTTTAAAAAGAAAAGGAAAAAATGTTCTGCATATTACAGTTGGTTGTAACTGTCATCTGAACTTTTCTTAAATTATGCAACTTTCTATTGATTGACGGATCCTCTAGACAAGACCCTCAAGACCCAGGAGCATGGTCTGTTTTACAATATTCAAAATGGCGGCCATCAGGGCAAATTCTCGGCAGTTGTTGTTGCTGTCGGACTGTTTTACATATAATTAAAATATAAAAAAACGCCCCTCTCAGTCGTGGAACCCTTTTGCTAGGGGTGCACGCACCACCCCGAAAATAACACAAATTAGAAGACGATCTCGCGACGATCTTGTGATTGGGCATTACAAAGAAAACGCTTCTTATTTGTTTTTTTTTTTGTTGTTGTCTGTTTTTCTTTTTTATATATTATTTTAATTCTAGCTTTTTGTTGTATTTTTTGTGTGTTGTTTACGTTTACGTTTTACTTATGTAGATTTATTTTTGCCTTGCAACTGAAACGCACAGACATTTAAATTTAGACGGCGTTCATCTAATGGCCTCGCCTCGTAGCCTGTCGCTGTCTGTGTCACCCGACTGTCTCGCCACAACGGTATTGTTGCTGTTGTTGTTGTTGTTGTTGTTGTTATTGTTGTTATTATGGCTCTTCATGTGACATAAAATGTGTGATCGATGTAAATCTTGCGCCTCAGCTGTCGCCGCTGGCAGCAGAAACAACAGCAGCAACAGCGACGCCAACGGCGCCGTCGACGTCTCTCGATGTCTGCTGATCTTCTTGTTTTATTTTTATACCACGTTCGTTTGTTGTGCAGCCAACAACAATAAACAGCATGCATAGCGAGAGCGATAGAGAGAGATGGAAAGTAAGCAAAGCGGAGGGTTGCACTGGGCGCTAGACAGAGGCGTCATCATCTTGTGTCCCTAAGCTGATTTGTAGCAACAACTGTAAATGTGGAACTTGGACACGCGCTCCACAAGGCTTAATGTTGTTGCAGTGGTTGATTAGCATTGTTGTTGTTGTGCGTGTCGCAGCAGCCGCTGTGCAGCTTTGAGCATGAGCTTTTAATTATAAGAGTGGGAGAAAGAATTATAAGAGAAATTGCATTAATTGATTGTTGGGATATAAAGTCAGTTATGGTTGTTGTTCTTTTGATTGTATTGTATTTGCGATGTTAGCAAATTGTTCTTTTTTACTTCTTTTCATTCTTGTTTCGATATTGTTGTTTAGTTTTTCTGCCTCCTCCTCCAACCCCCCCTCATCCCGCGACATTTGATGTCGTCGTTCATATAGCTCGCGCTCGTTTTATTTCTATTTTTATTGCTGTTGGCCTGCTATACTACATATTGTTGTTGTTATTGTAACGAGTATTACGTATTGTAAAAATTTACGTCGTCTTGTTGTTATTGTTGAGCTTGTTTTTTTTTAGTCACCTATTGGTTGTCTAATTTATTTATATTTCTACGTCTCGGCGTTCACAGATTGAAAAACAAATTACCATAAATGTCTTTTGTAATTGTAATGCATTAATTGTAATACAAATACAAATATTGTTGTAACACAAGAGCACAACTAAAAACAACAAAACAATCAAATATAGAGTAAGCGCAAGATAGTGTGTGTTGGTGTGTAATCAAAGCAAAATACAAAATCCACACACAGTTTCAAGAATTGAGAAAAAGTTGCGCTCACATACCTCATATTGACGAAAGAGAGAGAGAGAGAGAGAGCGAGCGACTAAAGCCCAACTCACAGTGTGATCTGAACTTCACATAGGCACACAACACACACACACACACATACAAACAAATATGCTCACTAAACGCGCTAGTTGTTGTTATTGCTGCTTGCTTTGTCGTAATTCATTGCGCTCACTCCTCAACACTGTGGAGCTCAGTCTCAGTATAGAGTCTAAACTAATGCACGCTCCTTCTACACAGTTTTGGCAATATGTAACAAATTACAACAATTATTAGACACAGTGCATGCAAAATCTATGTATGCATATGAAGTGTTAATTAAATGGTTCACATATTGAACAACTGCGTGCATATTAGTTTTTCTTCTTTTACCCTTGCAGAGTGTATTATAATTTTGTCGCGAAATATGTAACGCATAGAGAGAGACGTCTGCGATCCTATAAATTATGTATGCATTTCTACATATCCTAACCAAACGAGTTCATTTATTTTTAACATTTTAGCAAATTATCACTAAACTTTATCTACTGAACAATAGTTAATTTAAAATTAAATGAAAAAGTTTTTTGTGCAAGGGTATTTAATATTCGACAGACAAGAGTTCTTTTTCGGTTGCTATTACATACTCTGTCGTTCGCGCTCTGCCAAATGTTCACTCCTTCTAGTTTGTTCTAGGATGCGGGCGCACCTTTTTAAGCGCGGCGGCTGCGGCTCTTAATGCGTTGTTGTTGTTTTCGTTTATGTTCATTCAACTTGCGTCTGTTTGTCTGCTTGGTTTGTTTTTATAGTTTTTTTTATTTTTATTTAGCTGTGTGTGTGCGAGTGGAACTGGAACTGCGAGAGAGACAGCAGCAGCAGCTTGAAAGCTGCTCTCATTTCCTTTTGTCTTGCTGGGGCAGAAAAAAAAAACAATATTGTGTCTTGTTTATTGCTTTATTTGCGGCGTTTTGGCTCTTGATTAGGTTCTTTTGTGCCTCGCACTTTGTTTTGTTGTTGTTGTTGTTGTTGTTATTGCTGGCTTTTGCTTAACTGTGCGTGTGTGTGTGTGTGTGTGTGTGTGTGCAGCATTAGAGCGGACAAGGCAAATGTGAAAACAATTTAAGCGGAACTTAATAGCTTAACAACTATTTTACTTTGCCACAGCGTCGACAACGACAACGTTGTTGTTGTTGCTGCTGTTGCCGTTGCTGCTGTTGTTGTTAAGTATTTTTCCGCCGTTTGTAAAAATGTATTGCGTTTTATTTTATGCTCGTTGCCCCTGCTGCGGCTCTTGTTGCTGCCACTGCTGTTGTCGTTGTTGTTGCTGTTGCTGTTATTATTGTAATTTTGTTTTTGCTGCTGCACTTGTGTCGTTATTGTTATTGTTATTGCTATTATTTGCCTTTGTGCACTTTTCCTCAACATTTTGCGCCTCGCTCAGACAATTGCGTTGTGCGGTGCGCCGCTTTGGCGCCTCTCAAGTGGCGCTTACACAAAACAAACACACAAACAAAACACAATCACACTCTCTCTCGCTCTTGTGCTCTCGCTCTCTTGTGTATTTCCGTTACGCTGTCGAAATCAAATCAAATTAATTCATTAAAACAAATTTAATGTTTAATAAATCATAACAAGAAAACAAATGAAGCAACTTTTTGCGTCTCCCCAACACCCCCTACCCCCGCTCTCACTCTCTTTATGCGGCCACACGCAGATCCCAGCATCTCCCACCCCGCCCGCCTCAATCCCAAAACCAATCTGTCTGGCGCCTACTTTATGAACGGTTCAACAGCAAATGTCAAATTTGACAGGCGAGATGACTGAGAGCAAAAACTTTTACATACAGACAACATGTACAAATGTATATATGAATGTATGTATGTGTATAAGTATGTATGTATATGTTTGTGTATTTCGCTGATAAGCGCACATTTTATTGAATTGAAATTTTTCTAATATCCCCATCACACTTACCGAAAATGGGCATTTAATCTAGAGATTAATCTTATCAAGCAGTAAAATTTTTAGAAATAAAATTAAGTTAAAGAACTTTTAAAGCTTGCGTTTGCACTCAGCTGTTTAACCTAAAAGCTTAACTGATTTGTTGCCCCGTTTTTAAAGGTAATAAAAAGTATATTAAGATATTTCGATGCTTTGGATCATCTAAATGTCTCATATAAAAATATCCACGTCACTTAACTTAGCTTATTATACTACCGACAATTGATATGAAATGTCATGTCGCTTTATGAAATAATATATATATATATATATATATATATAATATATGTAAATATACATTTTCCAAGCTTTTCTCAACCACTTAATTGTTTTCGACTATTGATGAATTAAAAGTAATTATATTATTTCCAACCCCACGCAGTTGGGAGATTTTGTTGAAGATACAGTTTTATTCAAAAAACCACATCTTATTATTATATAATGTATAGGACATGGACTTATTTTGATTGACTTTAGACTTAGACTTTGTTTTATTTTATAGGTTAATATAAATTTCCTAAAGGCATGACATATTGATAACTACAAGGTAGTGTCGCGATGTTATAACAATTTATTATCAGCCTGTAGTTCGATTAAGATCAGTGTATATATTTATAAAAAAATTTGTTTACGTATATAAGACGAGCTTACAGTGTTACATTGTAAATAAGTCGTGTACAAAGTAAAGAAAATAATCTATTATTGCATTACTAATTGCTAGCATAATTTTAGGCTTCTGTGTGTTTAGTACTTTGAACTATGTACAGGGTATTTAACAGTGTGCCTTTCAAAATATGCAAAAATGTTGCGGCTCATTAATGAATATCTCGAATCCAAAAAAAAAAGAAAAGTGAAACAAATGATCGCCATTTTGTTTGCTTTGATTTCATTCACAAAAAGACAAAGCCAATCAAAAGCAAAACTGAAGCTTAAACCAATAAGCACGTTAAGTTAAAGCGGTTAAGGCGTAGCGGTTGTGGGCGGCATTGATAAGGGCGCAGAGCAAAGCAGAACTGAAACAAAACAAGTAAGAACGTTGCAGTCGGGTGTAACCGATTGGGCAATATTCGTTCACTGTAAAATGGGTTCAAACAGTCGAAAACAGTATTAACTATCATTGTTAATATGGAAAAATATAGATTTTTATAATTTTTGGAGGCGGGAGAAAACTGTCTACCAAATTTTGTGGCTCTAGTTCTAAAATTGTGGGAAATATGAATTTTCTCGGGCTATCCGCACCCCAAAATATATGGATTTTATCCAAAAAATCCAAAAAATGTTAACACTTTATTTGACGTGGGTATACAAGGATATGATTCCAAGTTTGAAGTCTCTAACTTCAATAGCGAAGGAAAAAGTGGTGTCTTAAGGACAGACGGACGGACCACAAACCCAATATACTATTTTCACTTCGTGAACGAGTATAAAAACTGGCTTATCTAAATGCGTAAACATGCATATCTACCACAAATAAAACAAAAACAACAACTGCTATGGGATTGGGGAAATACGCAGAGCATAAATCGCAGGGCAATAATTCATTTCGTTTAAATGGGGTTCAACCAATCTGCAGGCATACATAAATACACACACACACACAATTACATATGCTCACACTTTAAAGGTGTCCGAAATTGGAACTAAAGCCTATGAATGAAATACAATAACTCCAATTTACTCTACTCACACACGCACGATGTATGTGTGTGTGGGTGTAAATTACAATTTCATTGATAACTTCGAAATACCAAATCAAACAACAAATACATACAAACGCACGCTCACATATTCGAGACGCTTATGCAATTGCAATACACAAGGGCCAAAGCGACGCTGGCGTCGACGTCGACTGCGACAGCGATAGCGGTCTCACAAATTGGGCGCTTTAGCTATCTCGCTCGCACTCGCGCACAGCCTACTAAAGCTAATCATAAATAATAACTATATAAATAAAATACTTAGCGGACTACAGCTAAGCGCTCTCTCTCTCTCTCTCTCTTTCACTCTCAGATAACAAAATCAGTGCATATATATTCAAAATACATACCAAAAGGTGCTTACCGTTATTGTTGTTGCTTTTGCTATGAATCTTGACAATTTTTATTTACACACTTGCATTCCACAAGCTCACACACACAAGCACGCACACAGCCAAGCACAAAACACTTGAAAATGTCATTCAAAATACGCGCTGAATTTCATTCACTTGATTCACAGTAACAACAACAGCAACAACAACAACAGCAACAAGCGCTGGTCGTACTTGCGCTTGCCTTTTGCTTTTTTACGCTTTACTCGCTGCATTCATTCACTTACACAAACAAGCACACACACGCAGACGCGGGCGCGCTCACACATTGCAGTTGAGAAAGAAAGAAAAGCATACAGAGACGGAGCGTTGGTGCGAGTGCGATAGCGAGCTAAAGAGAGTGGGCACGCACGCAAGACATGCAATGGAGCCGGATCGCTGTTCAGCAGCCCTGGGCCGGCGCTCCTGTGTAAAGCTAACGGGGCAATTGGCTCATTCATTAAGTAATCTTTGAATCTTTGTGTTCGTTACGTATGCATGTGTGTATGCCTGTGTATTTAACACGTTTCATAGACATCAATAGTTAACCACAAAAATGTTTGTACATAAGCACAAACATACATATTCAAAAAATAAAAAAAAGATTTTAAATAAATTTTTTTACATAAACAATATACACATTCAAAAAAGAAAACACAAAGACAAAAAACTTGTCGACAAAAAATGTTGTTTTGAAATTACGTTATTTCCGCTTTGAGATCCGCAAACGGCCTCAACAGCAACGCCAGCTGAGGCAGCGACTGAAGCAGCAACAGCGGCTGCTGCGACAACTTTCATGAGTTGAAATCTGGAGAGAATTTGTAATGTAACTAATCTTCAAGTCTCCAATTAAGTTGGCACATTACAAGAAAATATGCTTTGCATTCAAATATATAAAAATAGATTGGCAAAATATTTGGAACTGAAATGATGGATAGATGATAATAAATAAAATATTGTTTATTGTATAAAAATGGCTTGACAACTATGCCCAGTTTACAATAAAAATGGGCTGTGAAAGTATAAAACTATCTCTGTCTTTTTCTCTCTCTCTCTCTCTCTCTGTCTCTTTCTGGCTCTCTCTATGTCTCTTTCTTTCTCTTGCTCTTATCGCTTAAACTCTCTCTCTCTCTCTCTCTACCTCGCTCTCACACACGTCGACTCTCTTACCTGCTCAATCAAAACCTTAAAAATAGTACCTTTCTACGCAATTCTCATAAATTCAAAGAAGATTCCGATTTTTTTTTTATAATTTCTTGTTTGCTTAATGATGTCTAGTGTTATTTTTAGCACTGCCCTCTACACCGTCCTCGGCAAGAGATAGCATTGGAAAAATTGCGTGTGTATGGGTTTAAAAATAGGTAAATACGTACAAGGTACATACATACATACATACATAAGTACATATCGATAGCCATATATCAAACTTAATTCTAGCTAAATCCATGAAATGTACACAAATACAATGCACATGATATGGATATGATTGCGGTGTTTAGTAATTTAGTCAGGAAATCCCAAATCAAATACAACATGTGCAAAGTTCCAGTTAAAATGGCAAATTGTTGACAAGATTATTTACAGCCATTGGGTATTAATATATTTATAGTGTCTATAAAAGCCTGTTCAAACATAAACTATTGCCTAACTGAGTCGGCAAACGGGTAACTAAAGGGGATTGCACGAGGAATGAAGGGGGTGCGGTCTAATGATAACTGGATCCCGTATCAAATCAATCAAATCAAGTGGTGCCCGGACCCAAACATGACATACAAAATTTGCAATAGTTATGTTATCTAACAATAAGTGTGTGTGTTCTATCTTTTTTTTCGTTCTCTACTTTTTTATTTTGTTTTTTTTTTCCTTTTTTGTTACTTGTTGAAACAGTTCTAAGAATTTCGTATTATTTTTTGTTGTATTTTGACAACCGCATTAAGGGGTCAACTGCCCCGACAAAAAACTCCAGCAAAACAACAGGAAATAACATATATATTGCTCATAAAATATCTACACTCAGTAGTAGTAGTTTGAGTACGAGTACGAGTACGAATACGAGTACCCATACTCAAAGCCCCCGTATCCGTAGTAGTACAAGCCTACTACAAAATATTTGTCGTTGGTAAATAAAAACATGCGCTAGATTGCGCCAAAGCCAGTATTATTATTTGACTGGGAATACTATATCTAAAATATACATATAAATACATATACATATAAAAATATACATGATACGTATGCTATATAATTGTTTTCATTATTCTCTTTATCGACACCAAAGTGCAAGTTTACGTATTATAAAACTCAGACAGGAAGTTTACTCACTTGTATATTTAGGGGTTATATGTCTAGACTTAAATCATCTTAGTACACCTGGTTTTTTTAATGGGGAATGCGGAACCGGAAGTCATTGGCAATAAGGTTGATAGTGGGAAAAATAAAAGTACAGGACATTTGGAAGCGTTATAAAACTCCTAGTTTTTTTTTTTTTTTTTTTTTTTTTGCACGTTTTAGTGTTAAATGCTTGTTAAGTATTATTTATAGACTTGGAAGATAAAATAAGAATGATAAGCTATACATTTATAAAAGACTGTAAATAATCATAAAATGTTTGTTTTTATATTTTCAGATTTTATTCTAAAGGAAAATTACAAAAGTAGGTAAATATATAAAATATACCGTAATGAAGCTGATTTTCTCTTATTTTTTGACAAAGTCTAAGAACGTTGAAAGGAAATTAAGCAATCTTGGGAATATATAATATGTATAATATATACATACGTATAATACATAATACATAATCTATGCTCCTATCCATAAATTAAATAAAAAATTCGCTCTATATATTAAATATCGCCCATAAAAAATTTGTAGATTTTGTGAGATTTTCATGGAACTACTAATAAGTCCAGAATGAAGGAGCTCAAGGAGCTCAAAAGATTACAGATTCTTGACAAAGACCTAGAAAATGGCAAACTAACAATAACTTTGCTAAAAGTATTTTTTTCCACTATAACCGGATATGACCGGTTAAAAAAAAAAAATAAAACTATACACTTCAATATCTCAACAATCTATCAAATTTGGTCATTTTTGTTGGTATTTCATAGTGAAAAATCAGAAATCCAAACGCACTTTATATGCGGGGCCCATCTTATCGCAACGCCCAGTTGTTATTTGTTATTGTGAAATGCGATGGTGACTTGTACGCGCACTTCATTGAAAAAATACTATATATATATTAAATATATAGTATATATATATATATGTATGTGTGTGTATACGTAATCAAAAGAAGTAACAATATGAATTGGAATAATGCGCGTGCAACTGATAAAAGTCTAAATAACAAACAAACCAAAGAACGTGCGTCCCCGAAGGCATAATATACATTGATATATATAGCTAGGTAATACCCATATATATGTATATATCTGACAGAATTGGGGCGGCTTCTAAGGGCTAATGATGATAAGTTCCTTTGAAATGTCACGACACGCTGCGATCATCGTGACTTTGCTGCGACTCACGCACTTTTGTTACGTTTTTTTTGGGTTTTTCTTTTAACGTGTCAAAGGGCTTCAATATCACGTAGTTTAACCTGTCACGATAAATGAAGATCTTGTTTACGACACTTTAACATGTGCATAAAAAATACTCTACTATATAGTAACTAACTAAACTTGTCGATTAAGCTGGTGGGAGTATTTTCTATTTTATATTTAAATATATAATGAATTCTGAATTCGAAAAAATGTATAACGAATATGTATTTATTATATTTAAAACAAAAAAATCTCATTTCAGGCTAAAACTTTTTTAAAGATTTGTTTCTAAATACCTATATATTGGGATAATTTTCGTTCTAACCAGTTACTACTGTGACTTGTCAGATCAAACTCTTAGATATATCAGTAAAATCAGTACTTATCGATTAAAAAATTAGGGTATTTCTTATCTCGATTATCCGTTTTTAATTTTTTTTTGTACCCAAATGATTTATAATTGTGATTTCTTTCAATTTACTAGTTACTTTAGTTGGTCATCGTGTAATACCATTATCTCTTATGACTTCAGTAATAATTATCGATTATGCTAGTAAGGGTATTTCTGTTTCTATTTACAAACTCCAATTATTTCAAAGTTATCTGTTAATTTTACCTTAGTTTTTATTATGCTTTTATAGTTACTACTGTTGGCTCATCGTGTAATACTATTCATTATCTCCCTAATAACAACTCTATCATCGATTAAGCTAATAAGGGTATTTCTCTATGTATCTGTATCTATTGTTTCCTACTTATCTGCGATTATTTTAACTTATTTTAGTTACACTTTGCTAGTTACTACTGTGGCTCATCGCGTCACACGATTCGTTATCTCTTCCATCGATATACATATATGCACACATATATATTTTATATTTTTTTACTATGTGCTCACGCACTTTTGCTAAGTAGATCGGCACTTTTAATCAGTCAAGCGTTTTGTTTCTTGTCGTCGCCGCCATCCACGTTTTGTCAGATGACATTTTTTTGTGGGAATGGCGTGTGTTGGGGTGGGGTTTGGAGCCTTATTAGATTTCCCATTGAGTGTTATCGGGGCAAACCGTTGATACGAATATTGGACGTGCTGCCCGCGTCGCATTCACAGTTAATGCTGTTTACGCCTCGGCCTATTCATGATTGTTTTTGTAGCGGGTTGTGTGATGGATCGTGTGTGTGGTTCCCCAATCCCGATAAGATCGGTTGCGTTCCTTAATAAACAACATACAAGCAGCTTTTGATCATAAGTTTGCAAATGAGGCAGGCCAAGTGTAAAGGAACAGATCGAGGGTTTATTTATCAGGGCAGCCCGACGATAACTATTGTTTTTTGTTGAGGCTAGGAAAATTTTTCTTGCCAAAATTTAAAAATCATTTAACAAGGTAGATATTAGATATTATTTGGCTAATAAAAATTAGTAAATCCTATAAATATTGATTTTAAAAACCTAATAATATGATTTTTTTTTGCATCCGATTATCTGTTAGATTGTTAGATTGTTCATCTAAGATCGCTCAAAATATGTTGGAAAATGGGGTTTAAAAAGCATTTAATATAAAATAATTGCTTCACATAAATATTTGAAGTCTAAAATAAGGCATAGAAATATAGATTTTGATTTTAACTGTTATTACTCTACCAGAGACTTGTGTCACTATCGAAGTTTTGAAAATCATTTAAATGTGCGAAAGAAAATCATAAGGATTTACGCCTTGTGAGAGATATGTCACATAAATTTTAAAAATTCAGCTAAAAGAGCTAGACAATTTAAAACCACTTAAATGATCGATTTTTATATAAATTACTTCGTCTGCTCATAACATTAACATGTGAATATTAACATAGATAGCTAGAAAAACTTAAGAATACAATATATATAATATATAGATACATATAATAAAAAAAATAAACGAGGGCAAATATCTGCCAAAATTATTTCAAGTCAAAAAACCAAATCAATTTACCGATAAAGTTCAGGTTAAGAAATTCCTCGCTATATAGCCAGACATGCGTCGATAGCTTTCTTCTCACATAACTCAGCGTAATTATGCTTGTTGTTGTTTATTTTCTTCCAGCATTTTCTTCGATTGACTCAGCGACAAATGCCCAAACGTCACGGGCCTGGAATTTCCGATTCTCTCATCGTTGCCGTTGTCGCTTTCGGGGTCTTCTTTTCGTATATTTTTTTGGTATGCGCAACCTGTTTGGTATCGCAGCTCACGTATCCAGAGTTAATTTCTTTTGGAGCGCACTGGCATTTCGTAATGTTTTCGCGCAGGTGTCTCTTATAATGGCAATCGGAGCTCTTCGGATCGGAACGGTTCTAAAAAAGTTCAGTCTAGGGTGCGCTTCGCTACGTTTTATGACGTGCAGGGTTTTATTTTTTTGTTTTATTCAGAAATCCAATAAAAAAAAGAGTATATAAAAAAACTGTTGCATTCCAAACGGTTCTTTACATGACTTTAGTCGATTTTTTGGTCGTTTTCTCTCTTTTTTTGGGTTAATGAAAATTGTTGGGGAATTTCTATTTAACGTTTATTTTAGCGGCTGTGTTTGTTTTCGAATTTTTACGAGCTTATGAATGAACGTGCAAACAAACAAACGAAACAAATACACAGACAAAGGCACATTCACATTCATATTCACAAGAGCCACAATCACCAGTCAAATATCTAACGAATCGTAATCTCATTCAAAATGCGTTCAATCCAACCAAAAATAAAACAACAACAACAACAACAACAACTACAACGACGACGAGGAGAATAATTCCAGAACAATAAAATAAAAGAACAGTAAAATGCCAAGCAAAGCAGTTCCATAAACAAAAAACCCAATCGAATTTGTCGCATAGATTTTGTTTTTATAAATAATGTGCCTCAAATGATGAGTGCAGAGTTTCATTTGGTTTCATTTGTCTGAAAAGAAAAAAACTTCAAAAAGTAAAAAAATCAATCAATTGTGAATATTCAATTCATTACATTTTATATTTTGTTTGGTTGTCACTGCCTACCTTAATTTTAATTTTAATTGTATTTTTTTAAACATTTTAAATAAACTTAATTACGAATTTTATAAGGTTTGAAAAAACTAGGCAAAGTAAAGCTGTTTATCTGTCGTAAACCTAACTATTATTTTTAAAAAGAAAAAATAATACGAGTTGTTTACAAAAATTATACTTAATTACACTACCTTTTATATCGCATTATACTTTTAAGCAGGATTTTGCTTATATCGAAAAGTTTTCCTAGAAGCTTCAATGTTATTCGATATCAGCACTGAGTAATAAAGTATTATACTTATTACTTAATATAATATCCATATCTAATGATACAGCTTGTTTCTTATAAACATATTGTTTTCTTTAATATGTAAAGCACTTGTTTATCATAATGAAATTGTCTAAAATCTAAATTTCGTATGCATAAACGCGTTTGAACAAATTGGTTTCAAATTGTGGTTTTGTTTTATTTTATTTTATTTTTTTTGATATGTAAACAATGTATTTATATCTAGATATGTACATATGTATGTATCAGTATTTACATCCTCCCGCAAACTCAAGTTTATCTTACAAACATTTGATTGGCACACAGTTTATTGATATGCCTGTCTACCCCGCCTTTCCGCCGCCTGCTGCGTAGCACGCAACGTCCAAAAGGCATGTTGTGGCTTTCAACTTGTGCCGCTACTAAAACTTAACCATAAAAATGTTGCATAAAAAGAAGAAGAATAAAGTAGAATGGGGCGCCTGGCACCCGACTGAACTGTAATTGAATTCATGCCGTGTTGGGTTTTCTCTATTTCTGAGGCCTAGAAAATTTCTTTATGAGTCGGTTTCAGTTGAAATTAGCGGACAATTTTTTTTTTTCTTTCTTTCTGCTTTTTATGCCGAATTGTTTATCGCCAGGAAATACACAGGCAGCTGTTTGGTAGAGCTGAAAAAATATTTACATAGAAAACCCATTATGGAATTTGATTTTCAGATTTACAGCAAACCAAACTTGCAATAATTTGTATTATTCAAATCAAAATTGAACCCGAAGTAGTTAAAGTTTTATTACTAATTGGGCGATAACATGCGAATTGACCGGCATAGTTTTTAGTTCCAGCTATCTTAGACTAGTTGCGATATCTAGCTGGCCCCATTCCCCTTTTGCACGCCTGCTTAAGGTTGATTACTTTCGTGAGAAATATAAAAAGGTGGCATGTGAAAATTTCTGGAATTACCCAGCTGATTTAATTGTGACTGGACAAGATCTAACACTCTGTTTGCGGGTGAATCAAATGCCGCGAGACCTTTGGCTGCCTCCAAATCAAGCATGTTGCGGCTGATCAAAACAATAACGCAGACGCCTACACTGTGCGCAAAAACATGTGCTTTAAATAGAGAAATATATATTAAAATAAAAACATATTGAAAAATTTATAAAATAAATAGTAAACTTTCTAAAAGGTTTTTTTTTTAATATCTATAAAACTGTATTATAGTATGAAACAATATTAAAATTATTAATTTTATAATATTTATTTATTAACTATTTTAAAATGTATAAATTTTTTGGTGGTTTCGCCGATTGTATGTTTACTTACAACTATAACTGTATACAAAATGTTGACAATTTCTCTCAGTGTACAAATTAATATGTAAATATGCATCTATATCGCTCTTTGTATATACATACGTACATATACATACATATGTATACATTATCAGCTTTGTATTGCATGCTTTATGATGATAATGATGATGCTCATAAGTGTTTGTGTGTCTGTAGCCGCATCTAAATGTCATATTAGCTATTAGCATTTGCCCCAAGAGCATCCCAGCCCCGTCTGCGACTACCCATCCTGTACTCACCCAACGGGCAAGTCGATTTATCTCGCGTGAGGCGTCACGTTGCTTATCTGGAACTTACACAAATGAGTCGCGACTACCCACTAAAAATATCGAGCAAAACAACAGCCCCAACGCACACCCACACACACACACACACACACACACAAAATATAACAAACTATAAATGTGTTTGTGTATAACAACAAGTTTAGTTTCACCTGTCAGCTCGTGCTCTCTTTGGCTCTCTTATTGTTATTTTTATACTCACTCTCCGAATAGTTTCTGCCATAGTTGAAATGACTTGGCGAATTCATTTGGGGCCTGGTCATCGAGATTAACCACTACATGTGACTATCCCGAGTTGCTTCCTGTATTCCACAGGCGTCGTCCAAATATTATGAAATTATGTGCTGTTGTTACCGTAGAATTACAGTCACAATGACATTGCTTATGAAAGGAAAGCTATCGTGATCATTAAACAAAAACAAAAATAAACAATTTTGTTAGCAACAAAGTTGCAGTCATTTATTTCACATGTGATGAAATAATTGCTCAAATGAATGCCTCAGCCAAGAGACACTCAAATAAGCAAATATTTATCTTCAAATAATAGAAAAACAAATTACACCATTTTTTTAAATAGCAGCTCAATCGAGCTATTTTCCATTGATAAATTATTAATACAGTATAGAGCTATTTCTAATTTTCAAAAACTTCCCATTACTGAATATAAAAAATTTATGAATAAAATATTAACAATAGATTTTAGTTCAAATGTATGTTGTGGGCTATTTTTAAGGGGGTTTTTTAAGCTTTATTTTGAAAATCACTGAAAAATATAAATATAAAAAGTATAAAAAATTTCCGATTTTAAATGTTAAACATATAATGATTTTTTCTTAGAAAAGCGCGATTTTTGTTTCTGTGTCTATGGTATATAATGTTGCGATCCGCTAATTTAAGTTATATAGCGAACCGATTATATGTTTTAGTCTAATGGGTTTTATGGACGAAATTTAAATTTCAAATTTATAACAAAAATATCTTTAAAAAAAAAATAAGAATTTTAAATACCTAATTGCTAGATTTCAAAGTCCAATAACTTTGTCGAAATTGAGGCGATATTCTAGTTCGATTCTGCATTTAAATTTAATTCGTATTTGAAAATAAATTTTCTTTAATTTTTCTCAAAAATATCCTTTCCTCCTCAACCCAACCTTTTTTTTATTTTTTATTTTTTTTAATTTTTTTTAAATTTTTAACCCACAACTATTACAAACCGAAGCCATATTCTTACCACAAACAGATTATTGCCTTAGACATTATATGCAAAACAAAAAAAAGAAGGCATAATAATATAAAATAAAACTCGTCATATCTGCATAAATATTTGAATAACATTTGGATAAACTCACCTGTTTTGTTTAAATGGAAAAATTAAAATTCTTGCTGGAATGTTGAAAGACTGATTCATAATGTACAAAATAAAGCGATTGATATCTAAATCGATGGAATTTTTTTATGCAAATTTAAATTTGTTAACCTGTGTAAGAATATTAGCATAGCTGAGTGCTAAATTTGTTATTTTTTCAAAGGGGAAAATACTTTGTTAATATTTACACCTAAGTTAACTCAGTTTCTAGACAATTGCGAGTTCAAATGAACATTTAATTATTTAAAGAGCTTATGACTTATCATATAGCTACGAGTTCTAATGAAATCGGTGACAAGTTGTTTTGGATTTTTTTTTAAACTTACATCATTTTAGTTAAATTTCGCGAGATCGATAAAAGTCGATCGTTTCACTGATTCAGACCAAGGATCTATCGAAGCGTTAAACTATGTAACTATGTTTCTTCTTCTTCTTTTTGTTATTGAAAAAGAAATGTTAACATTGTGGTTTTATTCAATTTTGTGCCTGCCTTTTGTTTACTGTGTGCGTGTAGACAATAAAATTAAATAAGAAACAACAAAAACGAAATAAAATAAATATAAAAAACTTGCCCAGTGGCGGATTTGGAGCATAAGAAATATTTCATGCATTGCTACGCTTTGGTTTTCTTGTCTTGTTGTTGTTGTTGCTGTTGTTGTTGTCACTGTTGCTCTTAACTGGTCTGGCAACTTTGACTCGGATTGGAATGTTGTTGCCTTTTGGAAGCCGCAACGCGCATGATAGGGATGTTCATGTAAAAAGCAAAGAAATATCGATATTATTGTTTGATGGATTATAAATCGTAATGTATCGATATTTTTACCAACGCTTTAATTCGTAATGTATTGATTTCTTATCACTGCTACGATTTAAATGTTTGGGGTTTTAATATATCACGTACAATTATGTTATTAAAAAATAAATGAAGGTATTAACTATTAAGCTATAGGAACTGAAAACAAAATAAATTAAATGCTTAATTATTCTAACTTGGGAAATTTTAATTTTATTTATTGGCATGAGATATAAACGGCTTTTTGCCTTAAAACCTAAAAATGGTTTAATAATATTTAACCATATGTATTGTAATACATATATTTTATTATATATATATATTTTTTATATATATATTTTATTAAATTTATTTTATAATGTATTTTTATTATTTGTAAAGCAACAAATAAAATAATATAATACTTTATGTATGCACCAATATGTATATAAACTATTCGATAAGATTCATAAATTCGATAAAGTTAATATCTTTATTTAGTTCAATTAAGCGTTGCATATCTCGAACACCCCTAACGCACAGTTGTATTTGTTGCTGTTGTATTTATTGCTGTTGCCGTTATTGCCAGCGTCAATGCCGTCGTTAACGTTGTTATTATTATTATTGTTAATTTATACGCACATTATTGTTGTTTATTATCGATGTAATTGTTGTTGTTATTGTTGCAGCAATGACTCAGAAGCATTCGATCAGCAGCAGCAGCGGCAGCAGCGCAGTTGGCGTCATCAGCCAAAGCTCTGATGACGCTGCTGCTGCGGGTAGAACGGCAGGCGCGTGCGTAACAAATGCATTTAACTCCAAACAAAAAAAGAACACAAAAATGATGGCAAGCACATGCCCTTTAACTGAAAAAAAAAAAAAAAAAAAAAAATAACAACAACAACAAAAAAAGGCAGCAAAACAAATGGCTGTTAAGCGTGCCAATTGCAGCTTTACACATTTTACGAGCGCGTGCACGGTGGCGCCTGTAGCCGAGTTTAACGAAATTAAACAGTAAAAAAAAAAAAAAAATTGCCAGTGGGGAGCGTCTGTTTATTTTCCATGTGCACTGCTGATAAGTTCGACTGTGTGTTTGTGTGTGTGTGCGTTTGTCTGTTAAGCGTTGTTATTGTATTTCGTTGTCAACGTGTAGACGGAAATGGTGCGCTTTTTCACCTGATTGTAAAGCAAATAAAAAAAAAACAATAAGCAACAGAAATGTGAGAAATTGGGTCAGCCTGCCAGCAACAATGTTGTTATGCAGTTTGACAATCACTGGGGTGCTCTCTTAAGCGCTCGCTCTCTTTAACGCGCGCGCGCGCGCACGCTTGCACTGTATGTGTGCGTGTAACAGCAAAGAGTTGTACAGTTTGAGTGCTACAGCATCTCATGCCTTATGCGCGCATTGCCGTGAGTCTAAAACTATATATTTTGTTTATTGCAAAGAGCGAAGCGCAAAATAAGAAGAGTAGCAGAAAATAGTGTGAGCACCGAGAGGGAGTGCGAGTGCGCCAGGTGTCATGGCGTTTGTAAAAAAAAAAATAAAATAAAAAAAAACGGTAGCCTGCAGGGGGCAGTGGCGCATTTATTATTTCAATGTTATAGTCTTAAGCGTGTGCTTTTAATTTTTTCCTGTTGTTTTATAAGCATTTTAATTATTTTAGTTGACTATTTTATTGTCTTTGTGCTCTTGTTCTCTAATTATTTATGGCGCCGTTGGCTTTCAAACGCGACTATTAGTGTATTATTCTTTACTGCGCAATAAAAGCAAAAACAACAACAGCAACAACTACAACAAATAATAAAGCATAATAAAACAAGCGGCCGCAGCATTAGCTTCTAGAGAGCCCAGAGAGAGCATGGCGTGTGCGTGAGTGCCAAAGAGAGAGATTGAGAAGCGGCTGTTGTTGCTGTTAATGTTATGGGCAACAAAAACAATTTGCAAGCTGACAGGCCCACCACAAGAACAAAAATCTAATAGTATTCGTATACACAAACACAAGCACATAGATATGCGTGCGTATATATGTGTGTGTGTGTGTGTGTGTGAGTACGTTTTAACTACGCAGCAGCATTTTTACTACTGCAACAACAACAAGCGGGTGGTGTTCTAAGTGCCCCGCCTCCACCTCCTTTGGCCGCTCTCGTAGCCTCGTTTACAATATTTCTCTCTGTTTTGGTGCCACGTTTTGCGCTCACACCGCTGACAACGCAGCCGCATTTTGTTTTGTCTTACGCCCCAAAAAAATCCAAAAAAAAAAAAAAGTCGCAACCGGCAACACCCTGTGTTGTGAGGGGGCAACGTCAAGTTGATGAATTACAACGTAGTTGTGAATACGCTACGCGCACTTCTCTTTTTTATTATCGTTCCCTCTTTTCTTTTACTATTTACTACGCTTTTACAAACACTGAGCTGCCGGCGTCGCTGTCGCTGTCGCAGTCACTCGGCCGGTTCTAACGTCAGTGCGGCGACGGACGCGCGTCATGCAAACAAACGTCAATGCTGTTTGGCCAGCAGCAGCAACAACAACAACACTAATAATCACTTTTATTTATTCTTGTTTTGTTGTTTTTTTTTTTTTGCCGCATAAAATTATTGCTAATATGTATATACATACATATGTGTGTAATTGTTGTTGTATTGGTGCCGCTGCCGTCGTCTAGGAGAGGGCTCTGCCGCTTAATTGAGCAATGCGACAGCGCATTAGCATACACATAACGTATACGTAAACGTGTATGTACTAAAATTATGTGTGAGCTTTTCGATCGTGCTCTTGAAATACAAGACGTGAGAGTTGAAATTATAAGACGCTGTTCTGAGATCTATATTACTTTTAAAGCGGAGTAATTTGAAAGGGAAAATTTATAAGAAGCTGTTAAGATCTCCATTACAGTATAAGCTATGTTTATGCTTGCATACATTTTGGATGAATGTTAATGTGCAGCTGCTAAACCGCTTGCAGTTCTTTACAGCTGTCTAACATACATGTCGTCTATGTTCAATACATGTTAGGCAAAAGTTATGTAATTCTGGTAGAAAAACTTTTTTTCATTCAAAATCTGTTAAGATCTGTAAGAGAAATGTATGGAAATGCTGTTAATGTTGCATAATGCTATGCATATATTATAGCACTAAAGTTGATGTTATTTAGAAACTGCCAAGTCACCTGTATATATATATGACTTTTCTATTATCTCTATATAGTATATTTACTGCTGCATTCATTAAATGACGAATGTTAGTTGAATGGTCACGCTAAGCGATAACGCGACGTCAGCGTCGACGCTGACGCTGACGCTGCACGTGTGTCGAGCACTTGGCGCCCTTTTTCGCATAAAATTATTGTTATTGCCTGTCGCTGGGGAACATACAAACATACATACATACACACGTCCGTATATACATAAGTACTTCGCTGCTTTTATTTTGCCTCATTCTGCTGCATTTGTATTTTGTGTAAAGTACAATAAAAATATTAACAACAACATTTGCACTTTTTGTTCTCTTCTCATTACAGCTACGACCAGCCAAACAACAACAAGAACAACAACGACGACAAAAAGCATTCCAACTGACGAAGATAAATACAAAAACACTACAGGTCTGAGCAGACAAAGGGAGAGAGAGAGAGCGAAAGAGAGCACAAGCTGAAATGATTACTTAGTGGGCAGGCGCCCCTAATTAAATTCTTTAAAACAAAAAAAATTTGCTTTAATTATAACAAAAAGCAACAAGTAAAAACAAAAACAAAACATGGAAGTCTCAGAAAAATGGTTTGCTTTAATGGAATTAAGAAGAATGTGGGCGCAATGCATTTGCAGTCCAACACCGACAACAACAACAACAACAACTGATGAGGTATTAGCAACAATGACGACGGCAACATCATTATCAGCAACATCCACGCATGGCAACATTTGTGTCATATGCCGACAAGTGTTCCCAGCAACCACAATATGTTGCTGCATTCAGACAGCAACAAGCAGCAGTTCCTATGCAGACAGCAGCAGCTGGTGCAGTAGCCGTAGCAGCCAGAGCAGAAGCAAACAAAATAAGAGTAACAGTAACAGTAACAGTAACAGAAACATTAACAATAGCAGTAACAGCAGCAGTAGCAGTAACAGCGACGCAACAACAACATTCCCCGGCGACCTGAAGGCGGCGGCGCAACATGCAGCTATCTGGAATATCAACAGCAGCAACATCATCAACAGCGTCAGCAATGGCAGCAACATGTTGCCAGCGACGCGCATGCATGTTGCTGTACAAATAGTAGTAGAAATAGTCGCAGAAATAGTAGTAGTAGTTGTAATAGTACAAATGACAATAACCAAAAATTAACAGCCCATTGCCAGTGCAACTGCAACTGCAACAGCAACAGCAACAACAACAACAAAAGCAAAAACAACAGCCACAACAACAGCAACAAAAACAGCCACAACAACTGCAACCATAAAAAGCAACGACTGCAGAAACATTTTAACATTTACAGCAATTGCTTAAGCCTTTTGGCCACACTGCGACTGTTGTTTCTATTTGTGCCGCAACAAATGCTGATGCGACATTGTTGCAATCTATTTAAAAGACGCCGAAGACAACAATTACAGCCAGAAAATACACAACAACAACAACAACAACAACAACTACTAATATCCAGAGGAACCCATCACAAATACAGTTATCATCAGAAACAACATCAACACTGGCGGCATCAAAACATTGCGTACACAATTCTCGCTCTGTTAACATTGCATGCGACAACAACGATGGCGCTGCTGCCGCCGCCAACGCAGCAACAACAACAACAAGAACAGCAGCAACGAGGACCAGTAACAGCGCGGAGAAACTTTGAAAACAGTTTGGCCGCGCTGACGGGGCCCACGCGTAACATCGGCAGTAGCAGTAACATAAGCATTAACAGCGATGTGCGCTTGGCGCGAAGGGAAATGCGTAAGTCTGGCAACACTGTTTGTATTCAAGTATATTTTTTACTCGTTCTCGAATTGAAAAGATTATATTGGGTTTGTGCAATGTCCGTCCTTCAGCCTATATATAATTTTTTAGACATATTAAAATTGTCAACAATTTCGACATGTTAAGCTCTCGGAGCCATGGCTCCCATATTTCAAATTCTCATAACTTTGTCAAAACTGAACCAATTCATGTTTGTTAGCAATTTGATCACGATTTCTTCTCTATATTGATTCTGCTAATTTAAAAAGTATGCATTATTGAAAATTGAAAATTTTACCTAATTGCATACGGAGTACCTATGAATTTCCTATAAATGTATATTTATAATTATATATATATATATATATATATAATTCTTAATACGCTTTTCCTTTAACAAACAGCCTGCAAATCGATGGATATACGCAACAATATATCGGAGCTGAGTCAGCTGGCCAACTGTACGATCATTGAGGGTTTTCTGCTCATAACGCTGATCAACGATGCGGATAAACTGAATATGACTTATCCGCTGCTCACCGAGGTCACCGGCTTTATAATCGTCTATCGCGTATATAATCTGATATCATTATCGCAAATCTTTCCTAATCTGAGCATTATACGCGGCAACATCCTATTCGAGGGCTATGCCCTGGTCGTCTACCAGAATCGGGATCTGCTCGACATTGGTCTGTCCAATCTAAGGGCCATTGCCAATGGCGGCGTTCGCATCGAGAAGAACTATTATTTGTGCTTCGTGAATACCGTCAACTGGCACAAGATCGTGTCCAAAAATGCCACCGACATTGTAATCAAATTCAATCGCAAGGACGAGGAGTGTCCCCGCTGCCCGGGCGAAAATGACGATGCTGCGCAGGATAATACCATGACGGGTGCCAGTGAGATGCCCGCCTGCAGAAAGTATCAGAACAACAAGCGCTACTGCTGGAGCAGCCGAGCATGCCAGACAAGTGAGTAGCCAGCAGAAGAATTCGTGTAAAAAGAATATAATATAATATAATAAAAAAAAAAAAAAAAACAAGTAAGATGGTTTTAGTCGGCCGTCCCGACTAGGAGATAACCTGAACCCAGCGGCGAGCTGTCGTTACATACGTTTAAAGCTCGTTGCATTCATACACACATTCACAAAGTCATACACACACACACACACACACAAACGCACGATCTAATCTGCGCACTTTACACATCGGCTGCGCTTGGCCCCACTATGGAAAATAAATTCTTGAATAACTTCTAAACGAAGAGTGTGATCGCTATGCTATAGGGGGCGAATGGTCGGAGGTATCCATAATCCGAAATATTTATAATCTGCGTATCCCTTACGAGCACTTAATAAACTAAATTTAATGGCTCTAGCTCTTACAGTCTCCGAGATATGCCAAGTAAATCTTAAAATCGATTTTTATCGATAACAATGAATCGAAGCAAGATATCAAAAAAAAACAGTGTACTGCTTATGGATTAGGAGAATCTATATAAAATCGTTAATATAAACAAAGGAAAACTAATATAATGCGCATCTAATCAATTAATGAGAAAAATGAAATGCGAAGAAAAATATATAATTTGTGTGGAGTGAAATAAAATAAAATCATATACATCATAGCACATAAAAAAAATGCACAAAAGAATTCATAGAAAAGTTAAAAAAAAACAAAATCATGAAAGAGAAAACAAATTTTTTAACTTTTTAAGGCTTGTAAAAAAATTTGTATAAAAATAAATTTTCGGATTATTACTATTAATATTATTTATATTAAAATATATAAAAATTATATATAAAATTATATATATATAAAAAATATTATTTATGCTAATAATTGCTAGTTTGCCCCGACGAATGTCCCTACAACTGCATCGATGAGAACACCTGCTGCAACGAGTCCTGCCTGGGCAGCTGCAATAGACCTGTGCTGGGTGAATGCGTTGCCTGTCGCAACGTTTCCATTCACGGCGACAAGTGCATTAATCAGTGTCCCGATGGCTACTTCCTGGTAAGTCCCTTCATCTTGTTATCATTATTTATTGTATTTTTTTTTTTGTTTTTTCAAATATATTCTAGCTAAAATTAAGAATGTTTTTATAGCTTCAATATATCTGAAAAATCGAATCCATAACGGACCACTATATTATATACATTTCAGTTACAATAATTATTATTGTTATTTATAATTATTATTGTTATTGTTGTAGATAGAGATATATAGCGCACATCTTCGATATTCAATTTGTTGCAACCCGAAGATATCTTTTTTTTGTCTTTAAGATTTCTTTCACTGGCTGTTGATCAGTTTTGATTTGCTAATATAACTTTAATATTTAATTTCAGTACGAACAGCGCTGCATAACGGACGCCATGTGCGAGAAAATTGGCATGAAATACGAGAGCAGCAAGGAGATGAAACTGGTGCACTTTAATGGCAAATGCACGACGCGCTGCGACAAGGGCTACGTGATCATGGGCAACACCTGCCAGAATTGCAACGGCACATGCCAGAAGGTGTGCGAAGGCGCCGTTATCGATAGCCTGGTGAGAGCCAAGGAGTTCCACGGCTGTACGGTCATCAACGGCACCGGCCTGACCATAAGCATCAAGCGCGGCGGACGTAAGTCCATTGAGCTCTCAAAATTCCCATATTCCCAATATTTGACTCTTCCCTTTCCATTTTTACAGCTCACATGGTTGATGCTTTGGAGACTGGTTTGGGCATGGTGCACACAATCAACTCTTATCTCAAGGTGCATTTGACCTATGGCCTTACCACGTTGGACTTTTTCAAGAGCCTGCGCAACATTAGGGGCGACAGTTTGCTGGAGAGTCGCTATTCACTGTATGTGCTGGAAAATCGTGATCTGGAATCACTTTGGGGCGAAAATCAAACAGTTCAAATTACCAACGGCAGCGTCTTCTTTCATTTCAATCCAAAACTTTGCATTGAAACAATTGAGAAACTGAAACCCATGCTGCCCGGCAAGCCGGAGAAATTTAATAAAAACGAGGTGGCCGAAGATTCCAATGGCAACAAGGGCACATGTATGTATATAACCAGGATATAGCTCTAGCTTATGGCTGCAAACCAAAAAATAATTAATTGAAATGAGGAAGACAAAAATAATAGGTAGATGATATACAAATTCAATTGCGGTTTAAACCAAACTCTCGATTTTAGGTTCGTTTTGGGAACCTGATTTCCACGTCTGTAAATTCAGCTTTTGGTTCACAATTTCTTAATTTTGTATACAACAAATTAGATATATTCACATATTTTCATTTATTAAAAAAAGTTAATTAGATGTACTTAAAATATGCTTAGCTCATTGTCTAAAATTAAATTAAATTAAAAACATTTTGCCAATATATTTTCAAGTTAAAAAAAATAATATTTTTTATATTTTATAATACATATATATATATATATAATTTTATAAAACATATTCGGCTCTTTTGGCCACTATTTTGGTACGAGTTTCAACCCGGTTTGCAGTCCTAAACTATATATACATTCATAAATCATATTAAATATACAATATTAACAATCGCAGGCAATACGAGATGGTTGAAAGTGAAAGTCGAGGATTTGGGCAGTTATTTTTATACGGTTAAAATCAACACCACCGTGGACTTTGATGATGAGCGGTCCTTCATTGGTTATCAAATCTATCATACATTCGATCCCAATGGCAATGTCACCCGAGACAACTATCAGCCCTGTTCGGATAAGTGCGTTCAATTAAAAATTGTTTATAATTCATTGACTTATTTGAATTATTATTTTGAATTATTTCACTTGCGTTTGCAGCTGGAGTGTGACTGAGCCGAGCAAGGATCAGAAGACATCGATTCAAAATTTAATGCCCTATACCAAGTATGCATTCTATGTGCGCACCATGACCATCTCATCGGAGAAGCGCAACTATCAGAGCGATATCATACGCGTACAGACGATGTCCGCGAGGCCATCGAATGTGCGCAGGATTAGTGCACACTCCCCAAGCAGCTCGGAAATTGTGAGTATGCTGAGGTTGTTTAGGGGTATAGAACAAAAAAGTTTTCTGCTGAATTTAATTTAGATCTGGTAGATTTGAAAAATCGAAAAAAAAAAAAACAACAAAAAAACTAAACAAAAATGTAATACAGATAAAGATTTTGTTAAAATTAAAACTAATAAGAACGTTGCAATCGGGTGTCACCGACAGTGCAATACTCATTCATAGTGTAATAACAACCAAAACCATTATTTTCGAAAATGTCAAAAGATAGCGTATACGTAATTAAAAAAAAATTATTCTTAATAATTTAATTTTTGTCAAGAAAATTCTTAATACTTTATCTGACGCGAATATAAGTATATAATCCAAATCTGAAGTCTCTAGCTCAGACGAAAAACGTTCTCACTTTTTTATTTATTGCTTTAATATTTGTTCTATTTCGTTATTAAATGAATGCTCATGTTTACTAAGTTTAATAAAGTTAAATTTATTTAACCAATTGTTACGCTTTGTCCTTTGCCCTTTGCAGTTGCTGAGCTGGAAGCCGCCGTCGAACGTCAACGGCAAGCTCTTTAAGTACCAGGTGCGCGCAGAGATAACAAGCCGGGATTCCACACTGGAGCATCATCGCAACTTTTGCCGGGATCGTAAGTGCCAGATTGACAGTGACGTCCTTGGGGATTCGTTTTAATCCATGCTTTAACCACTTGCAGCTTTGCCGAATGCCTCCAAGGAAGAGGAGACTTTCATGTCGCCCGCCGAGAAGACAATCAAGGAGACGCCAGGATCCGACTGCAAATGCGATGCGGGCGGTCGCAATGTGTTCGATCAGCAGAACGAAGAAGCGAAAATCTTCGATGACATCGAATTCGAGAATGCGCTGCAGAATTTCCTCTACGTTCCGAAAAGAAGGATTGAGGCCCGAAGCACTAATACCGCCTCGCTTACGGACAACAGCATCGATGGTGACGACTCCTCTGGCAATGCCCTACACCGCCGCCGCCGCCGACGTGACGTTCACATGGATGCGGGTGAAGACAAACTGGACAAATATCTGAAACCGAATAACATTCAGCCGACTAAACTGGATAATTCGAGCACATCAGCGAATCGGAAGCTGCATGCGAATGTCACGGACGCGAACTCAATGGAGAGCTGGCTAAAGAGGATCAGCATGGACGAGACCAAGTCCTATTACAATGTCTTCTCGGCCGAGGTCGCCGCCAACACGACCGTCTATCTATTTAAGAAGCTGCGACACTTCTCTTTCTATTCGCTCAGCGTGCGGGCCTGCCGGGTGCAGGAGGGCGACAACGATGTGCTCGACGAGTGCAGCATGGTTGAGCCCTGGGAAAAGCGCACCCAAAAGCTGGGTAAGTCGTTGATCGAATCTGTCTATCGGCAATATCTAAACATCAACTCAATTCATCTACAGAAAATGTGGACAAGGCGGTTAATTTAACGGGTGAACTTCTCAACAATCTGAACACCACGCGGAGCAATGTGCGCCTGCGCTGGGATGAGCCCACGAATCCGAATGGCGCCATTGTCTCGTACATGATCATATTCGAGCGCCAGGAACAGAATGCCGTCGGGGAGAGGAGATGCATCACGGTGCAGGACTATCTCAACCAGAGCGGCTACGTTGTGACCAACCTGAACGAGGGCAAATACAGCTTCCAGATAAGGGCCAATTCACTGGCCGGCGAGGGGGAGCTGAGTAGTATGGTCTATGTCACGGTGCCGGTAAGTAGTCCAGGAGCTATAGACTTACGGTTTTATATTTTATGCGAATTGAGGAGTTTAAGCTTAAACAATGTTAGCCCTAAAGTTGAAAAGATTTCGAATGCATTTAATGAAAAAACAAAATATAAAAACAGATTTCGTTTTAAGTGAAATTCATGAAGAGAATTAAAGATTGATGAATTACGCTAAGATAATTAAACGAAATGCAGTCCTTGCTAGATGAGTTTTTTAAGTGTTTGGTCATTTAGGCAACTGGCCTAAGTAATATGTCTAAGTTCCCATAAGCCCATTTTCAGTTGATATGGAAAGTAAAAAAAAAAATAATGCCTTAAAATGCGGTTTAAGGTATTGGGAAATTTTCCAAAAAATCCTGCGAACCAAAACTAATCCGGAACTATTTTCAAATGAATAATTAAAATCAAAATTGGAATTATAATAAATATAAAATAGTTAAGTGAACCAGTTAGTTAGGGAAGTGAAAAAATTTCTTTATAACACAGTTTAAACCATTGTGAATTTTCCGAAAAACCCTAAGAGCCAAAAGTAAATCGGAACTATTTTCAAAATAATCAATAAAATCAACATTGGGATTATAATAATATATATAAAATAGATAAGTAAAACAGTTAGGAATGGAGCACCGGGTTCGAATCGCAGGCTAGTGAATGGATGTAGCGATGTCCAAGGCCAAAAACCAGAGCAGCTCGTTCTATTCAAAGTGTAAAGTTAGCTTAAAACCAAATTCGAAATGCCAACAATAATAACAATAATAATTTTCCTTCCTTATAAACAAATAATTGACAAATTTTGATTAATCTTTTACAGCCACCCAGTTATTCGACATTATTTTATGTGATTATAAGCTTGGTGATTGTAATTGCGGTTTTTTTGGTAGCCTGCTTGATCTACGTCTACTTTTTCCGTCCGAAAAAGGCGCCGATGGATTTGTACATAAATACGGAGGTGAATCCCTTCTATGCGAGTCTGCAGTACGTGCCCGATGATTGGGAGGTGCCCCGCGAACGCATCATTCAGCTGGGCCCGCTCGGCCAGGGCTCCTTCGGCATGGTCTACGAGGGCATACTGAAGGCCCAGAATGCCGGCGACGATACGCCGTGCGCGATCAAAACGGTTAACGAGAATGCCACCGATCGGGAGCGCACCAATTTCCTGAGCGAGGCGAGCGTGATGAAGGAGTTCGATACGTACCACGTCGTCCGGCTGCTGGGCGTCTGTTCGCGCGGCCAGCCGGCCCTGGTCGTCATGGAGCTGATGAAGAAGGGCGATCTCAAGTCGTATCTGCGTGCCCATCGGCCCGACGAACGGGAGGATGTGCTGGCTGTCTATCAGCAGCGCATTGGCCTGACCACCGGCACGGGGACAACACTGGGCTCAGTGCAGCCGCCGCCATACAGTCGCATCTTTCAGATGGCCATCGAGATCGCCGACGGCATGGCCTATCTGGCTGCCAAAAAGTTCGTCCATCGCGATCTGGCCGCACGCAATTGTATGGTCGCCGCCGATCTAACGGTGAAAATCGGTGACTTTGGCATGACCCGTGACATCTACGAAACGGACTATTACCGTAAAGGGACCAAGGGTCTGTTGCCCGTGCGCTGGATGCCGCCGGAGAGTTTGCGCGACGGCGTCTACGCCAGCTCCAGTGATGTCTTCAGCTTTGGCGTTGTGCTGTGGGAAATGGCCACACTGGCCTCCCAGCCCTACCAGGGCCTCTCCAATGAGCAGGTGCTGCGGTATGTGATCGATGGCGGGATCATGGAACGACCGGACAATTGTCCGGAGGTGCTGCACAAGCTGATGCATCGCTGCTGGCACCATCGGCCGTCGGCGCGTCCCTCGTTCCTCGACATCATCGCCTATCTGGAGCATCTGTCGGATGCGCACTTCAAGGAGGTGGCCTTCTACTATTCGGACGCGGGCGTACAGTACAGGGAGAAGGAGCGCAAGGAGCGCAATCAAATGGATGCATTTGCGGGCATCCATTTGGATGCCGATGGGGCGGATGCTGAGGATGCCACAACGCCGTTGCGTGTCGGGGAATACCAGGGCTACAAGTCCAACATGGAGCACAATACATCGCTCGAACAGCCCGCCGAAAGTCCCATTGCCCTGGTCGACGATCAGGCGACAACGCATTCACCCTTCAGCGTACACTCGGGCTTCATAGCGAGCAGCACGCCGGATGCGCTCTCCACGCTGCCCACGGCCGGCGGCTCCCACATGGAGGATGCCGCCTATGTGCAGCCGGATATGGATGCGGCGGCCTTGACGGCGGATGCCGAACGCGGCTACGAATTGTACGATCCGAGTCCCAATTTTGTGGAGCTGCAGCACAGCGGCAGCGACCGGCTCAGCGGTGAACAGCATCTGCTGCCGAAGGCGAAACGCGGCGGCGCCAGCATTGTGCCCAACATGAGCAGCTCCATGCCGGACGAGGTGATTGGCGGCAGCGGCGGCGGCGGCGGCGGCGGCCATGTGGCGGCCTCCTCCTCGCTGCAGCCGTCGTCCGCATCGGCGGCCAGCTCGAATGCGAGCAGCAGTCGCCATCCCAGTTTGAAGCGCGGCCTCGCCGACACGCTGCGCAATCGCGTGGGCTACGGGCTGCTGAGCCGCCTAAATCTGAAGCGCGGCGACAGCAACGACAGCCACAAGAGCAACGTCTCGAATGCGGCGAGCAGCAGCAGCAACTCGAATTTGACCAGCCATCCGGCGGGCATGGCCATGGTCAGCATGGGCCCCAATCTGGGCACCATCGAGAGCGGCGGCAGCGGCAGCGCCGGCAGCTATGTGGGCTCGCCGCGCTTCTACACGCCGACGGCGACAACGCCCAGCGGCGTTGGCGGCAATGGCAGCACCACAATGATCAGCGACAATCCCAACTACAAGCTGCTCGATGAGTCGGTGAACAGTGGCGACCCAGGGGATACGGTCACGGATTGGCCGCTCAGGCTGACCACCAGCAGTCTGAATCCCAACTATGAGCTAATGCAGAAGCCGGCAACGGACTTGCGAGCGCAGCCGTTCATAATGCTCTGCGATACGCCGAACTATGTGCTCATGAGCGAGCCACAAACGGGAACTGGACAGGCGCCAGAGTTCACCAGCGATAATCCCAACTATGCGCCCATGCTAGGCCCGGCGCAAATGCAGCCCAGCAGCTCCGATGAAGATGAAAATGATGAGTAAGTGCAGATATGATATATAATACAAATTTCTTGACTATATTATTTGAAATTGTGGGAGATTTGGATTTTAGCGGCTTACCCGCCCCCAAGATATATAGATTTTATAGATTTGTCACGCCCCCAGTGGGCGTATGCAAAACAGCTTTTGTCTGACCGTTAGAGGAGGTCATCAATAATTTGTATGCAAAATTTGATGTATCTAGCTTTAAAAGTGAGGGAGATATATATATAAAATCGATTTGCCTCGCCCCCAGTTGGCGTAGCCGATAAATACTTTATACTTTATACTTAATATTCAAAACAAAAAAAATACTATATTTTTAAAAATGTTCTTATAAATTTACTCATAATTCAAATTTGAATTTGCAGCGACGACGACGAAGCCGATGAGCACACGGAGCACATAAAAATGGAACGCATGCCGCTCAGTCGGCAGAAGCAGCGCCCACGAATCAAACCGCAACAGCAGCAGCAACAGCCGCGCAGTCGCAGCGTCAGTCAGACGCGCAAAGCAGAGACTCCAGCGCCGACAGCAGCAGCGGCTGCTGCAGCAGCAGCAGCAGCAGCGGCAGCGGCAGCTGCGTCGGCCGCCAATACGTCCAATATACTCAAGGAGAATTGGCTAAGGCAGGCGAGCACGCCACGCCCACCGCCGCCCAATGGTTTCATAGGACGCGAAGCGTAGAAAACGCAAGTGTCCGGAGAATTTTGTAAATACATACATGCATATGTATATGTAGTAATTAGCATAAAATATGTAGAAATATTGAAAGAGAAAGGGAGCACTCACAGCGAGAGAGAGAGAGAGAGAGCAATGCTTTACATTGCTAATAACTCGAACTGTATAAGAGCAGAAGAGCGCGCACAGCTAAGCACATAGCATGTAAATACAGTGCATTGTTAACATTTGCCCGGCAGCTGTTAGCTGCACTGTTAGTGTTTGGCTGGCGCTGTTAGCGCTGTCTGTTGCCCCTTAACATATGTAAATCATGCTTAACATTTTAAGGCCGCCAGCAAACTTTTGCCCACAGCCAAGCCTCCTAACAATTTATTATAATATTTAAGATTAATTTATATATGTTTTCGTATTTGTTAAGTATTTCTTTTATAATTTACTAGCGCCGTTTAAAAACACACACACATACAACAAAACAAAAACAAGTCCTAAATGCAAATAACAAAAGTACAAAAGCCAACAACCAACCAACCTAAGTACCGTTTATAACTAGACATAGACAGTGCGTATGTGTATGCACATTACATACACACATACATATGTATAGACCTAACCTAACTTATGTATAATTATGATAATTATTTTATAGTACCTACCTAAAATGCAAAAGAATACGAAGCAAACTAACTGTACAACTACAAAAAACGAACCACAACAACAACAATAAGCAATACAACAAACAAACAAAATATCTACACTGAGTTAATGTCCTTAAATTAGTTAGCTACTATTATCAACTAAAAAAAAAAACTAAAAGAAAAAAACACTTTAACTAGAATTTACATGCACTCAAAACTATATTTTTTTCTTT
This sequence comes from Drosophila colorata, assembly GCA_035041545.1. Lineage (NCBI taxonomy): Eukaryota > Metazoa > Arthropoda > Insecta > Diptera > Drosophilidae > Drosophila > Drosophila colorata. The sequence continues at coordinate 10,387,845 of JAWNLD010000680.1, forward strand.
TGTTTTTTTTTTTAATTAATGGCATTGTGTTGCAATTTTTAGTGCGTTTATGTTTAAGTGTTGCTCGTTTTATATATGCAAACAAAAACAAAAAAAATATAAGAGTAAAGAAAAATGATAAAAAAAAAAAAGAGAAAAGTTCGCTGATTTTATGCATGGCGCTTGGCAACTGGCAAAAGTTTGTGCTGAGAGAGAATTATTTATATGCTACACACACACACACCCACACACCCACACAAATACATACACGCATACATAACAGAGCGCGAAGAAAGAGAGCGAGCGCTGAAGAGTTGTAAATTGTGTTTGTTTTGTTAGATTTTTTTCTAAATTAATTTCGTTTGAAGCCAAGCTTCAAAATTACGTAATTGCGAGCTTAAATAACTGCAGCATAATTTACATATTTACATGCCTATATGTATATATGTATGCTAAATGCTATTATAAAGCGCATTTTATTGTAACATAACTGTAGACAAACACAAGCACACACACATATACACTCACACAATCACACACACACAGGTAGAATGAAGCTGATATTGCCATAAACTCAAATTAAGTAGAACAAGCAACAAAAACAGACGAAAGAGAAAAGGATAACGAGACTTTTGATATATCAACATATATATCTATGAACCATAGACGAATTACAGAGTTCAACATTAACAAATACATGGAAAAGCAATAGACGAATTACAAACATACATATATATATATATTAAACTACACATACCCACATACATAACTATGTGTATGTATATGAACTGCACGTGATATGTTTACTGAGTGTACAATCCGACAGTTCTAGAAAATTAGATAAATAAAAACAGAAACTATTTCAAGACTTGCTACAAAAACAAAACAAAAAATAAAAACAGAAAATATACAACTGCATGCACCACACACACCCACACACACATTCTCTTCAAATATTGCAATTGCAAAAAAAAAAAAGAAATAACGACAACAAAAGTATTCGATATTTGCCTTCGCTCTTTATATACTTATAGGCAAAAGAAGTTGATGGAGATAAAAACAATAATAATGAAGAAACGCAAGCAACGTTTATTTCATATTTTATTTTATAGATACAAAGAATAAAACAAGAACACTTAAAATATTTAAATGAATTATACAAACTGCTAGCATGTAAAATCGATGAAAAACTTTTGAAAGGAAAACAAACTATTGAATTAATAATTATATTAAATTAATGAAAAAAATATGTTATACGCTAAAAACAATAGATATTCTACACAAATGCAAACACACACCACACACATACACAGATATACACACAACAAAAACACATACACACACACACACACTAAAAAGACTGAAAAATATAGTTCCTTTTGTTTTTATGTACATAACAAAGCAAAATTTCTAACGAAAATTGTAAACTTAAAGCGAAAATGAAAACGTAAAAACAATTAATGGAATTATAAATTAATCAACGTAAATTTAAATCAACAAAAATTTATATATATTTATATATATATATATATATAACGCAGCCGAAAGCATTATAAAAAATTATGTATATTTAATAGTTGAATTAACTCAATTGTTGTATCGAACTGCAAATGCTTAACAAAAAAAAACAAAAAACAAAAAAAAACATTTATAACAAAATCTTTGGGCAGCTGCGTCGACGCCAAATACCCAACTTCTTATATAAATATTATATATTCTGAATAGTTGGCTTCACGTCGTCGCACTTGGCTGCTTTAGTGTACATATATATACATACATATACTATATATATATATATATATATATATATATATTAAACAAAAACCTATCATATAATAAATTAATACAAAAAAAAAAAAGCTTCAATATTTTTATTATTTCTAACTAAAGCTAATTGTAAATGTAAAGCTAAGTTAATTGTTTCCTGTTTATATAAGCGAAATAAACAACTACACATATTACGATGTAACGAAAATATTATGGCGAGACTATAATAAAAACTAAATTAATATACATAAATGGAAACCCTTGGTATTTTATTAAATTTCTAAATTACAGTCTGGCTCTTTCTAACTGGTAATATTACTTTTTTTTAATTTCATAGCAGAATAATATTATGCATACTCTGCCAATGTAACTGATTTCATGATTATAATTTTCAACGAAAATTTACTTCAGGTTTAGGAGCCTCAATCGGTGGTCCTAATTAGCACCTGTAAAGAGTTTAAAAGTTTACGATTTAAGCCCATACTTGGATCACACCAAGATCCCGCAAAAATACAAAATAGCAGTTTTTGGGTTTATGTTTTCTTCGTTTTTAATATTTATTTGGTTTTTTTTTTGTTTTTTTTTTTGTGTCGGTTTTGTTTTGAAACGAAAGAAAAGTACCTAACAAATTTGTATTTTTTTATTTATAAAATAAAAGTACATTTATAGTTTTTTTTCTTCATCTTGATTTTTTACAGTTTGTATGATTTGTAGTTGTTTTGAGTTTAAATTTAAATTTGTTTAACCACTAGGCGATAGGTATAAATAACTAGTTGCAGTTGGTTGTCTGTTGGATTCTGTTGTGTTGGGCGATGATTTGGCTTTTAACTTTGATGATGAACATTGAACTGTCATTTGGGTGCGAAAGGAGTTTCCACTCATATTTTCATTTTGGATTGCGAGTGTCAAGTCTGTTGTGTGGTGATTGTTTTTACTTCGTCTATCTTTTCTTTGCTTTCTAGTTTTTACATTTTATAACAATAACAAATAAGTAATTATGCATACTTAGCTTTAATAACTAAATCAAACGCACTGAGAGAGAGGCAACTAAAAAAAATATACAAAACAGCAGACACAGGACACAGATAGAGTACAGCCTTGACAGAAGTAGCTGTTTTTTTTCTTTGCTAGGTTAACAGTTATGTTTCCCCTGATTCAGGTGCATGCAGTTGGTAACTGAACTGGGAATTGGTCGAGAGTGTGTGTGCGATAAGGAGAAAGAAAATGTTGCTGCTATGTGAAATTTTCATAGCTAAATTTTGACAATTTGCAGTTGATAATTTGTTGTTGTTGTTTGTGGTGATTTATTTTCATTTAATATTAGTTTTTATAACTATTTGGTTTTACTAATTAAAAATTATGTGTGTGTGTGTGTTTGTTTGTTTGTGTATTAATTTACAGACAGTTCTGGCGCAAAATATATTTTTAATGAGGCTTTTCTTTTTGTTCTCATTCTCATTCATATTTTTGTTTTTTTTTAATGTTTGTTTTTTGCTTAAAGTTGCTTGTTTAAGGCTAAAAATTGAAATATGCTTATAAAATGTGTTTTCGCATTTTGTGAGGGCATTTTGCTTGCTTTTTTTTACTTAAAATACGTTTGGATTATAAATTTAAATGTAGTTTTTTTACGCTTAAAATTTTACACACAACTTAGGTTCATTAAGTTTTCTACAATGTTTTTTGTTTTTATTTTGTTTTTTTTTGTATTTGTTTTTGTTGATTTTCTCATTAAACTGTTGATTTACTTGATAATTTGTAATAATAATATTATAATAATAATAATAATAATAGATCAACTCTAACGTAATATGCGCTGCTTTTCTTTGTATATAATTTAAAATTATAAACATCCCCCTCCTCCATCAACCCCATCAATTCCCCCACCCCAATTCGCAGTTGTGTGTGTGTGTGTGTGTGTTTATGTGTTCTCTTAGGGCCCGTAGGCATCGGAGCTAAAGTCGAACAGGCGATCGATGCCCTCGTTGGCGTTCAGCGCATAGGGATAATCATTGTCATCCGGCGGATTGATGCTCACAAAAGCATCGTTGTTAAAGTCTGCAGAGAGAGAGGGAGAGAGAGAGAGAGAGGCAACTAATCAGTAAGCGAAACCACGCATAGATACCCTATAAATACACATATATATTTCACACAGATGAATGATTTATGACTTGGATTCGATTTGGTTTTGGTTTGTTGATTTTTTTTTTTTTTTTTTTTTGGTGGATGCATGTTTGAAATTCACGCCAGAGCTGAATCTCATGGTGCTACAAAATTTCAATTTCAATATGAACAATTGCCCTCTGCAACGGTCAGTGCACTGCAGACCCACGAGAATTCAGTTCCAAAATGAATTTTGAAATGGTTCCATTTTTTTTTTACGGTGTACAAAGGCGGCGGGTTAATACGTATACGATAAACATACATTCTCTATATACAATAATGTAAAAATAAATTAGTTTTTTAAATTTATTATTATTTTTTATTTTTATGTTAGTTTGAACAATTTTTATATAGGCAAAAGCACAACAAAATTTAACGTTTTGGTATTGTAAACCGTAGCAAATGTTAATAACAGCACGCTCAGCACTGTTAGATTAACATTAACAAATATAAGAGATATTTTTGCCCATTTAAAAATTATTGTAAATGAAGTTCGCATGCTTTTGGTGTGTGTATGTGAGAGTGTGTGAGTTTGAATTTAGTGCGACGAGAAAGGCAGCGAGAAAGACAGATAAAGAGCGCACAAATTAGTTATTGGTTAATTTTGGTTATTTTTTAAATGTATTATGTTTGTTTTTATTTTCAATATATTACACATTTCACTAAACAAGTAAATAATAAACCAAAATACAAATATAAGTAAATATTCAATTTTGAACTGATTCTCCTTGGGTTGTTGTAGCTTGCCGAAATATTGTGTAAAAAATTTAACATAAATTAAAATTGCAACAAAAAAATAATACACTGTTACACAGATTTTTCTTTTTTACATTTTACATTTTGAATTTTTTTTTCATATGTTGCTGTGCGAAGTGCGCGCTAAGCAAGAACTCAGACTGTGATGCGGTTTGCATATTCGAAAACTTTCACGCAGGTCACAGAGAAAGTTCTTGACAAGTGCGCCTCAATCGAATTTGATATCGAAACTGTTAAAAACTAGCTGCAGTTATTTACATAGGCGCATGTGATGCGTGTTTTGATGGAGTTATATGAGCGACAAACAGAGCACAAGAATAAATGGTAATGGTAAATTTTGAAGAGAGTACTTACAGTCTGTGTCAATTTCGCCAAAGAGCGAATCGAGGCCTTGGAGCGCTGTGCTGCTGCCGTCGCTGTCACCGTCACAGTCGTTGACGCCGGGCGGCAGGCTGCGAAAATTATGCTTGTTGTTGTTGTTGTATTGTTGCTGCTGCTGCTGCTGATCAACATTGGCGCCAGCGCCAGAGATGTCGCCATATGTCGCTGCCATGCCGACGCTGTTGCTGTTATCATTGCCAGCGACTGCAGCAAACTGCATTTGCAGCGAGCACATGGCAGAGGAGTTGTTGCTGTTGCTGTTACCGTTGCTGTTATTGCTAACAGCATACGTCGCAGTCGCGCCGTCCATTGCACAGTTATACATATGCACATCGCTGCGTCGCTGCTGCTGTTGATTGCTGTAATTAACAGTGCTGCCGCTGCTGTTATTGTTGCTTTGGGGTTGGGAATTGTTGTTGTTGCTGCTGCTGTTATGACTATTAAGCGTAGTTGTGTTGCCCGCGTTGGCAGCCGAATTCGCCGCACGCCGCCAGAGTCGCGGCGTCGTCGCCTTCGTGGGCGAGGCTTGTGTTAGGCTGTTGAAAATGTGCTGCAGAGCGCCATTTTGCCGCTGATGACCGCGCACCACGGGGCTGGTCAGCGTCGGCACCAGCTGATTCAGATCATCGTCGACATCGTCATCGTCATCATCATCAGCATTCTCATTCTCATTATTATTGTCCGCCCGCGTCGTCGACGGCTGCGGTGGCGAGGTCAGTTCATATTTGACGCTGCCAATATCACAAATGTTATCATATTCAGGCTGGGATTGCTTGGCCGCCTCCTCGATCGATTTGCTGAGGTTGCGTTGCGCCGATAAGCGATATGGTGGATGGCCTGCAATTAATCAAGTTTCAGTCAATTTATGTTAATTCCCACAATGTTAATAGTTAACAGTACCTAGGCCCTTGGTGCTCATGGCATCAATGTTATTGAATAGGGGATCGATGCGCTGATTGGCCAGGTGATGCAGTCGCGTCGACGTCGCCGTCCGGATGCCGCTGCTGGCGCCCAACGCAGGCGCACCCGCATAGCCGGAGCCCGGCGCAATTGGCGAATTTTCGGGCGAATTGTCGTGGCACAGAAACACATTGATCTCCCCGCTGTTCTCCGCCTTCACGTAAATCTCGCGCGGCACCTTATTGTTGGGCAGCTGTTAAAAAAAAAGAGCGCAACAGAGAAATTAAAATAACAGAAATGTAACTAACAGTTGTCACTTAACAGCAGTAATAGTGTAACTAACAGAGATGATATCTGAACGTTGCCAGTTTGATGAATTTATAATTTAACAGTTACTTTTTGTAGACTCTACATATTCAGGAGGCATGTGTGTAGAGCTGCCACCTGTAAACTATAACCGATATTAATCGCCGCACATTTGAAGCAATCTTCAGATATTTTTTTTTAATTTAAATTTTTTGTTTTTTGCTTGTGCGTGCGAGTTCATTAAACAGTTCAAGGCGAGCGGAAACATTAAGCGAAATATTTATAAATAGTGTGTGTGGCCAACAGATCAGTCGAAGAAATAGAAGAAGAAGAACAGATGAAGAAGACGGCACGAAATTCAATTGGAAAAACTTTTTCTCTGTTTAATGAAATATAGATACATATATGCGAAATGAATTTTTCCTCTAGCTTGATGTCAAGAAGGAAAGGCGACTGCGTCTGGTGCGCAGCAACATGTGCAGGGTAACGATTGGTGGGGGTAGGGGGGCCGAAGAGGGGCTGGGGCGTGTTGCTTCCATTTTTCAGTGAGACGCTGCTTGTCGCCGTCTGCGGCGTGTCTAAAAATAGGGCGCCATCTTTAATGGCATGCAGACGCAAAGAAGAAGCACAATTGTCTGACGTCGTCGCCCGAAAAAAAAAAACTGCGTACGAATCAAGATTTCTTAGCTAGATATCGCATATAGACACTACCAGATATAGACTATATAGACTCGACATTTAAATTGTATTTAAAAATGGAAAGAATCGATAATATAAATATCGATTAATATTATATTTATTGCAAAAAATAATCGATCTACATATTCATTTATCAAGTTTGACTCGGTATTTTTTAATTATTATTTTGAAATCAAAAATTATTTTGATTTAATCGATAAAAAATGACAAAGACTTTTAAGAAGCGATTTCATTTTCAATAAATCGAAATACACATAAATTTATCGAGTTTAATATAATCATTTTGGTATTGATCTATCTAGGCGATAATAAAGATGTCTAAGAAACGATATACAACAACTGCTATCGATCACCTAAGCTAATGATATCTATGTTATTTAATAGAAGTTTAAAGATCTTTAAGATTTTAAGTGAAATTTCAATACTGATCGTTATGATTCCTCTTGTTCTTCTTTTAGTAACACTTTAATAGAGTTCTCCAGCTCATGCTCCACTTGATACTCACCACAAGTTTGGCCTCTGGCGGTGCCTTGATCACAATCACAATCTGATCTTTGAACAGATCCACATTCAGCAGATCGTTTTGCGTCACATAGGCCATGCCGCCGATATTCTCCACCTCCTGCGATATCTCGGGCAGCTCGCCGCGCATCTGATCAATGAGCGTGTTGAGCTCATTCTCGCGCTGCTCCAGCCGCTCGCTCTCGGCCTCAATGTACCGGGATCGCTCGCTGCTGACCAGCGATTGGCCGCCCCGCCATTGAATGTTGTTCTTGGACTTCTTCTCCAAGATGCCGATGCCCTCGAGGACGTTCGTGATGTCATAGATGCGACGCTTCTGCACCGACAACCGGTTCGAGGCGTCGTTGAGGTCGACAACGCCATCGGGCGACTCCTGCAGCAGATCGACAAACTTCTTGGTCAATATGCCCAGCGAGGTGTCCGCACGGTTGCGATCACCACCCCCACCCCCACCCCCACCTCCACCTCCGCTGCTCGCTGCTGAGGCCGATGAAGACGATGTCACCTGCGATGTCTGTTGCTGCTGTTGCTGCTGCTGCGGCGACGTCGTCTGCTGCTGCGGCGCTGTCCTCACGAACTGTGCATGCGAATGCGAAGAACCGTTGCCGGCCGGTTTGCTCGTCTCTACATCGTCGTCTTCGTCGTGCTCGCCGTCGTACTGCTGCTGCTGCTCTATGTGCTTGCTGCTGTTGTTGTTGTAGTTAACCGTTTGATGTTGTGCGCTCTGCTTCGCTTGTTTCTTCGGGTGGATCTCGTGGATGGCTGGGTGCGGCCGGCGCTTGACCTACACCAGAGAGAGAGAGAGAACAAAAGCGAGAGCGTGGTGAGTATAGGCATGTGGTAACATTTGCATGTGCTCGTGGTGAATATAAGCAGAGGTAAGTTTGTTAATATTGGGTTGTCGATATACCTATTTAATTAATCGATTATATTTAAATTTCTATTTTAAACCCTTGCAGAGGGTATTATAATTTTGTCGCGAAACGTGTAACGCATAGAAGGAGAGGGTTTCGATGCCTCAAAGAATACATATTCTTGATTAGTATCAACAGACGAGTCGATATAGGTCCTTTTTTAACCGCCAACTAAATATATATTTGAAAGTTTTTAAAAACAAATCGTCTAATTGTTTATAAAAGATGTTCATGTATTATATATTGTAATATATTAAGAAATTATCTTTTTTTTTAAACAAATATTTATTTTGAAAGCCACCTCAAGAAACCCTGCCTACGCTACTGTAAACAACACATATTCTAATTCTTTTTTTTTAGTTCTTTTCTTTAGTTTATTCTATTGGTATTAAAGCCTTACCTTGTAGTAGTGTGTGATATCGTTCGTTTTGACAGCGGAGCCGCCATTTCGCTGCTGCTGCTGATGTTGCTGCTGCTGCTGCTGTTGTTGATGTGTGCTTGTTGCTTCTACAGCGGTTGTTGTGCCGACAGCTTTTTTCAGACTTTGGTATACATGATCTCGCAGGTGGGGAGCGACGCCGCTGCCGTTGTTGTTATTATTATTATTATTATTATTATTATTGTTGTTGTTATTATTGTTGCTGCTGGTGCAGCTGAAAATGTCCAGCAGCACTTCATTTTTGAGCACAATATCGTTATTGTTGTTGTTGCTGCCGAACAGATCGTAGCGCAGCTTGCGCACCACCGGCGTGCCGCCAACTCCATAAATCTGCTGCTGGCGCTGTGTGTTGTTGTTGCTGTTGTTGTTGTTGTGGCTGTTGGGCGCGGAGCTGCTTATAAAATATTTCGACATTTCGCAGTCGCTGCCTGCAGTTTTCACAAAAAAAAAGTGTTTTTTTTTTGTTTTTATGCTTAAATGGTAACGCGCGCGCTCTCTCTCCCACACACTCTCACTGTGTTGATTTGTCTTTTATTTATTTATAATTTGAATTAAATTTGTTTCTTTTTCTTTGCTACGTTGGCCTGGCAGCGCGGCAGTCGCCGGTATTTTGCTGTAGCATACTTTTAAGCGCGCCGTTTGCTGATGAAAACGTTGCCACCCAGTTGCAAATATGCCAGATGTGTGTGTGTGTGTGTATGTGTATGCGTGTGTGTGTGAAGTGTGTTTGTTATTGTACTTTTTGTTTGCGCTTATCAACTAAATTAGCACCTAGGGATTCTTCTTCACATCTGCAACAGAGAGAAAGAGAAGAAAATTATAAGAAAAAGAAGGCAATAATTAATCTAGAGCTAGGTGACTTAATATATTTATGCAATTGGCACATTAAACTTTAGCGCCATTTTCAAGTTGTTGCTGGTTTTTAACATTTCATGGGACCTGCATTAACATAACATTAACATAAACGACAACGCTGCTGCAGCTAACAAATGCCAACGAGAAAGAGACAGAGAGAGCGTTAGAGGGAGAGGCATCAATTGTGAATGATAAAGCGCAGGCACCATTTTGAATGTATAAGCTAAAAAGCTCACAGCGGACGTCGCCAAAAATATTTCTAAACATAAAAAAACAAAAAAATTCTCGTCGTTGTTCTTGTTATTGTATGTCGCCGCGCAAGCGCAAATGTCAATAAACTCAGCATAAAAGAAAAGAAAAAAGTATTAAAACAATCAATACGCCAAAGCTGTTACCATAAAGAAGAAGACGCGGCGCCGCAGCGTGTGAAGTAAATGAAAGAAAACGAGAACGAGAACGACAATGCGAATGAACAGATAAAGAGAATAACGTTATAGTTAATGCTGCATTAACCGCTTTTGGCCAACGTCTTCATTGACTGTGTTTATTAGAAGGAGACTTGTTGCTGCTTATTGTTGTTGCTGTTGTTGTTGTGGTTATTGCTGGTTAATTGCCAAGCGCGGAATAACGTTTTGCGTGTTGGCAAATTAAAAGGCTTAAACAAGCGTAAAATAGAGAGAGAAAAAATTAAGATGGGTCTAGTTGAGAATGACCGACTATGAGATACCCTGTATTCTGCTGTGAGCTGCCGTAACATACATGCAAACTCCCTTCCATTATTCATTCAAGGAAAAACATTAAATATTCTTGTTCTGTGTATGAGATACTCTTTTTTATGGCTCTAACTCTTATAATCTCCGATATGACACAAAAATAGTATGCTAAAACAGATACTTAAAAAAATGGTGGAAGATATTGAAATAAATAACAAAAAAAAGTATTCTGTTTAGGGTATAGCAGAATATATATTTCAGATTTCAAATCATCTGAGCTAATCGTCGTGATCAAGAATATATATATATATATATATGTATATACCCTTGCTTAACCATTTTCAATGTGTACAGGGTATATACAAAAAAACCCGACAACAATAAAACAGGGCCAAATGCCAAAGCAAAAACAACAACAAACAGCAGCTATAAACGCTGTTTGTGCTTTGCATGCAATGTTAATTTACATGCTCTAACAGCGCTTTTAAATGTTAGCTGCGCTGTTAAACTGTTGTACCTTTTTGCATTTGACAAACGGCAGCTTAAAAACTTTACGAGCTGTTAATTGCGCCACCAAACAGCACGCGCACACACAAACAGAGACAAATTAAAAACGTTTATTACATACTTATACGCCAGAAGAATAAAAATATATGCATAGAATAAAAAAAAAATATATATATATATATACATATGTATATGAAACGAAAAACGAACAGAATGAACGGAACGTCGCGTGGAATTTGCTGAAATTGGCAAGAAATAATGAACCGGCAAGGCAGCAACAAATCGGCGCAGGTAGGTAACAATAGCCAGCCTCTCTCACTTGCGCATTCTCTCGCTAGCACTCTCTCTCTCCCCTCGCACACGCTCTTTGATTTAAATTGCAGGCTGCTGCTGAGATTCTGTTGTTGCTTTCTTCTACATGGTGTGCCAAAAACGGTATCTGCTTACAGGCCGGCGAATTCTGTTTTATATCAACTTTTTGTTTTCTCCCTTTGCAGGTAATTTAAATCGAAGACATGGTAATTTTATACGCTGGCACAACTTATGTGGGTAACAGCGAAAAAAAAAAGTTAAAATAAAAACAGCAAGAAAACAACATAAAAAAGGTAGCGTTGCCGGCCGCCAGGTAAGTCCTTTGAAATTTCTTAATTTAAATGCACACGAAATATTTCTTCGTTTTTTCTCGTTTAGCAATAACAACAAGTAGTCGTATATTCTTGCTAGTCGCATATAAAATTACAGAGAGCGTATAAGATTACAATCGAAATAAGAGGAAAAGAAGAAGCAGCAATGCTAATTTTGTTCTATTGAGTAAATAAATAAAAGACACAACAGTTAACATTTGAGCTTAACATTTAGAAGCCAGACGAAGCGATCATGTTATGTTACTGCACTTAACATTTGTGTAAGTATGTGTGCGGCCATCAAGTGCACTTGTCGGGCATCTCTCTTTGTGAGTGTGTTTATCTAACAACAAGTCAAAAGGTAAATATTAAATGCAACTGTGACTTGAGGGTAGAACAAAAAAAAAATAAAAAATGGGAAAGAATACAAAAAATTAATACATTATGCAAACAGGGAAGAGAACATGAACATGAAAATCGTGTACAAAATGGCCCAGAGCAAATAAATAAACCAAGTAATCACAACAACAACAATATCAGCTTTTTTTTTTCAATCAACCTGACGACAGCGACGCAGCAGAGCGCAGCGACCGCAGCGTATGACTGATAAAGAAGAAAAAGCTAGAAGTCTAAACATTATATACCTCATGCACACGTTTCTATATGTGTGTGTGTGTGTATAACGAGTAAATAACAGCAGTGAGAGGGAGACAGTGGGAGGGGGCAGGCAACAAACACGCAAACAGCGTTTTCTTCTTTTTTGATAGCGTAAATTAAAGTAAAGTAAAACACGAGAAAATATTATTAAAGAAAATTAATTGCTCGACTGCGTAGCAGATCCCTCCATCACCAACCAGAGCTGATGGTCAGCAGCTGCTAATTGGGCGCTGCAAATGCAATCTAACGGTATTCTGTTGAATAACTCCCAACACGAGCTATTCATTATTCATGCTACAATTTATGGCGCTTTAATTATGCATACATACATATATGTATTCATATAACCCACACACATATATACATTATACATTGACATATGTATTTATCTTTAACAGCCCGCGCTCTCACAGGCACACACACACACACACACATACACGATTGAGCGCTGCAAAGCTGGGCAGCGCAGCGCTGCTGCAGTTGGCAGCACACGTAAAAGTTTCGCTTTCTTTTTGCACAGCATTTTGCATGCGCAATAGAAAAGCAGACAATAAAAAAAAAAAACACAAAAAAAAAGACACAGACTAGACAAACGTACATTTACATACATACATATATATTTAATGCTACAACAAATTGCGTTTAAAACCATTCGGGAAGATTTTTGTGTATTTTAAAGGTATCTCAATGCGTGTGTGTGTGTGGGGTGGGAGAGATTTTTAGCGCGCGCGAGAGTGGGCTGCTGTGATTTTGCGATTTAGTTTCAAGAGATGCCGGCCGCTACTTTTTTTTTGCTTCTTTCTATTTGCTACATAACAGCTGTTAGACCAGGCGTTGCCAGATGCGGTCCACAGCAGCGCTCTTTTATTGTTGTTGTTATGCTGCGCTGTGTGGATTGCATATATTTGATTGCGACGCAGCCGGTTTTCGTGACTTGAGATCCACACTAATAAATATGTGGTTTTTGTTGTTGTTGCTGGGGAGATGCAAACGTTTGTTTGTGTGTAATGTACAGTTTATATTTTAATGTATGTAACAGGCATTTAAGCTAAATGCCGCTGTTAATTCTATTAAGCCAATTACAATTAACTGTTGTTTGCACGAAAAAATCTAAGCTTAACCCAATAATGCCAATCAAGCGTCCAAAGCACCAACAACAACAATGTAGAACAAAACATAATCAACAACAACAAAGTAGAATTTTTTGCTTGTGCCCACTTTGATATGCAATTTAAATAAACAGCAAGGGAGACAAGTGTAAACAGCAACAACAACAACAACAACAGCTGGCAAAAGGGTAATGTAAGCCATATTCAATAACAGCGCGCTGTTAGGCTTAGCAGCGACTGTTGACTACTTTTTTTTTTTGTGCATATTTGGTGGGTGCAAAAGCCAAAAATAATTGCCAGTTGGTGGGCACAAAATAAAAGAGACAGCGAGAGAGAGAGAGTGAGTGAGAGGTAGAGAGAGAGCTTTGGCAGGGCATAAAATGCGTCGCAAAATAATTCGCCAACAAAATGCAAACAAAAACAGCTAAGAAGAAAAAAAAAAAACTGCGCTGGGGAGTTGGCAGCTTTTTCTGTACGAGTATCTGTGTGTATGTGGGCGCCTCGTTGCGCTGGAAAAGTGGAAATTCAATGCCGGCACCAAGGCGTTTTTAATGAGAAAGCAAATCGGCAATTTCTCAATTTCAGGGAAATCCCCCTGACATATATTTATATTTACAATAATAATGCCTGCTCAGCAATAACAGTTTTAACAGTTAACAGGAAAAAATAAGACAATATGTAAACATACGAAGATCAGGAATCAACACAAAAATCATAATATCGAAACTTAACTTATTCAGTTTTTAAGACTGGACGAAAATTTACAAATTCTACATTCTTTGTCTACATTAATTTAAATTTAGACATAGCAAGTTAAGAAAGTTGAAGCAATCTCTAAAACTTTGAAAAACACTAGCATCATAATCATTAGCTTTAATAAAACATTGCACTTTAAAAGCGTAATAAAGCAAAACAATAATAATAATAATTCTAAAGTTTAGGTGTGCGCATACATTATTGGATCGAAAAAATCAATATCTTCGTTAGTTTTAGACCTAAAGTCACAAAATTGTACAGAATGTTTTCGACCGATCTCCTCTGAAGATCTTGCCGAACAAAATTAGACAAATTAAAAAACAACCGATGTTTTTCCAAAATAATAAAATTTAAGACCGTTTTCGACCGTTTGTAAGCTGTTAATATAATGTGAAAGAGTCAGTTATACTCGACTGCAAAGATCTGTCTTGTTAACTTTTAGTTCAATGAACATAAAGGAATACATTTTTTTTTGTTGAATAAAGCTAGCTAATGAATAAGCAAAAAACTGCATTCCAACTATTTTCAAACCTTTGTATGCTGGTTTTTTTTGTGGTTACCAATGACAAGCAAAGCTGCTGTATATGTACATGATTTTTTTTTATTATATATTTATGTTATTATTTATTTTATTTATTATTGTTATATATTTTAGTAATAAAGCATGATGCCAAATTTAACGCTTTAATATTACAACATAAAGAAAGAGTAAATCAAGCAGAAAAATCTTTATCAGGGAGTAGGGTCTCAGTACCGCCTTCCTATATTTGCATGTAAATGCAGTTGTATAGATTTATATCTCGCTGCTGCCCACAGGCATGACGCATTCGTCGTCAGTCATGGGTTTGTGCGGTGTCCGCTGGTGTCGTTATCAACGGACTGGCTAACAGAAATGTAAAAAGGCGGGCGCGCTATGTTAACTAACATGTGTGTGAACACTGAAATCCAGGTACGCCCCACAAATAATGTTAATCAGAATGTGGGCAGCAAGTGCAAGAGTATGGTGGGTTAAAGGGGCGCGCAGGAGAGAGCTTTAGAAGTTTGCTATATTTACAAGTGAATTAAATGTAGCTTCACGTAAAACTTCAAGCAGAGACGCACACACACACACACACACACACAAAAGGCATTTAAAGGTTATTAACGGGCTTTAGAGCGGCGCGGAGGCAGCACAAAGCAAACTTGAAAGAATGATTAATTGTCGATCGCACATACACACACACACACACAGACTAATCCACGGCCAAAACACATGGCTCTCTGTGTAGTTTGAGAGCAACTGATAAAACGTAACAGTTTTATAGTTGTAGTTCTTTTTGGTTGTTATAAATGAAGTGCACGCACCTAAATTGGAATTTCTTCGCTTTTCTATCACGACGCACAACACAAAAGCAAAGCAAATGCCCGCTGCCGCTGTTGCTGCCGTCGCCTGCGTCGTCGTCGTCGCTGCTGCTTTGTTTTTGTAGTTATTGTTGTTACCGCTGCCGCCGTCGCGCTCATTTAATATCACACACGTTTCATATTTTTGCGTTTTTCGTGAACATTTTTTTTTCACTACGTTCGTTTTTCGTTTCTTTTTTTCTTTCTTCTTTTCTTCTCGGAAGTGTGACGTCAGCAGCAGTTAGGCAAATAAAAAAATAATTAAATATACATATATTTGTTGTAGATATCACATAATTGTTGTTGCTGATGCTGTCCTAAAATTATTGTTGTTGTCTCGCTTGAGCTGAATGTGTCGCAAAGTAGTGTGCAGTTTTTTTTTCTTCTTTTTCTTTTTCTTTTCATTAGTTTTCACATTTCGTGCGGCGAGCTAAACGAACTTCATGGGCCACGACGTAAACGCAAAGTGAGTGCTGCCGCTGGCCAGTGTCTTTTTCGACGTAGTAGTAAATGGAGTCGCCGGCAAACCTGCGGCGAATGAGCGAATGCGAGAGAGAGCGGGCGAGAGAGAGCAGCACGCCAAAAGAGAGCGAGAGTGGCGGCGAGAGCGAGCGAGAGAGAGAGAGAGAGCGAGCGAGTGCGCTTAAACAGAGAAAACGTAAGCGGCGGCGGTGGCGGTGACAGCAACGTAACGTTAAACAGCGACGGCGTGTTGCTAAAGATTCCCTTAATTGTTGTTGTTTTTGTTATTATTATTGTAATTTTTGTTGTCAATAATGTTGACCGGACAGCCTTGGTGACGTCACATATGCGCTTTATTATGACATTGCTCGATGAACTCGTGTTTTTGAACACATATTCAATGACTTTTTCATTGTGTGTAGAATATTCCTCCACGCGGGCGTTTTACGTGATACGCGTTGTCGCTTACTTTTATGTAGCTTTTCGTTTGCTCAGTGAACAGGCAGCAACACCAACAGCGACACGACGACGACGACAACGACAACGACAGCAACAACAAACAGACACGACCAGCAGTGCGGAGCGTAAACGAAAAACTAAAAGCGGCGAATTTGCTGCCGCCAATTTGAACTGTTATTGTGCCGCTTGTGGGCGCTGTTAAGCGTGCGGCGAATTGAAAGCAGCAGCTGAGAACAAGCGTAGACAGCTGAGAGAGCAACCTAAGCAGCAGCTGAGTCGGCAAACAACAGTCGATTGCATGTGTGTGAGTGGAACGTAGGCAGCCGCCTTGTGGCATGTGGATGCCAGACTCGCAGTAGGCAGGCGTGCGTGAATATATATGTATATGTGTGTGTGTCTGTGTTTGTGTGCTTTTGAGCCGCGCTCTCAGTCGCTCAAATGCCGGCTACAAAAAACTGAGAGACGGAAGTGACGTGCCGCCTCCAACGTCACCGCCACCGCACCCACAAACCAGCTACAAATGTATGTAACATTTGTATGTACGTACATATGTTTGTATATATTTACGTACATAACACTTTGTCTCCTTTTGCCATCGTCTTTTTAGCTGTGTGGTACGCATGTTGCGCGTTTTTATTGCCGTCAACAATGTTGCCAACTCCTAACATAGCAACATGTTAGCCGCCTTCTTTCTGTTAAATTTAAATTTACTTAACAGCAATTTAAAGACAATTTTTGTGCTATTGAAAATTATTTGTTGACGCAATTGTATAAAGCGTTATTGCTAAAGCAAATATAATTGTTCTACATACATACATATAAAAAAAGTTTAATTTTCAGTCTACGCTAAGCCATAGGCCAAACTTTGGACTGCTGCTGCTTTTTTTTTAACAAAGTTCAATGAACTAGATAAACACATCTGCTCAAATACGTTCGTATGTGTGTGTATGTGTGCTGATGATCGGTAACTGGGGTATTCACATGTGTCTATTGCCCAATGTTCGTAAGAAAAGGAAAATCAAGCGAATTATGGTAAATACGCCGCAAAATAAAAGAAGTGCTCGACTATCAGATACCCTGTGTTCAGCGGTTTGTTACTCCATTTTTATAAGATTTTCAGCACTTAAAAAGAGTATCCAAATTTATATCAATTATTGAAGTATATTAAATATGGTATAAACCAAAGCGCAGAGCAGTATCTTTATAACAGCGTTTTTCTTTCAATTTTGAGGCGAGTGGGAGAGGTATCCAAAAAGTAAAATATTCTTGATCTGTAAATGTTATACGAGAACATACGTAGTAAATTTGGAGACTTCTATGATCTCGGAGATATGACCAGAAAATCTTGACATAAAATCGATATTTAAGGAAATTAAAGAAATCGGGCAAGATATCGAAAAAAAAACAATGATAACCTTGTTCTAGGTTTAATATAAGAGAATATCGTTGTATTCATACAGATGGAAAGACAGACGGAGAAAATGCATCCTGTTACAAGCATATGCATAAAACCAGTGTACCCCAATTTGCCAGTGAGTACAGGGTATATTTAAAAAAAAAACTCACGCCCAACACGGCGACGTTTCAACTTCACTTTCCATTTCTTGCCAGGCGGCCAGAGCGAGACAGCATGACCGATGAGCAGCGGTGGCAGGCAAGCCAGACACACACACACACACACGCACACACAGACGTTTCCAGTTAATTAAAAGTATTTATGACACTGCACACACACACGCATAAAAATGTCTTAAGTACAAAAGTCCACAAGGATCGTGGGAAGTTCCAGGCGCAGACGATCGCAAAACGAGCCCAAGCAAAAATATACATATATATGCATGTATTTGTGCTATCTATGAGCAGCAAAAAATAAAATCATGCAAAAAAAATCCATTGCATAGAGTTGAAATCTACAAGGAAAAAAGCAGGGGGAAGACATCGCGCCCTAAGGGTGATTCTGGGCTGGTTGGTGATGTGAGAGAGAAAAAAAAAACGACACTGTTAAGCACACGCTGTCTTCTCAGCCAGACACAATTTGGGTAAAAAAGAAAAAACCAAAAAAAGGAAGGATAACTGCATCTTAAAGTCCTCTGCCTGGCTGTGTGGGGTCATGAGAAAAAAAAAAATAAAAAAGGTGAACAAAAAATTAGATTACAAAAAAAAGTTAATATAAATTGGAAACTGGAAAGCAGATTACTCGAGGTACATACATATACGAAAGGGGGTGAGGGGGGTTTGTGTCTGGCTGGAAAGTTTATAAAAGGGTTAGCAAAGATAATTAAATATCATGCAAAAAAAAATTATTTTTATTACAAATAAATATCTTGAATCTCTGTTAAGTTGCTGCCTGGCTTTAGTGTAAAATAAAAGGTAATAAATTAACGAAGAAGACTGTAAATGCAGACTGTAATAAAATAAAAAATGGCTGATGTACGAAGACAGTATTGGTACACTGTATGCAGCTAACATTTTCATAATTGCTAACATAGCGCTAACATTTTGTCAACATCTTTTACATGTGGCTGCTCAAAGCTCATATGCCCCACATGACAATGTGAAGTTAGGGCAACGCAAGTATTTGACAAGCCAGACGAAATGTGCCGGCAGCACAGAAGTAACTAAAGCGGAATGAACAGAAGGAACATCCTCATAATCGTCAGCGTCATTCTCGGTCGCCGTCGCCGTCGCCGTTTGCAGCAACCCCATTTTTGCAGTGGGGTGCAAAACTCTTTTTTCCATTTACAGCCTCTGCTGCTGCTGCTGCTGCTGCGTTCCCTGCATCCACAAGGCAGGCAACATGGGAAATGAATGAGAGCTGACGGAGAGAGAGACGATGACGACAACGACGACGACGACGACGGCGACGTTGCCGGCACAGACAGGCCGCAGAATGCAATCAACTTGAAAACTACTTGAGAATCTGAGCGACGGCGATATTCAAATTTGAAAAAGTGAAAAAAAAAAACAAAACAAAGCAAAACAAAAAAGTGCTGCAAAAAAAAATAAAACAAAAACGCAACGGACATTAAAGTTAGAGAGCGCGCAGTCACCGCCGCTGTCGGCGTTGACGTTGACGTCGCTGCATGTTTGACAGAATGTCAGTCACAATGTTGATTGTGCAGTTGTTGTTGTTGTTGTTATTATTGTTGTCGCTGCTTCTGTGTATTTTTCGCCGTGCTCTTTGGCTTGGGGTGGGCAGCTTTCAAGGCGATATTGCCTGCGATGTGAGAGTGTGAGTGTGATTGCCAGTGTATGTGTATGTGTATGTTTGTGTGTGTGTGTGTGCGTCTACTTCCGACGCGACATGACGCGATATTTGACTAAACTTGACGCAACATTTATTGAATTTGCCTGCAGCCTCGCAGCGAAATTGATGTTGTCGCCGCGTCGCTGAGCAAAGTGCCCAAAGCAGGCGCATAAATGAGTATTACGGAAGTTGTGACCCCCACTCCCCCAGCTCCCTTTTACACTGCCTTACATTCTGGATCGCCCCGTTCGTGTAACCCCCCCCTGCTCTTTTTCTCTATTTCACACTAATTGCAAACTAATTTGATTTGAATGTTAATTATTTTTACAGACATCACTCTGGCAAAAGGGCAGCAACTGTGAACCAGTTCAACGCTTAAACTTTATATTTCCGAGCTGAGGAGCATGCAAGCGTTTACAGTGGTTATTGACTAAGAAGAATTGGGTGTAGTTACAAAGTATACGGGAATCGATCAAATACATACATCATAAAAATTATGTGAAGTAATCAGGTATAGTAATATTGTTTTGGATATAAAAAAATATTAAAATGGGTATAGTAAAAAACTTGAAGATATTAATACAAATATATGAACTTTGAAATAAATTTGGTACAAATACATTCTACAATGTTTGTTTAAATTTGAATTACAAATTATTATTTTATTAATTTTAATTTTCGTTATTTATTTGTACCTTTCTTATGGAAAATATGTTTTAGAAAATTGGTTTAAAATATTTGCAAATTAAACTCAATTCAAATTGTTCGAATGTGCGAGCAAATACTGAGTTAGCATTGAAAACAGTATACAAAAATTTAAAATAATAAAACCAAAAACCAACAAATTTAATTATAGATAACATATTAATAATGAAAAGAATACAAATACCTATTCAAATTACGAGAAAATTGCAATTAGCTGTGTAAACACTGTACTTTAGTAAATATGCGAAGGTTGTTGATGTATAGATACATTTGTATCTATTTTAAAATGAAGCGCTTAAATCTCGTTTGAATTTGTATTCACTGTATTCGTGTATTTTTTTATTACACATGTTCATGTTAGTTGATTTTAATTTGTGTTTTGAGGCGTAGCCCTATCATGCGCTGCTTAAAAAAGAGAAGAAAAAAAAAGGTTACCAATGCGACTCGCAATCCAAATGGGGTTAGGGTTATAATGAGCGGGCAGGAGTATGGGGCAGAGGCAAAGGTAGGGGCATGCGGCAAGCGGCAACTCTAGAGTAACGAACGGTCGACCTTAAAAGCACGCTGCATGCCCGCACTTAAACCGTATACCGTATACTGTTTGCCGTATACCAAATACCGACTACCTGTCCGCCCTAATACTCGACGTGCGTACTCGTTTATGGTCTGCTCTATATGGTTAGACAAGCAGCCGACTCAACTCGACTCAGCTCGACTCGAATCTAACTTGACTTGGTTTGCTTTTTGAGATGAGAGACACGGCGACTCCAACTGGCAACTGGCTGTGAAACTGATTTCAGCTCACGTTCAATGAACTTTTCTATAAACCATAAAATCTGGACAGCAAAAAGACAATCAAGTAGAAAAAATCTGCAAATGCTTATTATTTAATTATTCGCCTTAAAAGTGCAAAAAAATTAAACAGCCAAAAAATAAAAACAAGTAACGTTGCAGTCGGGTTTAACCGACTGCGCAATACTCAATGACAGTATAATAATAAACAGTCCAAAAGGGTCTAAGTTATTATTACTTGGGAAAAATATTAATTTTGGTAGTTTCGTAGCCGAAATATTTCGGTCTGGTATTTAGAGGTCATCAGAAAACTGCCTATAAGCTGTTATTATACGGTAAAGTAAAGCGCAGTCAGTTAAGCCCGTCTGCAAAGTTCTTACTTTTTTTTTATATTATTATTGTTATTACACGTTATGTGACAGATATTATATGAAGTATTTTTTCCCAAGGATTTGAGTTTATAACTAAATCATTTAGAAATCAAAATAACTATTTATATTTTGGTTTCTTTGAAATTAAGAGATTTGTTTTTTTCCACTGTCTGATTAGGATTTTAAAAGAATACCTATATATTTGTTTGTGGGATCTAAAATGCCTTCAACTATGCCTTACGCAGTTCATGACTAAATTATAACATCCCATTTGCAAGGGTATAAAAAACTAGCGAGTGTCTGCGGCAATTTTAGCGATTAAATTATAGCGAGTAAATTTCTATTGTTGTTGCTATTTTTGTAGTGATGTTTTTGTTGTTTTTTGTTTGTGCAAATTAATTGTTTATGTTACTTACGTGTTGCTGGCATTGAATTTAAAATTTGGTGTTTTGTAATCCAAAAGTGATTTCGTGCTTTTTGTTGAGTTGGGGTTTTTGGCAATGAATTTTTAAATAGATGTTATTTGATTATTGCGTGATTTCAAGGCGCCTAACCAAGATATTAAGTTAACAGTATGTGATAAAACTTTTGGTAAATAAAAGTTAAAGAACTCCTAGGTCAAATGCAAGCAAACTTCAATAAATATTTTTTGAATAATAATAAATGTATAATAAATTTAGAACAAGTTAAAAGTAAACACTTAAAACATATGAGATTTTGTTTAACAATCGAAAGTGTTTGAGAGTGAAAGAATAATGTGATAAAATCAATGTTAACAATAGAAAATAGTATAGGTAATAATTTAAACAAATTTTAAAAAACGTATTGCATTTGCGTAAATTTGGAATCGTTTTTAAAGAGAATAGATTTAATTTTTAAATAAATTAATTAACTTGAATTGACATTTCGCAAGTAATTCAAGTTTTTAGTTAGTTTAAAATAGTTTAATTTGTTATATTGTTTTTATTTTTCATAGTAGTTGATTTTGCCGTTTTGTTGTAATCCTTTGTGTGTTCAGACTGCATTGGTATGGGTTAGCATCGTAAGGTTTGAGTGTGTGTGTTTTTTTGTTATTCCAACAACATTTGCGAATGCACTTTGTAGGCGAGATGTTCGTAAAATGATTTTTAAATATTTTGCTTATATTTTTTTTTGAATTTGGAATTTTCTTTTCTGCTTTTTCAACAACGTGTTGTAACAATAATAATAAATTTTGCGTCACTTAACAATGGAGAGAGCGATGTAAAAACTTGAACGTAAACAACGATAACGTCATGATCAACAACAATTTTGTATAACAACCGCAACAACGAATCGTTTCGGTTCGGTTCGGTTTCGGTTTCGGATCGCTTCGATCTGCCTGCCGCCTCTCTGGAGATTCACTTCCACTTTCTGCAGCGTTCGTTTTGTAAATGTTGCGTAGTTCTGGCCGCAGACAGTGCTGAAGGCTGATGCCAACAACATAACAGCAAGCCGAGGAAGAGGAAGCAGCGACGACGACGACGGCAGACAAACAGGAATGCAATTGCAGGGCAACAAGAACAACAGCAACAACACTAAGTTCGAACATTTCGAAAAGAGCGCCGCGAGCGTGTCTGAGCGATCGCCGTGTGCGTGTGTGTGAGAGCGCCGCCTAGCGAGAGAGCACGTGAGAGCGTAGCGCAGAGTAACGGGGCGTACGACAGGAATGCAGCAACAGCAACAACAACAGCGGCGAGCCAAACAATTGGGGAGGATAATGCAGCGATCATGCGTGCTCGTTCGCACATGCACTCAAACACAAGCTGGCTGGCTCGCTCGCTCGCTCGCTCGCTTGCTGCTCGTTCGGCTGTGGCCCACCCAGCGCAGGGTTGTTGTTGTTGTTGTTGTTGCAACTTTGGCCCATGTCCCTGATTTGAAGTCTGCTTATCACAGAGCAAAGCTGCGCCCAAAAGTTGTCTGACCTGTGGCCAGGCGACTGCTTAAGGCAAATTGAGGTAAGGGTAACTGCGACAGGTGCTAAGTGGCCAATGAGTGCAACTAGTTCTTCGTCTAGGCGTTCAGTCAATGAACTCTGCAGCACAATTAGCACCCAAGCAGACGCAGCAGCTGGAAAAACCAAACCGTAGCAAGCGCCATGCAAAATGCACGACTACTAACTTTAAAAGATGTTTCAAGAAATAACCGGAAATCAAAAAACAATCGGGCCCCATAATAACAGAGCGCACCAGGCTCAAAGCAACAAAAAAGCAAGTAAGAACATTGCAGTCGGCTGTAACCGACTGCACAATACTCGTTTACCGTATAATAACAGCCTAAAATAACAGAAAAAGGTCTTAATTATTCCAAATTTGGTGACTAGCTCTACAAAATCTTTTTAATCGAATTTGATTAAATTGTCACGCCTCCAGTGGGCGCAGCCAAAAAATCTTTGCACTTTGTCTGACGCGGGCAAACGCGAGTATATATTCCAAATTTCGAGACTCTAGCTTCAATGGCGGCGAAAAAAATAGCATTCGTTGGGACAGACGGACGGACAGCAAGACGGACATTGCACGAACCCAATATGCTCTTTTCACATCGTGAACGAGTATAATTGCAGACCTCAAAGCCCAACTCGAGAACGTAAATCCATAAGCAATTTTCGTCGGACGCGCCAAAAATTAATCAGCTGAAATAAGCAAATAACCAAATAAGCGAAAAATAAAGAAGCAAAAATTAAGTCGAAAATCAAACTGCAGACGGATATGAAACAGGAGATGAATTGCCGCCCCACACACACACACACACACACACACTTTCATAAGGCATATGTCTGTGTGTATCCATTCATTCCACTGCGAACTGTACCCCAAGCATAGACAGACGTCCTGTGGCATGCATGTCCTGTGTGTACAGGCTGCATAGCTAGCTTCGTTAAGTTGCATGCGGTTTGAGGTTCGATGAGGTTTGAACCCGGCATGTACTGCAAGGACCTCATCGGCACATACCTCAACTGAACTGAGGAGTACGACAAACAACAACGACTCCCTGGCTGGCTGACTTCCCGACTGACGAACGGACGGACGGACGGACGGATGGACTGACGTATTACTGGAATAGTTTGCAGCTGTCGCTTGTTATTGCTGCTTTATGGCCTCGCCCTGGTAGCACATGCCAAAATGGGTTGCATTGAAATTTTCTGTTTAGCTACGGTTTAGAGGTTCGTTGGACTCTCTTTCCGGCCTCTTGGGCTGATAAGAAATTCTAAAAAAAAAAGTTGTTAAAGTGTTGTGTTGTAATAAAATAAACAAAATGTTTTTTTTTTTTTTAAATAAATAATACAATTTGGAAGATGATTATTATTATTATTATTTATAGAAACCAAGCTAACCATTTTTTTAAAGTTCTAGTTCATTTATTTAGGCATATATACAAACTTTTAATTCAAAATAACCATTTTCTGATTGATTTCAGGTAATATAGTTAGATAGAATATGGAGATATAGGTATAGCTAGATAACATTGTAATCATAAATCGCAATATTTTAGTCATTAAATTTTATATAGAAATTATAATATATAATGATAAAACTATTGATTTTGGGCACTAGGTAGACCCGTAGCCAGATAATATAAAGATCCTGGGTGCCGGGATGTAGAGCCTGGAATTCAAACCTCTGCAATTTGATGCCGAATTCCCATTGTTTAACTGCCCGATCACTTAGACAACTTATTTACCCAGGACATCTTTGACAACTTATCTACGCAGGACAGATTGTTTACAGACATACTTAAAAATTCAGATACACATCGAACTAAGCAACTCAAATCAAAATCTGTACTAAGTTAATGAGTTAATAATTGAATATAATCAAGAGTTTAGTGGTTGTTCTGACTGGCACATAAGGTGGCATCCAACTGGACAACTCCCCAGTCTTTTACGCCTGTTGTTGGCCTAAGGCTCGGCTCGGCTCGGCTCGGCTCGGCTCAGCTCGTCTTTGCTCGGGTGTGCAATGGGTGCTCATTTAGACCCGCTGACTACCTGGTCGTTGCCACTGGCCTGGCTTACCGGTTTTCAAATTTGGGATATGCGCTCACGTTTTTCAGCTATTTTAAGTAACAATAACAACGGCGTGCGAGAGAGAGGGCGGCCAGGGCGAGCGAGAGAGATAGAGACTACAAAAGCTGTGCCGGGACAGGGCACGAAAAATGAGCAGAGGAACCTTCAAAAAAAAAAAGAAAGAACAGAAATAAACAGCAGAGCCCACGGGCAGAGTCCAAGTACGAGACGGAGATATATATATATATATGTATATGTATATACTAAGCGCAGGGCCGAGGTTCAGCCACAGCTTCGGGTTCAGGTTTGGGTTCAGTTTGAGGTACCCCCGATAGGAGGTAGAGGCGGACGAGTTGCCTAACGAATGAATCTGCGTTCGTTGCGCTTTTGTTTTTCCATTCACGGAATTCCTGGAAATTTGTAGATCAGTAAATCTCGGCGCATGTTGTTGCTGTTGTTGTTGTTGTTGTTGTTATTGTTGTGTGTGTGTGTGTGTTTCCTATGAAAGGACAGTGCAGGACACTGTGTCTGCAATTAGCTCAACTAAAGCTCAGCCAGCGCTGAGCTTCTAAGCGTGGGAGCTTCCGAGCGGATGTCAAATTGTATTTGGAGAGAAAATAAAAAAAAAATTGAAATAAATGCGATTAGATTGCAGACAAAATCAAATTAAGGATAAACGAGCAGGACGTCAGTCGACGATCGGGCCGGCCCAAAACAGATGTCCCAAATGTGTGTGCCTGAGAAAAATGGAAAAGTGGAAACAGAAGTAGAAGCAGCAGCAGCAGCAGCAGCAGCAGAAGAAGAAGCAGTAGCAAAAGTAGGCAACGCACCTGGACGAAAGTCTTGCGCAAAAGTGTGTAGAGCATTCAGAGAAGCACCCTTAAAAAGAAAAACCAAAAACGAAAAAAAAAACAGAGAAAAAAATGTAGCAGCACCCTCCTCCAGTTGGCTTGGAGTGCGGCGTGTTGCAGAGTGTCGCCCAGGAGCCACTTCAGACGTCTGTCGCGTCCGTCTGTTACAGTGGAAAAGTGGAACGAACTTAGCGCAAGGAGACACACAACAAACACACACACACACACACACAACACACAAATCCACAAATGTCGCTTGCTGTTACCAGACTGTGGTAAGGTAATTTTCTATACCCTATACCAATTGAAATGTAAAAAACAGGGTATAGGTAGAAGTGATAAAAAAGGGCTATTATTGGACAATAAGCTAAATTATCAAAAAGCCGGGTATATGCAAGCTGTGGCAGTGTGCAAGCAACAGTAGCAGATAACTCTATTTTCTTCAAATATATTGAGCGAAAAATGTCATATAGTTTTTTAGTTAATTATTTTTTTGCTTACAAATTTTAAGTACTTTGCGCTTTTAAATATTTAATTATGGATAAAAAAATTTTAAAATTGTAAATGTTCCCGGCTATAATTTAAATTTTTGTTTACAAATTTCTAAATATTTTCTCTAAGTAAACTAGCAGCTATTACCCGGCTTTGCTCGGGTTAAGTTTCAACTCTTTTCTTAACGTAACGTATTCCAAACATTTTTTGAAAATAAGTTAAAAAACAGCTAATTTGTTAAACTAACATTTTAAAACCACAACAGGACTTTTAGCTAAACAATTGAACTCATGTCAAGTATTGAAAAGAATTGAAAGTATTTTTAAAAATTTTCACCCAAACTTCACTTTTTTGGGTGGAATAAAAATAAAAATTTTTTTCTTTTTAAATTTACTTAAGTTAAAATTACTTCCATAAGTTTATTTTGGTAAAATTTTACAATTTATTTTTTATTCAACTTTTTAAAATAGCAAAATTAGTGTTTTTAATGTTTTTATGCATTTGCTTGCTTGCAGAGTATCTACCACACAAGCAACCCCAATTTAATGCCTGCTCACGTGTTTCGTTCGGTTAGGCAATGAGATATCACGTTGGCTGTCCCGATTATAATTGTTGCAAAAAAAAAAAAATGCAACAGCAGCTTCGTTTAAGGGTGCAACAAAATGTGCCCCGCCAGGGATCAGTCTCCCTTTTTCACTCTCTCCCCCTCTCTCTTTCTCCTGCTTTGTTCTAGTGTTAGAATTGGGCGCATTGCTGCCGCCGTTGTTGTTGTTGTTGTTGTATTTTGTTGCTGTTCTGTGCTTGGGTTTCCTGCAATTCAACAGGAAGTGGAAGTGGTTTTTGTTGCAGAAATTGTAATGGGAACGAACAGCGATGTCGACTGTTGCCGCTGCCGCCCGCTGCTGCTGTTGCTGCCACTGATGAAGTGGAGCGCGACACAGTGGGACACAGAGGCCAATGGCTAAATAGATTAGGTCGCGAGCAGAGCACTTGGCAACAGAGCTCTCTGGTCCAATCTCTGCCCAGACAAAAGGTTTCTTTTTTAAAGCTCTTTTAAAACTGAGTGTGCACGGAAATTACTGACTGTATTCCCTAAACATATATTAAAAAATATCTATTTTCAGCTGAAACCACTGTCAGCTAATGAGCGTTTCAATTTTTTTAAACGAAACTTTTTTGATACAAAAAAACTGTGGTTTGGTTTTTTTCTTTGAAAACTAGTTTGTTTTTTAGTATCAAAAAATTTATTATTTTAGGGTTCTAAGCTTTTTTTAACAACAAAAAAAGTGTACAGTTTGGATTTAGTTTGAGATTTTGTTTTAGAGCATATAAAACTATAAATTTGAGGCCCTAATTGGTTCAATTAATATGTTTAATTTAATTTTTTTTTTTTTTTTCAGCCGAACCTTTTTTTTTGTAAAGCGCATTAAAGTTCAGATTAGTTTTCTCGTTTGTCAACTAATTCGGCTTAAAGTTCGTTTCGAACAAACAACAAATTCAAGGCTCTAATCGAATCCCAACGAATTTTATTCTTCAAAAATTCGTTTTTGACAACGAAAAATGTGTCTGGTTCGGGTTTAAGTTCAGTTTTCGTTTTTGGTCACTGTTTGGGATTAAAAAAGATTTCCAAATTAAACTAGTTGGATTAAGAACCAATTGGAACCAATTTTTTTTTTATTAACTTTTCGTTACTTTAAAAGCTACCAAAATATTGTTACCTACATATTTCGCACCACTGTGCTGCAGTTAGGCTCGACCCGTGTCCACACACAAAGAGCCCAAAGTCCAATTGCAGCCATTGACATGTGCCAAATGACGACAACGGTAACTGGAATGGGAATGGGAATGGGAATGAGAACGACAGCGACAGCGACAACGACAGCCCCTACGGCAAGGGTGACCGTTGCCCGATGCAAGAAGAGGGCTGATCCCCGGCTACGGCCGCGGCCACTGAGCTAATAATTAAAGTAAAGCAGCAACCCCTAAAGCGGGGGATTCGTTTCGTTCCAAATAGGGTGAATAATTTCGCTCTCTCTTATATATATACAAATATATACATCTTTTTTTTTGCTCAAGTCATCGACGAGTTGTAAAAAAAATTGTTTTGTAAATTAGAGCAGACAGGGGGCAGGCATATTGAGAGGGGTTGCTCGTGTTGTTGTTGCTGCTATTACAACTAATCAAATGTTGTTGTTGTTACTGTTGTTGTTGTTGCTGTGCAGGAATGCTGAAATTAAGAAAACAGCTGGCTTCTTTTGCTTTCAAGTCTCCGGTCTTAGGTTCCAGAATTTTCAGGCAATTCGCGCGTGTCAAGAAAATCGCAAAAAGGAAAAACTGCAGATTATATATTATGAATGCAATGTGATAGATAAGGCGACATTTGGTCGCCCCCGGGCCTAGCCCAACCCACCGCACCCCTCCCTTTTCCTAGGTTACGTGATGGAATATGCAATTACATGCGTGAGATTCAAATCGCAAAAAGAAAATATAAAATGAGACAGGGCAATGGATTGGGAATTTTCATTTATTGCCACCAGGTAGCCCGGAAAAGCGTTAAGCCTTTGCCACGACACGCGAGCCTCTGCATTTCCCTGTACGAGTGTGTGTGTGTGAAAATCAGCCGAGCATGTCAAATCCCTGCGCACCCCTTTCCACTCGTGGGATTAATTAGCATTTGGTTTCGCATTTCTACAATTTGGGTCACCCTACGCATAATTTATGTACGCATAAATATGTATGTAGGGCACATACATATATAGGGTATGTCAAGTGAGTGTCAAAGCATATTGTAGAAATTGATTTGTACAATTTTTTAACTGCTGATGGCATTTAAATTTGGGATATTTCTGAAGGTACAACCAGTTTTGACCGTGTGACATTTGCTATGCAAACACCAAACAAAATAAATGCGAAAAGAGTGCTCTAGTTGAGCGTGCTCGACTTGGAGATACCCTGTACAAAGCTCTGAATTGTTTTAATAAATATTATAATTTTCCTACATTATGATTTTTGTTTAAATCATTATTAAATAACTTCTGCATATACATTCCAATCTTTACAAAATTTTTAGGTCTTATATGAAATTTTAATATGTGTGTATATGTAAAATCAGAGGTGTGACTGTCAATTTTGGTTGGAAGTGGCGGGATTTATTCAAAAAGTCAAATAATCTTGATCTGAATATGCTGTAGGAAAATTTTTGTACAAAATTTGTTGTCTTCGTCTTTTTTAATCACAGAGATATGCTTAAAAATTCAGATTTAAAATCAATATTTATCGAAAATCAAAATATTGATCAATCTGTCGAAAATATACATCAACTTTTGATGCATAACATCAATGTACATGTATGCCATCTAATTTGACAGATATAATTGATGTTGATCAAGAATATATATGTACATTAAGTGATCTTATCCACCGCAATATACCCTATTTTTTGTAACCCTTCTCAATAGATACAGTGCACAAAAATAACACACACAAAATTCTTAGGTCCTAGTTGCTGTTCTGGACAGACAAGTTAGCTTTGATGTACTCCGAGTTCATTTGTCTGTCCGCTGATATTGTTTGCTTTGTTGTAGTTGTTGTATTTGCTGCTATTGTTGTTGTAGTCGCAGTTGCCGTCAAGTTGTCCACGGTTCAGTGGACTGTCAAGCGTCTGTCGAAGGGTGAATAACACCTCAGGGGACCAGGCTCAAGCCAAAGAACCAGAATTCCAGTCACCTTCAAAAGCAGTTGAAACAACTCATCTGCATATACATCATATATACAATGTTTTTCCTAAGTGGTTCCACAGTTATCAGCTAATTTTATTTGTAAAAGCAAAGCGAGGTTGACATCTCTCTTTCACTTGGAAATGAAAATCCTTTGTTTACTTAAGCATTTATGGAAAAACTTACCAACAATTTAATCAGTAAAAGCATGCAATCTGTAAGGTAAATAAGAAAAGGAGACATTAGCATGGAGTTCTTTCATTGCTGAACTACATAATTAGACTTAAGCTTAAGATCAAATATCAGAATGTGAATGGTAAGATCTTAGATTAGGCATACATTAAGATGTTGATATTGTTTAATGATCAAAGCTTAGGGTCTTTGTAAAGCAAGCATATTATCAGATGTTAATATCAATAAATATGTTTATAATAATAATAAATAATTAAGCTAAGGATTTGCCTAGCTAGAATCCTGCTTTTAAATTTTATATATTTTTTTTTAGATTTTTAGTACAAACAGCTCGTTAGTCCTAAGATCACTTGAGTTCCCATGCGGCAACAACAAGTTTTCATTCAAAACTTTATTCAAATTCAAGTGAGGCCAGCCTCGCTCTAGGCGCGATCAAATGGCGATCTGAGACCCGAGCCTAAATCAACAAATCTTAGTCAAAGATTTGGAGCAAAACTTTGCGAGCAATTCAGTTTCACAAGCAAACAGAGAAAAAGAGCCCAACAAAGTTGTCAAATCAAACAAATGCCAAAGGCAAATGAGGCGTCGCTGGAGGAGGATCTATCCTTCCTGTGGAGGTCCATGCCCATGCCCATGCCTTGGGGCCAGAGAGGAGCAGCAGCCGGATCGCTGCGTCTGCCAACAATGTTTGGTGTTACAAATATGAAAAGCGTTTATAACTTTTTATACCCTTTCAGTGGATCTTATGATTACCTGACCAAATTTGTAACGCATTGAAGAAGACATATTAATATTTGGTTTATAATGTTACCAAAGCTAGAACGTGTCATCGAAAAAGAAAATATATAAATAAAAATTGGAAATAAAAAATGTATCCTAAATAATTCCATATAGCCATGCGTCAAAATTGAAAACAGTCGTAACTTTATCAAAACTTAACTGATTTTATTCAGGATTGACTTTTTGTGCAGTATTTGAGCTCTAGATAAATACTGCACTCAAACCCTGCAACGTAATTTTTGGTCGAAATTCATGTGGAAATTCTGCCTTAAAGCATACAAAATTTGCTGGCACAAATCCACACTTTGAACGGCCATATTTTTATTGAAACTAAACCGATTTAGATAAGAAATCATGGTTTGACCTTCAAATTCATTCCACATATCCACATAAATCGGGAAATCCATATCTTTGGTAATAATTTTTTTACCTAAAAAAATCGTATTAAACCATGTGTCAAAATTTTAACTTAACTTTATCAAAACTATACCGATGTTGGAAGGACATAGCTTTTCGTTCATAATTTAAGCTGAAGAATTATACTGCATTTCATTTTGGGATTCTAATTTTTGGACAAAATAATTTTTTGAACTTTAATTTTACAGTGTACCTTCCAGTCGGCTACTCTCCACTAGAGCAGTCTTGTTATTCTTTTTCTGTGCTTAGTTAGATGCGAAAAGTGATCCGTGAAGCTGCGGACTTGAAGCGGGTGTCCAGCGCAACATCGGACACTGGTCCCGTACCTGAGCTCTGGTCATGCTCATGATGATCGCGATGACGATGATGATGATGATGATGATGATGATGATGATTGCCTGTTGGGCATTTTAAAAACGCCAGCGATTTATGCGTCTGTCAGTGTGCGAGCGGCAGCTAAAGCAACGAAACCTGATTTGATGACGGCGCAAGAGTTTAAAGGGCTCGCGAGTAGGTAGAGAACTCCGAGGAGCGAAGAGACTGGGAGACTGAGAGACGTCGCCGCTGTCGCCGCTGCCGCCGCTGTGTGAAGTCGCACAAGATTTTTACTTTGAAATTCCTTGGCCAAAGTGCTGGCAGGCAGCGCCAATAGATGGCAACAGGAGTCGGGAGTTGGGAGTCGGGAGTCGAGAGTCGGGCAGCATTCCACCAGCTATCCAGCTGAACGGCTTGACTGCCACATGTTGCACACACTGTGAGAATGAATTTAATTAAAGAACATTTTTCCAGCATTTGCAAATCCAGTGCCAGGAGACCAATGCAGCGCCAGTTAATGCAACACACACATACACACACACACACACACACAACACAACTAGTGCCAAAGTCTAGTGTTCGCACAGTGATTCGCATTCTTGCATTTAATCGAATAATAATCGATAATAGTCATTCGATTATTGAGAAATTTTGGTACATTAACTTTAACAACTAGTTGAGTCAACGTTTGCCTCGTAATTGTTCACGTAATTGTTGGTTATGAATCTCAAGACAAGAAAAGACAAGACAACAACAAAAAAAATTAATATAATCATGATTCGTTTAATTTAATGGGGGAAAGTTGATGTACAAGCTTTGGCGAGGCCTTAGCATACTGTTTTCCTGGTTGGATGGGTTTGAAGTAAACACAAATAGATTATGGCTAAAATGTATATAAAGGACATTTTTGATAACCATGCGAAGAGTTTTTAAAAAGTTCTGTGAATGAATATTTTTGTTATTTTCATGGATTTTCTTTAATATATATTCACTTGATAATTTTTGTTATTTTCATGGATTTTCTTTAATATATATTCTCTTGATAATTTTCAATAACAGTCGTTCGACCTATGTCGGTCTGTTTGCCTATCCAGTTTTTCCTATCAGTTTATTTTTTTAATTCTCACTGAAGTTCTAAGACTAAATCGATTAAAATCGATTTTCAACCACGCTTATTTGATTAAATATTGTAGATACACATCAATATATAAATATGTATACAGTTATTATGCCAAGAGAAATAAAAAAAAATGTATTTTCAAATCTTAATCATAAAGATCTTGAAAATGGCTAATAGTCATTTATAGAATTTATTTAGCTGGTATATATTTTATATAGATACAATTTTGTGAACTAACCTATTAATTAAAATGGGTAATTAATAGGGGTTTGCAATGTTGGTTAACAATTTTTGTTACCCCTTTTTTTGATCAATATTGATTGATTGATCCGTAAGTTATAAGCAATGTAAATGTTGTATATCAATTAAGTTTAGAGTTTAAGCCGGGTTATAAAAATTCCTGTATACCAATCCCCAAATAGTTTAACCAGTTGCCTTTTTTAATTTCATCGATTTTTATCATAATTGTAGGGCATTTTAGCACTAGCTACCCTGTAAGTATTTAAGTACTTGCGATTAGCGCATACTTATGCCCACTTTTTTTTTGCGTTCTGTCTTTCTGGTTGACGCTGTGCACTGTGCGATGCGTTTTTCTGGAGTCTGGCAACAATGCCAATTAAATCACATTTCAGTGGCACATTAAAATGCAATAAATATATATATGTCTATATATGTGTGTGTGTGTGTGTTTGTGAGAGAGAGGCAGCAGGCAGGCGGAGGCGGCTGCCATTGGAGCGTTAAAAATATTTCATGCTACGACTGAATGTAGAGCCCCCACAACAACAACAACAACAATAATAACACCCCCTACCACATCCCTGGCCCCGCCAGGGCTGCCCACAATAGTTGTTGTCCTTTTGCGCATGCTCCAAAAACTACGCGTAGATGTTGAATGTCCGATAAGCGGGCGCTACGGAACAGCCAATGGCAGCACTTCAGCTGCAGCTCTATGGCTTACCGAAAAACTAAACTAAAGGCGGAGGGTAAGGTAAGGAAGAGGGGGGGAAATGGGCTGAGTGCTGTCCACCGTTCGCATTGCATATTTTTACCGCTCTCATTGCATTTTCAGCATAATTTGGCGTAATTTTAGTACAGCGGCATCCGACATTGTTGCAGTCCACAGATTCGGATGCGGTCTTCGCTTTCGGCATCTCTGTGTGTATGTGTATGTGTATGTGTGTGTGTGTTTGTGTATGTGGTGTCCACTTGCAACATTTTTCCATTCGCCATTGCCAGTCGATGCTGCTTTTGGAGAGCGTGAAACTCGTGATATTGAGCTGGCCACGAATTATGCTGTGGAATATTGAACAGTCTCAAGGTTGTCCTTGTTCCATGCCGCCACCCCAGATCCCCCCACCCTACTCTTAAGTCTGCCCCCTCCCTCCACCAGCCCTAAGCACAGCTGCGTGACTGCGCTGGCAGGGCGAGGTGCGAGAGCGGACCTGTAACTGAGGCGACGGCTTTTGTTTTATGTCTTTTGCCATTTAAGCAATAACAGCTTCCAGCAACAACAACAACAACAACATGAGCCGCAAGTGTAGGTGAGACAAATGGCATGATATATGCATGTACATATATATACATATATACATTCAAATATTTCTAGAAGTCTGTTGCGACACATGTAAACCGATGTGGCTTGAAAATGCTTCCGATTATTTAACTTTTTCACATGCACTCGAAATGCATTCTAAATGCATTTGTATGTGAGTGTGTGCAACAGATCATATATGATTTTATTAAATACGTTTATGCTATATTCTTATTAATATATGCATATCAGTTTATCATTTATGTATATTACTACTCATTATTTTTCAATTTATTCAATAACCAGTTTCAAAGGCTTTTCGAATATTTAACTTAGACAGAAACAAATTCCTTAAATTAGGTATTTACATTTAAGAGCATATGAATGCATTGACATTACGATTTTTTTTGTATATGTATTAAGGAAGTACATACATATTATATATTTTTATTAGGACAGCATATTAGGTCAAAATATTAATAATCATTATATTATCATTATAATATTATTAAATGTATTTTTAAAAGTTACGAGCACAACATTTTCCAACAAATCTTCTCAACTTTCTCCCGCTCTCAATTCTCATTTTCCTGATCAGCTGCTGGTATTATCTGCAATAAATACTTTTTTTCTACTTTATTCTAGTTTATCCTTTAAAGTATATACAAATAATACTGTATCATGAGTAACTGAACGATTTTTTCATCAAAAATTGCACTTTCCACTAGAAAGGTCAGTAAAAAAATCATTTGTATTTTTATTTAAACATATTTCTTCAGATGCATCAGATGCTAAAGCATACCTAATTTGCTGTAACTGAAAAAAATCCTTCTTTGGAGTTATCTTTAGAATCAACTTTCGCTTATCTGCCAATTGATAAGCACCTGTCGTCCCTTAGCGCAACTCCAACCCCAACCCCAACCCCAATCCGACTCTACTCCGACCGTCAGTTTCAGGGTCTTAACAAAAGCTTGCGATCAACTTTCCAGCTTAACATTGGCTCGCGTCCTGACCACCAATACGGTGTTCAATTGCAGAAAGGGGGGGGAGCAACAACAACAACAACTGCAACAATGACAACAAACCGCAAATGAAATATTTCTGGCATTGCAAATGAAATAAATGAAGTAAAGCCAATTTGAGGTTAAGCCCCAAAGAAGGAATTCATTATTTTTCACAAACAACATTAAAAAGAAGCAGAAGCAGCAGCAGCAGAGGCAGTTGCAGTTGCAGTTGCAGTGGCAGAAGAAACCGAGTAGGAGCTGTGGCCAAAGACGCGTGTCTTGGTTGCGTGTCCTGGGCCCGAAGCAAATGTGGAATTTGCGCAACCACAGAAATGCGACAAATGCAACAATAGCTGTAAAGCCAGTCAGCAAATATACATACATATACATATATACACATATGTATATACAAACATACGAAGCAGGCAACATGGCAGAAACCGCAATAAACTTGTGGAACAGATAAGAGGCAAGAATGCAAAAACAGCTAAAAAAAAAAAATGAAACACACAAAAAAAGATAAGCCCAAAATACAAAATAGTGGACAAACTGGGGTCTAACTGCGTGGGAAGTCAATTTATGGGGTGTTTTTTTTGCTTTTTTTTTTGGGTGGGGGTTTTTAGATTTTTTTTTATGTTTACTAACGCCATTATCTAGTTTCCTTATATAATTCAAATGCAATTTAATGAATGTGTAAAAATACACATACACACGTATGTACATACACGTATAATAAAGCATTGCGAAATCTAGAAAATAAATTTGTTTGTTCTAATCGAGTGAGCCCGACTAAAAGATACCCTGTAGCCAGGCCTAAGCTGCCATTCTCTAGCTTCAATTTCTTCTCAAATCCACACACTATAATAATCTCATACTTAAATATGTCATTAAAATTGTGTATATTTCAAAAATCCAAAAAAAATGTTACGTTTTTTTTTTTTTTGATATTACTATGTTCAAAAAGTGAAATATTTTTAATTTGAATAAACATATACTATACAATATACTTTAAAGGAAATATTATTTATTTAAAAAATTTGTATCTTCCCAAAAAAGGGATAAATTATCGATAGTTCTCGGTAAATAAATATTGTCAAGATCTTTTAAGATCTGGAGTGTTTATACAGACGGGCAAACATATAGAAGGACAAGGCTAAATCGTTACGACTGCTAATGCTGATTAGATTACATATACTTTATGTACCCGGAAATACCTTGTCTCGTCTGTTACACACATTTGCACAACAGCAATATACCCCTTTTTATGCCCATTTCAAATGCGCACTGGGTATAAAAAGTTCACTCGATAACAGCGTTCACAAAAGCTCGTAGACACCGCCGGCGTTGCTGTCGCCGTCGACTCCGCCGTCGCCATCGCTGCTGTCGTCGGGCAACTCCAAAAGGGCCACCGAAACGTAAACAACAACCAATAAGGCAACAGCCCAACGAGAAGGAACAGCAGGAGCAGCAACAGCGGCAGCAGCAGAAGCAGCGGGAGAAGCAGCACACGAAGGGAATGCAGCCGACGGCGGCGGCTACATGAAAAAATAAAAACATCAGCCGAAGAGCAGAAAACAAAAACTTCAAGTTTCAAGTCGAATATTGCATACTCTACGTTTGTTGAAGCTTATCCTAAGCTGGATAAAACAATGTTGTTCAGGCGTTGGGTTTAAATAACAGTCGATAGATATATATTCGACAATATATAATGAACTTAAATATATTGTTAACCCCTTTTAACGTCCTGTGTGAACATTTTATTACGTTTAAAAAATAAATTATCTATAAAAGTCTGACATATGAAAGAGTTATATTGTTAGCTATATTTATTGGGTATCTATATATCTATCTATTGGATATAGAGGATAGAGTACATGAGTTTTAAAAAATAATATTTAGTATTGCCCATTGAAGATAGAAAAGCGAGAAAGAGCGATATCGCCAGCTATATCTACTGAAGAAAACACAATTTGTTTCTTCAGCGATTAAACAAGAATATATATTTAACTTTTAAAATGAATGTCTAATTTTATAAAAATTAAAATTAATATTATAAATAATATTTTGCCCAATCAGAACACTTTTAAATATTTTGAACTGTTTTTTCAATGTTGCAAGCTTCATGGCAGAGCTTAAACAGCCATTTCGTATGCATATAGAAGAAATTATGCGTCGCTTGCAGGAGGCTGTGCCTTGGTGCTGATGTTATTGTTGTTGCTGTTGTTGTTATTATTATTGTTGTTGCTGTTTTTGGTGTAACCCTTTGCAGCACTTTACTTAAAGGATAGCGGGCAGGCGGAGCTGGTGCAGGAGGAGTAGGTAAGATGCGTGTCTGGCCTGTCGGCTTGGCGCTGCGTTCTGCCCTTCGAGACGACGTACAGAATTCCATTGAAATCGTTTGAAAATTGAGCCCGCTGCACAGGACAGAACAGGACAGGGCAGGGCAAGGCTGGACAGGGAACAGGGACCAGTAGATGGGGTGTGTGGGGGGGCATAGTCGGGCGTCGTCTACCGTCTCGTAATAAATATGCGCCGAGAGTTTCGCTGGCGGCGACGCCGCTTGCTGCTTGCCCGTTGTTGCATTTGTTGTAATCGGTGTACAATGTACACACACTCGTAAAATGTGTAAAAATAACAAAGCAAATGAGTTGCAGTTTAGCAATAAAGTAAAATGCAAACGGATGCGCGTTACGAGCTTTGCGAAGAGGCTGGTCCCAGGACCGAGGACCGGCACCCGCATAATAAACCAGAGCGCATACAGACATACATATGCATGCAAGCATGTGTGTGTGTGTGTGTGTGTGGACCGCAAAAAACTTTTTGCATGTAATTGTCAGGCAACGCAGACGACACAGCAACATCAATAGAGCACAAAAAAAGAAGAGAGAGAGAGAGCACGCCAGCCTTGCCTTTCCAGAGCCCAGCTACAACAATGTTGCCCCCCCGCCCACAAAATTGCAAGTGCAAAAGCAACGAAAAAATTAAAGAGCGAGCACGAGTGCGAGAGAGCTGCAGCGAGTAAGCCGGCCCAACAACAAAACATCCGGCAAGTGCCAAAGCTGCTGAGCAAGCGCCACACACAGACACACACACACACACACATGCATGCATTGCAAAATGGATGCAGCGACTGCGTTGCTGCTGCTGAGAGCGACGCACAAAGCAAGTTGCAAAAAAATCAGCAACAGCAACAACAACAGCGCCTGGCTCTCTCGCTCTTTCATTGTCTGGATTCGATGTGTGGGTCTCTGTGCAAATGGAGCTCGGCGCGGGCAGCGGCGTCAACGTCGACGTTGGCCAACGCAGCAAAATTTCATGAATGGAATTTGTAAATTTTCTTTTCATTTGCAACGTTGTTGTTGTTGTTGTTGTTGCAGCGCTAATCATGTGCAGCGCATCGGGCCCCAAGCAAGTGGGGCAGACGGCGAGCAACAATAACAACAACAACAACAACAGCGCGAACAACAACAATGATGTTGCAATGTGGCCTGTCTGAAACGGGTTTTTGTGGCTTTTGCATATTTTGTTGCCCCTGCTCTCTGCAGCTCTTTAACAGCTGTGCGGGTGCTTGTGTAGAAAATGAAAACCCATCAACATTGTCCTCTTCTTCTAATCGGAAAACGACCAAAGCGGAGACACACAAAAACTAATGTGATTTTAATTGTTGCCGAATGTCTTCAGCCCCCTCAGCGTGGCTAATTAAAGTGATTTGTGCAGCCAACTTAACAAAGTTGCCGTCAGACAGAGACAGAGCGTTAAGCTTTTCTTTGCATTTGTCAATTTCACGGAATTAGCATTTACAAAAAAAAAACAGTGTTGAGAAAAGAAAAAAAACCAAGCGTGGAGAACTTGGGGTCACAGCAACAACAACAGCGGCGACAACAGTGCAATGGAATTTCATTACATAGCGAGACGATTCGCAATTACAAGCAGCGTGGAGCAGAATAAAGCAAGCAGCGGCCGAGCAGAGGAGTAAAGGCTGCGAAGACTACGGCTGGCTCTTTGGCAAATTAAATATGTACACGCACACACACACAAAACTGAATGTACAACTGTATGTCTATAGGCAAAGCGTAGAAAATAAAGAATCATCGACAAATATCAACAGTAACAACGTCTGTCAAGGCATACCACAATGCTGAAAATGCCCTTAAAGGGAAATTAAGTTTATTTTATTCATAAGTCAACGTTAACAGTCGGGTACTTTTTGGGCTAAGCTATTTAACAGTACGTTAAGAGAGCTTAGTATGTATATTTACAGTATGTTATAAGTCGGGCTATTTGAACATACAAAGCATACAATAAATTAAATAAAGAGATATTCAATTAGGGATTATTGAAACAATTAAATTGAGAATATAATATATATAAAGAAAAGTTAGTTTTTAAAATTATTTACTCTACAACATTAAAACTTCAATGCAATTTTGATATCACTTTAGTTAACATTCTGTTAAATTCTACAGCCTGAGATAAAATTCAATACTGAGATATTTTATAAGGGCTTTTGTTTAGCTTTTATCCATTTAAAATATATTACACCATTTAACATGCTGTTCAACTTTACAGCTGTAGAGTTTTTTCCAACAACAAAGTCTGACAGACTTTACTATAGCATACTTTTTGGAGCACATTATAGCTATTTCGTATAAAAATAACTTATTAAACAATTTAATTATATTTTTCTAATCCCAAAAACAACTTGTTTCTAGGCTAAGATCTTAAAATATTATTACAGGGTGTACTACCAAAAACTTGTTCTATCTTATGCTAAGTGTATCTTGAACAAAAACCCAAGAAAGAGCATTAAATACGTAGCAATAACAACTGAGACGAGCCAGCAGTAAAAATAGTCGATTGGCTTTGAACTAAGCGATGCCGACGCCATGGAGGTAAAGGATATAACCAGAGATTGGTTTTGGTATGAGTGTGTGTGTGTGTGTAAGGGGTATAATCTAATCAGGCAACGCGAAACGTGTGCCGACTTTAAGACGAGGGCTATAAAACAGCAACAGGCAATAAATTCAGCAAGGCGAACAAGTGTGGATCAGCAAACACGAACAGGTTACAATAGCAGGGTATATTCATTTTTAATTTGATGAGTCTGTGGCATATGGCGTGCTATTGTGTGGAATGGTCAAGATTGCCGACTCCTTTTATATAGAAATGCAGGTAAAATGGCAATGTCTTTAGCCAAAATATAATTTCAGTTATCTCACATTTTCAAGCTTCATAGAGTTAAGTTTTGGAATTAATCGAACGCTATTTTGTATAAATTTAAAAAAATGTTGGTGCCCTTTGTTAAAATTTAAATAATATGTGTTTGAACTGAAAACATTGAAGAAATGTCCTTCTTTAGCACCTAAAAACCAGTTTAATTCTTGTTTTTATTTCTTAGAGATATTAACAATTCGGGCGCGATTAATATTGTATTAAATATATGGGAAATATGGAAAAAATGCTAACTTTTCGTTGAACGTAAAAACTAATTGATATTAATCTTGGTAAGGGGTAACGATTGATCGATTCTTGCCTGAAAATTCTTGTTTATCTGCTTAAGTGAGATCGGATGTACTCCAAATGCAGCTGTTCCGCTTTTTCCAACAACAACAAGAGTTACAAATTATCAACACGCGCGTCGATATCAATAAGAGACAAAAGCGGCAATGTTTAATTATAAAACAACAACAGCAAGAAAAAAACGTCAAGAAAAACGAAGAAGAAACAACTGGCAACTGGCAACTGGTAACTGGTAACAGGCAACAGGCGTTAGGCAAACGGCAGCTGGCCCAAAAGCAAGAAAAATTATAGGAAAAACTAAAAGAAAAACTGATCTGAGAGGTAAGCAGGTGTGTGTGCGTGTATGTGTGTCTATGTGTGTAGGACATAAATTACGAGCACGTACGAACTGTAGGATGTGCAGGATTAGAAAAGATCAAAAATAGCAGCAGCAAAAGGAGAA
The DNA here is from genome assembly GCA_035041545.1 of Drosophila colorata. Lineage (NCBI taxonomy): Eukaryota > Metazoa > Arthropoda > Insecta > Diptera > Drosophilidae > Drosophila > Drosophila colorata. The sequence goes on from JAWNLD010000680.1 coordinate 10,429,705, forward strand.
TAAATATGGAAAGAGAAAGAGAGGGAGTGTGTCAAGCCAAAGGTTAAACAAGTAGGAAAATTTAGGTCGGGTGCAAACGACTGAGGAATACTCTACTCACAAAATGATTATTAAAAGAGTGAGAGAAGAGACCTAAAAAAGTCGAAGAATATTTGAAACTGTAGCCAAAAAGCAAAAATTCTAATACTATTTTTTAGAAACCGTCGATATTTTTCATATATAAAGTCGAAAATTGTAGTTCATAATCTTTGGAGATGTTTATAGAATAGTCTATCTCACAATATTCTATTTTTCTATTTATAACTGGAATAGATATACATTTTCATAAAATAAACTATTATAAATATACAAATCATAAGTCTCTAGCTTAAATAGAACAACAGACAAAACGAATACGCTTTTTAACAGATTGCACACAGAGTACAACAATTTCCTTAGCTACATTGAGTGCGCATCCATCCCATTCAAAGATGATGCAAAATGCTGTTGGAAAATCTTGTCCTCTGCCGCACAGCTGCCGTGAAAGTGAAAAAATAAGAGAAAAAAAATTAAAGACGGCGACCGCTCTGCAACTTTTGCGATTTTTCTACGCATTGTCCCATTGTTGAATGAGATGAGATGAGTTGAGATCCTCGAGCCCGGCAGCTGGCCATTGCATTATATATGCATTATGTATCTGGGCAGATGCAAAGAAACGCATAACTGTCTCATAAATTGCACTCGTAATCGATTTGCACAACTTTCTTTTCGCAGAGGGAGATGGGCCGCAGGAGGGGGAAAAATACGCTTACATAATTTCATCTGCATTAGGAAATTAGAGCAGAGCACTCGGAATTTCTTTTTTTTTTTGGGTTGTATTCGCAGCTGTACGAGATTTTTTGTGTTACCTTTAAGGCATAATCAAATCAAATCAAATCGAATCAATTTTGAGTAATTATACTGGGGTTGTTTTTGGGCGCGTCCATAAAAATGTCATAGCTGATATTTGGCTGAGAGTTATGATTAGGGTTTTTCCTCATTTTATTATCGGTTAAGGCTTGGCGACAACTCGATAAAGATAAGAGTGTACAATAATTGAACTACATTCCCATAATTATATTATACTAAGCGTATAATATGATATTTTTTTTTATATCTAAGTGGCTAATGGAAAAAGTTCTATTGTTTTTTATAGGTACTAAAAGCTAATCACGAATGATATAATTCCTTTTTTAATGGGTACTATTTTTATTGACATAACCCTTCGAAAATCGAGTTCTTATAAGAAAACATTTTTGCTTTTAAAGATATTCTGATCAAAGTAAGTTAAAATGAGCTTCACAATGCTCCTGCTCTATGGCTCTTATATTAACAATGCTTTTTTAAGGTAACCTGATCAAACTCAGGTTTATTTGTGTTTTTAATGCTCTGCACTATTATATTATTTAGCTGCCATCAAAACAATCAATCGAAAATCGAGAAAAAAACTTTGTTCTTTTTTTCAGGTAATCTGATCTCACTAATTACAAGTTTTATTGCGTTTTGAATACTTTGGCCACATTAAATCGATATGGAACAATGTTATCATATATCTACTATTGCCTTAATATTCGGCAATTGTTTGAGATTTCGATATTATATATTGTTTAGTTATCTTGATCAGACTCGCAAACGAGTTTGTTTTTATGCCTCCATACAGCGATAATAACTGTTCTTGTTTGCCATTGAATTCCCCAAGTTCTTTTCGATTAGGAATTAACGCTAATTTATTTTAGCTTAGTTCGTTAAATTCTGGAGCTGGCGAATTTCGCTTTTGGCATAGCATTCCTAAAAAATTCTTTTTTATCTAATTCGCTTGACTTTGGCTTGAACCCAAGCTGAACTCAGTTGAACTCTAAAGCGCGCTTCCCATGCGAGTTGTTGCTGCGGCCGTTGCTTATCACGAATGCCACAATGTTGCTGCTGGGGGTAGCCATAACGTGAGGAGCGCTTTTTATGCTCGATCACGAGGTGAAAAGAGTATATTGGCTTTGCGCAATGTCCGTCTGTCCGTATGAATGCAATTGAAGCTAGAGACTCGAAATTTGAATTTGATTTCCGTGACAGATAAAATGTTAAGATTTTCCGACAGTTTACTGATCACACCAAATCCATAACTTCCACAATTTGAGAGCAAGAGTCACCAAATTTGGCAGACAGTTTCAGCCTACACAAATTGCAAAAATCAATATTTTTCCAAAATAATAATAATACATCTCAGCAATTATTGCGCAGTCGGATACACCCGACTGCAACGTTCTTACTTGTTTATAAATCGTTTAAACATCCGCTTTACGCTTCAACACCGTTTGGGTGACACAGATATGAGCGAATTATTTAAATGTATAATATATACATGCATACATACATACATTTATGTATTTACATACACGAGCAAATTAATCATAACGATTAATCATTTTATCAATGAAGTGCGAAGTCGCATTTGGAGCCGAGCGACAAAAATCATCGCGAAAAAAAATGAATTAAGCAAGGAGAGCGAACGAGCGAGTCAGAGAGAGTGCGTGAGCTGCCGATGACCCAATTGAAGGGAGTGTGTGATGTAGAGTGTTGTTGTTGTTGTTGCTGTCGATGTCAGCATCGGCGTCGGAGTCAGCGTCATTCAGTGACGACATCACCCACAGCCGAGCGCGCAACAACAAATGAGTTGTCATACAATGGACATGTCTGCGTCTGACCGCAGTCCTCGCGATACGTTTCTGTCTCTCTCATTCTCCCTCTCCAACATTTGTTGTTAGTGGCTGCAGCAGGAAATCGTTGTTGTTGGGCGAGGAGCGCTGCTGACGCCGCGCAAAACTTTTTGCTCCAATTTGCACGCACCAACAACAACAAATGTCGCGACTCTCGTGAGCTGGAGTTAGTGTGGGAGCAGCACTCTTAAATTCCATATTCCACATTTCTTATGCGGTGAACGCAGAAGCAGCAGCAACAATAACAATAACAACAATAACAATAGCAACAAAACCAATAGCAACAATGATGGCGTCGCCGCTGCTGCTGCGTCGAGTTTTGCTTCGTGTTTTCTTCTTGTTGCTTTCGCGCATTTTAAAAATAGCCAGGCCAGCGCACAGCGAATAACAACAACAACAACAGCAACACCAAACGTACAAGCATCGTGAAGAAGCGGCTGTGAGCTTTTTTAAGGGCACCGAAACGAAAATACTCTTAAACAAACAACTTTTGACATGAAATGTTTGTCTGAAAATATCTTAAAATAATGAAATTCATAATAATCACCTTATTAAGTGAATCAATATATAATAACAAATACTTTTTATTGGATTGGAAAAAATATAACTATAAAATTTTAAATTTAAATTAAATTAAATGATTTATATGCTTGGCATTTTGCATACCAGATCAGATCAGGAATTATGTTCAATACTTCAGTTAATTAAATTAAAACTTTTAAATTACAAAATATTCTATCAATGTCCAAAAATTATAAAAATTGGTTATACTTTATTTCTAAGCTAATTTTGGATGGTCAGTTTATGCAATATTATAAAATGTTGTATATACTTAAGTACATTAATGATTTTGATGTCCTTATTCCGCAATCCTTACAAAGACTCTTTAAATGAAACAGCTAAGAAATGTAGCATACTCTGGGGCGCACATGAGATTTCATTCCATTTTCAAGGCTTCTCAAATAAATTATGTTGACAAAGAAAATATTTAAATATATCTCAGCATGTGTGCCAAAGCCAACAAGAAATACGCCATACCCAGCTGTGAGGGTATCATTAGCAGAAGGCAACCCAAAACGACAAAAAATAAACAACAACAAAAGGCAACAAAAACATATTAATGAAATCGTTTTTAACTCGTTTCGCTTAAGTATTTTCATGCGTTTTGTTTTTTGCTGTGGGGGACTAGTATCTCACCTTGTCTCTCTCTCTCTCTCTCTCTTGTCTTTCTCTCTGGGTTTCGCTGCGGCCTGGTTATAAAAAAGTGCAACAACAATCACAACCACAAACACATACAAATATATGTGATAAAAACAAACACGATACGATCGACACGACACGACAGAGACTACAATTAAAAAAAGTCAAAGTCAAAATCAAAATCAAAATAAAATGCGAGCGTGAATTTGTATTATAATTTTTTTTTTTTATTTCTACAGGTATTTTGGCCAAAATTCATTGCTTGGAGCAAGTGCGCCTTTCGTGTTTTTATTTGCCAGAATTGTGAGTTGTGAATTGTGTAAGCCCCGTTTTTTGTTGCTTCGAAATTGGCGTTGCCAGATGGCCGAGGCGCGATAACCAATGCTCGCGTATTTTTAGCATTCGTGCACAGGGTGGCTTATCAATTTCATTGAGTGTTTTATATAAGTATATGTGTGTATGTATATATTTCTAAGTAAAGCACAATATTGTGACCGGGTAGAGCGTCAGGAATGCGTGCAACAAAGTGCTGCAGCAGCAGGAAGATGGTGCAGCGTTGCCATATGGCTTAAAATAGACCTTATAAAAATATATATATACAAATAAATATTGGTTGATTTTTTCGCTTTTAATCGTTCAAAAATATAAAAAACCAATTTACTTAAAATAAATGAAGTCATATTTGATAAGTTAAAACAGTAGACTAACAACGTGAATTTCAATAATTTTAAAATATTTTCTAGTTTAGTTATTATAGCTCCTTAAAGTTTTTGTTAGCTTCTGATTAAAATAAGCTATGAGCAACTATATATACTTAATAATATGTATGTATATCTTTAATAGCTATTGCTATAGCTTTTAACACTTGGTTTAATTAGAAATTATCTCTTTGGGCAGTTTGCCAAGATTGTAAAAAGCTTTTAGACCGATAACTGTATAGAACCCAACAAATTTGATAGTAAACTATAATTAATTTTTGTATTTTTGTTTGTGCATTAAATTAAGTAAGTAATATTGCGCATGGATATTTTTATACATATAAATATGTATATATTTGTTAAAAAAAAAAAACAACAAACAAAATAAATGTGCTATCAGAACTTGAAAATTTCTTCAGAAATGAATTATAAATTTTTTCCCCTATGAAACAATAAGTAATATTTCTATATTACGTTCATATTGTTTTTTTTTAATTGTAAATTCCATAAAGATTTGATTACTTATAAAATGTAAATGTTTATATTTTGATGGAATACTGATTGAAAAGATTGCTAATGCTCATATAAATGTAGATGGAATACAGATTGTAAGCTTATTAGTTTCATTCAAAAAACAATTGTCATTGAAATGTGATCTTATACTTATGTATGTATATTAGGGCATTCTAGTTTTGTCACGTAATATTTTTTTCATCACGTATTTATAACGCAAGCAAACATTAGCGATTCATTAAGGTATATATGTATATTCTTAACATATTCAGATAAAAAATTTTTTGTTACTATATGACTGAAAATTTTATATTTTCTTTGAAATCACCTTTATAAAAATATAACGGCCATTTGCTAAATGTTTGCAAGGGTATTTAATCTGCCTCACCGCGAATTTAATGTTTTCCTTGATTAAATACTATTATTTATAATTATTTGTTGTTGCCCTCGATTTAAACTTGATGCTCAGTTGCAGTTCTTTAGGTTTGATAGCACCTATTTAAATACAATTTGTCACTTGTTGCTCGGACGGAACTTTAGAAATCACAGTTCTATTTAAAAAGAGAAAACGTAAGTTCAGAGTTCTCTAAAAAAATAAAAATGAAAAGGGACACTTCAACTGCTATCAATAGCGGACAATCGGACAATTGCCCGTAAGCCGATGAAGAAAACAAAATGAAAAGCACAAATCACTGCTTCCGTAATATATATATATATATATTTATATATATATGTATATATTTGTGTGTATATATTATATCGGATTTTATTCAGTCTGCGCGCTAAACATATATAATAGTATATATATATATATACTGTGTGTGCTTAAAAGGCAACTGCGCAAAATGGCAAGAAGCAGCAGAGGAGAATCTCAGCATTTGTGTGTGTATACCAAACGGAGAACAGGTAAAGAGCCAACTGGTTCACAAAGCCGACTAAAGTGAAGGCCAACAGCAGCAGCAGCAGCAGCAGCAGCAACAGCAGCAAAAGAACTCTGTGACCAAAAAATATGCAGACTCAAGAAGAGTTATAACTGCTGCCAATCGCTGCCCCCCAATAACCCCCCCACAAATACCAAAAACCGATGACGCAGCGTCGCTTGGAGGTCATCAAACTATGATGACGTCGCCGCAGACGCGTCAAAATCATATGAAAGGTGAGCTAAGCGATAATTGAGGGGGGAGAGGGGCGGCATATGCTCTATAGGGCGATGGCGTAGGCTGGCTTGTGTTTGGGGGGCGGTTTTAAAATAAATATTATGTTTCAAGAAAAAGCAGATCATAATTTCTTACAAAATTACACCCCCCAAGCCCCCCTTCTGCCTTCGCCCCTGGAATACGACATGTGGAGAGGTAAAGGGTTTTATCAAGCAAGGGAGCACATGTAATTGCCTAGCTTGGTTTTCAAAGTTTAAGTTCGTTCTTATCACCTGTGTATGTGTGTGTGTTTGTGTGTGTTGTCCAGAGTTCCGCGTTTTCAACCATATCTGGGTTAATTGATACGCTGATAAGACGACCAAATGCCTTGCAAAAAGCTAAAGAAAACCAAAACATGCTCGATTCGTGGCAGTTGTAATTTAATTTTTGTTCAAAAATGTTAACTAATCTATGGTTGTTATAAACAGCTTAAAGCTTAAACTGTTTGAGAATTATAACAAAAACGCTGTAGTACACGAAAGTTGCTTAAGCAAACTTTAAAGAATGGAATTAGTTTATAAAACAGATACGTTTAATACTCTAGAAATATGTAATATGTAGACATATTCTGGATCAGAACGTATATACATATGTAGCTGCTCAGTTGCTATGTAAAATTAGTTCCACAATTTTAATGACATATTGACGTACGAATTTGAGATCAATTGTCATAGTAACTACCACTCAAAAATTTAGTTTTCTCTGAAAATCTTTTCAGTTTTCTAAATTTTTCTTATCTAAAATCAACAATTAAAAGCTCACTATGCTCCGAATATGTAACCAAAGTCTTATCAACATCGGGTCACAATGTCATCTAGCTGTTATAAAAACTATCGGTAAAATGTTATTTGCGATATTTCTGCAAAGTAAATACTAGTCTAGAATTTATTTATACTTTATAGGCTCGAAACTTTCTTATTTTATGGGTTACATATTGCCTCACAAAATTATAATACCCTATTGCAGAATATAGAAAGAATATTTCGTATAAAAGAAACCAAATTGAACATGTGCTTGTTTAAGAATTCCCGATTTCAAAGAGAAATAAAATAGGTCAGCAAAATGTGATAGTATAAATATTTAACTAAGAAAACTTAAACTTCTGCTAAATATGCAGGCAGGCAGCATTGTTGTTATTGCTTCAAACAGTGCTGACTGTTACACACACACACACACACACACACACACACACACACACAATTACACAGTGAGCGCCAATTATAGACTTACATGTGCCAATATTCTAATTGGAAATGAAAATAAAATGTGACGTCATCGCCAAGGCAATGAATTGGAGTTGTTTGTTCAGTTATAAAGCCGTTAGTATCACTCACATACGCACTCACACACATACACACACACACGTATAAGCGCACACACTTGCACAGCAGCAAAAGAGAAAGAGGCAGCAGCAGCAGGTTGATGGATCGGGCAGCGTGGCCAGTATTGCCACATATAGAAAAATACGTCAGAAATATCAAATACTTTCATGTAGATCGCGTTTACACAGCAAATACAATTATATAAAATGCGCATTAGAGAAAGTGCGTTAAGTGCGTCTATCTGTGAACTCCTCATTTTGGTTTCCTTTTAGCAGCTGCGCATCAGCTGGGGCGGCCGGCATGTCCGGGTGCTGCCCAGCGCAGCACCCACACCCACACCCACACACACACACACACGCACGCACACGCACATACGAACGTCACATTTTTCGCAGCCTCTACATTCTAATACTATTGCATACATACCACATTTTTTTTGTCGTCTCTATATGGATTTTTCTGCCACGTTTTTCACACACTTTTACTTAAGCCACACACCTGGTTTCGGTCTCAATTTGAAGCTTGCAATATTAGCTTTTAATGCTACACAGTTTTGCGCCGTTCGCTGCACGTTTGCTTGTCGAAAAGCGGAGCCTAGAAAACTACAAAAAAGCGAAATGTGCTTCAATGCTGCTTCCTCTTCGACACCATGACAATTGGTGGCTGCAGAAAGAATGAGCGAGAGAGTGAGTGCCAGAGAGAGAGGGCGGCGGCGACAAGCGAATTGAAAAGCAACAGCAGCGAAGTGCGGCCACCGCGGCGATGATGACGTTACGGCAAGAGTTGTTGTTGTTGTTCAATTGTACAACATTTCATTGGAGCAAAAGGGCGCCAAGTCCTTAAGCGCAGTAACAATAACTAAGCGAGTACCTGTGTTTTAAAGGCAAATGTAACTAGTTCTTTTCTTGCTTTTAAATATTATATTTTTTATACTTTTTGGAACACTCGCGACGCGTTCAGCCAACGGCGAGAAATGAGCAGCTTGTGCATTGGTATTGGTGTCGTCGCTGTCGTACGTGTTTTATTGCCTGCTTTGCTTTTGATACTTTGTTTGTTCTTTTGCACACACTTTCTTGTACACACAGCGTTGCTTTTTGCCGCGTTTGTGGTGCGCATTCAAATTGAGCACATTTAGCGATTTAGTGGCCCCAACAATCAACTGCAAAATTCATTCGGTACACACGAACCCAAATTCATGCAGAGACACACACACAGACACGTAAACACACGCACACAGCGCAAGCGAAACGTTGGCGGCGCGCAGTTTTTGTTGTTTACATTTAACAGCTGTTGGTCAGCTGTGCGAACAGCTGTTAAGCGCGCCTGTTAACAAGTCTGTTTATTAACATGTGTATCTGGCCGAACAAGTTGGCAGCTTTGGCCATGGGTTGTCACCTGTTGCCAACTAAATTTTTAATTTTCGCCGGCTAGTTAAAATGTGGTTTATTTTGAAATTTGGCCATTTGTAAAAAGGCGACTTTTTCAGACAGTGCATTGAACTGCAATCGGGGCATGCACACAATATAAATTAAACGAAGGTTGTCTGGGAATCAAGCACGTTGCCAATTCACAAAGTCAAAAAAAAAAAAAACAAGAAAAGGGTAGCCAGAATCTCTAATTGCATTTGCAGCCGCAGCGCAAATTGAATGCTGCTTGTAAAGTCATTCAGCTGCAGCCCAACCCCAGGATGACAACCCCTTTTGATACCCTTGCGGTGGGCATTTCAATTTTGGCACGAAGTGTGCTAAAAGTATCTCTATTCTTGATCGGTATCAGCAGCCGAATCGATCCCTATAGCATATGGGAATAATCGAACGAAAAATGAGTTTTGTTTTAGGAATTATTAAATCGTGTCAATATCGGACCACTATAGCATGTAGCAGGCATAGGAACAATCGATTGGAAAACGATTTGTATGCAATTTTATTTCTTTTTCGTGATATCCGGACCAAACTTGTGTATTATTAACGTATCAAGACTTCACCATGACCGCAAGGGTATTCAAACGTCGGCAAGCCGACTGTTCCTTCCCGTTGGTTTTTTTTTTTTTTTTTTTTTTTTTTTTGGGGTGCAACTCAAGAGATTGCAAATTTTCGGCGCAGTCTTTCTTATTTCTTGTATACAAAAATATATTATATATACTTCTTTTTTTTTGGGCATTTCACTTATGATTAATGGAGACAGGGGGTTGAATGAATGCAAATTGCATTCAACTAAGCTTACAGCAACAACAGCAGCGAGAATAGCAACAACAACAATGTCAAACTCATTTAATACCTCAGATATCAATTATGACAAACACCTCGTAGTTGGATTTCGCAGCGTCCTGCACCACTTGCATAGCCGAGTACGTGATGGCCTTCACCTCGGTGCCCTGCGGATGTTTGCCCAACTCGAAGGGTTCGCCATAGCAGCGGCATACGATCTCGAAGTTCTCCAAATCGAATTTCGTTATTTCCAGTTTCTTGCACACCAAAAACGGCTCGGCCGAGAAGAGAAATAACAGTTCGTCGAGGAAATGGAAGAGCAGCCCCTCCACATCGTCGGCCTTCGCCTCGATCTCGTAGCACGTCTCCACGGAGACGTAGTCCAGTTCCGTCATGTAGCCGAACATGGCTACGCCGCATTGCTCGAACGCCTCTCGCAGCGTGGCGCCCCAGCCGTGCAATCTGCAAGGAGTGTTGGCAAATGTGCAAATTTCTGTTACGGGCAACGTGGAGTCCACACTTACTGCACATCTGCTGTGTGGTCCAAATCTGACAAAGGAAACAACATTTGGTATTAATGTAATACTACTACATAATTAAAATTAACTACACACATTCGTATTTCATTTCGGGCAGCAGAAAGTTTTCCTTGCTAAATTCTACCTCCATTTTAATGAAAATTTATTTATTTATTGTATTTCGTGAATTTGGTAAATAAAACGCGGCAAAACAGCTGCTATGTTATTGGATATGTACCTTTAGGGCAATTTTAACAGCACGCTGTTAACATCATCTATCACCTGTAGCCCAATTCTGCTAAGAGAAATAAATTTTTGTTTGCTGTTAAGTGTGAAAGTTTAAAATCGAGCTCTAATTTCACATGCAATTATTAAAAAAAGTTGTAAATAAAAATTTGCTGTCTATTAGCGAATTATGCTGTGTGTATTGTGTGTTTTTTTAGCACATCCAGGTTCATGTCTCAGCTAAAGTGTATGACCACTGCTGCTAACAGTCGCAACGCGGCATTTGGGCAATTAATCGTCGGCCGCCACGTGCATTGTTGACATAAAAAGGTTATTTTGACGTATGCCAACTGCTGTCACATTGCACTAAAGAGCACAAAAACTGCATTTTGGGCACAAAAATTTTCACGCAACGAAAAAATCGTAAATTAAAGTAAAAATTGCAATTAAATTAATTTAAGTATATGCTAAGTTCGTGGCATGTGCTAGGTAATTAATAAAAGCAGTTAGGTGCGACTTTTGAGCGGCATGGACACCGCATCGGACAACGACAGTGACGAGGGCTCCATTGGCGGCAATGCTGGTAACGATTTGGGCATCGACCTGACCGGCATTTTGTTCGGCAACATCGACTCGGAGGGCAAGCTGGTGGATGACGACGATGACAGGGGACACGTATTCGATGCCGAATTGCGCGAGAATCTGAGCTCTTTGTCCAAGTAAGATTTGCATATAGTTTATATAGATATATATAAACTTATATCTTAAATATATGCTCATATTTCAGATTGGGCTTAAATTCTTTGCTGAACGAGGTAATTGATCAGAATGCGGGCGACAATTCGGACGAGGAGGCCGAGGAGAAACCGGCGCCGGACTCCACAGACGGCTTGAGCGCCTTTGATGCGCTGAAGGCGGGCCTGAGCAGCGATACCCACGAGGATGGCGCCATCAAGGCACAGGACGATGCCATTGACTATTCGGATATCAATGAACTGTCTGAGGATTGTCCACGAACACCTTCGCCGCCGGCAGCACAGCCGGCGCAAGAAATAGCCGCCACCTACGACGATCTGGAGGATGCCATTCCAGCCACAAAGGTTGAGGCCAAGTCCAGTAAGCAATTGAATATATATGTTGAAAGCTTTAAATTCATAATTGCCTTTGCCGTTTCTGCAGCTAAGGATGATAAAGAGCTGATGCCGCCGCCCAGTGCGCCAATGCGCGGCGCCAACGCAGCGTCCGGCGGCAGTGAAGAATCGCCCACCAAATCAGGCGCTGCCGACGGCTTAAGCGCCAGCGAAGCGAAGGCAATTGAAGCCAAAGGTTTGTTAAAACATACATACATACATATATATAATACACCTAATTCTCCCTTCATACGCTAGATGCTAGATACGTTCCCAAAAAAGAGAACGAGCAATAAATATAATATATATATGTAACTAAAATGTAAATTTATTTCTATTAATGCAGCTGAGGCCGATCGCCGCCTGGACACGCCCTTGGCGGACATATTGCCCTCCAAATACCAAAATGTGGATGTCTGCGAGCTGTTTCCCGACTTTCGGCCACAGAAGGTTTTGCGTTTTTCGCGTCTCTTCGGGCCGGGCAAGCCCACCAGCTTGCCGCAGATCTGGCGGCATGTGCGCAGGCGTCGCCGCAAACGGAATCAGTCGCGTGATCAGAAGACCACCAATACGGGCGGCTCGGATTCGCCCAGCGATACGGAGGAGCCGCGCAGGCGGGGCTTTAGCATACATTTTGGACCGGAGCCGTCGCCGTCACAGTGCATGTCCGATGATGAGGACAAGCTGCTCAGCGATCTGAACAGTGAGGATGTGCGCCAGGAGGGGCCGGACAACGGCGAGAACAGCGATCAAAAGCCGAAGGTGGCCGACTGGCGCTACGGCCCGGCACAGATCTGGTACGACATGCTCGAGGTGCCCGACTCCGGCGAGGGCTTCAACTACGGCTTCAAGACCAAGCAGGATAAGACCTCCTCGGCGCTGTCCAAGTTCAACAGCGAGCGCACTTCGGCGACTGCCGACCACGAAGATGGCCAGAAGATGGAGCAGACTATTGCGGATGATGCGTTTCTCATGGTCTCCCAGTTGCACTGGGAGGACGATGTCGTCTGGGATGGCAACGATATCAAGGCCAAGGTACTGCAGAAGCTCAACTCCAAGACCAACGCCGCCGGCTGGCTGCCATCGAGCGGCTCACGCACGGCCGGCGCCTTCAGCCAGCCGGGCAAGTCCGCCCTGCCGGTGGGCAACAGCGGCAGCAACAGCGGCGGCAACAGCGGCAAACAAAACTCCGCCGGAGGCTCAACCAAAAAGGCGCTACAAAGGTGAGTTGCGGAAAAGAAACTAATATATATAGGTATTATATATTTACCTTGTTATAACGTGAACTATTTCAAAAGCGTAAATAGGATATAAGGCTTTCTACAACTATATGTGACAGTTGTTTAATGTCTTGTATACCATACGCGAATGAAGTCTATTTAAAATTGTCGCTAGCCCGATCCGTTTTATTAATATCGAAAAATATAGATTTTTTTCACCCGGTTTATTGGACATATCTCGGAAACTATAAGAGCTAGGGCCACGAAATTTGGTTTAATATGTTCTCATTAAGCTTACACAGATCAAGAATAATTCAGTTTTAGGAATACAGCTCTCCCTCGTCCCAAATATAAAGTAAACGCAATAAATGCTTTTTCTAAGTCCTAAAAATTGCTTATAGATCATACGATTTATTTGTGTATGTATTCATGCATTCAAGTGGGTTAATATGTTTGTAACGACAGCTCGCAGCTGTGTGCAGGGTATCTCCCAGTCGGGCACTCCCGACCAGAGCAATCTTTCCAGCTAACTAATCTTCTATTTCACCTCACTTTCACAGTGCTGCGCAGAACAAGCAGGTGGAGGCACCCGACGACACCTGGTACAGTCTGTTTCCCGTGGAGAACGAGGAGCTGATCTATCACAAGTGGGAGGATGAGGTGATTTGGGATGCCCAACAGATGACCAAGGTGCCCAAACCGAAAGTGTTGACACTGGATCCCAACGATGAGAACATCATACTTGGCATACCCGATGACATTGATCCATCCAAGATTAATAAGAACACTGGGCCACCGCCCAAGATTAAGATACCACATCCACACGTCAAGAAGTCAAAGATACTGCTAGGCAAGGCGGGCGTTATCAACGTGCTGGCCGAGGACACGCCGCCGCCGCCGCCCAAGAGCCCAGATCGCGATCCCTTCAATATATCCAACGACTCGTAAGAAAATTATGCAAATCAATTAAATTGAATAAATTAAATAATAATCTCTTGCAGCTACTATACGCCCAAGACGGAGCCCACGCTGCGCCTCAAAGTGGGCGGCGGCAATCTCATCCAGCACTCGACGCCAGTTGTGGAGCTGCGCGCTCCGTTTGTGCCCACGCACATGGGTCCGATGAAGCTGCGCGCCTTCCACCGGCCGCCCCTCAAGAAGTTCTCGCACGGACCGCTGTCACAGACGATACCGCATCCGGTCTATCCGCTGCTCAAGCACATTTTGAAGAAGGCCAAACAGCGCGAGGTGGAGCGCACTGCCTCCGGCGGCGGCGATGTCTTCTTCATGCGCAATCCCGAGGATCTGAGCGGCAAGGATGGCGACATTGTGCTTGCCGAATTCTGTGAAGAGCATCCGCCATTAATGAATCAGGTGGGCATGTGCTCCAAGATCAAAAACTATTACAAGCGCAAGGCCGAAAAGGATAGTGGACCGCAGGACCATGTCTATGGCGAGGTGGCCTTTGCTCATACCAGCCCATTTTTGGGCATACTGCATCCGGGACAGTGCATCCAGGCGCTGGAGAACAACATGTACCGTGCGCCCATTTATCAGCACAAAATGTCCGCCACGGATTTCCTGATCATACGCACGCGCAACAGCTACTGGATACGCGTGGTGAACGCCATCTTCACGGTGGGTCAGGAGTGTCCACTGTACGAGGTGCCCGGACCCAACTCGAAGCGTGCGAACAACTTTACGCGCGATTTTCTGCAGGTTCGTTGTGCCAGCATTTCAGTTGGGTTGAATTTCTGTTAAATGAATTACTTGGCAGGTCTTCATCTATCGCCTGTTCTGGAAGAGTCGCGACAATCCGCGTCGCATCCGCATGGACGATGTGAAGCGCGCCTTTCCGGCGCACTCGGAGAGCAGCATACGCAAGCGGCTGAAGCAGTGTGCGGACTTCAAGCGCACGGGCATGGACTCCAACTGGTGGGTTATTAAGCCGGAGTTTCGACTGCCCTCGGAGGAGGAAATACGTGCTATGGTCTCGCCGGAACAATGCTGCGCCTACTTCAGCATGATTGCAGCCGAGCAGCGGCTGAAGGTGAGCGGCCACGGATGTGATTTTAAGAGAGAGCAGAGCTTATCGGAGCTAAAAGTTTAAAAACACAGAATGTAGTGAATCTTTGTTTACTTTAGCGCCGATGAAGCTCATTTATTTGTGTGTATTCGTGAAAAGAACATCAATTTTAGAAATCGGAAAAAAATTTGGTTTTTTTACGTTTGTGCAATGTCCGTTCTGTCTGTCTGTCCATATGAACGCCATTTGTTTCGCCGCCATTGAAACTAGAGATTTGAATATATACTCGTATATATCTGCGTCAGATAAGGTGTTAACATTTTTATAATATGCCCACTTAGGACGTGACAAAATGGATTGAATCTATATATCTCCCTCAGTTTTAAAGCTAGATACATCAACTTTTGTCAGATTGGTTACTGATGACCTGCTCTAAAAATCGCACAAAAAATTGTTTGGATACGCCCATTGAAAATGGGGCAAATCGCTCAAATCTATTTAACTTTAATTCTAAATATATAGGATGCGGGCTATGGTGAGAAATCGCTGTTTGCGCCGCAAGAGGATGATGACGAGGAGGCGCAGCTGCTGGACGATGAGGTCAAGGTGGCGCCCTGGAACACCACGCGTGCCTACATCCAGGCCATGCGCGGCAAGTGCCTGCTTCAGCTGAGCGGTCCAGCGGATCCCACTGGCTGCGGCGAAGGCTTCTCCTACGTGCGCGTGCCCAACAAGCCCACGGTATGCTATAAATATGAAATTCAATTGGAGATATGTATACAATATATAAGTATATATATATATATATTCACAGCAAACGAAGGAGGAGCAGGAATCGCAGCCGAAGCGTTCCGTGACCGGCACCGATGCCGATTTGCGTCGTCTGCCGCTGCAGCGTGCCAAGGAGCTGTTGCGCAAGTTCAAGGTGCCCGAGGAGGAGATCAAGAAGCTCACCCGCTGGGAGGTCATCGATGTGGTTCGCACGCTGTCCACGGAGAAGGCCAAGGCCGGCGAGGAGGGCATGGATAAATTCTCGCGTGGCAATCGCTTCTCCATAGCCGAGCATCAGGAGCGCTACAAGGAGGAATGCCAGCGCATCTTTGATTTGCAGAATCGTGTGCTCGCCAGCTCCGAAGTGCTGTCCACCGATGAGGATGAGTCTTCGGCGTCCGAAGAGTCGGACCTGGAGGAGCTGGGCAAAAATCTGGAGAATATGCTGGCCAATAAGAAGACATCCACGCAGCTGTCGCTGGAGCGGGAGGAGCAGGAGCGTCAGGAGCTGCTGCGTCAGCTCGAGGAGGAGCAGGGCGATGGGGGCAGCAAAGCGGCCAAGGCCAAAGAGGATGCCACCCAGCAGCCAATGGCCAACAATAACCAGGGACGCATCCTGCGCATAACGCGCACCTTCAAAGGCAACGACGGCAAGGAGTACACGCGCGTGGAAACGGTGCGCCGCCAGGCGGTGATCGATGCTTATATCAAGATACGCACCACCAAGGACGAGCAGTTCATCAAACAGTTTGCCACGCTCGACGAGCAGCAGAAGGAGGAGATGAAGCGCGAAAAGCGGCGCATTCAGGAGCAGCTGCGTCGCATCAAGCGCAACCAGGAGCGCGAGCGGCTGGCACAGCTCGCCCAGAACCAGAAGCTACAGCCGGGCGGCATGCCCACATCACTGGGCGATCCGAAGAGCTCGGGCGGACATGCGCACAAGGAGCGCGACAATAGCCACAAGGAGGTCAGTCCGTCGCGCAAGAAGTTCAAGCTGAAGCCGGATCTGAAGCTCAAGTGCGGCGCCTGCGGCCAGGTGGGCCACATGCGCACCAACAAGGCGTGCCCGCTGTACACGGGCATGCAGAGCAGCCTGTCCCAGTCGAATCCCTCGCTGGCCGACGATCTGGACGAGCACAGCGAGAAGGAGCTCAACATGGACGACGACGATCTGGTCAACGTGGATGGCACCAAGGTCACTCTCAGCAGCAAGGTGCTCAAGCGTCACGGCCAGGTCATGGAGGATGCCAAGCGACGTGGCGGCCTCACGCTCAAGGTGCCCCGCGATGCGATGGGCAAGAAGAAGCGCCGCATGGCCAACGATGTGCACTGCGACTATTTACAGCGCCATAATAAGACCGCCAATCGCCGGCGCACCGATCCCGTTGTGGTGCTCTCCTCCATACTGGAGCACATACTGAACGAACTGCGCTCCATGCCGGACGTTTCGCCATTTCTCTTTCCGGTCAATGCCAAACGCGTGCCGGACTATTATCGCGTCGTGACCAAGCCGATGGATCTGCAGACGATGCGCGAATATATTCGCCAGCGTCGCTACACCAGCCGCGAGGTGTTCCTCGAGGATCTCAAGCAGATCGTGGACAACTCGCTGATCTACAATGGCTCGCAAAGCACCTACACGGTGGCCGCTCAGCGCATGTTCAACAGCTGCTTTGAGCTGCTGTCGGAGCGCGAGGATAAACTGATGCGCCTGGAGAAGGCCATCAATCCTCTGCTGGATGATAACGATCAGGTGGCCTTGTCCTTCATCTTTGACAAGCTGCATACGCAGATTAAATCGCAGTCAGAGAGCTGGCCCTTCCACAAGCCGGTCAACAAGAAGGCCATCAAGGATTACTATACGGTCATCAAGAAGCCCATGGATTTGGAGACCATTGGCAAGAATATTGAAAGTGAGTTTGACATTACAATATATATTTGCAGAGATAATTATAATTGTAATTAACAAATTAAAAGAAGCTGCTTTAATTTCATTAGCTTAAATATTTTCAGACAATATAATATTGTAATAATTAATATATTTAAAGCATTGAATGAAGCCTCTTAAAAGTATCAGCTTTATATATCTTTTTCAGAAAATATTATAATATTATATAAATCATTGAAGAAGGCTTCTTTAATACCATACGCTTTGGATATATTCTTGTAATCCATTAAAATAGATATCTGCAGAAAATATTATAATAATGTATAAAGCATTAATGAAGGCTTCTTTAATGCCATTCAGAGATATATTCTTGATCAACAGCAATGGCTCACTTAACGTATTTTGTATACCTCATACTTTACAGATCACGTTTATCACAGCCGGGCCGAGTATCTGGGCGACATCGAGCTCATCGCCGCCAACTGCGAGCAGTACAATGGCAGCGAGGCGCAGTATACCAAGTACGCCAAGAAGATGGTGGAGTATGCACACTCACAGCTGGAGGAGGTAAGTGGCTTGACTAAAAATACAATCTCAGATTCCGTTAACCACTCAACTCCACATTTAAGTTTACCGAACACTGCGGCCAACTGGAGGACAACATAATGAAGACCCAGGAGCGGGCCCGGGCAAATGCGCCCGAATTTGAGGAGGCCTGGGGCAATGATGATTACGATTTGAGTCGCAGTCGTGCCAGCTCACCGGGCGATGATTACATTGACGTCGAGGGCCACGGCGGACTGGGTCTGGTGACGCCCAATTCGATACATCGCACGATGGGGGCGGACAGCGGTCTCTCACATGGTGCGATGCCGTCGCGCAAGATGGCGACACCGGCGGGTGGCGAGGTGAAACGCGGTCGTGGTCGTCCGCGTAAGCAACGCGATCCTGTCGAAGAGGGTATGTCATATCATGCTATATATCATCTTATACTAAAACTCATGCGATCAACGGGCTTGGTCGGGCATCGGGCTGGCATTGTACAAATGCATCAATTCATATATATATATACAAATAATGTACATACATACATCTCCCTCTACTGGTAATGCTCATGCTTCTTCTATCTATTTCCTGCATCATATAAATATACATATGCATATTAGATATGTGTATGTATGTACATATTGCTTCTACATACGCACACATGGTCATCTCTGGTTATGGTCTCTAGCGTTAGTTCAATTTGCTTTTACTAATCCCAAAATACTTGACTTTAACAACAGACAGCTATAGAAATACAATTTGTAAATATCTAATTAGTATATAGTTTAGCTAGTTTTAAAAAAGGCAGACTTGATTTAAACACAAAGTATGAATATCGAAAATAAATATGAAAAGTTTAATAATATTTTGAATTTTCTAGTAAAGTATATCAGTTTAAAAATGCCATACAAATTGGGTTTATTTAGCAAAGAATTCTTATCAAACATAATTAAAACATGATTTTGGTTAAGTATTTGTTCATTTTTCTTTTTATCAATCAGATGTTTTGTTAATTTCAAAATGAATTAAATTGTAAGATATAGATTGTTGTAGAACCAAATGCATGGACTTATATGATATATATAGATACATACACAGATAAGTTGTTAGATAAAAGCGCACATTAAACAAATCATCTGTGTGCAAATGCTGCAAATCCACTCATCAAAGTCCGCTTACCCGAATCTGTTCATGTGTGTAGCGAAAAAGAAAAGAAAAATATATATATATATATAGCAGTGCGATAGGTAAAATACACTTACTTCACTCGACTTTTTCCATAATTGTGAAAAGCACAAACTGCAAAACTGCTTTAAAATAAATGTATATGCTCGCTGTTTAACGACAATGCAATTATTTGCTCGTGATTTTTTGATTGTCAACATTTTCAGTTTTGTTCAACACAAAAAAAAACAAAAAAAAACAAACCAAACAAAAACCTACAAAATTTGTTTTACATAATTGCAAGCAGTTTCTAAATGTTCACTATTTACTCGTTCTATACCCTATAAAAAAATACAACGTGCAAAACGCAAATGCAAACTTTTATTTTCTAGTCAAAAATCCAAATCCGGTTAAACGTGGTCGGGGCCGTCCCCGAAAGGACAGCCTTGCCTCTAATATGAGTCAGACGCAAGCTTACTTTCTGGACGAAGGTAAGACTTATACGGCGTTAAATACTTACGTAATAACTGTATGCGGACCACAGCTATAAACCGCGCGCACAGACACAACAAACACACGCACATTCACACACACACACACACTCGCATTTTAAATAATAATTTTTTTTACACACACTCAAAAATACACACACAAAACCACACGTAACCCACTGAAGCTTTCATACTAAATTTTTGCATTGGTTTGGATTTGACTTATTACATTTTTTAAATTTATCCAATTTATTATCATAATCATAAACTTAATTAATAAGCTTTTGAGCATTTTTTCCATATTTTAATTGCGATTATTTATATTTAAATATATTTTTTTTATATACGTTCACGAAGTGAACCGAAGTGTCCGTCTTGCTGTTAAGTCTGCGATCTGTATTGTTGCGTGGCAAATCGCGAAAATCCAATTATCTCCTTCAGTTTTAAAGCAATTTAACAAATTTAAAAAATTTCGTTTGGATCCGTAGCTTCCATATTTCAAAGTCCCATAACTCTCACAAAACTTTTTGGTCATGATTTGTTATCTAGATTGATTCTGCATTTATAATTGAAAATTTAATTTTTTTTCCCTTACTCATTTCTGACCAAAAAAAAAAGTAGTAATAGATAGTTCGATTTGTTGGTCGTGATTACACTGTGAACGGGAATTGTGCAGTCGGTTACACCCGACTGTAACGTTCTTACCTATTTATTATTTTTTAATTTTTGTAGCGACTGTATTTGTTTTTATTTTTTTTATTAGAACAATTAGAAAATTTTTGTATTACAATTTTTTTTTTAATAATATAATTTTTTAGAGCTTGTTTGTAAATTTTATTTAACATTTTTTTTTTTAGTTTCGCTTAGATTTGATTGATTTCAGTTCTTAAGCTCTTCAATTTTTAAAATTATTATTAACCTTTAGCAGTATTTAATGCCATTTGATTTATATTTTTTTCCCCAAAAAATATTCTGATTTTTTACGTTTTTGTTTTGTTTTGGAGCATTGAAGTTTCTTTTATTAAAAGGAATTCAATATTAATAAACATTTCTATGATTAATTATGCTCAAACGATTTGGTAGATTTGCAATGTTCCACAGACGATGATGAAGACGACGAGGAGGACTTCCAGGAGGTGTCTGAGGATGAGAATAATGCAGCCCATATTTTGGATCAGGGCGAGCGCATGCATGCGACCAGCGATACCATGGACTACATTGATCCGAAGAACATCAAGACGGAGATCGACATTGAGGCACAGCAGATGGCAGGTGGGTTATTTTGGGGAGAACAAACCCCAAACAGTGCACAGTTACGTGTTTTTGTGTGTTTCAAGTTTTCATGCTAATCTTCAAAAAATATATTTATGAGAATCTCTGTTATACTTATGATTTATGTGACTTTTACACTTCAATCTAAATGTTTTCTTCTGTGTGCTTGGATTCTGTTTTCTATATTCATGTATTTACTTTCGGTTCGATAATAGAGGACCAATGCGGCGAGGATGACAGCCAGCAAGCGGCTGAAGCTATGGTGCAGTTGAGTGGCGTTGGCTACTACGCTCAACAGCAGCAAGGTTCATATTACCCACCAATTCTCTAGCCCTCCTTTCAATGTTCTTTTTTAATATGCATAGTCAAAGCGCACGGCTTCTTCTTTTTTCTATCTCGAAATACCTTCCTGAAGTTGCCCAACTTTAACGATAGCTAATTGTTTTTTATTCATTTTTTCAGATGAGTCTATGGATGTGGATCCCAATTATGATCCCTCGGACTTTCTGGCCATGCACAAGCCGCGTCAAAACTATGGCGACAGCTCCTACAATGCACAGGGCGCCTTCTCGGATTTCATGTCACAGTCACAGGACGACAACGGGCAGTATAATCCGCCCGAGGCCAGCACCAGCGCTGCCGCCGCCAACATGTCCGCTCAGGACGATGATATGCCCTCCACGAGCAATAACAATGGCATGGGCATCGACGAGGATCTGGATATATCGGAAAGTGATGAAGAGGACAATGGCGGTGTGCGCATCAAGAAAGAGATATTCGATGATGCCGAGCTGGCTGCCCAACAGCATCACCAGCAATCGTCGCAATCATCGCAAATATATCTACTGGATGCATCTAATGAACCAGTTCAGCCAGTTGACTATCAGCCGCAGCAGTCGGACTACCTGCCCGCCCAGGAGCTCGAGCAGCTGCACGTCCAGCCAGTGAACTTGCAACAGCAATCGGAACAGCAGCCGCCACAGGGCGAAAATGAATTGGACGACTGGCTCACTTTCTAGATTAAAGTGGATTTCAATCATAAATGTCCGCTTAAGATATAAATTGAATATCGATTTTGACACATTGAATGATTTCTCAACTTGATTGTCAACGACAAATTCAGTTTATTATGTTATAAAATGAATATCGATTTTGGCACATTGAATGATTTTTCAACTTGATTGTCAACGACAACTTGTGTTTATTATGATTTGTTACTTGTCTAAGCAAGGCTTTAACATTAACCATTTTTCTACATATTAAATTGCTTTAAATTTATAAATGCGTCTGCTAAAAGGAAATTTTATAAATAAAACAAAAAGTGGTTTGTTAAATGAACTAGTTGCTTGTAAATGCTATTGTTAAATCGATTTTAAAAAAAAATTGGATTCTCTAGAGTCCATTAGTTTTATATTTGATTCGATTTTATAAAAAGGTAATAAGTTTTGCAAGTTATGTTATCTTTAACAAGTAACAATACAAATATTAAGTTAATGTTATAATTATTTTATGCTTAAAAGCTTGCAAAAGTTGAAGATTTCTAAATTTTCAAAACTTATGACCTTTTCTTAAAATCTCGCATATACCATATTAACGTTAATGCCAATAGCACTTTTTTCTTATACATAAAATCAACTTTTATTGAACAGGACTAATATACATATTTGTATATATGTACATACAACTTTAATAATGATTAATGCTATTTTTATATAGCTTTAGAGTTAAATGCATATTAACTGAAAATTTATTAGTATTTTTATGTGAAGTAAGTGTATTTATAGGGTATTGCTAACTACTGCATGCACATACTAAATGCTAGGAGGCTTGAATTTCTTTTTTTATTTTGAAGAACAAAAGCAAATATTTGTTTGTTAACATGTGGAATCCACCCCCCTAGCAATTGGCAAATATTATGTAAAGCATGTGTTGTTTATACTATCAATTTCTCAACATAACACATTCGTTCGGTTTTAAATTACAATGGATTCCATAAAAGAGCCTGGCCTATTGGATGTCACATATCCCATTACCGTCAAGTATTGCGGACATTGCTCCATGCCCATCGAGTACTGTGAGTTCTATTCCGAGTATGACAAGTGCAAGGAGTGGCTGGCAAAAAATCACCCCGAGGACTATGAGAAACTGCTGTTACGCGAGGCCGCGGACGAGGCTGGCTGCGGTGCGGATGCCGAGAAAAAGCGCCAGAAGCGCGGCGGCAAAGGACTGCTGCGCATTAAGCGCGAGAGCAACGATGATGAAGCACCCAAGCGCATTGCGCTGTCCTGCACGACGCGTGGCAAGAACAAGCGGGTGACCCTTGTGGCCGGCCTGGCCGCGTTCAAGATTGATTTGCGTGCGGCAGCCAAGTATTTTGGCACCAAATTTGCCTGCGGCTCGTCGGTGAGCAGCGACAACGAAATTGTTTTACAGGGCGACGTGAGGGATGCGCTGTTCAAGGTAATACCCGAAAAGTGGCCGGAGGTGCCCCGGGAGGTTATTGAGGATTGTGGCGAGGGCAAGAAAAGCACACAGAATTAGCGGCAAGTCGTCAAAAAGAGTTCCAAGTTAAGAAAGACAGTAGCATCACAAAGAATTTAATGTGCAATAGCTCAGTTTACAGTAAACGCAATAAAGTAGATCCTATATATTAACTTGCATGTCACAGTCGTCGTGCTCCCATATTGCTTTGCTAGAATTGGGGGGTTGAACTTTTCATTTTGCTTTTCTATTTTGCTTTTCTCATATGTCTGTCTGCACCCGCGAAGGCAGCTTGTGCAATGTTATTTGGGAACCTTACAATAGCTTCAGATGGCCGGTCACCCGATCGATATCGATGGCCGCCGCGGGGCCAACGGCCAGCACAGTCTTTGAGTTGGGTTCGATCTGGGTGCGTCCGGCGTCGCGTATGAGGCACGTGTTCAGCTGGCGTTGCTCGGCCGACCGCTTGATGGTCATCAGTTCCGCCTCGCTTTCGACGCGCACGGCGATCTTGGCACAGCCGCAGTTCTCCCAGGCGCGCAGCAGTCGCGGCGTGCGGGTCACCGCCCGCTGATAGGCACCGACGGCGCCGTGCGAGCACTGGGAGGCGATTTTGCCCTTTCCCATCTTCAGGTCGTTGCGCACGACGAGCACCATTTTATAGTTGTCATTGAAGCCGCCGTAGGTCTATAAATGGAGTTTCAGTTTGTGTTGGCCAGTGTAATTGTAATTGTAATTGTTACCCCTCCCTCACCTTGTCGGGTAGTGCGGCAGCTGCGCCCTCCTCCGGCGTTTCGGTTGACGGTGTGTCGTCAATTTTTGCGCACGCTTCGCCTCGTTTTAGGGCATATTTGTACCCGACGAAAAATGATATCATCACAGCCAGGCCATTTATTATTTGTGTTGTGTCCAACAGTTTATCACCCATTCTTTAAATTGATTTTTACTATGTACAACAACTTTGTGTAATGTGCTGAGAATGCTCGCACACCGGCACCGATATAGGTGCCTTTTTTTTTGCTGTTTCAAAATATCGTGAAATATATCGAAGTTTTTACAGCCTGTTAGGCTTAACAGCGCGTCTCGCACGCTGCACGATTGTGTTATTTAAAGGTTATGCGCAGCTCAGTTCCGTTATTTGGCGCTGCAGCGAAAGAGCGTGTGACGTCACAATTTCGGTTTGCGCTTTGTTTACATTGCATAGAGATTGGCACGCGTTTGATTATACTCGTTCACAAAGTGAATAGAGTATATATGTGTTGGGTTTGTGCAATGTCCGCCTTGCTGCCCGTCGGTTAATAGGGCAAAAATATAGGTATGTGAAGTAATACTAACCAGCGGTCAAGTGTATTAAGAGATATCATATGCTTCAAAAATATGTACACAAAACTTTAGCTTTATTTTGTTCTTCATAAGAGCTGGGTGTATAATAAGGTCCGATATTTATTATTTGAAAAACAATTTATGTTTTTATACGATTATTCCTATGGGAGATATATACTATCGTGGTCTGATCGGGCCAACTTTGATATAAGAGCAGTGTGCACGAATAATAGGCATCTACCCCAAGTTACAAAATAGGTCGCCTATTTCAGTCTTTATAGTACTTTAAGAGCGAAATTGTCGTTACTTTCATACAAGACACACGGAATTCCTAAATTGTGACGTCATACTGCAAAGAGCGCAGCTATCTTGTGGCTCTCTCAACATCGCTCTTTGATAAATCGCATCGATTGCATTATACATCCTATCGGCATAATAACAGCAAATGCCGCAACTTAACAGCAAATACCACGCGTATTTCAATGATTTTCTGGTATTTTGTGAATGCAGCTTTGAGTTTTTCGCGCTTTGTAGTTTCGGTTACACTGTTATCCCTACTGACGTGTCGGACCAACGCGTCGTCTGTCCGGCGCTCTACAACCTGTAAAGATTTTTTTTTGTCTTCGTGGAACTAGCCCTAAAAATTTAATTTTTGCAAATTTGCAACTTTATTAATTGTTACTAATAAACATAAAATTGCAACCATGGGCCTGGCCAGCATGTTGCAAGTGGATGAAATGCTGGGCGATTTCAATAGGATGAACAAGCGCCAGGTAAGCGCCGCCGTCGCGTCCTCTTGGTCATGTAAATAATTGGGCGTAACTTATTTCAGTCGCTCTATCAAGTGCTGAGCTTTGCGATGATCGTCTCCTCGGCGCTGATGATCTGGAAGGGTCTCATGGTCGTCACCGGCAGCGAATCCCCCATTGTGGTCGTGCTGAGCGGCAGCATGGAGCCGGCATTCCATCGCGGCGACCTGCTTTTCCTCACCAACTACAAGGAGGAGCCAGTGCGCGTAGGCGAGATCGTCGTCTTCAAGGTGGAGGGCCGGGATATACCCATCGTGCATCGGGTCATCAAATTGCACGAAAAGTGCGTTAAATTGCTCTCGGCTATTACAATTAATTATATTGATATTACAATTACTAACTGAAAATTGTTTATAAACAGGGAGGATGGCACCGTCAAGTTCTTGACCAAGGGCGACAACAACAATGTGGACGATCGGGGTCTGTATGCGCCGGGCCAGCTGTGGCTGACCAAAAAGGATATTGTGGGCCGTGCCAGAGGGTTCCTGCCCTACGTAGGCATCATAACGATTTTCATGAACGAATATCCGAAAGTGAAGGTAACTAAAGTTTAAATAAAAACCAGCGCAGTTGAATAAACATATATCCTTTTCTTGACAGTGGGCTATTCTCTCGATTCTGGCTATATTTGTGCTGCTGCATCGAGAATAGGAGCCGTTTATAATGTAGTTAAAATTTAAGTAGGATCTGCGCCACGGATGTTGCACAATCTCCAGCCTCCATGCATTTCAGTTGAGATCTATCCAGCAAAATAAGGATGTGCATTTTGTAATTTGTTTATTTTTCAACACACCGAAGAACACGAGTCCGGAGCTGAATTTCAATAAAACAACATTTTTAAATACTTATTCAAATGGATAACCAGCTTGTATTCTCATGAATTTGCCTCGTAGTTCAGCAGGAGGCTCTTCAGGCCCGCGCCCCAGCTGTATTTGACGGCGCCGCTTTTGGAGATGATGCGATGGCAGGGTATCAGGATGGCCACCTCGTTCTTGGCCACGGCGTTGGCCACAGCACGTATCGCCCTAGGTCGCTCCAGCCGCGCGGCGAGCTCTGAGTAGGTGCAGGTGCTGCCCGTTTCCATCTTGGCCAATTCCCGCCACACGGCCAACTGCAGGTCGGTGCCTAGAACGGCAACATCTATGGCAGCGGTGGCTACCCTTTCATTGAATAAAACATTAGTACACATCTTCACAGCCACTGCGTCCGCAACAAGTTGCACCTGTGGCCAGCGTTGATGCACTTTCTCCAGGCACTTTTTGTCGTCCTGCACGAAATACAAAAGGCAAATTGCGTCGCAGCTTTTGGCGCCTTTTTGAATTGAAGTCAACCCAATTAATATCCTGCCAAATTTGGTGTCTTTAAATCCATATTTAATGATTTCCGGTAATTTTTGTAATGCCGTTATAGAGATGCATGGATTCTTTATTATCCACATTTTAATATTTAAAATTTAAGTTTATTCGCAATACAGTGTGACTGTAATTTGGTGTTGCAAAAATACTAGCTTATACTTTGGCAATATACTTATTGGTCAACAAACTTAAATACTATCAGTGTCTGTAACTTATATACTTATATAATATAGTTTATAATCTTTACATTTCTTTAAAATTGAGTACTTTTTATGTTTCTTTTAGTATTTTTGTTTTTTTTATAACAGTCTTTGCCATGATTTGAATCAAATGCTTGCAGCCCTGCTATGACACCTCTTCTTGAACAATTGATGTATCGATATACCATTTTGTTATTTAATCGATAGTTTGCCGCTTATTTCAAAACAATATTCAAATGAAAATTTGTTCAAAGCAATTAAGAAATATACTGATATATAACAAAATACATATTTAATGCAGGCTTAAGGCAAATAAAATTCTGTTTATTAAAAAATATAGAAAAATCGTTATATAGTTCACCTTCTTTTTCATATAAAAAATATATATGTATATACATATGTATCAACATATATTCGGTTGTAAATAAAGTAACAATCATGTGCTACTTTTTTGAGCTTCATTCTTATTGTAGCAATTTATAATGTGGTATTAAATTCCTATCTATCACGTATGTACCGACTTTGATGAAGGCATTTGATGAATTTTGCTGTTTAATTTTTTTACGTTCGCAAATTAGTCAAAATATCAAAACAGGTAAATCCCTAACGAAAAAATTAAATTTTGTGCACATGTGATTTAAACGGAGCCCTGTGATACCGTTTTTTTCGTAATCCCCTAATTCATCAAAACTATTTTTGATAAGCATCAGATTTGTGTGTGACAAGTGACATTGGAAAATTTTATGTTTCATTTATTCAAACAAATAAAATGGAAATATTTTGTAAACATTTTTTTGTTGCTTTTTTATTTGATGAAAGTAGAACAAGTTTCTATATTTGGTAAACGTTTATATAAATGATATATCTTCAATTTGAACCATATATCCAAAATATCCTGAGATTAACATATATAAGATAGATACGAAGCCAATTATTTTACCATCTTCTCTCCAGACACCTCCCCACAGATTTGTTTAATTAAAGATCGAGAAATATTCAAATAATTTGATTTTATTATATCTGTTTTGTGTTGTACAGCTATAATTATATTACAATTAGGACTAGATTAAATATACATATATGTATATATATAGTACATACATCAAGATTGAATACCAATTTGTTCGAACACAAAACGAATAACTCTTGTTCTTGTATCGTAGAAGGCCTTGCTTAGAGTAGAACAATAATAATACTACATACGATATTACGAGTACGAGTACATTACAATGCTATGTTTTTATTTTTTTATCGCTGAAGCGCTAAAGCTAACGATTCCGTAGTTATCGTAGCTTTCATATAGATTTTGATTTAGTTTAACGTATTTTGTGTTTTGTAGTTGAAAGTCATATTGCTCTGCGTGCTACAGTTAAGTGTATGAAATTAGTATATATAGTATATAACCCTGAGTTTAGTTTATGCTAGTCTAACTTTCAGCTGCAGCATCAACGCTTTTCGTTAGTATATACAGGCCCCTAGATATAATATGGCGCACCGATTCTACAGATGCTAGCATTTGATTTCTTTTTGATTTGTACAAAATACAATCGAAGTTTAGTTTTTTTTTTTTTGTAAGTTTTAAGTTTTTAGTATGCACATTTTTGTATTCATTTAATTGGCTACAAGTATGACATAATAATTTTATATTTAAAGTATTACAATATTTTCTTTTTTTTGTTTTTAATTTTTTGCCTTTTTTTTCTATTTATTTATCACAACAAAATGCGGTCGACATTTGGCAATTTCACACAACAGCTATAATAACAACAAAAAAATTAACAACAAGAACAACGACAACAACAACCACAGCAACAGCAGCAGCAACAACAATAACAACAACAGCAACAATGCAAATTGTTCAACTCTGTTTGGCTGCTGCTGTTGTTGCTGCTGCTGTTGTTGTTGTTGGCAGCTCATTGCTGGCCAATTCGGAAGCCTTCAACTCGGGCTGTTGCTGCTGCTGTTGTTGTTGCTGTTGCTGTTGCTGCTGCTGCTGTTGGGGCTGCTTTTCAGTTATCACGGGTGCGCTGTGCTGTGTTAGAATATCCGCCGGAATGAGCCCCTCCTTGACACGCTTCTTTTGCTTCATGCGGCGATTCTGAAACCAAATTTTGACCTGTGGTGTGGAAATTAAAATTAGTTAAATTCAAACTTCGTGTTGTTGCAATGACACTAGCTGAAATTAGAATTTAAAGCTTAGCTTAATTATATAGCGTGATGGATAGATAATTCAATGTTCTCTGCAGCAAGCTTGCACTAATTTAATTTTCTGATTCTAATTTCTAATTTTTGAACCTGACTGTTTTAACAATTTTACTATATTTTGCACTCGGCGTAGTTTTCAATCTAACAAAAATGACATTTCAAGGTACATAAAAGTATTAGGCCTTATTAGTATATATCAAAATAAATAAATTGCACATTCAGCTTAAACTTTGACCTTTTTAAAAATTAAATTACAATTATTAATCTTTACATCCGTTTCCTTCATATCTTTCGTTCTTGTTTAGTGTAATTTGTACATTTTCCATGAGTGAAGAGAGCTGTAAAAGCTCCTTAAAGCTTTCTATAATAAGAACACATTTAACTTTCAGCTGTTAACTCGACTTAAGCTTAAATGTAATATTATTTTTAATTGCCCTGTTCTACTTAAATAGCTTAATATTAAAGTTTCACTTTCAGCTAGTGTCATTCGAGTTAAATATAAAATAAGAGTAAGTTGTTTGAACTTTTGACCCACCTGCGTCTCGTTTAGCTGCAGCGTATTGGCGATCTCGATGCGGCGGGCGCGTGTCAAGTAGCGATTGAAGTGGAACTCCTTCTCCAGCTCGGTCAGCTGCTTGTTGGTGAAGTTAGTGCGGCCCGAGTTGTTCGTGGCGGATAAGCTGCAGCTGCTGAGGCCGACGACGGCAGTGGCACCGGCACTGCCGCTGGCCAGGCCCACGCCCAGGCCGCCGCTGGAGGAGCTGCCCGCGACGGCATTGTTCGACAGCAGCAGGGGATTCTGGATGGGCAAGACGGCAGCGCTGCCGCCAACGTTGCCGGCGCGGCACATGTCGAGGTGACCATTGAGCTGGTAATCGTGCATGTTGCTGATGCTGGCAGGTAGTTTCGGAGCTGTTCGCAGACGAAGGGAAGAAACGAAACGAAACGAAAAGAAAAGAAAGAAATGGTCATTCAGTTTGCTTTGGTATTTGTTGTGGTTGGGCTGAGTGATCCCCCGGCGTTGATCTCTAGCTGTCGCAGCTAATCAGTGTGCGAGGCGAGAGACCCTCGCTCTCTGTGGGATCGAGCCTCTAACCATAATCATTGTGGGCATATTCAGCTGTGTGTCTGTGTGTGCGTGTGTTTGTTGTTGTTTTTTTTTTTTGGGCCGTGCCTTTGACTTTTGCTCTTTGCGTGATTTTGCATTTTATTCATAATTTGACATGCGCCCCGTGGCTAAAGCCGACGATGATGAAAATAATCTCTGCCTTTTCCATAGAAGGATTTAATGTGGCTAATAGGTTTGTTTGAAAATATTGGGATTATCCTGACAGCGGATTTGACTTTTTCTTAGGCAAAAAAATCAAATTTTATTGTGGGTGGTACGGGCATTTGTATACGTTATTTATTTGTGGGCTTGACTAGTTTTAGTTGAGCATTTTTTTTAAGAAATTTATCTTGTCAATGTTTTGAGATGTGTCAAAAAGTTATGCCCAACTTTGTTATGGTAGGAAATGAATTATCGAGACGGGGTAGATAATTGTTTTCTATTTAGCTGGAATATCTCTGGGAAATGTAGCTAAGTAAAAACTGTAGTCTAAAGTTGAATAAAAAGAAGATCTTGAATTCAAAATTTACCATAAGAGCTATTTTAGCCTAGGCTAAAATTCAAAGGTGTCAAAATGAATTTAGATTTTATATTTAATAAAATAGATTAATATAAAATTACTTGGATTTGTTTAAAAAAAAAGTCCAGTTGAAATATGTGTTTTTGTGTATTTGCTCTCAGAAAAAAACAAATTTTATTGACGAACAAAACAAAACATCACAAACAAAAAACATCAAATAAACTATATTGATAAGCAAAAAAATAAGGAAAAAACACGAGATTAAGGGATTTATAAAAATAACTTGTAAGAGCATTAAAAACATGCTATTATTCGTATTAACGATGCTCATCTGGGGCAATTGAGTCCAGCAACGTTTTCATTCTGTTTATGCACAATAAACAAAAAACACAACTTGAATGATGGTGATAAAAAAACCTTTTCACACAATCATAAATCTAAATGAAAAGTTTCATTTCGCATAAATCAATTAATAAGCATTAAGTAGCAATAACGACACGTAAAAGTACATTATTATTATTGGGGCGACGATTAGCTTTAAGTTAAAAGGTGACCGTCAGGTGGAAGAGGGAGGGGGGGGTAGGGGGGGGGGTAGTAAATGGCCATAAGTATTTTGTATTATGATCGTAAGTAGTTGAGCTACTTTTTTTCTGCATTCGATTGGTTTTTCGGCAGTTGATGGCGGGCCACAATAAATCAAATAAGCCATATCATAAATAATAAAAAAAAAAATGGAAAAAAATATAATAATGCCGTTCACGCCGAGCACGCGAATGAATGATGAATTTATGACACCTACTTGCAAAGAGAAGTCAATTGGCGTTTCCAGATGGCAGCCACTGTGGCTTAAATTGCACAGTAGCGAGGGGGGAGGGGGGCGCGGTCGATAAGCGGCTGGAGTTGGTAATTCGAAGTCGTGCTCAAAACTCCTATCATAATGCACACACACACACACATACATACTCGCACACACGCTCTTGTGTGCAGGCTTGTCTAAGAAAACAAGCCCAAGGATTATGTTGTGAGAGGTTTGGGCTACATTTGAATTTTCCAGCAAACAAACGCCAGCGACTGAGCGTCGCATTCCGGTTATCAATGCGCCGGCATTTGGGTAATGGTTAATGGTTAATGGGTATCTGGGTGGTGGCAGTATTCGGTGTGGGTATGGGTATGGGTTACATGGGCATGGGAAATGGTTAACTGGGCGCTCGGCTTGGTGTCAGCTCGGCATGTCAAACATGTCGCGGCCAGTTGGCGGCACTGTCGCCTTTTAGTGGCGTCCGCGTCCGCGTCCGGCGCCAAACGATATCTACTTTGTAATATTCGTTTATTATTATTATTATTTTTTTTTTTTTAGAGAGCATTATCGGATGGATCGCTTCCACTTGAATGCACGCAACGCTGACGTGGAGACGGAGCCGACTACTGTTGACAGTGTAGGAGACATCTACGGGTAATGCCACATAATACTGCTTTTGCTTGGACTCACCCTGTGCACATGCACAAGGCCATTCCGCTGGCAGCAGACTGTGCACGATGTTTGCCAAGGGCGTAGGGGCGGTGCGGGGCGGGGCGGTGCGGAGCAGGCGGCTGCTAAGCGGCAGGGCACCGTGGCACCGTGGCGCTTAAATGACACTGCTGACAATCAATGTAAACAAGAGCAGAAGTTGCAGCAACAACAACCACTCTGAGGGTACCCAAGTGGCTTCGGCCTGCACGTGTGCGGGTGTGTGTGTAAAAAGGGGGAGGGGGATGATTTTAGATGGCAACAAAGTCAATGTAATTTGATAACATCGCAACCAGCTTTAATTACAATTGCAGGTTTAACACAGTTGTTGTTGTTGTTGTTGACTTTTGCATAACTTTGATAAATTCACGTGTGAATAAGAAATGGGATTGAAAGTCTCAAGTGCTTCACAACATGGTTTAATGACTGAGTACAATAAATTAAAGCTATGATAGAGATATAATTAAACTAGTTCTAGGTTTTAGCTTTACTACTCATTCTGGAAAAATTTTGGCAATGTGAAATGAGATTTCTAGCCCATGCCGACTTTATTAATCCAACGGTTTTTAAGGTATCTGTAAAATGAGGTTCTAAGTTGAATTCTGTCAAACGGAATTCAACATTTATATTCCAGGAATATGTATTGGTTTTTGGTTTCTAATTTGCATTGTTTTTAGCGACTTGATTCAATTTATAAGCTAGTGATCTGTCCAATGTGATTCTGGGTTCAATTTAAAATATAGGTTTTGGCTGTAATATTGTTTTACAGGTTCAAGGCTTAAATATACTAAGAAAATATTTGTTTTTAGCAAAAGAATATAATGATCAATGTAATATTCTTAAATTTTAATTTACTTTAATTATCTCACATTAAAAAGACTGGTTTTGATAGGAAGTTAAGACGCATAAAGGCATTATTTTAATTTAATATTAAAAAAAATATGTCAAATATAAAACAACCTATCAAAGTAGAGCACAATTTCTTTTGGGAAAATAAAAAAAAAAAAACTTAATAGACAGATCCATAAAAATATTAATATAAAAAAATGTTACCAACTTTTTTTGTGTCCTTTTTTTTTTTTTTAATAAATGAGGAATATGTTTTAAATTTATGTACACTGTTTATATAGTATATATATACCATAAAGCATATTAGCGCATATAACAGCTGTTTTACACATAGATCTGGCTAAGTCGACTAAATGGGAACTTTTAGCGTGAATCATCAATTGGCGGCCATTTTGTTACGATATTATCAATTCTATGATATGTAGGCGCCAGTGGCACTTTACACAGATCCCCCTAGCCCCAAGGCAAGTCAACAGCGACACGCATTACATAGCGAGCGTGGGGTGTGGGGGTGGGGGGTGGAGGGGTGGAGGGGCGAGGCCGTCGGCGCTTAAGTGGGCAGACGTCGCGCAGTGCACGAGCGTCCGATGTCTGATGTCTGGTGTCTGGCTGCGGCTCAGTTGATAATATGGCTTAATTCGAGTGCAAATAGAAAATTATATTGCAATTAAAAGTAAATTGTTTTAATTGTTGCTTAAACAAGCAGAAGACGACAATTTGCCCAGCGGCTGGCCTAATCACAATCATAAATGCGTCGAGCCAACACAATTTTTGGACGATCGCGTTTTCGGTGACGATTTGATTGATCACCTCAGGCAGTTAAACGATTGAAAATACCCCAGCTAGCAAACGCACATAATTTGTGGCCCACTGTCGGCTGGAAATCAAAACTGCGAACCTAATTTGACATTCGGTCAGCAATATTTCGCAATATGCGACTCTTTGCTAAGGTCAGCAGATGGTCAGACGCGGGGTCAGCGCAAGCTGACCATTGGGCAAATAAGCGAGAGGTCAGCCAAATGGTAAACTAAACCCTAACTAGAAAAGGAAGGCTTACTTTGGCGCTGGCGAAGTTTTAATACCCTTCCAGTTACTTATTTCATATAAATTCACACAATATCTTCTTAATCAATATTTTAATATAGTTTATTTTTTAAGAAAACTGATCTGGCTGTCTTAGCTGTTTAATATATATACAGATTTTTATAAATATTATGCCAACTTTTGCTTAAGATACCTTAAATAGAATAGAAATTATTTTTTTAAATTTTAATGAACAGATAGACAAAGATATATAATTTATAGGAGTTTTTGGAATTGATACCAAATAGATTTACAAATGTCTCTTTCAATGCGCTACAAATTTCGTGATAAAATATAAATACTCCTCCCCTCTGTAAGGGTATGCAATCGTCACAGGACTAATTGACTTATCTACCCCCTCCACGCGTACACTTAACCCCTTTTTGGGCATTGGACATTGGACATTTTCGGCTGCGGGGGAGTGTGTGCAACATATATTATTTGGCTGGAAAAATGTTTTCTCATTTGGTCATTTCAATGCGTTTTGCTGACTTGACTAAAACTTGGGAAAACCTCACTAATCCAATCCATTTATGCTGTCAGTTTTATTGGCCGCCTGTCAACTTGAACTTTCCACATGTCATGCAATGCTGCAGTTTCAGTTTTTGGTCTCTTTTTTTGGAACATGAAATGCACAAAATGTGTACCTTTATATGTGCATTACCATATGTATATATTAGCTACATGTATCCCCAAAAAAGTTTTCATATTAATTGAAAGTTGTTTGGCTCTGTGGACGCCCCGTGGCTTATTAGTCACGATGTGTAGCATTATGGACACACGTGAAAATTGGTTAACAAAAATGTTGGAAAACTAAAAAGACGGAAAAACTCAAACATTACCTTAGCTCGATTACCTTTTTTTTTTTTTTTGTTTGTGTACCTATTTCAAATGGCGCCCTATTAAATATCTGTTGTCTGTCGACCCGGAAGAAGTTTTGATTTTATTTATTTTTTATCGAACATCTTCGTATTTTTCTTGTTTGTCTTTTACGTGTATGTGGGTTTTTCTTTTGAAAATGTTGTCGCCGTCACACAGAAATCCAAAAACAATATTCAAATATTTACACAGATCTAGAGATACCATCACATATTTACCTTATGTAACCGTTAATAGCAATATTTTGGCTACTGTTTTTTGTTTTTGTTTTGTAGATTACAAGAATCGAATTCCAGTAGCTGAGAAATTGTACATTATTTGGTTTGTGTTGATAAGAAATTGTGTGTGTGTGTGTGTGTGACTGCTAACAAACTGAAATGTGCGTTTATATCGGTCACAATATATAGAAGAAAACTCTATTTTAGGTGGAGTTCATTCGAATTACATTTTGGCCATTATTTTTATGAGGAAAAGGAGGTCTGATATTTTGAAGTATTTCCTGCTAAACATTAGAGCTTTAAAGAGTTAAAAAAAAGTTATAGAAAAGTGGTTTAAAAAAACTCGATCTCAACCTAATCTACAATTTAATAATCTTTTCAATACATTAATATTAAATTTTAAAAATTTGTTATCTGCACAATAGCAGTTAATAATAATCTGTTTAATAGACTTTTAAATTATAATTATCAAAACAATTAAAACCAATAGCTAATTGTTAAATATATGAATTATTGTCCAATGCAACGTGAATCATTAATTCATAGAAATAAACATTTTAATTTGTAAGTTATACCAAAAACTAAAACAAATTGTCAAATAGTCAAAAATTCAGCTCTGATTGTGACTCATGTAGTGGAAACACAACTAAGGACTTTAAGCCAAAGTATATGGCAAAGGTAAAAGCTCGTAACTCTTATGGGTTGACAGTCCAAATCCAAGGCCGTCTTATAAAAAATGTGTTCTATTTCCAAATGGCGCGCGGCTTGTTAGCTGCATTTGCTCGATTCGATAAATATATAAATACAAAATTTTTTTTAAGAAAATGCTCGTGTATGCGAAGCGAAATGATTTATTATTTTGAAATTATCTCATGTAAACAAGTCAAGCTGCCAGTGGAGCTAATGCCACTTGTCGGCAGCAACAGCCGCCAGAGCCAGTTCTGTATCAGCCCCCAAACCAACCCGCAATACCCCACACCACCCCCCGTCACCTTGTACCACCAGCCACAAAGTCAGCTAAATTTGTTAATTTGTCTAATGAAAAATGTTGAGCAGCAAAAAAGAAAAAAACCGAACCGAACCGCAGAAAATATGTGGGCCTATGGCCAGAGCGTTAGCACATTGGCTAATATTGGAAACGGGACGACTGTCTCTCTTGTGCGCACCATCTCTCTCTCTTTCTGCCTTGCTGAAATTTCGCACGAAGATTGATGATGACATTAGCATCATTGTCGAAAATTTTAAAGCCCAGCAAACAAAATTGCCAAAGGACGAACGAGAAGGCAGCGGAGACAGCGTCTGGAATTGTGTCGTCTTCAACGTTGACATCGGCGGTACTTGAGTCGCAAATGTTTTCAAATTTGTTTTGTTGACATTTTAATTTGCAAATACTTATAGACATAGGTATATATAACATACATATTTAGATGCGTGTGTGCATCAATATTCGTCGTATGCCAAAAGCTTACGCGAATGCGGCATTAATTGAATTAAATCGTCAAAGACGCTCGCAGTAGGCGCAAAATAAGGACGAGCGGGGGCTGGGGAGCGATGGGGAGCGGTGCGTGTCAAGTGGATTTCAATTTGGAGCACTGAAAGTGTTGACTGTCAGCCATTGGCACGCAAACACACACACACACACATGCACACACACATACACTTACTACCTACTTGTCAACCCACATTTGGCATTGGCAGCCATTTTTTCTTGGCTTTTATCGAACACCCTTATTTCTCTATAGAGCAAAATATACAAAAGAATTTCACACACGCACTTATGTACCTAATTGTATACATATATGTATCTAAGTACATAAGCACAACAAAAGGGAAACTATGGGCATCTACTGTGCCATTTGGTGTGCGCGTGTGTGTGTGTGTGTGTGTGTGTGTGTGTGTGTGTGTGTGTGTGTGTGCGAGAGTGTGTGGCTCTGCATTTTCGTTGGTGATCCGTCATGTTGTCAGAATGTATTATTCGAATTAAGATTTTACTTTTTTTTCCTGCCATTGAATTGAATTAACACAACACTCACACACATATACGAAGCAGCTGTGCCACACACACGCACACACACGCACAACCAACTCTGAAGTTTTTCACAACTGTCTGTTAACTTAGTCAATGCTTATTATAGCAATTGAAAGTTGCTTTCTAGTGAATTTTTATAAATAACTACTCAGGCCTAATCTAACACATTTTGGCATTATCAGGTTAGCAACTACGACTACTCGAAACAATTATCATTATCCGGTTATATGCGGCGACTGCAAGTCTAAGGTCGGAAAATTTCCGATGAAAGTCAACGTCATAATATACGTTTATGTATTCCTATGTCAAGGTTAATTATAAATTTCACCACATTTGATTTTTTTATTTTTATTATTTTTACTATCTATTATTGTATACTTTTTATTTATATGTTTATTTTTATTTATTTGTGTCAAATTCTTTAAAAAAAATAATACTTAAAATGGGTTAAAGATTAGACTAACAAGCAAATTAATTGCATTAGATTCTTAAACAATTTTTAAAATGTATCTCAGGAAGCCAATAAGTCGATAAAAACCAGGAATAAATAAACATAAATAAACATAAAAGATTGTTATATTAGAAAACAGAAATACAAAAAAAAACCTTAAAGAATATACAAATTTCAAAATATAGAACAACATTTAAAAGCACAAATCCAACAATTGTGAATCTCAACAAGCAAAAGAAAAAAATACCTTCAATTTTTGTGTAGCATACAATTTAGTTAATCAAATTTGTTATTATGACTGCTGTCTCAAAGTAGCCAAGTAAAGTGGAAATTATAGAATGAAAAAAGAAGCAATAAAATCAGATCGATCTATTCCGGTATTTAAATCTCTTAACGTCTAACAAAGCCAATACAGTGTCAGACGTTAAAGACTTTAATGCAGCCAGCCAGATACCTAGGCAACATATTGTTAGCACCTGCAGGTAGATCCATCAATTAGCCACATCCAATATGAATGAAGAGCAGTTGAAGTTCAAGCGTACAGCCCTAAGCCAGAGGCCACTAAAACGTCCACTTTAAAGCCCAGCGGTGTCCATTGTCGTTATCGGACATCGGAGAACTCCAGGTGCGAGCGGACTGTGGTGACACTACTGTAATGCGTTCGATATTCATTTCACAATTGATATAGAGAGGGGAAACAAAAATACAAAAAATAGCTAAACAATGATAAAATCCAAACAAAGAAACTTCAAATTGACAGCTTTCGTTGAACTTTTATCTGCTGAAACCGTAAACGCTGCCGTATACGGCAAATACCGCTCTCGCCCAATAAATGTGTATATATAGTTGGGCCATGAAATCACCTTCACATGTTGGCGCGCCTAACGAGAGACAATTGTGGAGCTTCGGGGGCTTAGAGGAGACACGCCCGATGGGGGCGTTGCGGCACCTTTGATTTGCAGATCATTGGCTAAATGCCTGTGCTTTGGAGAGCCGTACCAAGTAGACCGAAAAATCAAAATCAGAAACGTGATTCAAAGAGTGCCGCAACATGGGAGAGCAAATGTAGCCGGCATTGTTCTGCCTGCACTATCTACAGCAAGTCGGGCGTATTGCCGAACCGAACCAGTTATGTTATATTGTCTATAGCCGGGCATAATCGTAATGTGAGCAGCTTAAATTGTTAGCCGACTACTGTTTGTTTCAAATGATTCGTTATGGTATTTTGTTATTGTTTTTTATTTGATTTGTAATTTTGTTTTTTTTTTTTTGGCGTTACATCGAAATGCCATTTGGGTATTTAAAGCAACATGATTTGAAATAACAAAGCCCAGTGGCAGTACGAATGATGCATGGGCACAGGTTCAAAGAGATTTCACGTTTTTACAGAGCACGCGATCTGAACTAAGTGCTGAGTGGATATATTACAATATTAATATCAATATTAATATCAATATCAATATCATAATTGCAGGTATTGGAATAAAGCTTTTAAAATATTTAAGAAAATAATGAATTTGAACCTAGAATCTCACTGATTAATTGCTTTAATAGTAACACAGTAAAATAAATAAAAAACTTTAGGAAAAACAAAATTATTTGCATTTTAAAAACTGCCACAAAACAAAAGAAATAAATATAGTATACTATTGAGAACTATTTTTTTAATATACAAAAAGTATTTACCTAAATTGAAATTGTGTAGATTTTCTTTTTTAAAATGCGCACACTTTTTTTTTTATTAAATGTCGAACTTCCTATAAAAATGATTTACATTTATAAAGTTGTTTAAATGTGTTACTATGCCGATAAAATTGTTCTGGCACCTTGATGAATAATATACTATTATTAACTGTCAGATAATGGTCAAAGTGACACAAATAATAGACAAGTTTTCCATTAAAACAATTAGAATGCAAAATTCGTATATCAATGAACATATAAACAACTAAATTTTTAGATTGAGGAAAATTGTATATCTAAATTAATTAGTTGTGGTCGTTTCTTATCAGTGCAAATTTATCGATACACATACATATAGATATTATATACATATATATATTCGAATATCATGATTTTGTGCAATTTTGTTAAGCAGATACTGAAAGCGTTTTTATCGGGTCAACTGTGTTTGTGTTTGTGTGTGTGTGCCTGTCACGTAACTGGATACTTATATAATTTAGTAAATTATACACTTGAAAAGTATTAAAGGCAGCCGGGCAGACGCCACGGCCAGACGGTGCCAGTGGCTAGAAGAGCCTTATGCGAATGCAAACAAAAGATAAGATATCCTCGTTTGGCGCACTGTTTGCACGAAATGTCCAAAAAGGCAAACAGCCAGCGGTAAAATCAACTGGCGACAGGCCACTGGATGACAATATTTCCTCCTCTTTTTTTTTTGGGTAATATTACATAACAAGACGAGCGCACCCTCGAGTATCCTTTAATGCAGGCAACGACGGGTGGCAATATATATACATATATATATATATATTTTGGAGAATGAAATTGGGACAGGAACTGGACTGTGATACTGGCCGCCTTCAAGGGCGCAGCCCCTGGTTTGCGGATTTCTGTGGCTGGGCCCTGTCTCCGCCTGTCACGCAGGCCGCTAATGCGCTTCTCATGTCGCCCGATCTCCGAAAACTTTTATGAGAACTGACATTTGAGGTGTGTAAGTGTCGCAGGCCAGTTCAGTAGGAGAGAGAGGCGAACAAGAGATAGATAGAGGGTGGGGGAGAGAGTTTTGAACTCGATATTGATAGTACCGCACTCGCTTAAGTGGTAATTAATGTAAGTACTGCAGCGTTTATCAGTTAACAAATCGATTTGGTGATCCAATCTGAAGGAAAAATCCCCACTGAAGAAGTTGAAGGTGCATACCCGCGCTGACCCCTCAACCCGTTTCGGCCGGGTTAGGGAAGGGAATTTAATAACACGCTTTCAAAAATGTTAGCTCAACGCGCGCGAGCGAACAAAATTTGTCACGACACATGCCGCACATATTTAATTCTGTTTTTTTTTCTCTCGTTTTCTCTCTCACATTTTTGAGGGCCAAGACCGATTCAACTAGCCATTGTGACGTACGGTGACAGACAGGCGGGCGGGTAGCTGTCTGGACTCGGCTCGGTTCGGTTCGGTTCGGCTCGGCTTGGTTTGGCCAAGCGTTTGATCTTATCTCAAATTCCTGGTGGTCACTTTTCTATCCACAATATCATTTCGTTTAAATAGTCTGCCTTTTTTTTAACCATTTTTTATATTTTTGGTTTTTTGTTTTCGGTTTTTTTTTCTCTTATTCAGTTTTTTTGTGTTTTGTTTTGAAATGCACGTAATTAATTCATTTCACTGTGGCACATTCGGCGCTGCGTCGCCGTCGCGTGTTGGTGTCAAGAAATATCAAAACATCACATCAAATAAATGTTGAATACGCGACAGCGAACTGCGAAGGGGCGAACCACTCCTCCATGCCCCCTCGCACCCTGTCCCTTGTTGCTAACACCTTTCGCTACTGCACGCTGAACTTTGGCCCGAAAGTTAGTTACAGGTCGGAGCGACAGTTATGTTAATTCTCATGTTAGGTTTCGTTTTCGTTCACTTTTGTCAGCTCGATTCATATTTCATATTTTCCTAAGGCAGAGTTTGCGTGCCGTACCCCAAGCTCCCCCATTTCAAGGGGGAAATGCTGCGACAAAGTGGTAGATCGTTTAAAAAACAATAAAACACGAACCCAAAACGAGACTCTACTCCTAACTGCGGATAGTAATTAAATTGTTATGCCACAAAACAGTGGACACTTTTCAATTATGTGCGCCCATAAAGAAGGCCAATAAACGTTAACAAACACTCGCATTGTGTAAAGCATGATTTAGGGCTATTTACTAATATAAGATAAGTGCACTCATAAAATGGGTGAGAAAATACCCAATCAATGTGCGCCGGTACTGGGGCGGGACTTGTGTAAAGTTTACATAAAGTAAACTTAAGTAAACTTTAGCTTGAGTTCATTGATAAAAATTGAAACATGTAGAACAATTATTTTTAGGGTGACAGTAAAGGGAAATGACATATTTAGCTAAAGCTGCTCATTTCATTGCTTCGTTTGATTAATTACTTTATTATAAACTTGACCCATTAAAAGAGGAAAACAAGTTA
The DNA here is from genome assembly GCA_035041545.1 of Drosophila colorata. Lineage (NCBI taxonomy): Eukaryota > Metazoa > Arthropoda > Insecta > Diptera > Drosophilidae > Drosophila > Drosophila colorata. Next base: position 10,471,990 of record JAWNLD010000680.1, read on the forward strand.
TGAAAATGTATGGTACAACAAAAGTCAGTAATCAGTTAGTTATATGAAAACTTTAAGGCTTACTAATAAGTGATTGACCAGGAGATACCCTACACTCAACTTTAAAGTGCTCTTAAGTATTTTGGTGTTGATTGACTCTGCAGAGTTTTCAAGTACTCATAAACATTAATATATGTACTCTGTACTCAGCTTTAAAGAACCACAAAATATTATGTATATTTACATAAATTCATATTTACTTAAAAAGTGGGGTATATCGCATATATTATTGTTATTGTCATCAGGATAGAATAATATATATAAAAAAAATGGTGTAAAAATATGATCAAATATTATTATTTTATAAATATTATATATTTATACTTTTAAACGATTTTAACAAACTAAGGTCTTCTGCATCCGCGCCCTGGCCCGGGATTTAGGCCCGGTTCTTATTTATTTATTTTGCGTGCATAATTTATCTATATTATCTCGGGAGTACTGCAACTTAACTTAAAGGGAACCAAAACCTCACATTATAATTATTAAACTTTAATTATTAAAATTTGTATTTTTAATTATATGATGGCAATCAACTGTTTAAAAGTCAAAGGTCAAAATACCTACACTAAACTTTGTCATGCTCACAACTAGAGTTTGATAATGGTTTCTTTTCTCTATTTACTTGAGAATTACATATAAACCAAATGTTAAAAGAATATCAAATTATCATTGAAAGGAAAGGTAATTAAATTCAATTAAAAACATAATTTTAAGTAAAATTCATTTTGAATTGTGGACTGCATTCAATGACTACCCATTTGAATTCCCCTAGTTACTCATCGTGCCAACCGATTTTAATCTCTAATTTGAGCTCTCTGTCTGTTGCCAATTTGCTGTAGATTGACAAATTCCTAGCCAAGTTGTCACTGGCAAATCTCTTGAAAAAATGGCTATTAATCTTTGGCCAGTGAAGGTAGCTGCACGAGAGCTTTTCCAATTTTCTAGCAGTGACTAGCTCCGCTTCCCGCGCCCGCTGCGACCCTGCTCAAGCTTTTCAATGATTGTGATATGGTCTGGTTATTGAAAAATGCTGATTAACACATTAGAGATCATTGAATCGAATGCCATGAATGTGAATGTGAATGTGAATGTGAATGTGTATATGAATGTGAATGTGAGTGCGAGTGTATGTGGGCATTTTATATACGCATTTTGCTGGCAAGCTTCTGCTGTGCGTGAATGCCAATATGTCGAATGCTACCATTTATAACCATGATTGCTGATTATGCTGTTTCCCTGGCTGAAAATGGATGACATGACAGATGGAGTGAAGCAGGCATGTGCGCGCACAGCCAGAGACCGCGACCGCGATCGCGACCGAGGCTGAAACTGTGGCCGAGATCGAGACCAAGACTGCAATCGAGACTGAGACGAAGACCAGCTCCGCTCCGACTGCGTCTCTTGCCCGAAAAACTTGAGGTTGGACTCAGTGACAGTTCGGTTGCAGCGGGGCTCGAACAAGAACTCTTTATTTAAATAATCATTTTTTCTGACAGCCAACTTGACTTCCAGATCGGCATCCAGCAACAGCCTCAGCACCAGCCTCAGCGACAACTGCCATGTGAGTAGGCTCGCTTCATTCTTGAGCTTCATTCCGTGCTGCATTTCTTTCATACTTATTTTATGTTATTATGATTTTTCATTTTCTTTTCTTTTTATTTTTCAATTTTTTTTTTTCATTTTTATTTTTTTTTATTTTTTCCTTTTGCTCTTGCACGCTTTAATTGTTTGTTTGACTTGCGGTCGGGTGAGACGTTTAAGCGCCCCCGTTTCGGAGTCGGATTCGGGTTGGAGTTGGAGCCCGGCTCCACTTGCACACGTCATTGTCCGTGATCCGAGCGCTGGGCTTTTGGGTGCGGCGCGTGGGGATCTGTGGCGTCGTTTAATTGAAAACGATGCATGTAAATGACACTTTTCAGCATTAATAAGCAAATATTTGTATGATTATTGGTGTATGGCATTGGGGATTACGTTTCGAGCTGTAAGTGGTAGGCGCGCTCAGGCTGATATCTGATTGAAGTCGGGCCTGCTGTCGCAACAGGTAAAGTGCATTAACTAGTTTCTGGAAGTCTGGAAGTCAAATGCGCCCGTCACATCAAATTGGCCAACAGGTTCAAGAGAAGCTCAACAGAATGAATGCTGTGTGTGCTTGTGATACGAATCAATCACTTTCCATTGAAGATGTATCAGAAAAATAGCTTATCTATTTGATATCCGATATTTACTACTAAGATGTGTGTAGATTGAGCATTTAAAACTTTACAAAATAATTTAATACAAGCTGGATTTATATAAAAAAAAAGTTGCGGCATTTTTAAAAGTAAGTTCGAGTCTTTAAAATGATTATGTAGATTGGTTATTTAATTAAAATTAAATTTTAATTTCTTTAAAAATTTTTAATGATTAGTTTAGGATAGGCGTGTTTTAAATGAACTATGAAAAAGTTGATGCTATACCTATCCAATCATATTAACTACACAATAAATACTTCATATGAGACCGAATGCTCAAGGCACAATTTATCATGAATTTGAGTTTATCTTCGTTGTGTATTTTTCTTAGCTGGCTAATTTTGAGAGATACAAAACTTCTCAGCTCAGTGACAAGTGACAACCTGACTGACTGCACAGCATTGACAAAATTATCTGAAATATGCAAGAAGAAATATGCCAAAGGCAGGCAACAGGAGGGAAACACGGCTAAAGCGGCAGAAATTATGAGATACCAAAAGAGAGAGGGATGAAGAGACAGATAGAGAGAGTGAGAGAGAGAGAGAGAGAGAGGGGGGCTGGCGAAATCTTTGGCATTTGAAGAGACATTCTTATTTTTAGGTGACATGCCCTCGGTTGGACGTCTGACGCACTTGGTTATTTCGCGTATATCTGGACTGTCAATCAGTTTTGAAAGTCATCGTTTTTTTTTGTATATTTTCTTTGTTGATTTTGAATTTTATTTCATTTTGTTTTGTTTTTACCCTTTAGCGTTGTGCTTATGAGCATGTAATATTATATATACCTAGTTAGGCATATCTTGCCGAACGGGTTTAATATATTCGTTTTGTTAGCTGTGATCTATTGGTGGCAGCGTTTAAATTGACTTTGCTTAATAGACTTATGGGAAAGCAGAAATGGCGATTAGCTAAGCTATTTAATAATTGCTTAGGCGCTGGACTTTTATTAAATAGACCTAGGGGACATATAAACTCAAAAAAGTCTTATGAATATTGAAGGTATTCAAAAAAGGTGTCAATATGATTAATGACCTAATTGAAAGGTTTATCTATTCCTATGTTCTGTTCAAAATTTAAGTTTACGTTTATAACACAAGTTTTAAACCAAATACAAGAACATAAGACGATTATTTTGTGTGGAATTGATTATGAAGTATATAAATATTAATTTTTATCTAGTTGTGCTATATGACTATATCTTTCATTTCAACTGCTCGCGTTCAAAAGAAAAATTTTACAAAGAAAATCTTTGAATCTATGCGAATAAATTATATATATTTTAATATATATAATAGGAAAATTATATATTATGTGAAAAAAATCACTATACATTCTGAAATATACATTTTCGATGAAGAATTATTTTTGTTTTAGGGCTGAAAAACAAAAATCCAATATTTTGATCTACAAATTTTTGTTGGGTGATTTATAAAGTAAAATCGTAGAAAATGTTTTTGATAATTTCGACAAATTCTGTTTTCTTTTAAATTCTTAATTTTGACAAGACAATAGCAATACCCTATGATAAAGACATAATTTTATAGCAAACTATTTAATATTAAATTTGCCAAAAAACTTTTGAATTGAATTTGGGCAATTTTCGCATAACCCATTTTGAGAAGTTAGACAAAAACCAGTCAAAAATTGATAATAACTGCTGTATATACATATAGTAAGGTCTATTATGTAATGGCTTGGGCCATAGCTTACCTTGTGGCTTGGGAACATTCCGTTTGAGCTGCATCCATTTGTACGTTGGAATGTTGGCCGCGTGATTTGGCGATTTTGATTGTGAGCTCGCTTGGTGCGCGGAGTTCGCTGCCGACGCCGACGCCGACGCTGTCGATGATGAGGTGGAGCTACCAGGCGATGTGACGCCACTGCCGCGCTGATGCCGGGCCATGGCCATGCCATTGGGTGATATCGAATGTTGGGGCACCACCTGAGCCTGCGAGCTGCCAGCCTGTTGCTGCTGCTGCTGCTGCTGCTGTTGTTGCTGCTGCTGTTGCTGGTGTGCCTGCTGCTGCTGTGCGCTGCTGGTTAAGCTGGCCAGATGGCCATGACTGAGACTGTGATGCAAGTGGGCGTGCGGATAGTCCATGGCAATGCCCGCGTCCAGCGCATAGCCGCCGCCCATATGCTGATGATGATGCCACATTTGCGGCGGCGACTGTTGCTGCATCATCGGATCCGGTTCGTCCAGCAGCATGCCCGGCGGCGGCGGTGCCGCATAGCCGGCATGCAGCACCGCTGCATATTTCTCCTCCATTTGACCGCCATAGCCAACATGTGGCTGCGTCTGCGCCACTCCAGGCGAGTACAGGCAGTCCAGGTTCGTGTACATCATGCCATTCTCGGAGCTAATAATGGGCGCATGCGCATCCATTGCTGTCTGCTGCTGTTGTTGTTGCTGTTGCTGTTGCTGTTGTTGTTGCGTCGCATTGGCCGCTGTTATTGGCGAATTGGTGGCAGGTGGCGGCACCGTTGCCACAGCCGCTGTGGCATAGTAAGAGTGTACGGAATCGGTCTCGTAGTAGGAGTCGGCCGGCGAGTGGCTCGTGGGATGCAGTGGAGTGCTGTTGGGCGCCGCCACAGCCGCCGTGGTGGTTATGCCGTACTCCGCCGCACTGGGACTGAACAGATGCGAGTGCGGATAGAGTTGCTGTTGCTGTTGCTGCTGCTGCGTGGCAAGTGGATGTTGCAGCTGGTGCTGTGCTGGCGGTGGCGTTAGCTGTTGCTGCTGCTGATAGTAGTTGGGCGAGTTGCTGTCGTAGCCATTGTAGGCCAGTTGCTGATGCTGCTGCACTTGCTGCTGCAATTGTTGCTGCTGCTGCTGCTGTTGTTGCTGCAGCTGTTGTTGCTGCTGCTGCTGCTGTTGCTGGTGATGGTGGTGGGTCGGGGAGGGAAAATAGTTGCTGCCATACCCATCATAGGCACTGGCCGTAGCATGTGGATGATGATGCGGATGGTTGCCGTACATGCTGCTAACGTCCATCATATTGTCTGCCAAAAACTGCACTCCACAAATTTTATTGCCTAAAACAAGTGGGAAAATTTGCCTAAAGTTGGGTCTAAGGTAAGCTAGGGTTTCAATTTGTATTGCCTAAAGTATTTGGACCATTTTAGGGTTTGATTTTAGTCAAAGAGTGCTTAAAAAGAACGTACAATATTAGAAATATATTACCTAAATTTTAGGGTGTTTGATTGATAGTCTTAATTTTGAATCAGCTGTAATTGCTAACATAAACTCGGATTCTTTACTTTGTAGCTAGCTTTCAGTTAAAAATTTTAAATATTAAGGTACATAAAGCGTTGTTTAGCTTTGATTTGATTGAAATATATTTGATCTATATATTGTAAATGCCACTTTTTAATAGTCTAGACTGTCAAGTAAAATATTTGCTGGATAACAGTTTATTTAATGTAAATGAATGAATAATATAACTACTCGTGCGCCTTTAGTAATTCAATATTTAAGATTCTTAGTACAGCCTAACTGTTTAATATATAGCCTTGCTTGATATAAGCCAAAAAATGGATCTTACGTCTCAATAGTACCAAGAAAAATATAATATTATAATTTATAAGAAATCGTAGTCCCCTCTCGGGCGCCAATGGTAAAAATTATTTTAAATAGTTATTCCATTTTCAGGTTTGGTAACAACTAAAAAATAGCTTAGAAGTGCCTAAAAGATTAGATAATATATTGCTGAAATTTAAATTTCAAATTGTTTAAAATAAACCCTGCTCGGGCGCGTGCAATAAGAACTAAAATTTAAATATTTATAATTTAAATAATAATTACAAAAATGTTTAGCTGGCTATGCCGTAAAATGGTCAATACTTGGGCAATATTTCTATAATCATTTCTAAAATTATTGCTTTAGGCAATATTTCGTTTATTATTACACAAACTAACTTTTTGCAAATTAAGAATTTTGTTGAGTGTGCCAACAGTTTGTCAAAACAGAGGCCGTGCTCCAGCACTTGAATAAATTAATATAGATTTAATTATAAGCACGCAATTTTCGTTTGATATTCAATACACTTTGGCACACTGACATTAACAGTTAGCAGAAACACGCCATAACAGTTTCAGATTCAGTTTCAATTTCAATTTGCTGTTCCGACGGTTACCGTATCTGTTTTTGTTTCCTTTTCTTTATGTGTCTACCACGCGACGCTACTCGAACTTCGTGCTGCATGCGCGCTAACCAAGTCGTGACTGATTGCTGCCGGGCCGGGCAGCCAACCCAGCGAACACACACAGACGTGCTGAATGCCTAAAGGCCACGCCCCGCGCAGCCAATGGCTGGCCATCTCGCTTGCACTGATGTACAGCGGCGACTGTTCGCTGCCTCTTGCTGTCTCGCTTATGCATATTCTTATCAGTGGACTCCGTCCGGCACGGGGGTTAGTCATTACCGGTTTTGGCAGTTCGCCTGTTTTCATTTAGGTTTACGTTTTTTTTTTTTCTGCCGGTCCCTGGGCAAATGCTGATATTAGAGTTACGCCCATGTTCATGTCTTATTTAACAGAAAGCGACGCACGTACACAACTATATACCTAAACATACATATATGTATGTGTGTACATATATATTTGATTTTTTTTCTTTTTGCTACTTTTTGGCACGTTTTGTTATTTGTGTTTTCGCACCTACACGCAGCCAAAACTCCCAAATGTATTCACTCTGCAGGTAGTGGCCAAAAATTTGGTCAACCAAGCTCGACTGCAGCTGTCAATCGTCATCATCAGATACACAGATATATATATACATATACATATATGACAGGCCCATCTATGGCTGCTTTGGAATTTTAAATCGCCGTCTCGTCTCGTCTGTGGCTCAGTGGGATGCAATTCGTAGGCGCCCCCTACGAGTCTGTCACACTGCCCAGATAGAGATACAACATTCAGATATCTTTATGCCCCGAAACCGGCATTGCACCTTTCACGCACAATGCATCATCTTTGGCTGCCTGTCGGTTCCTCCTGTCTGTCTGGAAAACTTTTGTGTTTTGTTGTTGTTTTTTTCCCTCTCTTGGTTTTTTTTTTTTTGTACAAGTTGATTGACATTTTCACAAGTTTTTGTCGTGTACTCATAGTTGGCGGTTTGCTTGGCCGTGCCCAATTCCAAAACCCAATCCCAATCCCAAACGCAATCCCATAACAGAATCCACTTCCCATTCCCATTGCGAACAATCTACTTTGAGCTGTTGCACAGCCTCGTCCTTTTGGGTCTTTGCCCAGCGCTCCAAGGTGATTTGTTATATTTTCGGACAGCAGCAATTAATAGTAACAGGATGTGTGTGTGTTTTTTATATGTTCAGCTTCCAGGTGTACCCAATTCCACTGTGCCACACGGCAAGTGAAAATATTACACCTAGACATTCGCATAGGTGGACGAGTTTTGTATTGGTTGGAGAAATATTGGGCCTCATATGGCTTATGAGAAAGTTTAAATATTGATTTTGATATGGATACTTTTTCTTTTTATATTACCTGGTTAGATTTTTGTCAAAACTCATATTTATTTAAGATCTATTAAAAGCGAAGCTCTCTTTGAATTACTTTGCTAGATATATTTAGGCTTGTAAAGTCTTTCATAAAACAATAACATATACTTAGATAATTATGTAACTAATTGATATTTTTTTGTTATATTTATTTTTTGTTGAAATTGATTAAATTTTTTAAGCTATTAAAAAAAAATAGTTTAAATTGTGTCTCCATTTCAGATCAGTTTTAGTTTAAGGGAATTCTTTTAGATTTATTTTTTGTATTTTTTTAATTGTAGTTCAGTATTGTACAATTTGTTATAAGTATAGGATTTACACCAAATATATTTTAAATAACAACGGCCACAAATTAGACAACTGTAAATAAATTCATTGGCTTGGAATGCGAAAGCGGATCCTTCTAGTTGCGTTGCCAGAACAGGGTTCCGCAGACTCTTATCCAAGGACCACCCCTGTAGTACATAAATTTTTTTAATCTACTATAAAATACTCTAATTATCTTTCATTTAGAACGTTTGAAATATATCTTTATTTTACTCTCATTTCTTTACTTCACACTCAAATTTTGAAGACTATGCTTTCATTTAAATATGGGGCACTTAAATATTGCGGGAGTTTTTCAAACTATGATTTAGGGTTATGGAATATAAAGTAATTCCGATTAAAGTTTAAATATATTTTATATTTATTTCGTATTTAAAATTTAGGTTTTTATATCTTTTTATGTTAAATAAGCAAGTGTTTAATTTTAACAATAATTATAATATATTTGTATAGCATTGACGAAATGAAAAGCCGTTTCTTTACTCTAAATAACATTTTGGGATATGTATTTATATTTGATATATTTGACTTATACGAGTAATAAATATACTTTTCACTAGGAGAGCTTAGAGTTTACTTTTATCCTTACTTGAAGTATTTACGATAGGCTTAATTTTACTAACATGGGAATTAAATTATTATACTTAGTGGAATGGGGTGTCCCCAAACTGGTCACATGTAAGCCACATAATTAAAGTCTGCAAGTACTATTGACACCGTCGGAAGTATGACATGTAGATTTGACGGGAGCTTTCGTAGGCGTCAATGGTCAGGCGACAATCGACTGATATTTCGTCTAAACGCATTACAATTTTACCCAAAAAAAATCAACTGACCAAAACTCTTGACGCCAGTGAGGGAGGGGGCCGCCAGCCATGTGGCTGACACCTCGTTACAAAGCGACTTTGAAAGTTGCTGTAACTTCCAATGGCAGCTGCCCGCGTATCCGACCCGGGCTGGAGACGTGACGAGTAACAGTAACAGGCGTAATTGGCGCTGCACAAATTGATGGATTGCCTGGCGCCGACTGTCACAGCTCCGAGTCCGAGTCCGAGTCCGCGTCCGATTCCGAGTCTGTCGTATTCGGCGGCCTTTTGTAGTTTTCTTTTGTATACTTTTGGGTAAATCGATATTTGTGCCATTTTTTGTGCACCTTTTGACTGTTGTGTCTCTGTAATGATTAATTAATTGTACGCACTTATCAGGTTTTACTGTACCCAATTGCCTGTTGCATTGGTCGACGCCAAAGCAGCCGCAGCCTGTCGCCAAAATGTTAACTGGGCTTTAACTGAGCCTCGGATAATTGAATATGTAATTACATGTTGGCCAGACGTCCTCATTGCTTTAATTAATATGATTTTAAGCTTATTATTGGTCAACATATTTTAAATTGGAACATAAATTCATCACAAGTAATGCGTTTTAAAGTGCAGCAAAAGAGTCTATTTTCTATGCATAAGTAGACGTGGCTATTCGTAATGATTGATAGATTAAATTGCATTTTTAACCTATTTAACACCATAGCTCTGATATTTCATTAATGGCAGAGATTTAACTACTCGCAAGATTTTGTACTTCTAAGTTTATATTCTCATTTTTTTTTTAGAAATTTTGCTAATGCAAAATTTTATTTAATTTTTGACTATGAAAGGCACGAATAATTAATATTATAAATTTTAATAAAACTTTCATATCATATTAACATCATCAGATAAACTCCCCGTAGTCTATTAATTAATTATGAAGCCGTTGCAAAGCCTTGAACTTCTCAAGGACCCGAAAAACTGAACACCCTAATATTGGAATGAGAGTCGACAAATTAGCTGAAATTATACCACAAGCACGAATGTCATGGAAAAGTGCGTCAGAAGGCGAATTGGTTGACTGTTATTTTCTAGTAAAACCAACGAAATTCTTATTGAATTGGGGTGCCAAGTTTTAATAGATATACTTAAGATTGTAATATCTTTAAAAAGTGTTTTGAAAATACTGAGATTATTAATATTTGTACTTTAGATTACAATTTCTTTCTTTCTAGCTTAAGAAACTATATAAAATTCAAATTATAAAATGATTATTATAAAATTGTTTAAAGCCAATTATATATACAAAGATATGTTGGCTAACAACTTGATATAAGTGTCCCATAAAAATATAAAACTACTAAAATAGTTTTTATTAAATTAAATCAATATGTACTCGTACATGTTAGCTATATGTCGGTGCAATAGGTATAAAACAGTAACGTTATCTTATCGCATTTTGCAAAATGGTTGTTTATCGAATTACTTGTGCCCTAGGCAATGAAATTTTACCCTTTGCAGTTAGACGTATATGACAAATACTGGGCTTAACATGCGTTGCAAGTCGAAAATAAAATGTAAAAGCACTTTATAATCTTATGAATTTTCTAAAATTTCTCTATCTATCGCATGACACAAATCTACTTATTTAGTGATTACAGTGTTTACAATGTGAATGAATTCCGAATGACCTTGGCTTATTGTAATGCAAATATATGCAAAGCTACCAGCCAAGTTTTAAATAATGTCATCGACTTTATTGTGCGGCCGACTCTCGAGTTTCTTTCATTTTGCACGCGGATAAAGTTAGAGCGAGACAACTAGAGGCACCGCTCTTATCCGCTGCTCAAGTGTAGCAGACCAATGGGATTGCAGATGGCGTAGCAGAGGCTACGATTGGGCTCCAGCACAACCCCTGTTTGCCCTGTTTCAGGCCTTGACACGCTCGGGACAGCTGCACGGCAGGGACAATAATGATATCCCATATGTCCTTTGCCTGCAGTTAAGTCTTCAGTTGCCAAATTTGTACAGATGCCAACCGGGGACAAAGAGAACGTGTTGTTCTACAAATTGAATAAACGGATATAAAAATGTTGCAAATATGGCGGTGTATATAAAATGTGGAATAATTTGGCGGGGCAACTTTAATTTATGCGGGGTAGATCTAAATATCTGTAAGCAAAATGTCTAGATGTTTAAGAATGGAGTAAATACAACAATAATATAAGGAGAATGAGGGTAAGTTCTGTGAAAACTACTAGAATACGTCCGTTGAGTAACGAATTCAAATTAATTTCCATGTGAATATGAAATTAAATAAAAATGTGAATTTATTTAGTTGTAAGCGTCAAGTGTGAATAGATTTGTGATTCTGTCTAAGAACAGCCAATGAGAAAAGCTTATAATATACATACATATACAAAACTTGTTTATTAAATAGCAAAAGTTGAATGCTTAGATGAAAAAATAAGTTTATATATTTTTAAATGATTATTTTCTGTCTGTCGCCTCTGTCTGTCTGAATTTAAAAACGTATATGGTCCGGAAAAACCCAAGCATATTTATAATTAATAACATGTTACCTGAAATAGTTAGAAATAAATAAATTAAAATATTTGCACTCGTTCAGAGAAGAAAAAGCAGCAGCTCAGCAGTTCAAGGCGTACATTAGGCTATTTATATATATTACACATTATATAATGTGTGTAATATAATATATAACTAGTTGTAAAATATTTTATAGTTCACTTTTTATATTCGTTCACGAAATGGAAAGAGTATATTGTGTTTGTGCAATGTCCGTCGTCCTGTGCGTCTAAACTGTGATCGAGTATTGCGCGGTCGGTTACACCTGACTACGTTTTTACTTGTTTTCTTTAACTCTTCGTTTTTCAATATTTGAAGTTTCTGTTAGCGCCATCTATTAGAAACATTTCAAGTATAAAAATGTATAGTATACTTTTAGGCACAACAAAATTCTATTAACGTCGAATTCGGGCTTTCGAAAGGGCTTGAGACATCTGAAATAAATCTCTTCTTGTTTAAGATGAGTAGTTAAGATGTTTGATGGTTAAGAAAACTGATCCTCGTTTAACGTGGATTTATTAAAATTATTAAGAAACACGGGAGGTTTTCTCGACTAAATATAAATTATGATTGCATACTTACATGGGCACAGCTAAGAATATAGAATTATGCAATTATGTTTTAACAAAAATTAAAGTTGATATTAATGATTATTCAAATTATATAATAACCTTTAAATATCAGATAAAAGAAAACAACTCAGTTTAATGAAATAATTTATGTAATAACTTTACCCTAAACTTGTAAATTTACTGAATTAACGCAAAGTGATTTTCTGCAATTCAAATTTCAATTTTTTTGGCTACACATTCATTACCGAGGTGACAGGAGCCACTTTTTTCACGGTTGCCTCGATCCACAAGACAATTACACGACCAGACTATGCCAGAAACCTGTCGATGGTTGATAAACTCGTTGAGATCGTCTCCAATTAGGCGCAAGTCTGGAGGTCCGCGTGTGCAGGTATCATCATGACCTTGTCATGTTAAGGCAGTTAACAGGACAGGTAACTGGTATTGGGCCACTTCACTGTGGCATTGGGCTAGTGTACCAATAACCTGGCCTATATAAGGGCTCTGACGAACTGAGGAGCACTTGTGTCAGCTCAGCAATCGACAGGACAATACGTTCAAAATAAAACTATACTCTACTTAAAACGCAGCTATGTTGAATAAGGTAAGAGGGATTTTTTGTTTGATTTGAAATCTTCCCACATCCAATTTTCCATTTCTCCAAATAGGTTATTTTATTTGCCTGCTTTGCGCTGGCCAGCGCTGGACTGCTGCCCGGTAAATCGGTGGGCAGCGAGGACACGTTCGATGCACATCCTCGCTACTCCTTTGGCTACGATGTGCAGGACGAGGTCAGTGGCGATGTCAAGTCACAGCAGGAGACTCGCGACGGCAACTCGGTGCAGGGCCAATACTCACTGAACGATGCGGATGGCTATCGTCGGATTGTCGACTACACGGCCGATGCGGAGCGTGGCTTCAGCGCCGTGGTGCGACGTGAGCCACTAAATGTCGCGGCACCAGTTGCCAAAAAGCTGAAAGCAGCCGCTGTACTCGCACCCAAGTTGCAGCCCGTTCAGCCCGTGCTTGTTAGAAGCTATGCCGCACCCACATTGATCCACCACCACGCGCCGGTGGCACATGTCGTGCACGCCGCCCCCGCACCCACCATTGTGGCCCATCACGTGCCGGCCCTGTTGAAATCGCCAATACATGTCGCCCATCCGCAAACCGTTTCGTATGTCTTCCAACACTAGAGAGGGAGCGAGAGAGAGACCGAAGTCTGATGTCATACATATAGATTATAACGATATTTTTTTGTTATGTTTTTAAATAAACCTGATATGTCTACGGATTGAAAAGAAAATATTCCTGTGTGTGCTCAATAAATAGTTACTCAGTTATAATCGCTTTTATTTGTTTCCATTGATCCTTTTTCTCCTCACCATATTTAAATATATGTTCCAACTATAAATACAAGTTATGTAACCCATATAAACAAGATAAATATCCGAAGTAAATATCTTAGCTATATATACTAGATATAAGCCTAATTAAAAATTCTTGCTATTTAATTAATTTACTTAATTTTTATTCTGTCGACTTTTGCCGCCAAAAATTTTTGATTGGACTTGCCAATATATTTGGTTTCCTTTTTTTATATTTTTATTGATAAATTTTCTCAAGTTTATATTTTAATATATATTACAGAATGATTGGATATATCAGCAAAAAATTAGTTAGTATAAATAGTATAAATAAAAAGTTTTAATATTGTTAGTTAAGACCATAACAAACTATACAAAGTTTATTTTAGTACAAATCAAACACCTACAATTTTCTATTGAATACTAATTTTTTAAAAAGTGCCATTCGTAATATTTTTAAAGATACAATCTGTCTTAGAAAAATTTTAAAAATATAAAAACCTTTTATTTTTAGAATTTACCATTTGAATAGTTAAAATCCTGTTAAAGCGTAGATTTTTGACATATTTCCTATACATTTTGTCAAAATTCAAACCTCACTAAGAACTTTAATGAGCGTTAAATAAATAAATATGCGTCTTTGTTCGTTTACTTAAAAAAAACTTACGCAATTCTGAGGTTAGATTTTTTAAAAATTAAAGAGTGAAGTCTACAACGGAAGTTTATAAGGTGGAGACAAAGAAAACACGAGCATTTCAAATCCAATTAGAGCTCAAATGGAGCTTCGATGTCTAATAAATGTTTAAGGTCGCGTTTGGAGGGGGGCACAAAAGGTGCCATTTGGAGCAGGTAAAAAGACAAGTGTGTGTGTGTGTGAGTGTGTGTGCATGCAAGTGCACGGCAGTCAATTTGAAAAACCGTTGTTATGCATTTGCGCATGCGCTGCATACGTTATTATTCCATAATGGAACCGAGTGTGCGGGATGTGTGTGGTGTGTGGTGTGTGTGTGCCTGGTGTGCGCGCTTTTCGAAAGCGAAAACAAATGAGCGCTCGCATCGATTTAGTGGCTCGTAGTGCACGACGTTTCAGTATGCGACTTCTGAGTATCTGAGGCCAATATTAATTCGGCTCGAGTGCGTCCAATTCAATCAAGAAGGCATTATGCCTTTATAGCTGTTGTTGTTGTTGCTGTTGTTGTTATTTTTGGTTGTTGTTGTCATCGTCATTGCTGCTGTTGCTTTTGTCACTTGTGCGCTTAGCCTTGGTTAATAATGTGCTTGGGCCGATCGGCAGCCCGCCTTCTCCTCGAACCTCCACCTACACCTCCACCTCCAACTCCACCTCCACCCCCACCTACCGCATGGCTTCTAGTCTGGCTCGTCTGGTATTTTAGTATTGGTATTTTGTATTTTGTATTTTGGTATTGTCGCCGGCGTTTTGTGACGCAAGTGCACGCATTTGGTTACGGATTCGGGCACATCGCCTCGAGCGCGGTATAAAAGCCCCAGTTGGACACCGTTCAAATCAGTTCAAAACCAATTACGGTATCTAGAGCAACCCAAGCAAACACCCAAAAAAAAAAAAACTCTAAAAACAATGGCATTCAAAGTAAGCCAACCCTTATAAAAAATAATCCCAAAAAAATATATGTTTATAAATTACGCTTTAAAGGATTAACCAATCGTGTCCTGGCACCTGTGCCAAGTGTAAATAGTGTATCTAAAATGTGTGTGTGTGTGTGTGTTTCGTCTACTTGCAGTTCACCATTCTCTTCGCCGCCTGCATCGCCGTGGCCAGCGCTGGTGTCGTTCCCGTTGCCGCACCCTTGGCCGCCGTCGCCCAGGTTGAGGAATACGATCCCCATCCCCAGTACACCTATGGATACGATGTCAAGGATGCGCTCTCCGGCGATTCTAAGACCCAGGTGGAGACCCGCGACGGTGACATCGTCCAGGGCCAGTACTCGCTGAACGACGCCGATGGCTACCGTCGCATTGTGGACTACACCGCCGATTCCATCAACGGCTTCAATGCTGTCGTGCGTCGTGAGCCCCTCGTCGCCGCTGCGCCAGTCGTCGCTGCCCCCGCACCAATTGTGCGCGCCGCGCCCGTTGTCGCTGCCCCGGCACCAATTGTCCATGCCGCTCCCCTGTCGGCCGCTGCTCCCTTTGCCTATGCCGCTGCCCCGGCACCGATTCTGAAGGCCGCTCCTCTGGTCGCCGCCGGTCCAGCCTTCGTCAAGACCCAGTTCGCTTCGCCACTTATCTCGTACGCCTATTAGACGATCAAATAGGTGCTGCCCGACCTGATAATTGCCGTTAGTTGTTATTGAATAAAGAATGTGATGTCATAGAACAATTGCGTTGTTTGATCTTTAAAATCCTTTAGATATATATCTGGAGCTAACATCAACATGATATAGAATTTTTTTAGAAAGAATCTTGGAAACTTATCCTTAGTTTTTAATATGATATGATGTTTATATGTATGTTTTTTTAGGAAGAATCTAAAAAACTAAAAAAACAAAAAAAAAAATCATATCCTTATTCCTTTTTAAAGAAAGATTCTTAAATTTGGACTCAGATTCTTGAGTTCGGAATAATGATTTGGGAAACACTTTCAAAAAGCCATATCCTTATACAGCACTACGATATAATAGGGATGTTTTTTATAAATTCTTGTGTTCAGAATATTGGTAAAGTAAAGATATTTTTTAAAAATCATACCCATTTATTTTTATGACATATTACAATATATTATGGTTATTTTAGGAAGATTTTTGAGTTCAGAAATTTATATGGAATAAATCTTATATAATCCTTATAATAACCAAAAGCGAAGTTGATAATATTCTATACATAGTTTTTTTTTTGGTTTATATTTTATCTAGAATCTGTCCCAATAATATTATATGATTCTTAAAATATACATATATATTTTTTTAATTTTCTTGAATTTGAAATAAAGGTTTTGAAAAATACTTTTATATCGTAAAATTTCTTGATTGTTTTTTAAGGAACATAACATGATTTAGGAACTTGAAAGAAGCTCCTGACATAAGACTTTCTTAGGTTTACTAGTTCCATATAGTTGTTTACAAATACCCTAATAGTAAATTTCGTAAAAAATTCCAAAAGAAATTAAAAACCATTACATGCACAAAGCTTATTTTACTTTCCCTCTCCAGTGTCCACACATTTCAAGGTCGTCTTCGGCGCTGAACCACTTTAAACGGCCATTAAGTGCGACGCAAAGAACCAACTGAAAGCAAAGGCCACGAAAAAAAGCCGCCAAAAGCAAAACGAAATCGTGTAAAATGTAAACATTCGTATGATTCACGGCTGCGACTACGTGAGAAGACCAAAAATTCATTTAATGCTGGCCGAGAATGCGGCAGGCGGGCGAAACGGTAAAGTGGAGACTCCAAAATAATGTTTTCAGACTTGCAAGTGACTCGGGCTTTGTGTTGACCAACTTTTTAGCTGGCTTGTCATTAACAATGTTTTTATACCCTGAACGCATTGAAAATGTGTAAAAAGAGGGTATATTGATATATGTATATATAAATATGTAAAAAACTTAAAATGTAAAAGGAGATGTGTCTCCGATTCGTGTAAGTTCCATTGATTTATTGATAAACCACCGCGTTTTCCTTAAATCGATAAATATCGGTTTGTAGTCCTGGTATTATAATTTAATTTTAATTTTAACTTTTTGAATTTTCCACTTACAATCTTTTTTTAAGTTATATAAATTCAGTATATTGTAATATTTTAATATTTTATTTTTGTAGCACAATAAACCGATTTCCAAAATTTGTTTGACAGTGTAAAACGCATAAAGTTTTGTGCGCAGTGTTTGGTTTTTACGCACATTGTTGTAATCGCCTTGTGGTTTTATGGGCCAGGCCAAAGCAACGGTTTGTGGCTGTAATTGGAATTGGTCTGCTACGAATTCAGTTGTTTTTTTGTCTTTTTTATTTACTGCTACTTCTACTGCCACTGCTACTGTTGTGGGTACTCGTACTTCTGGCTAAAGCTGGGAATGGGCGCGAGGCACGAACTTGTCATCGGGCAGCTACGGACAACATCGAGCGCTGCACACGAGGTAATTAACAATAAAACCTGACTTTGACCTTAACACTCGAAATCGCTGGTCACTTGTCGCCAGCTGCCGCTGGAGGACAAACAGGCGGCGGCCGCGTCGGCCTATGCCTTGGCATATTTGGATGTTGTGTGGAAAAGATGTTAAGGTAAAAGTCCAAGAGCTGCGACCTGTTCATATCTGCGTGCCGCTATCTGAGCGATAAGACAATGGCACCGATTTAAGACAATAATGCAATGTAAATCATTCTGCGGCACATTCGAACACTCAGCGAAAATAATCAAGTAGTATTTATATCAAATGAAAATGTCAAAATGCATTTAATTTTAATCAAAAAACTTTTTTATATAAAGCTCTTTATATTGGTTTCAAAATTCGTAAATATTTGACTCAATTACAGAAGCATTTCACACTTATTTTAAGCATAAAAAGTATATTGAACTTTATTTAAAAGTTGTTCTATTTATTTGTATAAAATTAATTTTAAATTTTGGAATTGCAAATAATTCTTGCTTGATTTTTAAAAACAACTTGTATCCAATCTGAGAAATGTTGAACTTCGCATAAGAATTTTTACACTTATTTCAAGCATGAAAATTGTTGCAATAAGTACTTGAAATTTAACTTTATTCAATTTTAATTTTAAAATCAAGAATTATTCTTAAATTAATTTAAGACTATTTATGACCGTCATATTAGATTTAAGAATATTTTTTTTCTCTAAGTGTAGCATTGGGCGTTGCATTTGGCGAAAGGCCCTAAAACCAAAATCTCTGACCTTAACTTGTTTCCTGGCCAACATATTAAATATTGAGTATAATGCATGTGCATTACATATGCTTACTTATGCTTACGTTCCTGTTATATATATTCAATATATACTCAATACGTCCGCATCAATTTGCGGTGATTGGTGTAAATGTAAATGGCATCGGGCAGATGCTTAATGTGGGCTGAATAATTCGCTTTAATGAGTTGGGAGCGTGCAATCTGCGTCAGGTGCTGTCAGAAATTGATTTAAAGTATATATTGGTGGTGTACTATCGGGTAAGAGGCATCTGCGATATCTTTCAGTTGCCATAATTGAGATGTAAATTGGTGTTGTGTACGTGATTTTTTGAAATGTTTTTTATTTTTGTTTTTTGGTTTTTGGGGATATTCCAAAATACATGCTAAAGAGGCTGAGGCTCTATTGCGCAATATGCTGGTTAAAGCTGATAAATAGCTTGGATAATGTAAGTGAGCTTTCTAAAATATCTATTGAAAAACAGATATAAATATATTTTGATTTAATTTTTTTTATAATTTTCCACTAAAAAAAATTTAAAAGTTAAAAGTAAAATTTGTTTTTTATAATAAAAACTTGGTTATATGTGCTTAGAAGTATTCAACAATTTATTCAATTTAAGGACATGGCTTTTAACAAAATCGAATGTCTGATGCTAGCCACTTAGTGGTGCTGGTGGTAGGCAACGGGCAGTGGTGCGGCAGCAACGGCAACGGGGGCAGCCACAGTCTTGACCACGGTCTTCACATGATCGACGGGCACACGGTTGACCACAGCGTTGAAGCCGTTGATGGGATCGGAGGTGTACTGGACGATGCGCTTGTAGCCATCGGCATCGATCAGAGAGTACTCGCCATGGACCACATCGCCATCGCGCTCCTCCACCTGGCTCTTGGAGTCGCCGGAGAGCGCGTCCTGCACATCGTAGGCGAACTTGTACTGCGGATGGGGATCGTACTCGTCGTCGTGCTTGGCCAGCACAGGCTGGGCATGGGCCACAGCCACCGGGGCGTGGGCATAGGCGACAGCCGGGGCGGGCGCGGCATGGTAGACCTGCTGGACGGGCAGGATGCCGGCGCTGACGGCGGCAACGAGCGCAAGGATGGCAAAGAACTGCAAGGATACGTGTATGTAATCAAGGATAAGGCGAATAAGCTGTGCAGGGCAGAGAGCGCTTACCTGGAAGGCCATGGCGAGTGAGCTTGGGGGCTTGGCGAATAAAATCCGAATAGTGGTGCGAAAGCAGAGAAGCTGTGGAATGATTTGCAGACTGCACACCACTCGGTTTTATACTCCAACTGTAACTCGCAAAATTGAAATAATTTTAATTGTCATTATTATTTATATTTTTTTTTTTGGCATTTACACAATAAAGTTTTTTGTCACTCGTATTTATTTTTTTGTTGATTTATCGACTGCGAGCGAGGTAATTACGAATGGAGATACATATAGTATTTATTTATGCAATAACTGCGACATGTAAATGTGTGCAGATTAGTGTCATAGGTAAGTGGTGGCCAAAACACAACCACACAGCAACCACAGCAACATACAACCACACAACCACACCTTCTCCAATTGCTGCTGTTTGACCGCGGGCAGTTTGTGTCTTTGGCGCTTTCACAATTTCACCTTGAGGTCGATATCGAATTAAATGCATATATGTATATGTGTAAAATTTTATTGGCAGACCCTACAAGCTGGGTGGCATATGGTTAAATTATATGTATAGTAAATATTGTTAATATATTTATTAATTTTTCTATATTTAAAAATCGTGCGCGCTTAAAAAACAAAATATTATCAAATAAAAATACTTCATTTTTCACTTGAACGTATGTCTTATAACAGAAATTTTAAATTTAAATAATGTGATATTTTTGTTTGTTATTTGAAACATACAAAAATTATTTTATCACCAACGAGGATCCGGGTTTCGTATCTCACCGTTTATCTTAGCCGAAGTCCATAGCAGCCTATTCAAATTATTTAGGCTGATAGTATATATCTATCCTAGTCTGAAAATAAAATTAGTAATCAAATAATTACAATAATCATTATAACCAAGTTTACTTATTTCAATCATTGAGATGCTTTGCAATATATCTTTGCGGGCTCTTTACTATTTATTTACATTCCAATAATGAGCCCTTTTTGAACGAATTTTTTCAAATGTATTCCTTTTATGTAATCTGATTGAAATATAACAAAAAAGAAAAAACAATTCTTTTTTTTTTATGACAATTATATTTAGTTTTAGATACATAGTCAGGACAAGTGAAATCAGGTCAAATGCAGAACATATTTACAAGTTCCTCACGGCATAGGCGGGCGCTGTGTACCGCAGTGGAGCAGCAATTGCGAGTGGTGCAGAGCGGACAATGGGCGCTGCAACGGCAACGGGAGCAGAGCGGATGAGGGGAGCGCTGACGGCAACGGGAGCAGAGCGGACGAGGGGCGCGGCGACGGCAACGGGCGCAGCCTTAACCAGAGGCTCAGCGACCGCAACGATGGGTTCACGTCGCACCACCGCGTTGAAACCGTTGATGGAGTCGGCGGTGTAGGTGACGGTGCGCCTAAAGCCATCGGCATCGATCAGGGAGTATTCGCCGCGAACGACATCGCCGTCGCGCTCCTCCACGTGTCCCTTGGAGTCGCCGGAGAGGGTGTCCTGCACATCGTAGCTGTACGAGTACTGGGGATGCGGATCGACCTCCTCCAGTTCAACGGTCTTGGCCAGAACGGGTGCGGGTGCCACGGCAAGGGGCGCCACAGTTCTCAGCACGGCTGCCTGGGCAACGGCGAGCATGGCCAATGCGAATGCAATCTGTGGATGGGGGTTGAGAAGAGTTAGTTCTGTATCCTGGGGTAATCCATAGACTTCGCTCTACCTTGTAAGCCATTTCGTTGGGATTTGGTTGGAGGATTACGTGGTGCTGTCTGAAGCAGAAGCTGAACACTGAATGTCTGGCCAAGTGCTGGCCATAATGTTATATAGTCAACTCGGTGACATTGATGACACCTAATTGGAATTCATTTTTGGCGGTCCGCAGCCCCGCGCTGCTATTGAAAGTGCATTTGTGGGAGGCAAGGGGTGCTGCACGGCGGAGTCAAAGCTAGTCACGTATAATTGTCACGTACGTTCTTCAGTTCTCCAGGTCGAACAGTCGACCGTTCAAATGGGAATCTTTAATTAAAAACCCATACTGCATATTATTATTTTGATATGCTGCTCTTCGCCTACGCCTCTTGGCATTTACAGTTATTGCACAAATCCATTTAAAATATATGGTGTGCGAATAATCGAAAACAATTTTCGGTTTCGAAAAATATGCGAATTGACTTATAATTGAATGTTGAATTAATAATATTTTTAAATGAAAATAAAAGGTTTTTGAATAAAACGACAATTTGAGTTAATTTTTTTGCTAAAATTATTGTTATAAATTTTATTAACCAATTTTTTATATTATACATTTTTTTTTATTAAATAAGTTTATATTACACAATAAAAGCACTTAGGATTGACATTATTTATTTTAAATTTAATGTCTGTTAAAATTACTGTTCTTGTTCATATTTGCAATAAAATAATGAAATATTTAAAAAATTGGTCTTTGGCGTAAGCACATTAAACATAAAATAATATAAATCTTTTGAATTGCTCTTTTGGTATTTTTTCTAATTTTGCAAATAAATATATGTAATTTATGGAAAGACTTGATTGCGCAGACTCCATATTATCCATACTTTAAAATACAATACTTTATACCTACATTGAAACATAAAATATTTACAAGTAATTAGGCATCAGGTTTGTTTTTATTAATCCCTATTTCGCATTCGTAAAATCCATTTAAATCCATTTTGTTCGCAATATTGCAATCCAAACTTTCTCCTTTAAAAAGTTTGTACATAGTACTTTTTATTTAATTATTTTGAGTAGTTTTATTATGCCAATTAGTCATGCATTGCGCATGCATAAATACTTTTGTAGCATTGCATCTTTGTGCAGCTTCAAGCTACAAACTTGTTTCGGCACCCCCTCCCCAAATAATGGCATTTATTTAGATGACAACACAATAAGTGCACATATACTAACACATAAAAACACACACCGTGTACTCGCACTCGCTTTTAATGTTACATTTTCCACACATATTTAGCATAAGTGAATTGCACTAATTACGCGACTTCGGCCACGAAGAGGCAGCCCCGATTCGTCAGGTTGGCAGCTGGGTCGCTCTATATAAGCCCTCAGCGGACAGGCAGCAGCAACAGTCACAGTTCCATTCGCTCTCAGCCCTCAACAACAGCTCCAAATACCTCAGACGCAATGGCATTCAAGGTAAGTCTGCAAGACGTTGCTTGAAAACCATTGCGGTCTACAAATTTTGGCTATTTCTTTATCGTTTCCAGTTTGTCGCATTCTTCGCTCTGATCGCCGCCGCCAGCGCCGGCCTTCTGCCCGCCGGCCAGGTCTACCATGCCGCGCCTGCTGTGGCCACCTACGCCCACCCGGCTGCGCCCGTGGCCCAGCACGTGATCACCAAGCACGACGACGAGTACGATCCCCATCCTCAGTACAAGTTCGCCTACGATGTGCAGGATTCGCTCTCCGGCGACTCCAAGAGCCAGGTGGAGGAGCGCGACGGCGATGTCGTCCGCGGCGAGTACTCCCTGATCGATGCCGATGGCTACAAGCGCATCGTCCAGTACACCTCCGATCCCATCAACGGCTTCAACGCTGTGGTCAACCGTGAGCCCCTCGTCAAGGCCGTCGCCGCCGCCCACTATGCCGCCCCAGCTGTGGTCAAGACGGTTTCTCCGGTTGCCCACTACGCCGCCGCGCCCGCTGCTCACTATGCCTCGTATGCCGCCCCAGCTGTTGCCTACCATCATTAATTATGTTGTTGCTCGCGCCGATTTGTTATAGTTTTTAAATGGAAGAGTAAATGTTTAAAGTAATTTCAAAAAACATGATTTTCAATTGCCAAGCAGGATACGTGGCTTTTTTTTGTTTAGAGTTGCGTTCCAAATATCATTAGCCGATTATGCCCACACGGCCCGTTGAATTGCTTTCAGCCAAAGCCGCAACTGTTGCCAATTAAATTTGGTGCGACATTGAAATACCAAAGTCAAGTAAGGTTTTCAATTACGACTCCATTCGTTACACTCCCCAAGCGAGCGCCATGAAAATGAACTAATCCCATCAACGGGCCATGTATCAATACTTATGGCGGTGTCTGTGGCTATCTCTGTGATTTCAATCTTCACCTTAGTAAACATATCTTATCTGTGGTTGTTTTAAAACCGTTGGCTGGCACCCAACTTTATTCCGGTTGCTATTATTTTTTGTTTTAATCAAAGTCAATTGTTTGACACCTTGTTGCCGGCTTCGGCAATTCCAATTCCGTTCCAAACATGACTCGCTCTATTTTACTGTAACTGGTTTGGCACTGGCCAAACACACGTCAGATCAAAAGTTCTATTACGGCTTTTTATGGTTGCATAATTGTTAAGTAATGGGTTCGAATTTTTCTTTTAATTATTTCGAATTCTCTTTAAATGTATATAGAAAAGCATTTTAAATTGGCACATAAAAGTTAGGTCCGCTTAATTTAATTAAAACTGAAAGTGTGTTTGGATTAATAACATTTATTTTATATGCTATACATGTACATATATAACAACATAATTTTATATGTAGAAATAAGTTTCAGTTAGTAAATCTTACTAAAGATAATTATTTTTGGTACCTTAATTAAATTTGAAAAAATCTAAATAATGTATTTGAGTTCAGTTTGAAATTTGTAAGAAAAATCGCACTGTTAGCTTAAATATCAATTTCAATATTTTTAAATTAGCTAAAATCATTTAATAGAGAGAAAACAGAAATCATGAACTTATTTGCTTTATTCTTTAGTACTGCAGAAAGCAGCGCTAACAACCTAGTTGATCTAGACTTTGTCGGCTGTCAGCTAGAGCTGGAGATTCCTAAATAAAATAACTGAATCCATAGACAATTTGTTATTCTTTTTTTTTCTTTTTATTATATATGTATTTATATACATATGTGTGAACAAAATGGTGTTAAGATACTTACTTTAAAGCCAGATCAGGCGCTCTTAAAATAGTAAAAAAAAATGTTGAGGTGCTTTTTGGTCTTAGCCTGTGAAATAAAAATTTTCCCAATTAGGGATTTAACTTAAATAGAATTTAAAAAAATGTAAACGCAAATTTGATTTAATGGTAAACGAATAATGGTTATTTATTTAAACTTGGCAAGTTGATTTGCAAATCAGTTTCAGTCAACACATTTAACAAAATGGCATTTAGTAGTGATGAGCCACATGGACGGCTGGGGCGGCATAGCTGGTGTAAGCCGGAGCAACGGCCTTCACAACTGTGGGGGCGGCATAGTGGGCCACCTGAGCTGGGGCGGCATAGGTAGCGTAAGCCGGAGCCACCGTCTTGACCACAGCTGGAGCGGCATAGTGAGCGACAGCGGGGGCGGCATAGTGGGCGGCGGCGACGGCCTTGACGAGGGGCTCACGGTTGACGACCGCGTTGAAGCCGTTGATGGGATCGGCGGTGTACTGGACGGTGCGCTTGTAGCCATCGGCATCGATCAGGGAGTACTCGCCGCGGACGACATCGCCGTCGCGCTCCTCCACCTGGCTCTTGGAGTCGCCGGAGAGCGAATCCTGCACATCGTAGGCGAACTTGTACTGAGGATGGGGATCGTACTCGTCGTCGTGCTTGGTGATCACGTGCTGGGCCACGGGCGCAGCCGGGTGGGCGTAGGTGGCCACAGCGGGCGCGGCATGGTAAACCTGGCCGGCGGGCAGGAGGCCGGCGCTGGCGGCGGCGATCAGAGCGAAGAGTGCGATGAACTGAAAAGGATTAGGGTATTGGATATTGGATTAGCTGCTGCAGTTGGCCAAGGGGCGCAATTGAGATGCGCATACCTTGAATGCCATTTTGAGGAGCTTGGTGTGTGACTGAAAGCGTGTGCTGTCGGATGGAGCGAAGTCTGCAGTATGATTAGAAATTGAGCAGACTGCGGTTTTTATAGAGCAAACGGCGTTTGGGGCATGGGCAAGTGCATGTTCGAGGTTGTGCGTTTGCTGCGGCTGCTCGTTATTATTAAGCAAATTACACACAAACTCCGCTCGAAACAAAGAGGAGCGAAAGGCCGGGCAGCGCCGGGCTGAGCATTGAGTGCAGGGCGAACGCAAT
The DNA here is from genome assembly GCA_035041545.1 of Drosophila colorata. Taxonomy (NCBI): domain Eukaryota; kingdom Metazoa; phylum Arthropoda; class Insecta; order Diptera; family Drosophilidae; genus Drosophila; species Drosophila colorata. The sequence continues at coordinate 10,497,570 of JAWNLD010000680.1, forward strand.
ACGTTGAGCGTTTTTTTTTTTGTGAGGAATGTGGAGCAAATTGGGTCTTGTCTGGCAATCGGACATACTATTGCTCAGTGCCCATGGACGCAGAAACCGTCGAGGTTCCGGACTCAGATCTGCCCCAAGCCATCGAGCACGAGTACGCGGCCAAAATCTGCCCGCGGCTATTTGACATTCAATTTGTGTGCGCGACATTACAATTGCAAAAAAAATAAAAAATAAAAAAAAAACAGCCATTGTTGCTACCGGATACTTTTGGCATGCCAAACCGGTTAGCTCAAATGCGAAAAAAACACACATTTAAACATATGTATATATACAACTACATAGTGCTAAACTAAATAAATTACAGATTGCGCACATTCACAAGTGTTTGCTCTGATTGTTGACTCTCATGTTAAATGCCCAGCAGGAAAATAAAATAAAATTAAATCAAGTAAAATAAAAAAAGAAGTTTGACACTTTTTATTCTTGAGCCAATTAGATAAAGCTTGACACCTGTTGGAATTAATTAGTAATCTGTTCTTATATTATTGTTATTTATGGTGTTTCTTTCTTTCATTGGGTTTTTTGACTGATCTTGACTTTGTTTTGGCTACTTTGCTTTAAGAATTCATTAATTGGGACTTGGGCTCTTTATTTTACCGAAATTATCTCCTGTTAGGCAGATAAGCTTCCCGCGAAATCTGCTTGGCTTTATTTATGCTTTTTAATTATAATTTCGAAGCTTTAATATTTCTGCTCAGCATATATTATTACGACAAAAAAAAATCCTGCAAATTGTTTTTAAAAATTTTATTGCATGCTAATATCTTCATAATAATAAAATGCAATGTTATATATCAAGAGTATATTATTAACCACTTTAATTAAACTTTTATTACATCTTAACTATCGATTGGGATATATAAATATATTAAGAAATCATTAAAAAGGAATTCATTAAGTTTTCATTTCAATTTAATTTTATTGCTTCATATTAACATGCATTTATCTTAAGATAATGGCATTAGTTGTTACGATATATATATTTTTACTATTAACTATGTTATTACTAAGCACTTTTATTATTTATGAATTAAGACAATATGTAAAAATATTGTTTCCTTAAATTTTAGATCAAAATATTCATGACGTTTTACCATAGGATGTTAAAACGAATGTAAAAGAGCGTGGCGAAGCGATCTGGATTAGTAAATTAAGCCTGCGTTTTGTGTTAAATAAATTATTATAATAAATAAGTAATTAAATCAAATTATAAATTATTAAACATATTGAATATTTAATTGCACATATTATTTTAAGCAACTTTTTAAATAGAATACAAAATTTATATAAATAAATAATGTATACAAAATATATAAATAACAAAAATAACTATTGATCTTTTATAAAAAACTTCAATTCAGATTACCGATAAATACTCCCATATGTATAAAATATGATAGTTTAGATATAAAATAAATTGCCACACATAATTTCGATGCAATAATCAATTTTAATAAAATATGTACAATAGAACTATTTAACAGGGCCTACAGATCTAGATATGTTTAGCAATGGAAGCGTGGAATGGAGGATGCAATAATACTTTCGTCGGCGCACGTCACAGCTCTAATGATGGTAATAGTCGTGGGCATCGTGGGTGGCTGGGGCAGGAGTCTCATAGGTGGCATATTGCTCCTGGTGCTGCTGCTGCTGCTGTTGCTCGTGCTCGTGGTGCACATTGTAGCTGGGAGCGGCAGCAGCATAGGTGGGTGCAGCATAGGCGGGAGCAGCATACGCAACCGGTGCCTTTAGCACGGCCGTTGGAGCCGCATGATTATACTGCACGGGCGCGGCGGCAACTAGTTTGTGGTGTGTGTGCGCCAAGGGCTCGCGATGGACGACAGCATTGAAGCCGTTGACAGAGTCGGCGGTGTATTTCACGGTGCGACGGAAGCCATCAGCATCGTCCAAGGAGTACTCGCCCTGCACCACATCGCCGTCACGGGACTCCACTTGGCTCTTGGAGTCGCCGGACACCGCATCCTGCACATCGTAGGCAAAGTTGTACTTGGGATGAGGATCATCGGGATAGACCTCATGGGCGTGGGCGTGGCCGTGAATGTCGTGCGGCTTCTGGTAGATCACATGCTGCTGCTGGGGCACCGCGGCATGATAAAGCTGGGGCTGCTCATGATGCTCCACAGGAATAAGGCCAGCCGAGACGGCGGCGACGAGAGAGACCAGTGCAAGGAACTGCAGAAAGAAAGGAAGCGCTTTGTTGATCGAAAACTGCTTTACGCCGGGCTTCATTGGACTCACCTTGAATGCCATTTTGCTTGGATTATGAGTGTTTGATTTGGGCAGTGAGCTGTGGTCGCTGTGTACTCCTCCTGTCGAAGTCCGTGCTTTGAATAATAATTGACCGACCATTGCATTTGTATTTATAGACGAATTTTGTGCGGTGGCCACCAGGGCCAGAGCTTCGGTCACCATTGTTTCTGGCATTTCTTTCACTTTTTCGTAAGTTTTACAAAAATAATTTGAATTTTTAATTCATTTGCATGTCTCTCTTTGAATGGGTTTTTTTTCCTCGTTTATTATTATTTTTTTTTTTTTGTGGGTGCCAAACGGGTTGGCGCTCGATCAATTGGAGATTTGCACCCACGAGTCACACCCATTTGGCCAAGTTGCTCTCGCACCGTTGCCATTGTTATGAATGGAAGACGGACGAACGGTACGAAATAGCCGGCAAACAAAGCGAAAAAAAAAAAAAATATCGCAGCAAACAAAAGACTTAGGCGAGCAACTTGGCTTTGATAGATGCCGGGATCGGGGTCGGGTTGGGTCTTGCGGCGAAGTCAAGTCATGTAAGTAACCCAATAAAGACCACTTGATCGATGCCAGCATTGCACTTGACACACACACACACACCCCCCACTAGCTGTCCGGCGTTCGCACTGCAATGACCTAAAAAACTATTAATATATTAGGAAAAAAAACTGGCTACTCACCAATACTACGTGTACCCATGGGCCATGTCCAAAACTCTCAGCTTGTTGTCGGACATGTAATGTCTGAGCTTTCAGGTTGAAGCTTTTTCGTTATTTCATATTGTGGCATAAGTGCTCAATCATGCCACAACAAGCCTACACACACGCACACACACAAATACATATATGTTAGTCTACATAAACGGAATGACTCAAGTCTTTGCAAAATGATGTAAGGCTAAGCAGGTCTCTATTCAATTTAAAAGAATTTCATTTAAGGTAATTTCTTGTAGAGAAATGAAAATTTTTTTTATTTTTTTTTAATTTTATTTTTTTTTAGATATTTTCCATTTGCTAATTTAAAACAATTGCTACACTAGAATTATTATAAATAAAATATGTCTTAAGCGAACTCTGATTGATTTGTACATTAATGTACTTAATTGTTTTTTATTTAGTTCATCGACTCAATAAAATGATCATTAAAAACTTTTGTTAAAAAAACATTAAAATGTTAAATCAATTTAAAACGATAAAAGACATTTTTAAATCTTTATAATTTATTCAATTTTTGTTATTCGAATAAAATATCAATTTTTCATTTATAGTACAATATAAAACTAAATTTCGTATAAGGTTTTATATATAATTTATTTATTTGTATAAAATTACCCGGAGCTAGAAAGTACAACATATTGTTGGATATGAAAAAAAGTCTCTAAAAAGTCTAACATTTTAATGAAATAATTTTAATATATTTACTTAAAGGATCATAATTTAATTATTGCTACAATATTCGGAACTCATCCAAAACAGTTTATCGGGTTTTGTTTTTCAGTTTTCAGTTTTTCAATAAACATTAATTAAATCAAAACAATATTAATAAGTTTTCATGAACCATTAATAACGAAATAGCCAAATGACTAAAGTTCAAGTAGACGTTTCAAGTACTTCCAAGAATTCGTTGACCCGACAGACTTTCATTTTCAGTTTCAATTCATTTAATTTAAACGCTCCTCGCCCTGTTTGCTGATAATCAAAAAAGAATAATTAAAAGTCGGATTTATGTGCGAGAAAGGTTCAATCCCATAACTCAACCTCTGTGCAAACACTAAGAACATTTGATCTCTTTGACTTTGTCTGACGTGTGTCTGGCGTCTGGCCAGTGGCAAACCAGTTCCAATAAAATAGAGCGCGTCATGTTCGCAACGGAATGGGAAATGCCGGAGCCGGCAACAATTTGCTAAATATAAATGTACCTCAAAATACCAACCGGAATCACAATTTAAGAATGGATCGATATATGTGTAAGCATATATCTCCGATGAATTCCCCGTGATAGCCACAGTCTCTGTTGCATTGTTCGCTGATAGTTAATTTGATTAGTTAATTTTCATGGCAATTGTCTGGGAAGTGTAACAAATGGAGCCGTAATTGAAAACTTTACTTGACTTTGGAATTTCAATGTCGCACCGAATTTAATTGGCAACAGTTGCGGCTGAAAGCAAATTGCGTCAGTGTGTGGCTGATAATCGGTTAATGATATTTTAAAATTGAGTGCCACAATTTTGGCACATATCCTGTTAGAACTGATAGTTGGCAACAGAATCAACGAATTGTATCTCAAGAATGAAGTGTAACTAAAAATATAGCTTCTTTATCTGATCTGATCATTGATCAATGAATAGGCAAAGAGTTAATAAATTTCATGTATGCATTATTTTATTGTTAATGTCAATAAATAAATGTACAGTCAAATGAACAACGATTCTATATACGAACAAAAACAAGGATTCAATAGTTTAGTGGTAGGCGACGGCCGGTGCGGAGTAGGTGGCGTAGTGGGCAGCGGGGGCAGCATAGTGGGCCACCTGAGCGGGGGCAGCATAATGGGCAACCTGAGCTGGAGCGGCATAATGGGCAACCTGAGCTGGAGCGGCGTAGTGGGCAACTGGAGCAACGGTCTTGACGACAGCTGGGGCGGCATACTGGACAGCTGGGGCGGCATAGTGGGCCACCTGAGCAGGGGCAGCATAGGTGGAGTAAGCGGGAGCGACAGTCTTGACCACGGCTGGGGCGGCATAGTGAGCGACAGCGGGGGCGGCATAGTGGGCGGCGGCGACGGCCTTGACGAGGGGCTCACGGTTGACGACCGCGTTGAAGCCGTTGATGGGATCGGCGGTGTACTGGACGGTGCGCTTGTAGCCATCGGCATCCACCAGCGAGTACTCGCCACGGACGACGTCTCCGTCGCGCTCCTCGACCTGGCCCTTGGAGTCGCCGGTCAGCTTGTCATCGACTCCGTAGGAGAAGCGGTACTGGGGATGGGGATCGTAGGTCTCGTCGGACTTGACCACCACCTTCTGGGCCACGGCCAGGGGGGCTCCGTAGGTGGCAACTGGAGCAGCTGCGTGGTAGGCCTCGGGCACGTAACCAGCGCTGGCCACGGCGACGAGGGCGAGTGCGAAAACAAACTGGAAAGCGGCGAGATAATCCATTAATACCCACATGTATCTGAGTATCCGTTGTGCAGCGGGGGTACTCACCTTGAATGCCATGTTGCTGCTTTTGGGACTGGGCTGGGTTCTTTACAGAAGCGAGAGCAAATGTCGAATGATACTGCTTCTGGGCGAGTGTTGGTATTTATAGTCGGTCGCAGAGTTTTCACTGATAGCCGCTTTGATTATGTCTGCATAGCGGTAATCGTAAGGTGCTTAACGGTGGCCTTCTGCATATCATGTTCGAAATTAGCGCAGTCACCGCGGCAGCCAGCGGTTATCGAAGAGATTGTCAAGCTGCTCAGCGGCGGCAACAGCAGCAGCAGCAGCAGCAGCAGCAACAGCAGCAGCAGCAGCAACAGCAGCCACAGCAGCAACTGCAGTCGTAAAGAGTAAATTATTTAGAAAGGATTTGGGTTTTCCTTTTCGAGAAGTCCACACGTACAGGCAAATTGCGCATTTCAAGCAAATTACAGCTGCTTATGAAAGAGATTATAAAGTTCATAATTGAAATAATATCAGCAGGGAATTGTGGGCGTAGGGATACAGTATAGGCACATAAAGTAGCTATGCCCTTGAACTTAGTCTGTACATTCTAAAAATTGAACGCCTATTATCATGATGTCCATATGTCCATCTGATGTTTTGACATGTTCATTATCTTTTTTACACTGAAGAAAAATAAAAAAGCATTTTCCCAAAACAAGTTTTACATGTCATGTGCTACAATTAAAATTGTAAATTTTGTTTATATATAAAAAGTTAAAACAATATATGACAAAACGATTTTTTAATAGGATTTTATTTGTAATGAATATTTGAATAATATATATATATTTATATAAATATAGATATTATTAAATATATAAATATATATATATATATATATATATATATTTACGCAATTTAGCCACTTATGATTATCTTTTACTATATACAATTTTATTTATATACAAGGATTAAGCTAATAAATAAATTGTCAAAACGAAACTTTAAAATAAAATTTCATTATATTAATGCCCTTTAAATCTGGGTGATAAAGAATCTATCAAGGTATTGATAGTATTGTGAAAAAACATTTATTTCATCCAATTGGATTATGGGCTCCAATAAGCAACTATATTCTGTTAAGATTTTTCTACCTATAATGCTCCAACCTTTTTTTCTCTTTTATTCCAGCTTTCAATAAGGGGAAAATTCAATTATTTCAGCTTTTATGTTTTAATTGAAACTGTCAACAATTTATTCATCACCTATCTCAGAGCTATAGCTTATAAAAAACGATGCTTTTCATTATATAATAAAAATGACAAAAATATTTTATATCCAAAAAAAAAAAACCGTTAAGCTTTCCTAAATCTACATATCCGCCGGGCACGTGTTCTATTCCCATTCCCTGCGATCTTTCTCTTTTTGGCTATGCTTCTCGCTGATCTAAACATGATTAGTTGCACACCCACAGTACTTACCTTCGAGCAGGAAGTACCAGTAATCGCCAGCCAACAATCAACGGCCGAAACATTAAATTTTTGCTGTCACCATGAAAATAAAACGCTCACTCGCAGCAGCGCGGCGACGTCGCCGATTTGCTATATAAGTTGAGGCTTACGCCCAGAAATGTATCATTCGCAGATCAAGTTCACTTCTGTAAAGAACCCAGCCCAGTCCCAAAAGCAGCAACATGGCATTCAAGGTGAGTACCCCCGCTGCACAATGGATACTCAGATACATGTGTGTATTAATGGATTATCTCGCCGCTTTCCAGTTTGTTTTCGCACTCGCCCTCGTCGCCGTGGCCAGCGCTGGTTACGTGCCCGAGGCCTACCACGCAGCTGCTCCAGTTGCCACCTACGGAGCCCCCCTGGCCGTGGCCCAGAAGGTGGTGGTCAAGTCCGACGAGACCTACGATCCCCATCCCCAGTACCGCTTCTCCTACGGAGTCGATGACAAGCTGACCGGCGACTCCAAGGGCCAGGTCGAGGAGCGCGACGGAGACGTCGTCCGTGGCGAGTACTCGCTGGTGGATGCCGATGGCTACAAGCGCACCGTCCAGTACACCGCCGATCCCATCAACGGCTTCAACGCGGTCGTCAACCGTGAGCCCCTCGTCAAGGCCGTCGCCGCCGCCCACTATGCCGCCCCCGCTGTCGCTCACTATGCCGCCCCAGCTGTGGTCAAGACTGTCGCTCCCGCTTACTCCACCTATGCTGCCCCTGCTCAGGTGGCCCACTATGCCGCCCCAGCTGTCCAGTATGCCGCCCCAGCTGTCGTCAAGACCGTTGCTCCAGTTGCCCACTACGCCGCTCCAGCTCAGGTTGCCCATTATGCCGCTCCAGCTCAGGTTGCCCATTATGCTGCCCCCGCTCAGGTGGCCCACTACGCCGCCCCAGCTGTGGTCAAGACTGTCGCTCCCGCTTACTCCACCTATGCTGCCCCCGCTCAGGTGGCCCACTATGCCGCTCCCGCTGCCCACTACGCTGCCCCCGCTGCCCACTACGCCACCTACTCCGCACCGGCCGTCGCCTACCACCACTAAACTGTTGAATACTTGTTTTTGTTCGTATGTAGAATCGTTGCTCATATTACTGTACATTTATTTATTGACATTTACAATAAAATAATGCATACATGTATGTAAAAATATCTTGAAAACTACATGAAATGGATTTTGATTTAAATTGAGGAATATTTGATATATATGTTAAATATATATTAAAATATTTGAAGATGAAGAAAAGAGTTACATTTATTTTAAATTATAATCTTTGGACCTTAAGTTACGTATGGACTGGAAATTGAAACCAAACTAATTTTGTTGTATTTCTCGAAGAATCTTATTGGCTTATTTAAACATTGGAAATTATTTTATTCCAATTATGATGATAATTCTCGACCAAAAATATATATATAAAATATATTTTCGTACATATAATTATTAATTCTTTATTATAAAAAAAGTTTATATTTTACAGCTGAAAATTAAAAAATATTTTAAAATATTTCTTCATCTATTGAACTGTATAAATCGTCGTTGGCCAGTACTCGCTTTTAAAGAAAGATTTATTAATGGAATTTATGTGTTCACATCCCTTGGGTGCTCTTTGAGCAATCACATCGCAAATTCGAATAAGCAATAATATTTATATGAATGCCATTTACCTGGGCCGGCGATTCCAATTGCAGTTGTTGATAATTGGTAAGGTCGTTCACATTTTGCGCACTATTATCCTGTTTTTGCTGCCTGCTTTTTGTGCGTGTAAGGAGTTCATAACTTGTTTGCCAGAACAACGGAAAAAGTTCACAGACATTAAAAGCATAAAAGGATTTGGCATTTGTAGTATCCGCCGTGCTGCAGATTCATGTCCAGCAGTCTGGCGGCCGCAGGACTTTTGTTTGCAATTGAATTGCCTTAAGGATGCTTCGTGCCGCAGCTTCGCTTTCACTCGCCTCGCGAGTGCAACGAACTGTGTCCTGCCTTAAGTATGATCCTCTGGTCCGTCAGTCTGTCTGCAGACTGAAATTCAAAATTCTGGCCAGCCAGGCAGGGTGAGGTAGGGTACGGCATATTTGCATATGTATGTGTAAGCGTTTGAAGGACCGGCAGGACGCAGCTTTGCAATCCTGGGGGTCATGACTTCAATTTTCAAATGATAAATAGCAGCGCCTACAAAGGGCGATTCTGTTGAAATAAATTACCACAATTATGGTGGAACTAAGTAGAACGGCAAAACAGCACAAAACTCTAGTTTCCCACAATTAAAAACAATTGCGCGGATTCTAGATGCGGTAAAACTAAAACAGATAACTTCTTGCACCTGTTGTTTACTTCCCGAAAAAGAACTATTCTGTTGGGGTGCACCAAGGTCGAGGTGTTGCAGGACGAGCTAGCCAACTGCTGCGTGTTGAGTTGGCAGAGCGAGGGAGAGAGAGAGAGAGAGGGAGAGAGAGCGAGAGAGAGGGGCGAGAGATTTGTGTTGCTGAATCTTAAATCGGACTAATCAAGTGGAAGATTGCACGTTTTGAGGTGCGCACACATCGATATATCGACTGTGCCCAGGCGAACCCTTCTCAACTTCATCATCATCATTATTATCATCTGCCGGCACCAAAAAAAAATATATATATATATATATATATGTCCAACAACAATGCGAACTGACAATGCAAGCAGACAAAATACAAAGAAAAAAACAATGAAAATTACAAAATAAAATGAAACAAGAAGGAACAGCTTTCTGGGATATGCCGACAATTATATACCCTTGCAGCCGAAAAAGAAAATATATATATATATATATATATATTGTGTTGTTTTTATGAAAAAATGTAATTTTTCATCGATCGTTTCTATTGCAGATTTATGATATTGTAATCCAATATGTAAGATGCATATTAAAGCTTGTTTATGTTTGGTTTGGTTAAGATATTTTGGAAAACAAAAAAGTTTTTCGTATAAAAATTACTTTTTTTTACCGTTGTTTTCAAATCAGCTAAATGATATAATGGTCCGATATTGATCAGATATTGCTCATATGTTAGGAGCATGGGGAGGCTCATATTTTCTGAGTTTATTTAAGATATTTAAAAAAACAAAAAAGGGTTTTCATAAGAAATTAATTTGTTGACCGATTTTTCCTATGACAGCTATACGATGGAGTGGTCCGAGTCCTTATAACTGAGATACTACGTAGTTTGCTTAAAAACTAACAGACTGGGCTCTTGATATTGATCAAGATTATATATACTCTATATAGAAGATAAGGCCTGCTTCAATGCGCTGCACATCCCGTCAGAAAAAGAAGGGTATAATAAAAGCACAAAATACAACAACAAGACTGAATTGAAAACCCGATCAAGTGAGCAGGAAAGGATCGCCAAGCAGCTAAACAGGCTTTCACAGCGACAAGCTCGTATAAATAGGACCGATCAGCTCCTGGCTGGCTCATTCAGTGTTTTGTGCTGAGTCCAAGAGGTTGGGCTCGGGGCCAGTGATCGTGCCAGGAACAGCAGCCACCGGATTCGGATTCGTGACGGCCGCGGGTTAACAGTGGACGCAGCGCAACGCAGAATGCAGTTCTATAAATTGTACTTAACACAATTGAAATAAATCAAAGCAAGTTTTAAATGGACATACTAACCGGCTATTTTTGTTTCTACTGCAGCGCACATCTGCTTCAGCTGCGCTCCACTCTCCACTCTCCACTCCATTGGAGGATGTGACCTTTGAGTGCCGGTCGTAGCGCCCATCCCTCAGAGCTTGGCACAGAACACCTACAACAACTTTCGGCATATATTTGGCTTCGCACATCTAAACAGCATCCAGCACCGGCAACCGAAGCACCTGACGATGACAATTGGCCGGCGTGCTTTGGCATTCGATTGTTAGCCCGGCCAATACGCCTGTTGGCACTCATCACAAGGCATTGAATCGCACGGACCCGTTGGAAGAACCACCCACTCCCCCCACCCAGCAAAACGCTCTTTTCGGCCCTTGAACCAAATTTACATTTGTGCTTAAGTTTAGGTGTAACCAATAAACAAAAAAATACTACAATAGGCTACCAATTTGCTCGTGTGTATTTACTTAACAACTTCGTTTAGGCCACAGTCATCAAGCTCAGTGGAAGCTTTTTTATGAGTTTGTATGCCCTATGAGATACCCTGGCATATAACAATTTTAAATCTGACATTTGCGCCGATTAGATATATCAGAAAGCTTGATCTAGATCCCTAAAAAATCTTTATTAGTTTAACAAATTTTTTTCTAAATCAAATAACTTGACGTTCATACTTACTGATTGATCAAATTCATTTCAGATGTGATTTTTATATAGCTGCTATTGATTAATTTTTTTAAACAGTATGCCAACTGTTGCACCTCCATTCTCCCCTCCAGATCCAGATCAAATTTTGAATATTTAGGACTTAAAAATAATTAACTGAGTAGATCCGTCTTTTTCACAAGTTTTGTTTTTTTTTATAAATTTTTTATAAATATGTAATAATAATTATATTACAAAACTAGGGAACCTCACATGGACTAAGAATATTTATGCATACGTGCAGATTTAATTACTTTATGCATGAATTACTCTATAAAATAATATTTAAATAAAATATGAATATATATGACTCTTCGCAGATTGAAATTAAAGGTCGATGAACCTCTCAACGTGTGCGTATATGTATATTAGGGGTAAAGTTATGCAAAGTTTAAAGTACTCTTTTTATAGCTCAATAATAATGAATTTAAAAAAGTATTTTTCAACTAATTAAGTGAGGTATTAAAACAATTAATAAATAAAATATAATTATATTTGCAATGTATATTAGCAATCTTTAGTTTTAATATTTCGACACTGGGGTATAAATATTAAAAAAAAAAGTATTTCCAATTTAAACTGTTACAAGGCAGACAAATTGGGGCTCCACTTTTCTGCCAGTGTAGTCAAACGAAATAGTTTAGCTAAATTAAAAACTCAGTGCGCGAATTGCGATTATAAAAATATGCATGAAAATGTTTTAATATACATATATACATATATTTCGTTATGATTGCTTTACACAAATGCCAAAGCAGCCGCATGTGAACAATAATTTATGTATATCAAGGTCAGAGGGGCCCCCACAAAAGCCTATGACTGGAACTTATGGATCAAAAGAAATAAACCACATTCATGCAGCCATGTGTGTGCGTGTGTGTGTGTGTGTGGTGCTGCCAAAAAGTAAGTTAACTGCAAACTGGTTTGTATTACTTTAATTGCTATTATTTCACTTGTTGGCCAGTTGCCTGTTGCCAGTTGCCAGTTGGCCGCACAGGGCCGTTAAGGCCTGGTTTGGTGTACTACATAGCTAACTAACTGCTCGAGTTGCCGGCACAGATGCGGACTTGGCTTATATTGAAATTTCCCATAAACATCAACAGCCGCACAGTTGGCTAAATGTTTGTAAATTTATTTTGTTACAAGCTCGCATATTTGTCAACGTCATCGTCGTCGTCATCGCGGGGCGTTGTTAACGTGGCTAACAAAACGGCAGCTCTTCAAATGTCTTAATGTTTAGTGCCAGCACACGGCGTTAATGGCCATTTATTGTAATTAACCAGCTCTAAATTCCAGTAAGTTTGCCTCGCTATCCGTCAGATACGAAATTCGGTTGAGATACAAATGCCAAAGCCAAAGCCAAATGCAAAGCTAAAGACTTGTTGACGTTTTGTTTGCCACCGAATCAATTTCTATACGTATTTCGATTTATTTTTTCCTTTTGGGAATTTCACAAGTCTAATTAATGTCTATGCAGCACTGACCTTAGCCAGTCCCAAGTCGTGCAGCTATTTTTATCTACTATTTTGCGCTCTCATTTCACAAAATATTTTGGCCCAGCATAAGCCCAAAGTGGAGTGTGCAATTATTTAATTAAATTATATTAAACAGGACACGCTTTTAGCTGGCCTGACAGTGACCGCTTGAAAAAAAAATAACGGAAACAAAAACAAAAAAATGAACTTGTATCCATTGGGGATACAAATGCGGACCCTACCACATGCATATTATTGGCCGGCAGACAGCAGACAGTTGTGACATTGTTTAGGTTTTAGCCGACACTCGACATAGACACGGTTACGGATATGGACAGCGTTACCGTTACTTCACCCAGGCAGCCAGCCAGCCAGCAGGCAATTTTCGACAAACACTCGGCCGGGTGATCAATCTTAAATTTTCACCGCTTCTGTCAGAATTGTGCGTAGTCGACGACAGGGGACTGGGATTGGGTTCTCGATACTGGCTGTGGACCTGGGCCTGGGACAGCATGTGGCATCCAAGTCCATGAAATGTTGACAGCAAATACCCAAAAATTCTGCTGGTTGACGAATGGGCGCAGTCGCAGTCCTTTGGGACACAAACTGCGACCAATGACCAAATGAAGCATAAATGTTCGCACTTCAAATTTCAATCAAGAATTTAAAATAATATTATAATGGAAATTTTCCATGTGTAGAGCAATGTATAAATAATATATCTTATTAAATTTACCAAAAATTTTGAAAAAGATTTTCCGACTAATAATATTTTTTGTAATACATATTGAAGCTTTATCTTTTAGAATTTTTTTAATATTTATTACAATTGGATTCTCTGACTAAACGTGTTTGTTGTGTTTACTGGAATATTATAATCTGGAATGCAAATATCTTTTTCTTTTTTATATTCAGCGACATAAAGTAGGTTTCACGATGCAATATTGAAACACATATTGTTAAACACTTATTTGTATTCAGAATACAATTGTTTTTTTTTGTTTAGCAAATTTTTATAATATTTCAATTGTATTTATTTGTGCCGATCTTCACAGAATATTTTTTTATTTTTTTACACAAAGTTTACCATTAAATTTTGTGTATATTAAATTTAAATATTCAACAATCAATATTTGTATTATATGTGTTTTGCTCACACATAAAAACAAACGAAGAGAATAATCCACAAAAGAATAATCTGCAAATTTAAACAGTTTTCGCAAAGTGTGATACCCCTGGATTAAAATCTTCCATGCACAAAAAAAAAATACATATCCTTAAAATCGTTGCTATTTGCTGAACATAATTCCACACTCTACACAGTTATGCATGCTAAGAGGCAAGCGGTATATGGGTTTAGTACCCTTCAACGCCCGAAACTCATCCATCATTAGTTGTCAGTCAGTTTTTCCCCTTTTTCTGTTAAGGCAAGAGCATAAATGTTTCTTTCTGAGGTGGGTATTGAAAGAGCAAAGAATTGTGCAGAAAATATTTGTGAACACCTTTCGATGATATTTTACATCTTCATCCTAAATAATGCAATTTTTGGATTACAACAACTTTTAGGTAATATTTATTCATTTATTTCATTCGTTCATTGTTTAGAGTCTAAATTGTCTTTAAAGTTAATTGTATTGGGGAATTTAGAACAACATACAAACATTACAAACATTGAATTAAATTGATTTTCATTTTGTCATTTATTTTGATTTTCATTAGAATACAATTTTTAAATAATAATATTACAATATTGGAAATTTTACTTGAATCGCCACGGATTCAATTGGATATTTCACATACGATTTGAGCTAACTTCGAATATTTACAAAACACAATAAGTGAAATTTTCTTAAGATTTTTGATTTTTGTATTCCATTTTTGTAGGATAGGATTTGGGATTTATTTAGTATACTTATGCTGAATTACTTTTGATTAGGACTGGTGGAAATTTACGGTAAAGTATTTTTAATTTTTACTAGCTATTTACAATTGTATTTTAAGTTGTGTTTTTTGTTTCTTTCGTTTATGAACAGAGAGAATTTAATTTTATGGTGTACTGGCTTTAAGCCAAATTTAAATTGTCCGAGTGGTTTTTAATTTTCAATGAAAGCTGCACCGTTCTTTGGAGAGCCTCAAACTAGATATTTCTGTCCCAAAGATGCTGAAGGGAGTCATAAATATATATATATGTATATATTTATATGTATTAATGCGTACTTCGTTTATCACTCTACCTACTTAGATACATATACATATACATGCATATAGCATAAGGACAGACATTTAAACATATTTACAGATATGTGCTTACACTGGACAGCTGAAGTTGGGTACACAAAATTACACTACACCGATGACATTGCAGTTTATTTACACTTCGACTACCAGAACTAACTCAGCTGATAATATTCCGGGGCAAAATCGTTGGCCAGGTTGCTCAGAAAATTAAAGTCCGACGAGCTGTTCGAGTTCTCCAGGCCGGTGATGGCGGCTGCAGCGCCGGCCACCGACCCACCAGTGTTGGCAAACGCCTGTATCTGCTGTCCCCCGGGTCCGGCGCCGTTCAACACGAAATTGGCATTCGCATTGTGGACATGCGAGGCCGGCGGCGGCGGCGCCCCAACCACTTGAACCGCAGCGACAGCTGCTGGATTGTGGTGTGCATGCAGATGGGGATGGGCCTGGGCCTGCATATGATGATGCGGATGGTGGGGATGGGCGTGTGTCGGCGCCACTGGCGGCTGTTGCTGACCGGGACCGGGCTCATAGTAGCTGCCGCCGCCACCAAAGTTGTTGTACCCATCGCAGTTCTCCATTTGCAGACCCAGCGCACTGTACGTTTCACCAGCTCCGATGTGATGCATGTGTCTGTGAAGGATGAAAATAATCGTTAAAGAATATTTTTTAAATTTTAAATTTGTTCGTTAAGTGTGCAGGAACTTGGCTAAGTGAGGAGCAATAAATTGCAACTTCGTCAAGTGTGGGTGTACTTGGTTAATTGAGGAGTAAAGTGAAGTTATTTTGTTTTTACGTGTTTCGTTAAGTGTGGAGCAATTTACTTTGATGTGGAGCGGAAGTAACGTAAAGTTATTTCGTCGGGTGTGGAGCAATGTTAAGTTAACTGCGTTGTGCCGAGCATGGTTGCATGGTTGCGCACCTCACTAACTAACGAACATGTTACATAGATGGCGCTTCACTGCTACTTACTGTTGGTGATTTAGAGGCGTTTGCTGCTGCTGGTGTTGTTGCTGCTGCTGCTGTTGTTGAAAGACAACCGATTGGTGTTGGTGTTGGAAATTCATGTTGTCGTAGTAGGCGCCGCCTGTCTGCGACTTGGGATCATAGAAGTTGCTCGGCCCGTTAATAGGTGGCGCCTCAAAGTCACCAACTGGATGGTGCTGCTGTTGGTGTTGCTGGTGGTTCATGTACGCGCTACCGCCATTGGTGTCGTTGTAGTTGTAGTAGAACTGCTGCTCGTGTTGGTGTTGCTGTTGACTGTTTTGATGGAAATTGGGATTGGCCGCATTGGCGTTTGGTTTGGGACTTAGATAATCGCCGTGCAGCGGTTGCTGCTGCTGCTGTTGCTTGTGCGGGTTGTGGTGCGGCGAGGCGGCGAATTCAATATCGTATTTGCCGTAATATTCCTGCGCCATTTGCTGCGGCGCCTGCAAACTTTTCGGATTCGGATTCGGATTGGGATAGTAACCGGGGCCCGGAAAATAACCAGCCGGACCAGCGGCGCTGCTGTGCTCGCTCAGCGGGGAGGCAATGGCAATGACATTCGCATTGGCGCTCTGATACCGCTTCTTGCCGACGGCCTTGACGGTGGGCGGATTCGTGGCAGCGGCGATGGCGGCGTCGGAGTCCCGCCGGAAACTGGCCAAGCTGGGACCCGCATCATAACCAAATGGCGATGCCTTGGATGACGTGGACACGGCCTCCTTTTTGATGACCTGACGAGGCAAATACATATAAATAAATATAACATAAATA
Organism: Drosophila colorata; assembly: GCA_035041545.1. Classification (NCBI taxonomy): domain Eukaryota; kingdom Metazoa; phylum Arthropoda; class Insecta; order Diptera; family Drosophilidae; genus Drosophila; species Drosophila colorata. The sequence goes on from JAWNLD010000680.1 coordinate 10,514,339, forward strand.
AGTTGGATTAAGAGCTCGATATTTACCTGGCTGTGGCCATCGTCTTTCTTCTTGACTTTGATGGGACTCTCGTCGATGTCTTCGTCCAGGCTGACGCTGGACGCGACGCTGGAATCGGCGCTGATCACATTCGAGGCGGAGACGGTGGTGCTGCCCATCAGATTGGACGAGATGCCCGTTTCCAGCGATGAATTCGGAGTAACTGTTATCGCATTGATAAATGAATTCATTTGATTGGCCAATTGGGATCAAAGCTGCAAACAAAACAACACTTACGACTTCCTGCACTGGGATTATTGTTTGTGGCGCTGGGCGTGTTGTTGTTGTGTCCTCGGGAATTGGACGTGGAGTCCGGTATATCGTCGGAGGGCAGCTCGCAACCTTGACACGATTTCTTCGAATTGGAGTCTGTGTGTTTCACGGGAACCAAAGTAAATCAGTCAAATTGATGATTTGTTTTTTATAAAGAAAACAAAAATCCAAAAAAACAAAAGAGCAAAAAGAAAAGAACCACATCCAGAACTAAAGCTGAAGACGGCACGAAAGGGGTTAGGTCTTAGTCGCGTGAGGAGACGGGAAACTCTCGAGTCTCGGCGAAATGCAAAAGTTGAGCCCTCCTCCATCTGACAATGATTGATAAGCTACAGCATATTCTACTCTTCTTCGGCGCAAACTGCCTCGAAAAGTAAAAGTGACCCGGGCTTGAGACAGCCGAGTGGTTCGCGGTAGAGTGGTTCGTGGTTCGTTCCATAATTTTTTTTTGTTTTTACATAATTTGTTCCGCTTTTAAAGTGACCTAAATTCAGAATACTTCTTGTAATTTGTGCGTGAGTTGGAATGAATTTAAGGGAAGCTGCCTGAAACGTGAAGTTCCGTGATAATAATACTAGTTTTGGGTATTTTGAAATTTCTTGCATAAAAGTCTAGTCAACCCTATTGAATATTTTGTATACAAATTTTATATTTATAAACTTTTGCAATTTAAAAGTTCAACTAAATTTAATTTCTTCGATGAAAACCTTTTTTTTTTTAAAGAAAAATAAATATTATAAAATATAAATATGAAGTTTGTTTTTTTAGTATTTCTTTTCAGTTTGTTTTGCTGTTAGCTCAATCCATTGAGACTCTTACATTTAATTAAATAATTCTTTTTTATCTAACGTGTCAAAAAATTGTAGAGAAAATTTTTGGAATTAAATTTTAAGCATATTTCTTATAGCCCTTTGCACTGTAATTACTTTGTAAAAGTTGAACAGATTTTAATGTATTGGTTTGTCTATTGATGTGCATTTAAATTTTTATTTGACTTCTTCCTTTAAAATATGCATTTTAATATTATCATCCTATTAATTTTTCTATAACAAATAAATAAAAAAATTATACTTTTGAAAATTATATTTGAATAATAATATTATTTTCTAAAATATAAAAGAAGTAGACTTTCTGTTTTCTAAAAACAATGTTTTTTAATAAAAAATATATATGTATAAAACATTTTTTAACCCCTTTTAACACTTCAGCATAAAGTTTAAAAAGGTAAAAAAAAAAAAGCTAAATAGATGTTTTATGGGAACTTTGCACTTACTACTATCGGATTGATCATCGTCACCTTTGAGGCTGTCCTTGTTATCCTCGTCGTCTGTTTTCGAGAGCGTTTGTCGCTTGTGTTTCATGCGACGATTTTGAAACCAAACTTTGACCTGAAAACCAACAGCAAAAGGCATCCAAAAATTGCATTATATAATTATACACAAAGTAGAGGTGTGAAACAGAGCAATTAAAGGTAGGAAAACAGCTCAGCCGGATCGCAGCCACTGTCAACCTTGGCGCGGTGCAATTTATCAGAAATAATGGAATTTTTCCACCTTGCACAAAACAGGTGAAGGGTGCTGAGGAGCAACCTGAAGAGCTGAGCTGCAGAGTGAGGTGGGGTCGGATGTGGAGTGGCACTCACCTGTCGCTCGGTCAGATCCAAGCTGGCTGCTATTTCAATTCTTCTTGGGCGGCATAAATATTTATTGAAATGGAATTCCTTCTCCAGCTCCAGCAGCTGCGTGTTTGTGTACGCGGTGCGCAGACGTCGGGGCAGGCCGTTTTCTGGAACGAATTCAGCTGCAATTGAAAATTGCATTTCTTGTTTGAGTCCGTGTGAGTAAATGTGAATTTGAACACAGCTCTCCGGCTTCTACAAGGCTAGCACCGGCGGAGCGCTCTCAACTAGCAAATTGCATACGCTGGAGTTCGAGTTCGAGGGGCGTAACCAACAACAACAACAACAACTGGCAGGAATCAAAGCTGATGCATTGCGACAACTTGAAGTATTGAGCAACTGCTGCAACTTCTCAGTTCCTGCGCTCCTTTCTTCTGGTTGTAATCAATCCATCAGCTCGTCACCGGCCATAACTAATTCAGCGCCGAGCCCAACTACAGCAACAACTTCCTGTCTTCCACCTAGTCGAATGTGGCTGCAGCTGATGTTGCTGCTGCTGCTGTTGCTGCTTGCTGCCACTGTGATGCGGGCAACGCATCTCGTTCGCAAGTTTTGTCGCTTCGCAGCTTCCAATCTCAATCTCAATCTCCATCTCAAGCGTTAAGTAATTAACAAAAATCTAATCAATCAATCTGTGAGGCGCGTGAGGCAACGCGGCATGCCACAGCACGACGCGACGTGTCGCGGCGGCACTTCAACTAGTTCAGCTACTGTTTCAGCTGCCTCTTCTTCTTCATGCGACTTTCCGCTTCTTCATCTTTTGGTTAGCTTCATTTGAATATTTATTTGGTGAGCATGTGAAAATGATAATTATGAAATACTTTGGGAAGTTACGAGATATGCTTTGAATGGCTTGCAAACGTTTTTTTTTTTAGTTCGGGAATTCGATTTCGTTAACATACAATATTCGGTATATTAATATAATTGTTGTAAAAATAAGTATTTGTTGTTATGTAAACTATCTGTATGATCTTTGGGCTAATGCATAGAAATTCTATTTAATTTAATTCTGATTAATCTACCATAATTCGCTTTTATAAGTAAACTTGGGAAGAATATTCTGTATAATTTTAAGGTTGAAAAGCAGAAATAATATTTGAAACTCTTTTCAATCACTGTTCTTGCATCTGTTGCAGTCGTAGCTATTCGGTATTTATAAGAACCCACCCCGGAAATATTTTTAATAATTAAGATCAATATTTCAGTTTAATATTTAACATAAAATTTTCAACAATTATTAAGTGTTTGGTTTCAGAGCTGATTTTGATATGTTAAAAACCAATTTAAAATCTGAAATATTTATTTCAAAATATAAAAAAAAATGCATTTTAAAATAAAGTTTATCAAAATTCCCATTATATTTGCCGTATAATTATAATATTAAGAATTTCAAATTTTTAAGTGAGCACAGCATACCTATTAATCATATATCACTTGCATATATACCCTATATAAAAAAAATAATAAAAAAAATCACCAGCTTTTGCTCGTTTACATTTTGACTGATGCAAATTTGTCATTTAGTCAGTCGAGAAAAATAATAAATTTTGCGTTTCGCATTAGAATATCATTCTGACATATTTTAGACAGACATTGACAAAATGTTACATTTTGAATTGTTTTATTACGGTTTATCTATCTTCAACAAGATCTTCATAACAACAAGATACTGGAAAAGTAAATATATTCGCTCGAAATGTGCTTGAATTTAAATATGTCGAAAAACAAAACTCACAAGTATCGTAAGGTGGCAAAAAAGTTAAATAATATATTCGCATATCATATTATGGGGCAAAGTGAGCATTTGATATTTTTGCGCACACCTTATTTGCATTGATGCGATGGAAATTTCGCCACGAAAAGGAAAATGTTTGCACGGGCATTTCCAGTTGAACGGAGCGGGGTCTCAATAGCCAGCCAAATGGCAGCCAGACATAGACACTGATTGAATTACAGATGCGAGTTCCTTCATCAATACTCGCAAAGCGGATGCCATAAACACCACCTGGTGGGGATGCCACACACAAATACCCACACACACACACACACACACCGACACACACGCGCACGCACACAACCCATTTCCCCAAATAGAAAGGCAAAAGGACAAACACAGGAACACATCGGAGTTAGTGGGCGTGGAAAGGTGGGCGTTGGCAGCAAGTAGCATGTTACAAGTACTTGCGAAAAGTGCCCAGATACGAGAGAGACGGAGAGTGAGAGAAAGAGAGCGTGTACGGTACGAAAAGCATAAATTTTGCACAAAAGTTGCAACCAAACTGTTTACGAGCAAAAGGCAAACAGAGGCGTGGGTGGAGAGGGGGTAGAGGGGAGGCAGCCGCCAGCGACCGAAACTGAAAAGTAAAGTGCACAAAAGCAGAAAATATGATTTCCTTTTTGGCGACGACGAGCAGAAAGATAATTTTCTAAACCAAACCGTACACACAGCGCAGAAGAGGAGCAGGCTGAGGGCAAGGGGCGACCGGGGGACGGTGGGTGGTTTGCGCTGTGCAAAGATTCGAGCAAAATGAAAGCAAGTTGGTTGCAATTTCTGCAGCCTGGTCAAAATGAAATCCTCGGCCCGACAGCTGGCGGGGCATTCAAGGTATCTGAAAATTACAAAATGAAATTTTCCGTGGTGTGGGTGGTGGGTGGTGGTTGCATTGGAAATGTCATCAGCATGGATGAAATGCCGGAAAAGTCAAAACGTAACGAAACTTATCAGCAACTACGTCGGATACTTTGTGCAGCAGCAGCAACCAAAAGATTTGCGCACTTGTGTTTTAAATCAGAGCCCATTTGGGCCAAATACGTATACGTATGCACATATATACATATATTTGCATGTTAGAGGCCACATGATATTAATTTTGCAGCTCGGAAGTGCTAGGCATGATTTACAGCACTTGAAATACACTTATTAACAGCGCCAAGAGCATAATTTACATGTTAACACTTAAACGCATTCGTTGCGACCCCTTCGGGTCCAGTTTGACCTTTTTTCGCTTGCACTTTGCCACCCCTCCCCGCCGCCGCCCGCCCCCCACCGCATGCTGCAGTCAACTATGTGCAAATTTATGTCTGCATTTTGGTTTTGGCGTACAAAAAAAAAAAACGAAAACGGCCACACTTAACGCATCTGCTGCCCCCGGGTCGACCCCGAAATTAAAATGAGCGTAAATTTTGCAACAATTGCAAAATGTTCGCAGCCGAACCCAAGGTAACCAACACTTGTAAGTTTTTTAGCTACACAGTGAGAAAACTCACACTATTTTTTGGATCTAGACCATTTGCTGAAGTTTAGGCAAGAAAATACTCATCAAATGTATTTATAAAGGAAAGTTATTTATAATTTTCATCGTTAGTAATTTAATCTTCAAATATATAGTATTAAAGTAACTGGAGATATTAAATATATTTAAGTGCCATATCTATGAAAAAAACTTAATTATATATTGTTGTATTTTTGAGCTTAGAACCTTTATGCAGGACCTGGGAGATATTTTAATCAAAGGCACATAAAGCAATTTGTTAAATTTGATATTTATTTATAAATATGATGAACTAGATCTTCAAAAAATATATCACCCTAGTTTTCGCCAATTCCTTTGATACAATAATTGTTTAGTATAATTTACACAAATACTACATTTAAAATAAATTTGAAAAATATTCAATGCGGTGCTGCCGCAGTTTTAACTCTTAATTTTTCTTACTTTAAATTTTCTAAAAAAAAAATAGACAGTAAGTCCTAAAAGTATTTATAATAATCTATAAAATAAATGAAAGTAAATAATTAAATACCATTTAGCACCATCTCAATTCTCTACTTTCTATGTTCACAGTGTATTTGGCTCATTTAAATCATTCTCAAGACCCATACCAAAGTCTGTGGCTTTTTACTGGGCAGCCCTTTTGGCCTTTCCTCTCTCTCGCCACGCTGCCAACTATGTGCATAAGTAAGCCGGGTCTTGGCTCTGGGCTTTGTGCTTAACCACTTACACATGTTAGTCCATAAGGATGCACATTACGAACATTTGTGGACACATGAATGGGACAGCGGTCAACAAGGTGGACACAATTTGTGGCAGGACCTTTGAACGCCGCCAGCCAAGAACAAACAAGATGACCAAAGGTGGACGCTAGCCAGCAACAAAAAGAGAATAAAAAAATGACCTCAATTTATCTTGTAAAATTTTGTGGGTCTCGCTAAAAATGGTCAATGAACAGGCACATTCTGTGGCTTGAAATATGTCTGCGCTTGTGGCTGCAAAACTTTAAAGGTTCAGGCTCAAAGTACTTACTAGAAATTGTTGGTAGATGGGAGCTGAGTACAGCCATGACAAATTCAATCAAAAAGCAACCCAGGCCAGCCTGACAATGGGGAGTGGCAAGTGCTGGAGCCAGCAGAAGGAGGAGGTTGCGGATAGAACGGATGTGCAGCTTACATGGACGGCTTCTCGGCTTGAGTTACAGCTACAGCTACTCCAAATGCCAAATGCTGCGATGCGATGTGATGCGAAGCGATGCAGTAAAAATGCTAAAGCTGACAACAAAAAGACACAGCTACAGCTACAGATACAGATACAGAACTGAAGCTCTGGTGTGGGTCGACAAACGTACGAATGCGCAGAGCTGCATCATTAATCATTCCAGCCAAGGAAGACAGCGGCCGAGACGGAGCTGTAGACGGAAAAGAAGGCGATGACGACGACGACGACGATGTAGTAGAAAAAGTCAATTTCTCATGAAAATATTTTGTATCTGTATCTATTTGCTATGCGTCTACAAAACTACAAAAAAGAGCAACAAAAAAATGGCATTTTAAACTGGAGCCGCAGTTGCGCGTATCTATTTTATTGGCTACTCGAATGGCATTTGAAGACTAACGTGGCTTAAAGCTTGTTGCGGGCATCTTGGCCAATCCGTGTGCACCACAGGGTGTCCGGCACTTGAGTGCCTGCTGATTAGCTGCCAGGCGGGAGACAGAGGCCAAGTTAAGTCGCAGATGAATGTCTTCAATCATTTAATTGTGCGCTTGATTGACATTCATGCGAAAAGTGTACAGAATTTGCTCTGGATTAGTTTTAATTAGCCTGGACGAAAGGGTTGAAAGCAACAAAATATTACGATTACGAGTGCGCCTTCGGGGGAAGGGGAGCAGTTCAAAGGGAATGCTTTTACCGAGCTGCCAGTTTCAAAAGATAAATTAGAGAAATATATTTAATGACTTTTCATGACCAGCAAATGTCAACAAACAGAACATTTACAGAGCAGTCACAACAACGACAACAATGATAACAAAACTATGCGCTGTGGATTGTTTATCTAAGCGTTAGGACCCTACTCCTTGTTGTTATTGTTGTTGTTGCTGTTGCGCCGGTAGGTGTGAAAATTGTTGATTAATGTTCTGTTTTCGAAATGTCATTGTTAAAACTGCATATTCAAAATGTTTGTGTGGACTTGGCTTCAAATTTAAAATAAATATTTTAGTATTTCAATAAGTGTTTATATTTAGTTTTGTTTATGAATTATTATCTGAATACAAATTTAACCGCAATATCTGAAATTTTATTACATATAATAACTTTTGTAACAAATTTTGACAACTAAGCTATTTAATTTCTGATTGACAGAGCTTTCAACAGAGCTTTCAGATTAAGATGCAACTTTAATGTGCTTTGAAAGCTGTCAGCAAAAAATGTAGTATGCTTCTTCAATAAAAACAAATTATTTACTATTATATATATACCATTTTTACTATAAAACCCCTTTTAATGGCACAGTAATATAATAATATACATTTTAAATGCTATAAAGATTATTTTATTTTGATATAAAATATATGAATCAAAAAATATATATTTATTTTTTCCAGACCATTAAAATCAAAAAACCATTAGGCTGTTTTTGGGAGAAAAAAGAAAAATGTGCTATCCGTTTAAATATGGTCACATGTTCCATATCATATTATTATTAAAAAAAATGATATTCAAATTTTAACTTACTTTGTAGCAACACACAACTACACACACACACACCTACAGATGCTCGTGCCAAATCGTCATTGAATCAAGTTAAATACTTTAAAGCGGCTCAAATTGAAAAACTTTCAACATGGCCTGCACAACTATGTATTGTATATATACAAGAGTCTGTTGAATTTGTATATAAAATATATTTTTCATATATTTCGTATATACAGATGCGCATGTGTCTAAAAAAGAAAGAAAGCAACATTTCGTCTCGTCTCGTCAGGGAAATATGAAAGCTGTTGGTAAACTTTTATGCAGCGCCTAAGCCCCCGGCCCACGGTCGTACCCCCTGCCCCTGGCCGTGTCTCCGGTCTGTCATTTTGGCCTGGCGCAGTGCGGCGCGTATTGCCTCAGCCATGGCTCAAATATGAAATCCATCAGGGATGCTAAGAGCTGTCAATCAAAATCAGCGAGGGAAACTTTTTCATCGTTCAACAAAAAATTTACATTTCCCTTTTTTGTGGATGTGCCACTCTCTCCCTCTCTCGCTCGCTCTTGTTGCCGGGGTGGATCTGGATTATGCTGAGCATGTTTGCCAGATTGAAAGCGAATTAAAAATGAAAATTAAAGTAACCCCGCCGCATCAATGCAAAATTAATGCCAATTTAAAAAGTTGCCAAAAGCGGCGCCCTTTGAATTTTCAATTCCAATAGCAAATGACAACAATTCCGCACGCTGGCCACAAATTATGTGACTTAACCAAATGCGATTACAACAAAGCACCTTGAAACGCTAGCTACAGGTACAAGAAGTATGAAGAAGTATTTGCCGCCCCCTGAGCTCTACTTATAATTTCAAGCGTAGCAAAAATTCCAAGAAAAGCTGCGCTGCTTTTCGCAAGCTGGGACCTGTCTATGGGTGGGTGGGGGAGGGGGCTCAACAATAGCGATCGCTGTACAAAAAGTGCCGCTGGCTCATAGAAAAGAGACCAGAGTATGAAAAATTATCAACGTGTATTTATTGTGTAGGGTTGCCACAGCACAGACAAAGACAAAGTTCAGCCGAAGCGCAGCTGAAGGCCAAAAAATCAGCTTAAGATCGTTTGAAGACAACTCTCTGAATACACTCACAGCATGAATGAATGAACGGCAGCAGCAATGGCCGACCGCCATGATTAATCAATATTTTGTTTGGAAATGCAACAAAAGCGTCGCCAAGTGGACAGCATCAAGGCAGAGGCGGGTGGCAGGGCCACAGTTTCTGCTTCAGATGCGGCTGCCGCATTTCTTTTGGCCACGGCTTCAGTTTCGGTTGCGGCATTTGACAGATCAACGCGCGCTGACAGCTTTGTGTTGTTGTTGTTGTTGCTGTTGTTGTAGGGTTGCCATTGAGCAATGTTGAGCATAATTGATGATTCGGCTTTGGCTTTTGAATTTCTGTTTTTTTTATTTTTCATATTTCTTTTTTTGGCGTTGGCGATGGAGGTTTGTTGATCGCATTGGCTTCACGCTATTCTACCGCCTGAGCTACATACAAAATTTGGTGGGCTTTTGTGATCGATCGAAGCGAATAGAAGCGAATTTCAGTTGTCTGATCGCATCGGCTACTGTTTATGTTCACGGTTTATTGCTGATGATAGGTGAGTGAGTGGAAAACCTGTCCAGTCGGCAGACGGTAGTCAATTACAATGGCGGGCAGGCCTCTAATTAGAATTGTGCCGGCAACTGAATATTGATTATGCCAAGTTCGGTAACTAAGCGTATAATGATAGTAAGGAAATTAAATAAAAATAAAAAAAACGTTTGACAATATTTAAAAAATATATGGAAAAAAGTGAAATGGTAATACTTAAATGCAAGAAAGTGTTACATTTGGTTTTTACCCAACCTAATGGGTTTTTAAATATTTAATATTTTCAAATAGTGGCCCAAATAGTGTTCAATGAGGGCGAACATTTGACAGAAAAGCAGATAAATTAAATATCAAATATTATTGTCATTTTAAAGCTGTTATTCAAACTACTTTTTAAGCAATTGAATGGCAGAATATACTAGAAATCAGGCAAATCAGCTAAAATGATATAACAAATATCCAAATTGAGTCTACGACTATAGTTAAGTAGATGTTAAGTTTAACAGACACATAAAACAGCAGGTCTAATATGTTTTTTAAAAGCTCTACTAAAGCTGTTGTCAAATTTGACAGACACATTAAACAATAGCTCCTAAATGATTTTATTAAACGCTTTTATTTCGATATTCTGTTCTGTTAATGTGGATAATTCAAACTAACTGAATTTAAAACCTTTTTGTTGTATTATTATTTAAAGTACCCTTATTTCTAAATGATTTTTTCATTGATTTCTTCAAAGGTAAAAATTAAATTTCATGTTTTGCATTACTTGGCAAATGGTCAGCGCGTCAAAGTCATTGCCATTGTTTGAAGATACAAAAATTTATTTTTCTGCTCGATTTGATTCACATTAAATAAGCTGTTAAAACGCAAGTAATTCCCGAGCCTTCAAAGCTGGAAATGAAATGCCACACAATCATTTGCGCTGCAGCCGGCCGCAGGACTCCGATATCCAACTGGGATAAGAAAAGCGCGAACTCATGGCCAGCTGAGGGTCGCGCCAGGACCGCCCAGTGCAAATATTTCTAAGGCCGGAGACGGCCAAGGAAATTGCCGCATTCCAAAAAAGCGAGGACGACGGCAAAGCTCAACCTGTGGCCAGTTCGCATCACGGCATTTCCGTGCTCGGGGGCATAAATGAAAATACATAATATGTAGATGGAAATACATATAAACAAGAGTGAGCATGTATTTGCGAACTAGTAAAGCGGATGGAGACGGAGATGGAGGTAAGGCAAAAGAAACTTTGCTTGAAACAACACCAACACGAAAATAATGCCTCATTTTTTCTTATCGCGGCAATAAAGCAGCATAAACGCTTCATTTCCATTTGTCTCGCAACTGAATCGCCCTTAGCCAACTTCAGAGACGGCAACGTCACTTCTACCGGTGTTGGTCAGGGGGTTGTGCAGGGAAGGGGTGGGAAGGGGGGCAGAGTGGGGTTACATGGTGTTGGCCACCCAGTCGGCGACGCCGGCTGTCCACATCAGAAGGTTTGCCGAAGAAGAACAAAAATAAAAAAAATACAAGAAAACGGCAGAGGAGAAATAAAAACCGTTTACACGCCAAGCTCAAGTTTTTATTCTTTCTTTCATCTACTTCTGCTTCTTCTTCTTGCAATTTTGCCCTGTTCTCTGTTTCGTCATTTCTTATGCGCCATCAGCCCGCTGATGTTGTTGCTGTTGTTGTTGTTGTTGCAGCATTTTTATCGCCCGTAAGTTTTGCTCATTTTAAACACGAACGCCCAACAACACCGCAAACACCACAACAACAAGAACAACAACAACAACCGGCGGCGCAATATTCACGGTAAATAAAAAAAACAAAAGTCACTTCCGTTGCGCCAAAGGAAAACGCGAAAAGTCTGCAGACGACGACTGTGGGCAGTGCCCCCTCCGACTTAGGACCACATGAAGAACTTACAACTTCTAATTAGATGAAAAACAGTCGCAGATATTGGCGGTCAAAATGCTAAAAATAAACTAAATTTAATACGTAAAAAAAAAACCTTAAGCACACACGCAAGGGAAATCTTATGAGATGGCGATTAAAAAAAAAGACAATATGTTTTTATGTATTAAACGTTAATTTAGGTTAAGATGATCAAATATGTGGTATAAGGAAAGATAATATTATGAGTATCTTTTATGTGGATAATAAAAGTACTGTATTTTTTGTTTGTTAATTAATTAAGTTAAGCTATTCTTAAGGTGGATTTTTGCATTATGTTTTTGTTTAATTTCTTATCAACTTTTTCAAAGTAATTTTTACTATTTTATTACTATTAGATTTTTTTTATTATTAGATTGCTTTACAATTTTAGATAACTAAAATATGAAGTCTATATCTTGTACGAAAAATATTATATATATATATATATATATATATATATATATATATATATATATATATATATATATATATATATGTATATATCTATAATATTTAAAATAAAAAAGATTACATAATGAAAATCTAAAGAATCCGAGAGGGATTCCGACACCTTGGTATAAAAAAATGTGACAAATAAAATGGGGATGAAATTATAATATGCGATATTTGATACATCAAACTCTTACGATCTCAAATAAATAAAGTTAAAATAAAGAAAATGAAAAAAAACACAATTGATTCAACTTGCACTACAGCAACAATTATTGCAGTAAATAATAACCGTTGGGTAGAGATTTAAGAAAGCCAAACACTGATTACCTCTAACAACAGGCATAAATAGTTCTAGCATCTAGTATCGTATTACCTCTAGTATAAAGCGCACCATATTATTAGACTTTACTAAATGACATCCGCATACATTTTATGCATAATTGTGTGCTCTGATATGCAAGCTAATAACTCAACAAATGGCCATTCCCACGTGTAACTCAATTTGTTTATGGCCAACCATTAGGCAGCGGGAAGTCGGGGCGAAATGCCATCAATAAAGCTATCAGCACGATATGCACATGGAAACTATTATATATTTAAAAATGTGATAAATCTTAACTCAATGAGCTAATTGACAAGACAAAGCAGCTGATATGGTATATATGTATATATATATATGGAATAAATATCTATATATATCTATATGTATTTGCGTTTGGTAATCAACAAGTTTGTTGTCTGGCGCAAATGCAAATTAATTAGCGAGCTGTGTGACTGCGACTGCGACTGCTTTAATTGCGACCCCAACGAAAGCCCCGTAAGCCGCCTCGGCGTCCACATGGCGTATGCGTGTTGCATGCATCAAGGCGAGCTGAGAGACGAGCAGAGCCCGTTAATTGAATTTGGCCGCTGTCCGCATGCGTAGAACGCAGCTGTAGCTGTGGCTGTAGATGGAGCCTCCAATTTGCCACAGGCGCCGCCTTTAAATTTGAGTTATGACAGCCAACGAGTCAAAATGCGTATTCACAAACACACATATAGATGAGTATGTTTTGAGTATTACAGCCATGTTGGCAGTGCGTAAATATTTGTCCCCGAAAAAACAGGCTGCGGTAGTTGGTAGTTGGATGGTGGTTATGGTGTTGTTGTTGTTGTTGTTGTTGGCCAATATTAACCCTGCAGTGAACGTCTTGAGACATAAATCATCTAAATCACTCGAACATGCAGCTGCCCCTGCGTCCTGAGCCAAAGACATTAAATAAATCGCTGCCTGCCAAATGTTTCACATACGATTTGCCTAAGCAAACTAGAGGAGTTTGCTCTTTGGCAAAAGTTTTGCATTTTAGCTCCAGCTCCAGAGCTACCTTCGGCTGTCAGATGGTAGCACTTCCCCTCCCCACTCAGCTCCCCTCGCCGTCAGTTAGCAGTTGTTGCCCTCCCACAGCTTGTTCTTGCTGTGTTTCGCTCGGTTTTGGGTGGAGTGCTCCTTGGGCACGGCCATGTCAAGTGCATGTGTATCCGTACATTACACACAGGTGGCGACATATGCTAAATGTCACATAGTTTAAGTTCCCCATTCGATCAGCATATTCATGTGCTGGGCATACATCATTTATGATTTGCCCAGCACGGGGGCAAATTCGTAAATTTTGTGTGCTGATGTTGAAAACATTATATGCTAAGTATACATTTCATGAATTTCTAAAATAGTTACTGAATTGAATTCTAATTGAATAGCTGCCAATAAAACTAAATATAACTCATATTTATTTAATACTATTGGAATTAGGAATATATTGGAGCCTTTTTGATATGTCTAAAACTTTAGCTTGGAAATATATCTAATTAAAAATAAAATCAGACAATTCTAAAATTATTTTAATAAATATAAATATTACAGGAAATAAATTAAACAAATTGATTTATTATTTATTTATTTATGAAACACGCGAACTTTTCTTAAGTTTTATAAAACTTTCCCCTTTCAGGTTCTTGTTTAGTATAGAAATGGAATTATGGAATTACATTAAGCTAAGCAAGTTGTGAAATCTTCAGCCAACCAAAGGTTAAATCATTGCAGGATCTTCATAAGGGAAACTGCTTATGTGGAATGTTATAGAAATTAAAATCCCATTTAAATATATTAGCAAATAAATTTCAATTTAATTGTAAATCGTTTATTTATTTATTCAAATAAATTACGATTGGAAAGGATTTACATCTAGTTTAGTAGAAAAGTATAAATGAGACTTTAAAGTTCACATAAACATCAACCTATAAATTTCTAGAGTATTTTTTCGAATTTTCTTTTTAAATTCTTTTAAATGAGCCCCGCCTAGCCTAGTTTCAATGTTGAAATTCTTAAAGTTGTTGCTTTCGACAACTTTGCACATGAAATACGCGTACTGAAAGCTGAAAGCCCATTTGTCCTTGTATCAGCGTTAACGCCACTACCGAATCTAGGTTGACTTATATACTTCCGCTTCCGGCAACAAAACATACGTTCCGACTCCGCTCCGGCAACAGCTCCAGTTTTCTTTTTTGCGTTTTTTTCTTCCGTATTTTATGGCGGTATTATGCTGGCTTCTGGCTGCTGGTTGGGCCCGTGCTGGGCTGAGCGCAGAAACAGAATTTTATGCAAATATCCTAATCAAATTCACATTTTGAAGTTCAACTGTTTTATCCAAAACTTTTACCTTCAGCTAACGCCCGCAAAGCTGCCGTCGCCGCTGCCTGGGACGCGTGTTGTAGACGCCCCCAACCACCCCCCTCTCCCCTCTTTCCACGACTCCCGGTAGCAGGGATGCCACCCATTTTTAATTTATTTCCACTTAAAAAACGAAGTGCACGAAAACGCAAGAAAAAGAAGGCCATGGGCATGGGCATGGGCATGGGCATAGGCTCAATCCCCGTCCCAGTCCCAGTTCTCACTTCCAATCCCATTCGGTTGCCTCAACCCCCAGTCCACAGCGCGGCATCCGCAGTTCGCATCCTGTGCGTGCGTCCGGTGGAGCGACTGCGGGACCGGGTTTGATTTGGGTTTGGGTTGTGGATGGTGTTATCGGGCGGTCGGGTGGTTGGGCGTGGGCTGATGCCATGCACACCACTGTGGCAATATCCTCATCCGCCCATCGCCTGCTCAACGCCTGCCAGATGGGGTGGGTCGTCCTCGTCCATATTTTCACTTATCACAGCTCCCGCTCCGCGCTCAAAAAACTTAAATCCGCATGTCGAAAGCGATTAAACAGTTACCGTGTGGCTGTCCTGGTTATCCTGGACTGGCTGCTGGCTGCTGGCTGCCGCTTCTTCATTTGTTCAGAATTAAAACAAAAGCAGCCAAAGGATAAAATTAGTCACTGTGGTGACAGTAATTCAGAGCCGCTCCCTATCTCTACCTCGCTCTCTCTCCCTGCCTCTGCTTCTGCACTTTAATGCAGGATGGATTCAGTGGAACTTCCCACTCCCGCTGTGGGAATTCGTTGCGCCACTCGGCAACAACTGTGCAACATTCGCGTCGTCGTCGTCGTCGCCGGCATCGGCTCTGCCGGTTGATTAATTGCAATTTAAACGGTTTCAATTAAGACAATGCGCATCTTTCTGCTGCACAGCATCCACTGCCCAAAACAAGCGCAAACACTTTTTGTTTTTTTGTGTTGTTTTTTTTTTTCTCATTTTATCTAAACTCGCTATATCAATGGAATTGATGGAATTGACAGACAACTGCTGCAGCTGATGCTGCCTCGAGATCTTTGTATATCCGTTGCGTAGTTGCTTTTGAGCTAAATTAATGAAAGATTCTTCTATGTTAAATTGTGTGCTGTACATAATTGAGAGGAACTGCACTTTAAGGCAAGGTAATCCGAGACAGGTTTAAATATTATTGTTGCATGATATTCGATTATGCAACAAATTTATTCAATTCGATTCGGGAAGCTGTCTTTATAATATTCACAAGTGGTAGTGTGTGTTTTATGGGAGTTTAAATAATTTATAAATTTATTGAATTGGATTTGTAAATGAGCCAATTTAAGAAGTACTTGTTTTTTAATGATTATACTAGCTGAGCCTTATTATGCAAATTATTTCATGTGGATCCCTAATAATATTAATAGAAAATTGCCGAAGACCCTAGCAGCTAGCGCTATTTTAACTATAAGTTAGATTTAGTCTAACTTGTCTATCTTTAAATAAATAAATTATTAATAGAAAAAGTAAGTTCCACGTATTATACGTAAATGCCCTGATTTTATCATGAAGAGATTATCTTTGATATAAGTGCATTGTAATGATAATACCTATAAAACCATAACTTTCAGTTTTTAATATTTAATATTTAATATTTGGAATTCCGTTTCCGTTAGAAAGAAAATGATGAATGTAAATATGAGGGATTGCAAAGGTACAAATATTCATTCAAATTGAATAAATATTAACTAGAATTATTATTTATTAATTATATCTAGCTGGAATAATATTAAATATTATGTATAAAGAAATATTAACTGGAATTATTATTTATTAATTATATCTAGCTGGAATAATATTCCAGTTAATATTTCTTTACTTTAAGTGAATATTTCACTCTTTGCAATCCCACATATGAACATATTCATCATATTCATCAATTTATGTTGTATCTCTTGAACATATGCTTACAACTTCAACATATATTCACCCCTCTCTATGCGAGTATGTTGCCTGATTATCTTCCACTTCTGTTACGACGCCGTGTGCCCGCCCCTTGAGCAGTTGTTGCCATGGTCAAGACACAACAATCCCGAACGAGTGGCCGCGAGTGCAGCCAAGGATTAATTTCTAATTTCGCCTAATGCTCCGCCAAGTGTTTCAGTTTGTGTTCGGCGCGTTGTTTACATTTCGGGTGTCGTGTTTTTGTGTTTTGTCTAATTTACCTTGATAAAATGATGCCATTGCCAGACCCTAGTCCCAGTCTCAGGCGCAGTCCCATTCCCATTTCCATTCTCAAACCCATGCCCAGTGTTTGTGTCCCTTCCCATGGCCCAGTTGTTGGGCCGCACTGCCCTACCCCCAGGCTGTCTCCGTCTCGGCCTCTAAATGCAGCCCAGTCCGGACTCGGGCTCGGGCTCCGGCCTGGCCTGGCCTGGCCTGGCCTTCGGGCCCACATGCTTGCCACCATCATTAATCATGACGTTTCAGCTCTGACACATTTGTCCGATCGGCAGCAGCGGCGGCCACTGCGGCGGCGGCTACGCACAATTGTAATGAAAACGTTTCGAAAGCCCTCCGACCGAGGGCTGCCACGTCGAGACGTCCGCCCGGCCGAGAGTCGGACGGAGGGCGACGACACGTCGATAGACAATGAAGTCGAGAGATGAGCAATTTGAAGGCAAATATTTTCACAATGCGACCACAACTCACAGCCCACACATTCGCATGTAAATATTGGCCAACTATTTACGAACTATTAGCCACAGTTATGGACAGACTAATTGCAGTCAAGAGTTGTCCAAAAGGAAGACGAATTGTGGTTACGAAGGAATCTGTTGATAGGTAGACACCTCCAAAAGAAATGATTATAATTTGTACAGGATAATGGTAACACATTTGAGGTCTCGATGGGCTACCGAGTATAGCTTATAGATTCTAATAAAAATGATGAGTTGTTGAAGTGGTTTGATATACAGCAAACGTATTATCCTGTTTATATTTTAAGAGTATATATTTATGAAATAAAAACCTCTTAATTTCAATTCAAAATTATAAAAATTGGTAGGTATTTTTCTGTCATCAAATCAAAATTTACAAATATGTAGACGTGTTAAACGATTTTTATGATGTTTGCCATTACCATTCTTTCACCTCTAAATATATACTGCAGTTAAATTTAATTTAAATTTAATTCGTATTTAAAAACACATTTAAATAAATTTTTTCCAAACATTTTCTATAGTAATTTTAGGAACAAATTTTGTGGAAACTAATAATCGAATAATTTTATTTTTAAACGATTGCGGGTAAAATTTTTGGTTTCATTTGTATTCTTCATTAGATTACTTAGTTTTTGTGAACCGTATGTTATTATGTTTATGATTGAAGACAACAGATTTATAAAATATGTTTTAAAATATTTTCTTAATTTTTGCAGAGAATATGAAAGTGCCTGGAACCTATTTCTTACTAACTTAAAGGAAGTTCTTATGTTAAGAATTCTTTAGCTCATATTTTCTGAATTATAAAAAACATGATTTACATAAATCATATATAGTGAAGTTGTTGTATTATATGCAGACATCGTTTCATCATATGCCATACAATATTTCCCTGTCATATCAACGATGCCTTTGTCCTGGCGAATGCCCAGCTAGCCAATAAGGTAAGAGCTATGCTGTCCTTTGCGCGTTGGGTAGAGGTAAGGGGCAAGGGGCAAGAGGGCGAGGGCTGTTCAGGAAGGAGGGCATTTGCTTCTGTGCAAGCGATACAATAATTGCTCTGGGCAGTCGTCGCCGTCGTCATCGTCATTGTTGCGGCTTTGGCATGAATTACAAAAAAAAAAAAAAACCAACAAAATAAAAAAAGAAATAGCGAGAACAACAAAAAACGAGTACAACGAAACAAGAATTCAGTATACAAAGCCGCCATTCATTCCATAGCCGGCGTTTGCAAACACACTCGCACACACATACACACACGTACACACACACCTCCGTTTGTTTACACACACGACCCTGTCATGCAATGGTCACAGGGCCTCAGAGCTGAAGCGGGAGCTGGAGCTGGAGCTGACCAGGCTAACGTGTTCAGTTCGATCAGACAACGACGATGGCAGCAGTAGCAGCAGCACTACCACAACCACTGACACCACCACCACCACCACCACCAAGAAGGTGGCCGTTGTTGTTGTCATTGTGTACATATATGTGTGTGTGTGTGTGTAGAGTTTGTGAGTGCCTCAATCATGTAATTATTTCCTCCGCAACCGCTTTACCAATACCAAAGTGACCAACACATGCACACAGGAGTCGGCGTCGACGTCGACGTCGACAAATGATATTACAAGTGGGGCCAAGTTGGCAGGCATTGAAAAAAAAAACAACCGAAACTGGTAGCGTGTTTCGCTTTGAGTTTTGTTCTCTCTTTGTACATTTTTTTTACGCTATGCAAACAACAAAACAGAAACAGAACAACTAGGAAATCAAGAAAGAAAAGCTGCTGTCAGCGGGTCGAATTCCTCATGCTCTAACTGTTATTTAAAACAGAATTTATTTGCTCTTTATAGGCCTATTTCAAATAATACATATAAGCAGAAATTTTATTTTAGTTTTATTTAAGTATTCCATACAATGTTTATTGGCAAATCTATTTTTTAAATAGCTGCGAGTTCCGTTTACCATTTTCCTGGTAAAGTTTATGTTAGGTAACAAGAAATTAAAAGTGACATTAATTTGGATTGAAAGTATTGTTCAATAAAGAGAAAGAAATGTAAATAAATAGCAAATTTATTGATTAAAGGATATTTTATATTTTTTGATAAGCATAAAGCAAATGTACTCTTAATATTTAAACTAACTTTTGAGTCTCATTGCATAAACTCAAAAACTAGCTTAAAATGGTAGTAAAAACCTTGCAAATTTTAAGACAAAGTTGCTTTACCTTCAACGCCTTGGTAAGTGTATAAAAAGTAAAAAAAAAGGCCAAAAAAACACAAAAAATAAATACACAGAACAGTTTGTATGTATGTGGCAGAGACCTACATGCGTGTATGTATGTGTATGCATACTTGCGAGGCACGTAAAAAAAGTGTTTCGTGTTTTTGTTACTCAATTTAATTCAGGTAAAATATTTTTTTTATCCAGACCCGGAGCGGCTCTTAAACTTTGGTCACGAACATGAAAAAGCGTCGTTTCCGTCGAATTGGTCGAAAATGGTTGACGGTTGATTGGTTCAGTTTTTAGACGAGCCTCGGGGAGAGGCCGCCGTCTAGTCGAAGCGGGCTTCGATTCAAAATGGCAGCCAACTAAGCGAGTGGAGCAAACGTATTTGTATTACCAGAAAAACAAACATGAAAGGAAAACTGCAATTCCCAAAAAGAAAAAATGTAATTATGTTTATCATAATTTCACTCTTAATGCTTTTATCTCAACTTGTGCAGCTTGTTTTGGCCCCATTTAAACAATGCCAACAAACAAGGCTGAGAAAAAAACCAAGACAAGCAAGAAAAAAAAAACAAAATCTTTTCAACGGAAAATTAAAATGGCCAAAACGAAATGGCTTAAATAGGTAGCTGTTTCATTTGCGGCTCTTTGCATAACCTTCGCACACTTTTCAACCCGGTATATAAATACGAGTATTATAATAACATTTAATTATGTTTGCGGTCTCAAAACTACATTTGCGAAACCAATTTCTGTATATTCCCTTTATGAACTATTTTTGTCTTGTTTTGAGGTTTGCTTATTGGAACGTTTCGAACCCAAACGAATGCAATTGCCGTGCTTATGTAGCCAATTTAAAATGTTGTGGTTTCATGTTGCGCAATGGAAAGAAACAATTTGTACTTACTTATGGAGTTATCACCTGAAAAATACAAGAAAAGAATCGTTAATCAATGGCCACTATTCAATGTTTTTTTGTTAGCTTAAGAGTAGCAGTATTTAATTTAGATAATTTAAGAAAATGTAGAAAATATTAAAATAAGTGTTATAATGATGCTTTAAAAAATAAGTTTATGTTGATAAGCAAATATTGATAGACCCGAGTTTTTTGACTACCAATTTGATTTAAATAAAACAACTCTTAAAATATGCTTGACATTTTTTTTTATACAAATTTAGGTTTTTTTATCTTGAATCTTGAATGATCTTGAATCAATCTAAGTACTACTTAGTTCAGCTTTTCAATTCGAACCAAATTGAAAGTGCCTCAGCTTATAAGAAAGTTTTTGTAGACTTCAAATAGTTAAGTTCGTGGCTACTTGCTTGCTACTTACTTATGAAATTGAGCACAAAAGTGGAAAATAATTAACCCCAAAGTTGGAAGCGGAAGTTTCAAGTTGTTGCCACTGATGCTGCATGTGACCAGAGCCGAAGCCGATGCCAATGCCAAAGCCAAAGCCGTTGCTGATAGGGCAACACATGCAGCACGTAACGAGCGGTCAAGAGAGTGGCCACAGTGGCCGGTCCCGGACCCGGACCCGGGCCGCTTCCGGAGTCAGCGACATCAGCAAAATACTAAAGAAGTTTGCAAGCCAAGTAATTGAGAAGTTTTCTGTCGTTCGATAGCGCCAAGAAAAACCTTTAAGCCAACTCAGAGTATGTCTCAGGGAGGCCCTGTCTGCCAGTACATTATTTGCACAAAATTGAAGCAAGCGCCCAACCGAAATATCAAAGGAGTAATCACTGGGGGTTTGGGGCTTCGATGAAAATAAAATCATGCGCTCGGAAATAATAGCGTCTGGGCTGGCAGTTAATTCTGGCTGGGAGTGGAGTCAAGTTTATGCAGCTTCATAAGCAACAGTCAAATATATATTGAGATTTTTGCCAGCCACGGGCAGCAGCCGCATGATTAGCAAGTATTCGGATAGATAATAAGTAAATATGAGTATTTATATTTATGGCAGATGCCCCAGGCTCATGAATATGACTGGCATTTCGTTATAGATATTCAAGAGTTGCTTATTTCGCTTGCGAATGTTGCTTTAAAGATGGAGATAAAGGTTCAATCACACGATTCGTATAGCAGATTTTACGAAATGATTTAAAACTAAAATTTTAAATTACAAGTTATAGTTTGTTCAATAATACGCAAATTTCGTAACTTGATTTGTGTAATATCCAAGAAATTAATCGTTAAATTCAGAAGGATACTGCTCAGATCTTTTCAGACCTTTTATAGTCGAGCACTAATCATAAATATTCATGTGAGACTCTGGTAAATATTATTAGCTCTGGAAAATACTCGTGTATTTTTAATAAATTAAGTTTCCACATTTTTGTATACATTTCTTCAATAGTTAAAAAATTAAAAGTTTAATAAGACGAGTTTCCAGAGTAGTTTCTTTATTTTTATTTGTTTGTTGTAGAACAAACTGAAAGAGTGTTCTCCTTGGACTTCATTTAAAGTACTATTAAAGTACATTTGCTGAATTGAAAATAAAAATTTCACTAATGGGTAGGAATGTATTGAAATGTAAGTGAACTTTAAAGTTGTTCTGTTGGGGTGCTGAGTCCAGACCCTAGACACAAAGCCTTAGCCAGACCCAGAGCAATGGCAACGCCTTGGTCAGTTCAAAATGATATCGTTGTTGTTGTTGTGCGCGTTGTTGTTGCTGCCCCGTAGCTGACTGACAGTAGGTGTGACCAGTCTACTCATTCATTCTGACAGTTTTCCCACCCACTCTTGCACAAAACGCAATTTGTTGGATTGTAGGTTGTGCCCTCTAAGCACGAAAGGTAAAAGTGCTGGCCATATCTAAAAGTGTGCGTGTGTGTGCGTGTGTGTGTGTGTGTGTGTGAACCACCACCACTGTGGCTCTGCCTACAGCTTGTAGTGGTTATGGGCTGGGCGGGGGTAGTCGCTTGTGGCGCCACAAACAGCATTTTTCGCAGTTGCCAGTCGCGTGTCTCTGTGTATTTTTTCCTAGCTTTTTCTTTTTTTTTTTCTCGTTGTTTTTTTTTTAGGCTGCGCTTGCAACTAATTTTCATTTCCAGCACAGTGCACCTTTTGGCTGGCGTTTGGAGGCAGCGTCAGACGCTGGGAAATCTTATTAAAAAGTGAACAGTGCGATAAAATTGAATTTGCATTCAAAAGCCATTAACCGCAGCAGTCACCCGACAGCAGCGTTGTTGTTGTTGTTGTTGTTGCTGTGGCTGTTGACAGACGTTGTCCTTGCAGCCAGAAATTAAACAGGATATAAGAAAGTGAACCGCAGCTTTAAAATGCCGCACCAATCGAAGCTTGCAATTTGTGAATTTCCTGTATTTAAAATTCGCGCACAACAAATTAATATTTCACGCACATTGGGCATAAACAGCGACAGCTGTTCGCGTTGCCTATAAAAGTTCAGGCCTTATTTTTATTTTCGTTTTTTTTCCATCTGGAATTGTTGTTGGTACGTGCTGCAGCTTAAATTATTGCCAAAAATTATTCATAAAATAAATGCCGCCACTCACGTGGAAAAATATTATTTTAATTGCATATCAATTTCACGCTCTTTAGCAAAATCATCGCAATTATATGAAGGGCAATTTGTCCAATGATCTGAACGATGCGTTTATTGCAAACACATACGCACATACACACACACACACACACCCGGCATCCGCCTTGTATACAATTTTAATGCCAATTGACATTCAAAATTAGAGCTAAACGCTCTCCAATTACACAGCCCATGGGAGCATGTAACCATGGAGGTGGGGATTGGGGGCTGGGACTGGGGCTGGGTCTAATGTGACTCCAATTGGAACTGTTTGCTGGTTCATAAATGGGCCGCTTATTTTCATTTTAATCTGTTGTCCATGTACAAATATCAATTAATAACTGCCGCCATCGAAATAGTTGTAATTACACTCGATACTCAATACTCGATACTATTTGTACTTGTACAAATTGTACTTGTGTTTTCAATTGCTGTTATTCAGTTATTTACATATTTATGCACACTAAATTGCTCGATTTAATGGCTTTACATTATCCATAGCAATCCAATGCAACACAACAATGCAACATTGCCACACACTGCATTTGCCGAGTGTTTCAATTAGATGTTAATAAATATATTTGCTATTTATACTAATTGAAAATATGGTAAATCTGGTTTAATAGTTTTGTGTAAATGCGAGCGGTAGAATAAATATTGCAACACAATTTTTTTTTTATGTTGTCTCTTTTCTATAACTTCCATCTTCCCATCATAAGTATCAAATTTAAACAAACGTTGGTTCAAGGTTTCAGCATTTTTTGAGCAAGTAAATTATTTTAAAAATTAGAAATATTCCATTATACCCAAATATAGTATTCAAACTTTACATTGCCATAGCTTTGTTAAAAATTTAAAAATTTTGACATAGGTTTTTGTTTGCAGTTTGACCCCTAGATTATTTCTGCATTTAAATCTGGAAACACATTTTATGATAAAAATTCAAGTAAAAGTTCTTTGAATAGTCCCATATTGCCATTGGTCTAATTAATTAATAACTAATTATGTATTTAGCTTGGTATATAGCGCCAAAAGTTTTTTCAAGCAAAATAATTTTTAACAAAAATACATTTAAATTGGCCGCAAAAAAAATTACAACATTTAGTATTCGTATATATACATATATATAAGCGTACATATATTTCAAACTGCCGCCAGTCAGATTCTGTCAAAACGCGAAATCTGGCAACCGATTAACTGCATCAAGGCCCATCGATCACATCGATAAACGCGACTGACATAATTATTGCAGTTGAGCAAAACGCAAAAAAAATAATAAACAAACAATAACAAGTAGCTTGACATGACGAAATAAAGATGTCAATTTAAATAAGAATTCCCGATGCAAATCAATCAGACTTGGACCTTAACCAAGGGTCCGTGGCCAAAGCAGTTGATGTATTGGCCGCGTCGGTGATTTCTGATTTCAGCTGATAGCTGCCTGTCTGCCTGGCTGCCCGGCGATTTTCGCAAACATGTCACACAGTTTACAGTTAAGAGATGACAAATTCATTTTTAACACGCCAGAGTGAAACCCCAACAACAACAACAATAACCATATAATCATCGCCAGCCATTGCAGTGCAGATTTCGGCAGTAAAAACAACCACATGCCAAAAGTTGCTTATAAAGCAATGTCTGTCCGTCTGTCCGACAGTCTGTCTGGCCTGCCCGGCTGTCTGCCAAGTGACGTTTGGCTGTCAGCGGCCCCCCTAAAAATAACTCAAAAGTCGTAATGTGTGTATTTGTATCTTGTATCTGTATCTGTATCTGTATATGCATGCAGCATGTGTGGTGCGCACCTCATCGCCCAGATAAATGTACAAAATTAAAGATTCTCCTGCTAAACGGAAGCTTAGCCGAAAAAAGGTCAAGTCCAAAATGATGGATGATGCCATGACACTCTCTCTCTCTCTGACACACACAGACATACACACACACACACACACACACACACATGACACCCCAATCTTCGACAAGGAGATGAATGAAATGGCTGAGTGACATTTTGTGTGCTTCCTTCCAACGAAAAGGTCTATTAAAATTTCGGGGTGGTTGCCAAATTCAAGCTGGCGAATTCGAGCTCTGTTTAAACACTTATTCTTATCTGGCGCAGGTAGTACGTGCTGTGCTTGACTACCTTGTGGCAATATCCGTTGTGGCAAAGAGTCGCAAAAGTTTTTTTTTTTTATTTTCCACCAGCAGGCATCATAATTTTTATCTTGCCATTCATCGCATAAATAATTCTGTTAACATTTTCAACAAGCCACAAATTAAAACTACAAAGCACTAAAAATTTTTAAAAATTTACGACCAACGGAATCACGTGTCATCCACGCGCTGCATGCCTCCCCCGCCCCCCGCCTTTCGATATGATGCATGACTCGGCGGAAGGCGTCCTCGACGGCAACCTCAAGGATTCGAGTTTCGCTTTGGTTTTCGGATTCGGGATTCACGTGCTAAGCGTATGCGAATTTAAATCTGTTTGTTGCCTCGCATTTGAATACGGAATACGGAAAGCGGAATCCTTGAAGCCTTTTTTGTGGCTCGCTATTTGAATATAAAACAGTGGGAAGGACGCACACACACACACACCCCAGCGCCAGTCGATGACAAACAGAAAATCCATTTCACACAAACATTAGTTTTATTTAAATCACAGACTCACACACACACACACACACACACACGCGGGACACACGACCACGACCTTTGCACCAGGCTAAAGGAGCAGCGTCGAGCATGTGTTTGAGCCCTGCTCATGTGTGTGTGTGGCAGTTGTCCTTGTTATCCTTGTTGACTTTTCACGCTCTTTTAAACGCCGTTAAATATTTTAACGTTGACTCCGTTTGTTGTCTACTCACAGCCCTTGACTCTGGGCGGCATTTATCATATTTAAAAAGGAAATGGATTTAAATATTTGATAATAAATCATTTCAGTTCGATAATAAGCTAGGAACAAATCAATGTTGCATAGTTGTGATGATATATTCATGCATTATGCACTTGGGAACTAGTGGAGTGGACCTGGAACCAATCGACAATTCAGCGAACAAATATTTTGTATTTGAATCTTAAGTCAAGTCTTGATTTTTTCACACTCTTGATCGTGGATGTTTCATATATTAGATCCGATTTGCAACAAAGAAAAAGATACAAACTGAATTTCAAAAACTCGTTGGTGAAGACACTTCTTTTTTCTATTCAAAAATATATCTGCTAAAATATGATTGTTTTTAATGTTATATAAAATTATAAATTTATTTAGCCTGTATTTTTAACGCTGTAGTTCTTATAAATATTCTTAATTGGTTTTTAAATTATAAAAAAATTATTTTTACTATAAAATTGTAAATTTTTAACTAGATCTGAAGCAAGTGTGAACACAACATTGTCTATTGCATGTTGTGTGATGAAAAAAAATTCACACTTATAATTTGACTCGGTTTTGAGTGATGGCGGGTCTTCAACTAATTAGTTTTGTCGAGGGCTACGTCTATTCGAATCAGCGGAGCGTTACAACGAGAATCCCGGCAAACTCAGAAACTCCGAAATCGGTGTCTGTAGTTCATGTAATTTATGGCGTTTTTTCGCAGTCATTTGTCTTTGGAGCAAGCGTCTACGGTACCCCCTTCCCTACCCCCATGGCATTACCTGCACTAATTACGGTAGTTCACTGGCTCATTGATAACTAAGCGGCGTTTTATGTAAAACTCGATAATTTATTAACTTATTACAATTGTTAGTGGAGCTGCAGCTGCTGAAAGCTGAAAGCTGAGAAAAGATACAGATACAAGTACTTCCCCTAAATATTGCAATTGTGTTCGCATGCAATCGAGTGTGGGTAATGCGATTAACGGTCTGATATGCGGTTATAAATAGGTGTACTCATACTTGCAGCTACTTGCTGTACTTGCCACTAATGCCGGCAACTTAAGTAGTCTTCGCTGGGCGTGGGGTCTTTTGATAAACGCTCAACAATGCCGCTAACAAGCAATTTTTATGGCCGAAAATCCAATTCAAATGTTTACAAATCGTTTAAACTGCGAGTACAGTGGAACAAGAGAAAGAGAGTGTGACAGAGGGAGAGTGAGAGGGAGATCGGCCCGTAAAAAAGACATAAAAATAAATCGCGTACAAATTGAAAATAATTTCAGATTTGATTTTCCTTCTTTACGATGATGGTGAAATAAAAAAAAAAAAAAAACAACTCCGACTACGACAACAGCTGAAAGTGGACAGAGACATTCAAATGTGGACAGCGGGTCAAACTAAGCGAGTTTCTGGGTTGGCAAAACCACCGCAACCACAGCAGGGGTGGAGGAGGGGGGGGGGGGTGTCCCTTCCATTTGACTAAGTACACAAGAATAGAGCGTAAAAAATTTTTATCGTCGCGCTTTTTACGGAATGTGATCCGCGGCGATTAAGTGCGCGGCTTTTGTGTCATTGTCATGCCGTCGTCCTGGCCAAGGGTGGGGGTAGTCCTTGATGGGCATGGCCAGGGGAATGTAAATGTCAATGGGGATGCGGTTCCAGTTACTGCTGCTGCTAGCTGCTGCGGCTGCCGCCTTAGTTTATTTACTTAGGGGGCGAACCCACCACCGCCAGCCCCACCATAGCAAGCCGCACTTGCCGCCCACACTCGTAATGTATTCAAATTTTCTAAGGCGAGGCCAGTGTCAGTGCAGTCATTTCATAAAATGCTTCTTTTTTTTTAAATTTAATCGTGGACAAATATTTTCATTTCACGTTATTTTTTTCATTCTTTATTTTCCTTCTCCTTTGGCTTTTAGCTAAATGAGCGGAAATAAAATTAAATCGATACTGGACGTGGTTTAATTCTATAGTCAAAGTTTTCTCACATTGCTTTCCTAATTTGCTGGCGCTAAATGACCAAGTCGCACAGTGGGATAAATTTAATGGTAATGAAATCAAATGACAATCAAATTTATATTTTCATTCCGGAAGTAAGTACTGTAGAATAAAAACTTTATAAAAATAGTAGATTATTAGATTATATTTAAGAAATGAAGCATAAAACAAGTACAAAATTTAACAGAAACGATTTTTGCAATTTTTTTTAGTTTAAATAAATAGTAATGAAATTGTTATTTCAAAAGTTTGTTTATTAGTTTATAATGTCTCTCATTCAAAAAATAAAAATATTCTCACTTAATGCCCCCTATTGTTTTGCTCAACTCCAATAAGTATTACCATTTGCCGCACAATTTTTCACAGTTTAATTTTTATTGGAAAAAATGCGTCAGTTGGTTAAAAGTGTTGGCAAAGAAAATTGTACGGCACAACATTATTTTTCATAATTCTCGAAAAAGAAATGCGCTTTAAAATAATGACAAATCAGTTTGCAGATAAAGGCTCGCCACAAAAAACAAAAACAAATTGTGAAAAATGAAAATATTATAATATTTTCTTTTGGGCAGTCGCCAGAGCACTTTTCCTGAGCTTAACTAATCGCAACAGATTTTTTTCACAGTCACGCTGGGCGAGAAGAAAAAAGAACAAGAAAAAAAGGGGAAACCCTTGGGCGTAGACGTCTGCCTGGCCATATCCTGCGGCCTGCCAATTAGAACCCTTTGTTTGCCCGGGTCTCCTCGCCTCAAGACGGCGCTGTATCTCGGCGCACTTATCTCCATAATAAAGTCGTAACAATTAATTGCGCGACCTTTTCAGTGGCCCAGGCCTAACCCAATCTGTGGCTCCTTTGAAAGATGCTGGAGTATCCCTGAGATTGGGGCCTTAAAACAAACAAAATTTGTTTTGAGCACCTTTCGAGTTTTGACGCATAATTAGTACTTAAAAATTATTTGACGAGCCTCAATTAATTTAATGTATTTTTCCATTTTCAAGTTTCACTTTTAAATGGGTTTTATATGGTGCTTAATAGGCGGCATAAATTCTGGGCGTTTTCTGGGTATTCTAAAATCAAAACAAAGAAATACTTATACAAAAATAAAATATTTAAGTTTTTGGAAAATCAATGCACTAGTTTTGAGCTGGCTTTGGAATCGGTACGTAGCTTGAGAATAATAGTAAACCGTAAAGGGTGTGAATTGAATGTCTTTAATTTTCTAAATATCTATATCGGTTGCCCTTCCCAAAGGAAAAAGGTAATTTGATTCATTCTTGGGCTTTAATTGTTTACGGTTTTGTGTCAGCAATCAAAGGCCTAAACCGGTTTCAATTCGGATTTGCAAATCTGTTCCTTGCCCCATGCTGATGAGCTCATAAGAATATTCTTTTAACCCTTCTTTCAAATGCCCAACACAAGCAACAAATTTGTTTGAACTTCAGATCGATCTACATATATATTTAGATACACGTATAAACACATCTCCCGAATGATATTGTTATTCTGCATTGACGAGCATTGCGAACGACTCCATTGACTTTTTCGCACTTGCCTGCGGTTTGTTTTGAATGAATTCAACTGTAAAGGTTAAAATTATAAATGTGCAAATGACTCATCATAAATAAAATTAATAAAAAGCCGAAAGCCGAAAGAACCTGGGCAGGGCCATGGGGGAGAGTGCGGAGACCTTCATTGAGAAAAAGTACAACGCATCAACATAAATATTATGATAAATGGTTTGTTATAATCATAATCCGCCGGGGGTAAGTTTCGAGTCGTGCGCTACGCATTTTTTATGCAGCGACGCCCCCGAACCACGGCCAGGAACTGGAACTGGAACTGGCACGGACAGGGGGCAGAGGAGCGGGCCCAGGATGAACTGGCGCAACATATGGTCGTTGGGTGGATTATACAGCTGGCGCACGAATAGAGTCGGATTGAAATTCAATAGCCGCGTCCAAAGGGGCGAACAACAAGTCAAGTTGCTTTTCTTTTTTATTGGTTTCGCTAACTGATGGCCGCACTGGGATTAAACGCCAAGCAGAGTTTTAAATACACTCATAATAATAGCACACACACAGATACACAAGCGCAGCAAACAACATTGAGATACTCGCGCGTATCTCGCAGATACTTTGCGAACTGAGCATCTTGCGAACCCATAAACGCATCGTATTATAACTTTGCCTTCAGTACATTAGAAGTGGAAAGCTTTACGCCCAATTAACACTTTATTCAAGCCGAAATTTTATTGTTTCAATTATGTGAATGAATGAGCGCCAGAGGCAACAACAGATTGACAAAACAATTTGTATTTGAGTGCGCAACACACACGAGCAACACACTCACACACACAACGGGGTACTTACGAACCAAAACACCCATTTAGCACACACTCACACACACGCACACACTCTCAGACACACTCTTCTCGCGAGCACATTAAAATTCAGGATGTGAAACAAACAATTTGCGGCGAGCGCAACAAGCAAGTCCTTGATTTAAGTCTAGTAGGAAAGGAAAAGGCAGAGAGAGAAAGAAAGAGGGAGATGAGCAGAATGAGAGGGGTAGCGGGGAAGATTTATATAGGGTGCCTAAGAACCTTGAATTAGCTATATATTTATTTAAGTTAGGATCTCTGAAACTATCTGCGATATAGTCTCCAAATTTGGTTTAAAAGCTTTTTTTAAAAGGCCAACTGAAAGACAATTTTTGTGGTTTTTGATACAAGTGTTTTTTTTTTTAAATTTCTAAAGCATGAGTATTTAAAAAAATACAATTTTTATAACATTCTTCAAAGTGTATCATAAATAATTTCATCACAATTAAATTATCAATATATTTGTTTATCTAAAGTTACAGATTTTACAATCGCTGACAAAGTAATTTGACGGATTAGCAGAATAGTTAAGATTATCTACCGTTAATGTGTTTGAACGATCCTCAGCTCAGTGGGATACTGAGCACACTTCGATTCAGCTACAACCGGACAACGAATTAATTTGACAACATTAACAAATTAAACTGTTAAATCAACACACACACACACACACACTCGCACACACTCAAACATTTGTCGAGTCAACTGAGAAGCGTAAAAACGCACCCAGTTTTCTGTCCTTTTTGGTCTCTCTGTCCCTCAGACATTTACAACATCATTTGTAATCCATATCGCTCAGCATGTAGTCCCACAGTCGAAAGTCTGTGTGTGTCTGTGTGTGTGTTTGAGTGTGTGAAAAGATGTATTGACCCTTCAACAGATTCTGGGCGAGTGTCGGCGCTTGGAATGCTTCACGCTATTTATTGGCTCACTTTCACTCGGACTTGGAGCGGGAGAACTCAGCCGCGCCCAGCATCCACTGCGGAGCCCAACTATGGGATTCGCCCCCAAAGAAGTTGTTAGTACGCTGGGGAATTCGAGAATACGCTTTCTCTGCGCAAGTGTCGCTTGGCCACGTGTTTGGATTTCAGGTTACACTTGAAGCGTTTGTCGGATTAGTGTTTGCCATTTGTCAACATCATTTGGTGTGCTTGATATTAATTGGCATTGTATTAGTTTAAGTCGGTGGTGGTCAGTGCAGCACAAACAAACACACACACACACACACACACACACACACACTGCAGTTGGGAGTGTGTTAAATGCCAAGTTGGCTATTTATTACACCTATCTTACCTTGGATTTCAGTAACTGCACTTGAAGAACATATCATTTATTTTTATAGAGTTGTTTTTTTTAGCATGTGGTATGTTAAATAATTTATTTTAAGCGCATATTGTTTATTGTTTAATAGCTTATAATTGCTTGCAAATTGATTTGTTTCCATCTTTGGAAGTATGTCGAGAAATAGGTAATTTTATTAACATTTAAAAGTCTGTTTGAAGTTTAATTGGTTAAACTTGAAAGTTCTTAAAATAGGCTTATACAAATTTTAATTCATGAGCTATAAATTTATAGCTCAAATTTATAACTTTGAAGGTGTTTTGGAATTTTGAGGATGTTCTATTCTTAAATTCTTATTTAACTCATTGTCAACATTAACCATAAAAGTATGTTGATAAAACAAAAGTTAATTTGTAAAACTCAAGCGTGCATACAAACTAAAACTTAAGAGGTGTTTAGAGGTGCTTATTGACAATTGAACCTATTGTCAAACTGAATTATTTCGAATTGAACTAACTGTTAAATTACTTAACCATAATTTTAACTCATTGGCAACATTGCCCATAAAAGAAACTTGATAAAACAGAAGTTAATTTGTATAATTCAAGCAGGCTTACAAATGGGCATCCTTTCAAAACAGAACTGAGGCAATTGCCACGGGCAAGCAGCATAAATACGGACCCCCTTCCGCGCTGTAAGCGCTCCACTTGTGTCCACTTGTGATTAATTGAAATTTTGGTCAAGTGAATGGAAATGGAATGGCAAATGTTGATAATGCACAAAATGTTGAACAACAACTGCAGAAATACGGTGCAAATTTCCCGAGGATATATGTGCAACAGTGCAACTGCAACTTGCAACTTGCAACTGTGGCAACTGTGGCAATCGTTGTGCCCGTTCCCATTCCCATTCCCATTCCCATTGCCAGCTTTCGGCTGTTTTCCTGCCATTGCCGTCACAGCCCCCTTGATCGAAGAAGGGGACAGGAAAAATATTTTGACAAATGAACCTAAATAACAGGTTGCAATCGCTCAAAGGGGCGAGAGGATAGGGAGACAACATGTGCGTGGCCCAGGCTGCAACCTGGACCAGGGACCGTGGACCGTGGACCGTGGACCTGGACCTGGCTGTACCTGTGCCTGGACAGGAAAACGTATGGCCAGACAACCTTGATACCTCATTTATTTTAAAACGTTGCCTGCCGGCCGCCGTTTCTGCTGCACAAATGAAATCGACACATTGGGGTAAAATGCGAGAAGACGCAGGCAGCGGCAGCAAATACGAAACGAACGCGTCTGCGAGCTGAATTCATCAGTCGCACTGACGAATCGACGTCGGGCCACTCTCGAAAATTGTTACAAATGATCGCAAATAACAGATCTTTGCCGCACCGTTGCGCTTGCAACGTGCTTGCCCCGTCTACGGGCCCGGTTCAGGGCGCGCTGTCCATCAAAGGAGCCGAACCCAGAAACACACAGAGATAGAGAGGGAGAGAGGGAGGGAGAGAGGGCGAGAGAGGAAGGCGCGTTGCGTGTGCTTGTGTGATCGAGTGGGCTTCAAATGAGATTGGCCAGCTGGGATTGTCTTATTGGGATCTGCAAGATGAAACTGGAACTGGAACTGAGAATGGGACTGTCAGCTGGGATCGGAACGGAGCCGGGGAGGGGGAACGGGAACGGGAACGGGGCCGGGTCAGCGGCGCCGTTCGATGCCAGCTAAATTGCACTGATTTCTTGATTAATGAGAGTTTTGCATTTTCCAGTTGCGGCCGCTGCTGATTGCGGCTTTTCATCTCGCCGTTGCAAGTACCCAAGTGGTAAGTGGAGACTTGTTTGTGGCAAGTGGCATTAGGTACTTACCCTGATTGTTGTTGTTGCTGCCCTTGCGCGATGTCTTCTTCTCCTTCATCCAGGGATACTCGGGCACCGAGTCCATCCCATCCGGCGTCTGTGGCACACCAGCGACACCAACCGGATATCCGCCAGCACCGCCGCCGCCGCCGCCGCCGACACCGCCACCGACACCGACACCGCCAACAGGTGTGCCAATTTTCGGGCTCTCCGGACTCAGATGATTGAGAAACTCGGCCATCGAGGGCTGCGAGTTGATGAAACCCCCCTCGGAGGCCATCCAGTAGGCGGTGTCGGCCGCTCGTTTATCACAGTTCGGTGCCATTTTGTTGACAAGCATCACCGCTGGCGGCGGTCCCTGCGGCCCCTGTGGCCCTTGCGGTCCGGCCACAACCGGCACCACCGTCGTCTGGCCCGTTTGCACCTGGAGCGGATTGAGCGGCGACTCGGATTTGATCTGGGCACCCATTTGGGTGGTGTCCAACGTGCTGCACACCTCTTGCATTGTAAACTTGATTTTGTTATGGGTCTTTTGTCTATTTTTTGTCTGTTTCAGTTTGTTTAATATTTGTTTAAGTCAAGCACCTGGAATGAATACAAATTTGAATAGTATTTATAAAAAGTTCCGAAAGTAATATATATTAAATAAACGGGCTTTTAACTTAAAACTGTATTATTGCTTACTACATTATTATTTATGTATAGGACTCTGTATTTTATGTTTTCTTATTATTGATTATTGAAATGACAGAGTAAAAAAAATGTTTTTACTTAGTATATTCAATCACCAAAGGTATATAAATTTATATTTATGTTTGTACTACTCGGACAAAACTAATATGAGCATTGTCAGTCAAATATCCACTAAAAAATATCCACTAATAAATTAGTTTAATATAATATTATTGAACTTATAGAGTTTTTAATTTTGCCAACAACAATAATGTATGTGGCTTAAAGAAAATATAATAAAACGTATTATTAATTTTAAATGAAACTGGATTTGTATTTTCAATAACAAAAAACAACTAAATATAAATTATAATTCTCAAATGTTTCAAGTATTTGTGTATGTATGAGTCGAGTTTGTAGATGACTGTGTGAGAAAAACTTCCATTGGTGCTGAGAGAATTCTTTCAGAGATTTCCGATTAATTTCCTAGTGATTTTGTATCAGTTCATACTCCAACTAAGCCTACACATATTAACATTTTCTGATGTGTGAGGGGTCAAAATGGCCGTCGGCAAAACAAATACCAATCAGAGCTAATTTGAATTCAAAGAAAAATTTACATCACCAATAATATAAATATTTAAAGTTAGACTCTTTGTTTGGATCCAAAAGTTATAATAATTTATAATAATATATTGTTGGTGTTAAGTATAAATTAAGGTTTAGGGAATGTCCACAAGAAGTTATGGTTCAACACACAGAAAAAATTTAGCGAAAAACAATAATATTGAGTATTCAAATTAACAATAACGAACTATTCAAATTGTATTATTCAAAAATGATATATTCACAATATAAAAATGATTTGATCGTTAATTAATAAATTTTTTAAAGAAGTTGTGTTTTCTGTTATAAATCATTCTAAACAACAATTTTTTAAATTAGTGCTTATAACAAAATTAAATTAGGCTTTATTCTGCGTTTATATTGAAAATTTAAAAGTGAAAATTACTTAAGTTACAGGTTTATATTTATTTATGTATTTATTGTTAACAATTTTAAAATTCAGAAACAAAGTTAAGGCTTAATATGCAAAGAACTCATTCTAATAAATTTATGTGCAAAATAAGAAAAGTTCCGCGCTTCAATTTATTTTCAATTTTTTAATAAAATACATTAAGAATAAATAAAATTAACTAAAGGCTCACATCGACAAATTATTTTAGATAAATATTTGTTATCGACAACGGTCGCAAAATGGTTAAAAAGCAACAATGATTGAACCAAGTTAAATAAAGTCTAACAAACCCATGTAACTAATTTGTAATATTAATAATAACATTCCAATTAACAGTATAGTCAACTATCGACTTTTCACTCACCATTTCAAGTGTTCGCTGAGACAGTTGCAGGCGCAGCATTGAGTTTTCCTAAGTTTCCATTTCGTGTTTTTGTTTTTCACATTTTCAGCACTGGCACACAATGCGGGTTTTTAAATAGATCTGTATTTCTGTGCGTTATAATAGCACCACACTTAAACTATGCGAATCGAGTACTATCTCATTTAGTACTGTATATTATTATGTGTTTGCGAGATGTTTGTGCGAACAGGGTCAGATAAGGCCGCAAAGCAGGCACAAAGTTGTCAGCGACACCGCGACGCGAAGTTGCGACTGTGGCAATGGCGATAGCGATGGCGATGGCGATGGCGATGGCTGCTTCGAGCGCTGTTTACTCAAGCGGGACAGTTCCAGTTCCATCACGTCGAGGGCTGCCAGCGACAGCATATATTTTTACACACCTTGGCACCCATGGCGACGCGACTGCCAAAACAATGGGCACACAATAAATGCGAGAGACGCGCGATATAATGCAAGAGTTGGCCGGTTGACCCGGTACAGCGGTACAGCGGCACAACGGTGCGTATGCGCAACGACAAGTTCAGTTTTAGTTTTGCTTTCGAGAGCTGAGCTGAGCTGAAGGGCCTGGCAAAGCGACAAGAAAACCGAAGCTGATCTTGCAATGGCCAACACAGCACACACAGCAGCACACACACACAGTTGCACTGCAATTTGTAGTTACAA
Organism: Drosophila colorata; assembly: GCA_035041545.1. Taxonomy (NCBI): domain Eukaryota; kingdom Metazoa; phylum Arthropoda; class Insecta; order Diptera; family Drosophilidae; genus Drosophila; species Drosophila colorata. Next base: position 10,550,637 of record JAWNLD010000680.1, read on the forward strand.
GTTACACTTTTCTACACATTCGCGCCACTATGTGCTGCCTGTAGCTGTCTCTTTCTGGCCGCAGGCGTAGGCTCTGCCGCCGCGTATCGGTGCGCAGAACCGGTTTCAGTTGTTGTTGTTGTTATTATTGCTGCCTCAATGGTGGCTTTTGCCGTGCTTATTTGCAGCTATATTTGACTTAATATTATTCACAATTTTATTGCACATTGCCGGGCAACAATTCAGTTAGATTGTTTAAATATTGGGCCCTGAATTGGGGCAGCTAAACACGTTAAAACTCAGACTCGCAACTCTCCCTCCGGTTTCGCTGGGCAATACGACGCTGCTTCGTGCGGACACGAATCTCAACCAACCATTTCATCCAATAGCACCGAACGCACTGAAACTTGTCCGCACTTGTCGCAAGGAGTGGCCAAGAACGAGCGCTCTGTGCGACTGTGTTCCAAGATGAGCGCCACAACCACCAATCAGAGGGGCGTGTCCAAAAACGGCATGTGGTATGCGTATGTATTGCATTGGTGTGCCACTGGCAGAGGCTGATACGGAGACGGAGACGGAGACAGAGCGCGGCTTTTGGGGTGGTTGCTGCTGCGAGAGAGATGTGCGTGGCGCGTGCTCGTGAGCGCTAAGGTCGTGCTTTGCGCGAAATGTCGTGCATTTTCGTGAGCTGCGACAGATTTCTAATTGGAAAGTGTGTAATGGGCGGGGAAATTAAGTAAACTGTGTAAATAAAATATATAGAAATAATTTTAATTTAAATACATGAAAACAAATTTATATAAAGATATAAAATATAAAAAATAAATAGTATAAATATAAAATACACAATAATTTTATGTAAAAACAATAAATAAATGTTAATATAAAAATAAATATAAACAATTACATAGAAATAAATTTAATTAAATAATTATAAAGAACATATTTGTAAATATTATAAAAGTATACACTGTATATATAATAATTAAATAGATGAAACGATCTGTACAGAGTAAATATAAATATTTATAAATAAAGAAATAATAAAAAACATAAATAAAATAATAAAAAGTCTACACAGTATGTACATTATTTAGAAAGTTGTTTTTTATTTATTCGTTTTTATTATTTTTCTATATAGTATAGCAAACCTAAAGATATTTATTTATTAGATTTTAGCAGCTGATTTAAATAATAATAGAATACTAAAAAATACAAATAAATCCACAACACGTAACCTGTTCTCTATGTGTGCACTTCGAATCGAACACTTATCATAATTTTAATAAATTTTCAATTAAAGTTTATTTCTATCTCGAGTCTCTACTACTTTTGTTTACTTTTTGTCTGTTACTATTATTGTTGTTGTTTTCGCTAGATCTCCGCAGATAAGCGGCGAGCGGCGAAAACCATGCGCAGTAGCGATGGCCAAGACGGTTGCCGGGGTTGGAGTTCTGCCGAGTCGCACACAGGTAGGTGCACGTACACATACACTCACACACATGCCGTCGCACTCTCCGCTCTCACTCACACGCAGGCACTTGCTGAACGGCAGAAAAGTCTCCGCAACGCTGATTGGTCGCTGCGGTTGTGTGTGTTGCTGTCGCTCTGTCGCTTTGTGGCTGTGTCGCTTTCGCTGTCAATGTTCAGCTGCGCCGCTGTTTTTACCACGCCGAGCTGCGAACGTGTTGCTTGTGACGGAATTTATTTGCTTTTTGTTATTTACACATTCCGTCGCCGCAGCGACGAGTTTCCATTTCTTTTTTCTCTAGCTTTTTTTTGTGTTGTCTCCGTCGCTGCTGTGGCATTGCGTATTTTTGACATTTCGTTTTGTGCGCTGCGCGTCTTTCTTTTTGTTTTGAGCGCCTCTTCTTGTCTAACCATCATGTTGTCAATCTTGGTGGCATTGTTTTTCTGCTGCCACACTTTTTCACATTCTGTTTTTATTGGCAATCGCTGCCTCGCTGTTTGTTTCATTTATGCGGCACACTAGACGTCAAAAGTTTATGAACCAGCCCACAGTAGTGTCTATAATGCCCTTATTAACTATGTGTGTCTATGGAAGTTATAGGGAAACAAATGTTGGTCGTTTCATACATTGGGGGCTTACATGGGAATAAATTGCTTGTATTTAAAACTCCTTTACGTAGTTAAGGTATTAATTAGTATTATATACTCCTTAAATTTAAAAAATATTTTTTCAGCCTGACAAATTGTATCGTCAATCGATGTAAACTAAATTTGCTGTCTTAAAATTGTTTTAATGAAAAAAAATTAAGGGGTAAATCAAAAATACACTTATGAAATATTGTTAATACAATTTGTCTGCCCAAATGTATAATTTTTCATAAACATGATAGATTTTGATGAAAATCAGTATCCAATATAGTATTCAAATAGTTTTAAAATCATTTCGAATTTTAACAAAGTTATAAAAGTGAAAAGAATGCTAAATACTTTAAAATTTTACATCTCGATACGTTTGTAATTTTTGGCATTCACTTTGATCTCATATCTTATCTCTGCTTAAAGGTTATTTAGTTTAATCAGCAAAAGAGTAAACTAACGGGAATTGTGCATAAGTAATTTGTCTGCATGCGTATACTTACTTACTTACATGCATATTTGAAGCCCAGATTTGGCGTCAGTTTGCATAAGCCTTACCCTTAGCCCTTTACCATAAAACTCATAGGTGGAAAAACGTACGCCGGGCAACAGCTCAAATTTTATTGGCGGAGATCAAGTTTAACCGTTGCAGTGCGCTTTATGGCCGGGCTAAGGGCTCTTGGCCAGCCGTTGCCCAACTAATCAGGTAGCTCGGGGTGCAGTATTCACAGCTCTTTTGGAAAACCCGTGGAAAAACCGATACATTTCTCTTTCATATCTCAGTATTGGCAAAGGATTTACCTGAAGTACTATTTTTAGCTAAAAATTTAGGTAACACTTTTCATGTTTGGTTTAGCTTTAGCTATGTAATGATGCTTTTGAAAAAAAAGGAAGAATAGAAATTGCTAGTTTTTGAATACTATATACAATACTACAATACTATATACCTATGATAGATAAATTCTGCTTATTTATAAGATGCTCGGGACGCACATTGCCAAGTTTGGTTAAATAATTGTCAAAACAATAAACTAATTTTTTAACCTATTGTTTCTAGGACAGTTAAATGAAATTTGTACTGCCTGCAACAATAATATTGACCTATCTTTAAAACTAAGAGATAAGTATACATAGAAACAGACAGACTTCTCAAGGGTATAAAAGCAAATAATTTAAGTTTCAAATTTTATATTGCAAAATCTTGAAGCAGAAGTTAATGTAACTCCCATATTTTTTTTGGCTTCAGATATATTCGATTGTGTATAATGTCTGCCGAAGTCAATTAAATTTGGCATTATAATTAGACACACACGCCACGGCCGTCCGTCGTTTCGCAATCAAGACTCACGCCACCATCTAAATGTGTCGTGGACTCTCCGGAGCCACGGACTGGACACGCCAAGAGACGCGTCACGCAGCCGCAGCCGGCTGGCTGGCTGGCTAAGCCGACGCCGGGCACAGGTAAAAGCCGGGAAGAGTTCTCCGATTCGCGACCATGCATATTTACCTGCATGGTATAAAAGTAAACCGTCTGCACAGAATTGCAACCAGTTAAAAAACAAATGTGTCACCGAACAGAAGCTCAAATAGCTCTCCAGAAAATGTACAATAATTGCAATACAAGTGAATCCTACATGACGACTTCTGACTATATGGTGGGTTTAAAATACTTGAGAATTAACTGATCAATTTCTATAATGTATTTGTATTATTTTCTTATCATAGATGAACTTTGCCACAACTCAGTTTGAGTCTCCATCTGCTGAATTCCTGCCCCCTCCAGTTGCCCCCAAGTCAAAGCGTTCCCGCACCGCCTTCACGAGTCATCAACTGCTGGAACTGGAGCGCGAATTCAAAGAGAACAAGTATCTGGGCAGGCCGCGTCGCATAGGCATCGCTCAGCGTCTGCTGTTAACCGAAAGACAAGTGAAGATCTGGTTCCAGAATCGCCGCATGAAGAGCAAGAAACAGGCCAATAGGCAGTTGAGCCACAAGGGATCGTTAATGTGTGCCCCAATCCAAAACATAGATGATTTGCAATTAGATCTCAGTGATCATGAGCTGATCGTTGAACGTCTATTGCAATACGTTAGCGGGGGCCAAGAACCGGCGACACTTGATCGATTCGATCAGCCAACAATAAAGCAAGAACAATTTGATTTTGATGCTCAACTGTACCCTGAACCACAAAATGATCGTCTACCAAGCGCAAGTTCTGATTTTATTGATGTGGACACTTGGCAAAACAGTTGGTTCAGCACAGATCTTTTGAATGGATGTACGGCGAAAACAGACGTACAAGAATTTCCCTCCATAGATCAGTTGATAGCTGACCCCAGCATAGATCAGCAATTCGATTGGAATCCGAGTGGCTCGTTGGCAAAATCTGCATCCTCGTCCAGTGCTTCATATGATTCCTTTGAATCATTCGATGTCGATCTTCGGGAATTTCAAAATATCGATAAGTTCAATACTGCCACAATTGTCGATCAACACTTTGGCTGGAATTCGAGTAGCTCGATGGCCACGTCCGCATCCACATCAACAGCTTCTTATGATTCATTTGATGTTGATTTGGACTTTTTACAAAATTTATTAGACGCATAAGATATAGTAAATTATTTAAATATTTTAAATACACAATCTTTTTTTTATAATTATAAAATACATTAAGCTTAGTTAACAGAATTCTAAGAAATTTTTAAAAATGATTGACAATTATTTTATTTAACTTCCGATTTCTATAATTTTCTTACATTTTTAAGCATAGCATTTTTCCATAACTTGCTAAGATAAAAGGAAATTTTTAGGTAGAAAATTCAAGCCAAATGTTTTTCATTTTCCGTGGCTCTTACGCATCTTTTCCACTCTGCCGGCTGTTAACTTAGATAAATTGGTGTCATCACATCATAAAGTAATTTCCACATATTGAAATTTTGCTCCTTCAACAAAGAAAACGAACACTTACATGGATACACTCATAAGTCAGTGTGTGTGTGTGCGTGTGTGTATGTATTCGGTTTGAATATTGCCGCCTCTTTGAGGCAGATTGTTTTGTGGACAATATTTCAGCAGCAGATGCTGTGCCACATATTAGTTTTATGGTTCCAATAACATTAATGCATTGAATTACATTATCGATGAACTTTGCCTCGGCTACGATATTGATTAGAAAAGTTATGCGAAGATTGACTTAATGAATAGGTAGTGAACAAATCAGCAAAAAAAAAAAATAGAAGAAAACGTATAAGATCAGCTTGAAGAAACTCCAAGAACAGGAATCTCATATCATATCTGAAATTTAAATTAGTTTTATTTCGTTTTTAATATCGTATAAATAAATTCAGTTGCATTATATTAAAAAGAAAAGTGGTAAATGCAAATATTTTAAAACGAATCTCAATTTCATTTTATTTTATTTTTATTTTGTGAATATACACATATTTAGATACATAGTTGAATCTATAAATGGTAATATTTCTTTAAAGAAATTAATACAATAGAGAATTATTTCTAACAACATTACAGTATCTTTTTTGTCTTTGGTACTAATGACATTTAATTGCAATTATTGTTTTTTTTTTTAATAACAACATTTAACTCAAAGATAGATGGTATTTGAACATGATTCGGATTATATAGCTAACAAAAAGAAATACTCATTTTTAGATAACATTGATTAATGAAGTTTTTTTTTGCCCAGTTGCAAAACGATATATGATACTAATAAAAGCTTTAATTATGAACTGTATTGTTTAGTATTTAATCAAAAGGATTAATGACAAGTAAAATCAATTAAGAAAAAAATTTTACGACTCATTTGCAGTAATATATAAACATATACATATATGTACACAATTATATGTATGTTTTTTTTTTGGGTACAAGTATTTATTGACTATTTATCATGTGAGATTTTAGCCAGCACAGAAGCCTCAAAATACTTGCGACTGTTTCACATACATGCCACACACACACACACCGAAACATGTACCTTCTCCCTCGCACACACATGTAGCTGCTCCAAGCAAAAGATGCAACTACCGCAACAACCGTGACAAGTACAACATTTGTGTCGCCTGCCTTTGCCTCGCTTCAATCTGTCGCCCTCTGGCGCAACCTTTGACACGCATAAATGGAACAGGAACAGGCGAACCCCTACTCCAACACCCCCCCCCCCCCCACACACACACACACACTGCCAGTCTGTGCGTGTGCCATACGTGTATACAACGGGGGCTCTGTGCACCCTGTTCTGGCCGAGACCGGGACCGGGACAAACAAAGATCGCAATTTGACTCTACACCACGGAGCTGTCAACTCGCACAGAGTGGAGGAAGATTGATTACCGCCATCGAATTGTTTGCCTTTACGGGGTGGCTGTGGGGGTAGGGTGAGGGGGAGGGGGGTGTGGGTGGCTATGGGATACGGGGTTGTGGGTTTCGATTGAATGGCATTAGAATCGAAAGAGTTATTCGCTTCCGCGCTTCCGCTGCTCTGCTCCAGTCCATGACACTGACAACGTTGACACCAACATGAAAATTCCTGCTGTCATATGTAAACAACACTTGAGTTTGCGCTTTTCTCTGGAGGGGTTTTCGGTTTCTATTTGCGGCGCAAACTTTAAATAAACTTTTAATGGGCTTACCAACTATTATTATTACAATAAATAGCATTAAAGCGTGCTAGATTACGTTTTTTATGCGACTTTTGCAGACTTTTTGTTGCAGTATAAAACGTTGCAATATTTTTTTTACAGCGGTATCGCTTTTTTATCGGTTTTTTATCTTCCTACTTGATTGTGCGAAAATGAATGCTCTTATGTTCTGTTTATTTAATCACATTTTTCGAACATATTATATAAAGATTATATTAATTTTTGAACAGACCCCTGTTAATCACATAAATAATATAAATAAAGATAAGATACTTTAGTATCTAGTGAAATCTTAGCTCACACAATTATTTTTACCTATTTATTACTTTTAATACCAAAGCTACTTATAGAAAATGTATAAATTTAAAAATTAATCGATAAGTATTTCCAATTATATCAAGTATGATTTATATTATTATTCCATTATTATAATTATATTTTTATTGTTATTAGTATTTTTGTATATAATTTTTTTTTTTGAAATTTAAAGTAGTTAACTTACTTATTGCGTACTTTTAATTTTCTCAATAAAGGAATCTATAAATTCCAATTGCTTGGAATGATATTTACGCACATATTTGATACAGTTCTCAAAATTGGGCTCATCGTTTAAGCTTTTATAGGCCATTGCGCGATATAGCCAGGCTCTCATATTCTTTTCATCCAATTTGTTCAACACAAAGTCACAATCGATGATGGCCCGCTTAAACTGACCCAATCTGTAAAATCTCCATTGTAAGATTACAATATAATGTTAGATATTTCCCACTTACTTGATAAAGCAGATAGAGCGATTTATGTACAAAATGGGACTGTCTTTGATATTTTCAAGAGCCTGGCTGTACATACTTATGGCGTTCCCATAGTCTCCCTTGCGATAGTCCGAGTTACCCAGCCTAGAAAAGGGATTACAGACTAGAGATACTTATCCTTAACCCTTATCCACATACTTTCTAAATTTCTGCGCCACCAGCTCGCGTTCTAGACGTGCTTTGGAGCGCTCAGTCTGCTCCACTTCCACCTGTCTCATGAATGTAAAGCGATCTTTATTCGTATTTGGGATATTCCCCTTTGCAGCTGCTTGATTTTTCCGCACGCTAACCATAAAATTGTCCTCTGTGACGCTAGCTGCTGTCTCCACTGGCGCAGTTTCAACCTCATCTCTATAAATTTGAAGCTTATGAATTATTATTATATTTAAAAAGTTCGCAAATTTACTCAGTTGGTTTAATAAAGCTACGCAACAATTGCATAACTTCATCGACCTTTGAATGGAGCTGCAGGAAACGCTCATCCATTTGGGGATGTTGTAATGAATACATACTTTATTTGTATTTATTTGATTTAGAGTTTTTAATATTTATTTGTAATATTTAATGCACAAATGATTTCTGTAAATATTTATTTAAGCCTTGGAACAGTTTGTTTATACCACATTCACAACCTCAGCGAAGGTATCGCATGGCAACCAGTGTACGAAAGCTCCATAGATACCAGATAAATGCTTGGCAACATAAAAATGTATATAAACATTATAAAAAATAAATAAATTAAATATAAATATAAATTGTAATTCTTATACTACAAATACTAGATTATTTTCGTTTATGGCTAATTCAAATGCACAAGACGAAAAATATTCCATTAAATATTCAAATTATAGGTTTAACTATTCTAGTTATCCTTAGTTATAGAAAGATTTGTGAGCTTTTTCGTACAACTCGAATGCACATCAAGTTCCTTAGGATTATCTCTAATATCTCGCATTACAATGTTGGATTATGTTGCATAAGATTAAACATACTATTTGATTATTTAAGCTTTTTGCGCATATCTTCTTGACTAGATTAAATGACATTACGAGTGTATGTGAAAGGTGTTTTTTTTTTTTACTCTTAAGCATACGCAGTGCATCGTTTAAGTGGGTTCTACAATGTGTCCACATTACTTTTCATTTAATCTCATACAATTTGTAAGATAAAGAAATGCATGCTAAGCTCAGAGGATCAATTATAGACTATAAAACATAATGGCATCTAATAATAGAGCCGCAATCTGAGCGCTAAGCCAAAGACCCGACTAAAACCTGCAGCCATGCAACTGGAACTTGAACTGGCTCTCGCCGTGCATGTCGCCCGACATTACCAGGTCCTGTGTGTCGCTTGTGTGTGTGTGTGTGCGACGGGCTCAGTCACACACTTTGCGAGCTGGCGCTGGCGGCGGATATGTGTCTCGTGTGCACATGGCATTTAGGAGCACACACTCAATGGCAATGGCTTTGGCGATGGCTGTGGCTGTAGCTGTGGCTTTGGCTGTGGCTTCGGCTCTTGCCAGGCCGGACATGGACATGCTTAAGCGCCAGCGATGGTCGTTGCAACTTTGGCCCGTTTGCTCGTTCCGTTCACGCAAGTGGCAACATGCAGGCATAAATAATTGCGGCTCAAAGTGAGCCGGTGAACTGGTTGTGGCACCATTGTGGCACATCCCGCCCGCCTTTAACCCCTTGTCCGCCTGCCAGCGACACCAAATTGCTCACATGACGCATCGCATTTTTATACGAATTGCGCTTAGGCAAAGCGTTCAAGAGTTTTTCTTTCGTATTTTTTTTTTATATTTTTTTTTTGCCTCCTGCTGCTGTTGTTGTCCATATGACGAGCGTTCCGGCGTCATCAGCATAGATTGCCATTCGGCGTAATTGTTACAAATGGATTTCATGTAATTTAATTGTGGGTTTTACATCATGAAAAATATACCGGCCATTGGCTCATAAATATATACCAACTGCACCGGCACGTACTTATTTATATGTGTGTGTATACACACACAGATCCTTATTGGGAGGTCAACAACAATGTGCATAGATACATACTGACGTATGTGGCATGCAGCAAAAGGTAGCTGCTGAATTTGACTCGACAAGAATGATTAATTGGATTCAACGCCTTTTTCACGGAGTCAACTACAATTCCTTATTTAAGAATTGAATTGATGACATACAAATATTATTATTGGTATTTCAAGTATTTTATAATTGCGCTTCAAAAGTAATTTTTAACAAAAAATATACTAATAATACATTAGCAATCTAATTTTGGAATTCAAATAACAATTATTTAAAACTTAGTTTACTAAATATTGTATTTTAAACTATAAAAAAGGATACCATATTTTGAAGGAGGTTTTATGTGACATACAAAAATAAAAATTTAGGTAGTTTCTATTTTTTTAAATTCATATTAGAAATTAAATATATATATTTTTATTAATTAATAACGTATATTAATTATTTAAGAAATCTAAGAGATTTTTATTGGAAAATTAAATTATAAGACAATATACTCTTATACATCAAATTAAAATTCAGACCATCGATTCAAGTCAAATTATAATCTGTTTATAGCCATGCATATTATATTTAAAAATATTAATTTACAATACTACTTGTTTATTATAGTTATACCTATTTATACACATATAAATTATATTTAATTATCTTATTTACATGTTTATTATATTTAGAGTATTTTGCCAGTGCAGATCAAAACTATAAACAAACAGTTGATATTTTATAAACAAATGCGTAACTACTTTTTTGGGATATAATCAAATATTCAAATTTTGTCGCACACTGTTTTAACCCCAACTAAGCACACGCACACCAACCCACACACACAACTTTTGGACGTGGCGTGGAGTCGAGTAAAAATCGCAGCAGCAACAGATGCTCACAACAACCTCACGGCTTTGGGCCATGATTCAAGCTGTGCAAGGTACAACAATAATGCCGTTGTATGGCGCACAGCGACAATCCGGTACATTAGGATCAAAGGTGGGCCTTTGCCCCCGTCCTTGCAATTGCCATACAAATGTTAAAGTGATTTTTTCACGCGCTCATTTTGCGAAAAACCTTCTGCGGAATACAAAACAACAGACTTTGGGTCCAACTCCTCCTGTTTCTTGGCCTCAGAGACACATGGAACATGCCGTGTGCACTATTTTTTAAGGCTAACAGCCCTTAGGTTTGGGCTAGAGCTTACCCGACCATTCCACATAGGTCTATATAGTCGTATTCGTATATATTGCCACGTGCAATTTTGTGAGCTGAAAAAAACTTTTTTGCGTTGGTGGCGTTGGTAGATGGGGGGACACATTTGGCCTGTTTATACGACAGGTGTTGCCATATTGGTAGCGTTGAGGGACTAACACGTCTGTGAAATGTCATAACGTTTAAACGTGCTAAAAATACTCAAATTCACAAATATGCAAACATCGAGCACGGAAACTGCGTTTAGTGAACTAGGCGCGAGTTGAATGCAATTGAAAAATTTGAAATACAGGTCCAAATTTCCCCAATTTAGCATTGTTTTATAAAGATAAGATATTAAAGATGTGATGAAAAATATTATAAGTTATAAATACAAACATATTGCAATAATTTTATATAATTGTTTAAAAAGAGTATCTATTGGGTTCGAGCCCTAAAACTGGTTTATTTCTTGGTTTAAAGACTTGGCAAGGTCAGCCTGAATATAAAATAATAATAATAAAAAATTAACAAATTTATTGCGTTATATATTTAATATATTTAATACAGTTATTTATGTTGCGGTATGATTTTGTAACCTATTAAGGAATCAAATAAACTGAATATGAATATGAAAAATATAATAGCATTTGTAAATATAAATGTATGTACCTATTTTGAAATTTAAATAAATATTGAAAATATAACTAAGAAACAAAACATTTATTTTTTCTCAGTAATAAACTAGTATATTAACAAAACGGAAATCTTCCACCAATAACAATAAAGAGATATAGCCAGTAAATTCTTAAAGACAGTCCGATGTAACTTTGTGCATAACATTTTCCACTCTTTCGCAACCAACTCCAATTAATTTATGAAGCAAGGCTGCTCGATCTGCGAGCCCGTTTCATTAGCACACAAAAGACATTTGCAACTTCTGAGGCAATTTGGTGAAACGTTTAAGAAATAATTGGCAAAAGCCGCGAAAGCCGCAAATTCAAAATTCAGAGCTGAAAACGCGCGCTGCGATTAGCCATAAAAATTATAGATTCAATCTAATTAGAAAATGTCGCGGTTGCCGCGTTTTCGTTTCGGCCTTGCAATACCTTCAGAGCCCAAGTGAATATTTAATTTAATTAAGAAGAAACCATTTGGCTTGTCGCTGGCTGGAGCGGAGAACGAGGTTGGGCGGGCAGCGAGTGCGGTTTGGAATTTATTGTTATGACCAGGCCAAGCAGGAAGTCCCGTTCGCCATCTCGGCCCTGTCATCAGCGGCGCAGAGACGCGTTCGCATTCGCAGTCCAATAAAATGGCAATATTTCGCGTGCAGATAAAGTGGAGCAAGTGCCTCGGCGCGAAATGATTGAGCTGCGAGCTGGTCTGGGCTGGGCTGGGCTGGGCTCTGCTGGGCACAAGGCAACAACAATTGAAACAATCTGTTGGACATGTTTATTACAATCGTATTTCGCGTAATTGCAGCTGGCTCATCGCTCGCTTTTTATGCGGCTTTGATTAGCTGCGTTTATGGCCAGCTGATTAGCCACGCCCACGGCCGCCTTCAAGCCCGAAAATCACATCTATATTCATTATGGCAGCGACAAAGCGCATATGTGTGTGGATGTGGCTGTGGGTGTGCGCGAGAGTGTTGTTTGCGGTAAGGCGAAGGACATGTGATGTCAAGGACTTGGACCGCCCGCCCGCGGCTACGCGTCCGACACATGCTCGGAAATGTCAACAATGCGCATGAAAATTCCAAGGTCCCACCCCTTTTACGCCGGCACAGCTCCTTGGCACTATTTCCGCACCGACAATTTCCTCCCAGGGGAAGCAATTTGCCACACCAGAGTACACGGTCCAACCCCGAACCCCGCGGCCTAAACCCCAAAAGTCACTTCAAGCCGGAGTAACTAAGCGTGTTTTGTGGCATGTGTGTGCCACAGTGTGTGTGTGGTGTGTGTTGTTCCCGTGCACATTCCTTGGGGCAGCAGTCGAGTCGCATTTTCACGCTGCTCTGGCAAAGATGTCCAGCCCAAAACAAGTGTCCCAACAACCCGACACAAGTACTAGTAATGCGTGCGGTTAAATATCCATAAATCAAATCGTAGCACTTGTCTCCCGTTCCCGTTCCCTCAACCGTTCTCGTGCTCTGCGACATTTTCAAGATGACCACTGGAGCTGAGCCTGCGTCCAAGGCAAATGCGGTTGACACTTTTCCCTTGCGCCTTAATAGATGGTCGGCACAGGCAAACATTTGACTTTGCCATGGCATTCCTCGAGTTGACCCTCGGGCCGCAAGAGGACATTAGATGCAAAAGTGAAAACTCTGCCAAGTGCGGCAAGTGGGGCGAGTCCTGCGACTATTTGAGTATGCCACAAAAATGAACTCTTTGCCCATTTAAACGCCTCGTTTGACATAAGGAATGATGGATTTGATCCCGGTTAGCATATTCTGCTGAAGACCAAAATTGCCAGGGGAATACGTAGATGCTTAAAAGGGTTTATATAGGGGGATAATACTGAGTTAAGTCAGAGTTAAAAGATACAATATCTTTTGGAATATTTGTATATGTTCTTGATAGATTTTGTGTGTTTGATGATCAGAATATATGTGCAAAACTAAATTTGTCCAATCTCGGCAACTATTTTAAACCAATTGGGAAAATTTGTAATATCAGAAATAAGCGACACACTGCTTATATTTCTATAACTCTTTACATACACTAAAAATAAAAAATAAATAAAATGATTACTAAACATATTATGTTTTTTAAATTCTCGAAAAAACAATTATCCTTTTTTTTTGCTGATATATTGCTGCAATCAATTTGTTACTTTAAAATTTGTTGGTAAATTTATATAATTTTACAAATTGTTTGGCTTTCTTTTTTAATATACCAATATCTTTTCATATATTCAATTTATATGAACTTTTAGAAATTTCTTGAAATTTAAAACAATATTCAGATGGTATTCCAAGAATTTTATTTTAAGCCCAACTCATTTAATGACACAATTTATAATTTAGTTACAATTGAGTCGATATGCAATATTTATATTTTATTTAAGTAGGTTCGAATAATGTTATGTTTTCATATTTGTAATATATTTTAAATTTAAATTTTTAATAAAATTTTATGATATGAGAAAAGTAGTTTTTTTTGTTGCAATACTTGCTTTATTATTAGTCAATCAAAGACAATATAAATACATAAATTATATTGTCTTTGATTCAATATTATTCTTAACACACTTTAAAAAATAGAGTTACTACGTAAAAAGCATCTAAATTGTTGACTTTTCTTAATTGTTTCACTGAGTGTTGCCTTTTACGTCGGCGTAATATTTTGTTTTTATACCAGGGACGAATACTTAATAGAAAGATAAAGCTTAAGATGACAGGTATAAAAGATACAGATACATATAAAGATACTTGGCATCAGTTATGGTAGTCGAAATTGGTCGTGCAGGGATTCATGTGAGAGACGCTCAACTTCCTGGACTTGGCCGCGTTCTCACCCCACGACAGATTCATGGATATCGATGGATTGGGATGCATGGCAAGGGGCTCAGCGTTGTGGTGCCTGTTCTGCGCTGGGTTGGACTTGGACCAGGCCTGCGCGGCTGCCTCCAGATCCTGTTTGATGCTCTGCAGCACCAGATCCACATTGTACGAATAGTGTCCGCTGGGAGCAGAGCTCGTGGGCAGCGCATTCGATGCGGGTTGTGCCGTTGTCGACTGTGCCAGATGTTCCAGAATTTCACTGAGATCCGAGGTGGCGCTGGGCACCGCTTGTGGCTTCGGCTTGGGCGTGACCTGGGCGTAATAGTTCTGCACGGGATTTGGCAGCGGGGCCGGCACAACGGGCGGATTCGCCGGTGCGGCAGCACGTTTCTCTGCGCTGGGATCCTGGGAGTAGGACATGAGGCGCTGCACGATGCCGCGATGGGCGCTTTGCTCCGTCTGCGGCTGCGTCAGCTTGGCGTTGGGCTTCGCGTCGCGATGGCGATGTCCCTGAATGTCCTTCTTGAACTTCATGCGACGATTCTGGAACCAGATCTTCACCTGCCGCTCGCACAGCGACAGCCGCTGCGCAATCTCGATGCGACGCGTCCTGTACAGATACATGTTGCTCTTGAACTCGTTCTCCAGCTCCACCAGCTGGACGCTGGTGAACGCGGTGCGCGAACGCTTCAGCTTGACGCGCTGCTCCTGCGCCGGCTGCAGCGGCAGATTCTCATCGGAGGACAGCTGCTGGCCGGGCTGCTCGATTAGCGGCTGCGGCAGTGTTGTGGGCGGCTGATAAGTGGGCATGGCCACGCCTGCCATGGGCGGCAACTGCGGCAAGACCTGCGACGTGCTGTGATGATGGCCATACAAAAGCTGTTGCAAAGAAGAGAAAAAAGCAGCTGGAGCTTAGCTGAGGTGCGACCAGGTGAGGTGTGCCGTTTACTTACATTGGTGTACTTGACCACTGGCGCTGGGTAGGCGTTCATCTTGGACTGGTGCACGGGATAGTAATGCATTACGGATGACATCTCGTGTGCTCTCGCTGCTGCTGCTGCTGCTGCTGCTCTTGGACCGTCCAAAGCAAAAGTGATGTCCTGGCTGGCCGCACTCGCCCAATATATAGCCGGCTAGGTAGTCGGTGGGCTTGCCAAAAAAAAAAAAAAAAAAAAAAGGAACACACAAAATTTGCCTAAACTCGCGCACGATGCCATAAATCCTTTTGTATATCGTTGACGCTGCCGTCGACGTCGATGTCGCCCGGTTCGCTGTCTCTGTCTTGGCCTCCGCGGAATGTGCGTCTGGCGACGGTCGGACTAGCCAAGTCCTGGGCCAGGGGCGATCTAGAGGCTTGTTTTGATCGAAATCCGGCTAGCCTGGGATTTGACATTACGTGAAGCTCAGCTGATCGCTGAACAGGTAGAGCAGCCTGGCGGCTAGCCCCTAACTGCTGATGATGATCTGTTGTGTGTGTTGTCCAACTTTGTAGCACCTGTTTGGACGGCGACGTCGTCGACGAAAGTGAATCCCAAGGACATACGGCGACATACGACATTCTGTAGGCGTCGCGGCTTTTGGTCGCTCGGCCCGTGCACAATTATCCGGCGCATAATGCACTGAAAGCAGCACTGCGAAAAAGGATATTTCGAGGGTTTTATGCTTGATTTAACAGTTTATGACTTTATTTGTGTGTCACACCAGCAGCACTGTCTGTCTCCGCCTTTGTCTCTGTAGCTGTCGCTATCTCTGTCCCTGTCCCTGTCTCAGTCCTAGTCGCCGGCTCTCATATGCGAATTCCGCGTGTTCGCAAAATTTTATTGCTGGCGCTATGGGATTTGGCCAGTTCTGCGAATTTACTAAAAATACGCGGGAACAAAGCCAAAGTCATAACACAAATTCTGTACAGTTTGCATAGTCGCGACACGTGGTCATATATGTTCAGGTATAGATACAGATCTACTTGTAATTGTATTCCTTAGAATGCTAAAAATACGAGTAGCAAACTGGTTTTACAAAATTAAAAATAATTGCCTGTAAAAATAAACTTAAGGTAAGCTATACAACTTTTTGTAATTCTCTAACTAATATGATGTATTAATAAATATGAGAATAATATAATTCTGCATAATTAAAATAAATTTCAGGCAAGTAAATTTAATTTAATACGATATATTTCTTTCGAAAAGAATTACCAAAAACTAATTTTGCAAAAGAACCGTTTAAAAAAGTGAATAACAAATGTCTTAAATTTAAAAAGGCACCTTATGCGCTATAGAATTGAATATAATTAATTTATCTTGAAGTTTAAACTTAAAAGCTAACTGTTGCCTTAACTGCCAATCGTTACGCTCAGAAAGTGGGATTACAATAAATATGATGAGATCTTTTGCTACAAAATTATATTAGCACAAACTATTATTATAAATATAGTAAATGTAATATTTTATAATTTAATCATAACAATAATAGTAAAAAATGAAGCAAACCTAACCGTAGTTACAAACCCTTTCTTACGTCTTAATTTATAAAAGTAACAATATCTTTCAAAAATCAACAAAATTGATGTATAAATATATTTAAATATATGTATGTACATTAGCATTTTTCTGTCTAAGTAATCATATTTGGTTGGAAACGTTTTAATATAAGGAACATTTTATTTTGCTTTTATACAGTTTAATATTTATGAAACTGACAAGAACCAAGCTTACATACATATATATTAAATAAGTTTTTTTATGTACTGATAAGTGAGTAAAAGCCAGTTGAAAAAGTATTAAAATCTCACATTTATGTTAAATTTTATATGGTGGCATTATCGCATATTAACTTTCTTATTTCACAACAATTATCTGTCATTTGGCGCGCCCCCTTGCAGTTCATCCAACTATACAAATAAGTGAGAGTATGACAATAAAATAGCATATGGGAGAAACCCATGTTTCATTCGTTCATGCAAATGTTGGATTTTCCATATTTTATATCAAAGAAATGTGCTGCAACAAGTTGCCTGCTGCGGCTCGGCGGCGGCGCCTCGAACGTGACAAGAGTTGAGCGAGCACACCCGGTCGGGAGCTGTGGCTCGCCAGCCTACCTAAATAGTTCATATCAGGTAGATGTAAACACAGCTCGGCAGGCACCTGGTGGTTTTGGACTTAAATTAAGCGCGAATTTTATAACGCGCATTTCGTAGAATATTCGCGGATCGGATTTTATTGCACACATGTGCCTGTGCATCATAAAAGGTTTCTTGCTTTTTTAAATTCATAAGATTTTCGGGAAAACCAGCTACAGTTTTCTTTCATCGCATGATTTTTTAGCGTGTAAAGTTTGCCTACATATGTTCATAATTTTAAATTGTATTTGCTCTTATTTAATTTGGCTTAATTTGCTTATTTTAATAGCTATTTATTTGCATATATTTTTACTTAATAGATCGCAGTTTTTTTAAACTTAATATTTCATTTATTATTTTAAAAAAATTAGATGTACAGATCTTTTATTTTTTGGGCACTCTTGATCACAATCATTTTCATAATATATACACATTCCTTTATTAACTATTTTTGGGCATTATATTTCATAAAACTATCAAAATATATACCCAAATCATGCAATTAAGTTTTCTTTTCTTTTTAAGGTAATTATTGGATGAATTTTATAATTTTTCAATTACAGAAATGTGTAAATAGCACCTCTTTTACTTAATATATAAATCTTTTTAAATACACATTTTATTAAAATATAAATGCTAATTTCAAAAAAGTTAAGTTCATATATTATATATTTAATTTTAGGTAAATTTGTTGGTTTGTAGAATTTATTAAAATAAGGTTGCGAGTCATTGTGCTGAATATGTATATATTCCCAAAATAAACTATTGAACTTATGTTAAAACATCAGTTGAAAGGTGCACCATTTGAGACGTAACTGAGACATTTTTAATGCATTTTCAATTAAAAGAAAACCTTTAAATTTCACAAGTTAAAATATATTATTCGCTTCAGTAACTGAAGCCTATGGCTGTCATGTATTTGAACGCAATTAGTGAACAATTCTCACGTGAAGAATGTTCAATTGCAACATGTAAACATTGGCATAGCTAATTTTAAAAATATTCTGACGATTATTATTGTTTAAACGTTCGATCTACGGCTGATAATGGCAGGTCCGTGAAAGACGTGCGATTATCAGGAAGAGAAACATTTTTCATTTAGATCAGTACAGTTTTTGTTGGCTATGCCAAGTGGCCAAAGTTATAGAAACGAGTCTTATATAATAATATAATATACGAATTTCATATAGAAACTTCTTTAGTAAAACTCTCAGTTAAGCCCATATAAGTCTCAAGCATGTCTGGATGGGCATTCATGGGCTTTGGGAAATGCCCAGACAGACAGAGTTGAGATCAACGAACGTTTTACAAAGGAAGTTTCGATTAAATATAGGTTTCTTAAATAAACAAATCGAAAATGCATTCAAAAAGTAGCAGCTACGTCTTAACTAAGCTTTAAAACATTATTAATTTGCTTAAAATACTATGGGTATCTACAATCTTTAGATCTTTGTACAATCAGAAAATAACGTGTAACTTAAAGTTAAGAGGAGAACGCCACAAACATTAAAATTTGTGTTTTTACAATTATTATAATATTTGGTAATAACTAATTGAAGCAGTAGGCAAACTGCGTGTTGCCACCGGCATTACGATGCGGATTATACGCTTGCATTATCGTATCCATCGTGCATTGATATTGGTTCGTCTCGTGCATGGGCTCCGGAGGCGGCGGCGCCTGCGTGGACGCTACTGTAAGCTTGCCGAATTTGCCAAAGGCGCTGCTGCCGTTGCTGCCACAGCCGAGGAGGCTGCCGCGTGCCACGGCGAGAAGTCCGCTGCCCAAGACATCTCTGCCATTGTCACAGCCCTTGTCTGCAACCACATTGTTGTTGCTCTTCAGCGGCTCCAAGTTCTACACAAGAGGCAATGATAGAATTTAAGATGAAATGGATATTTAAAGCTAGCCTCAATCTGATCTTTGGGCGCCTAGTCACCTGTAGCGTCGTCGTCTTCTTAGTCGATCCATTGTCCATGTCGTCGCTGACATCGGCGGCGCCGACAGTTGTGGCCAATGGGCCGCCAACGCCGACGCCGCCGCCAGCCGGACCAGCGCCACACAGACTGGGACTTTCGTCATTCTTCGGTGTTAATGGCTCGTAGACCTCGGAGCCGGGCGAGAGGGCAGACGTGACGGCCTCGACCGCCGGCATGCCGCTGGCAGCGACGCCGGCCAAAGGCAGCGCCGTCGCGCGCATATAATACGATCCATTGAAATTGTAGTCGTCCTCGTTTTCGCATTTGATCAGCGGCACTCGGCAGGCGTTTCCACTCTTCTGCTGAAAATCAAAGTGATGATATTGTTGTTGCTGCTGCTGTTGCTGCTGCTGCTGATGTTGCTGCTGCTGTTGTTGCTGCTGTTGTTGTTGTTGTTGTGCCATCACATGGTGATGGTGCAGCTGCTGCGCCTGCTGGTGGTGGGACTGCTGCTGGGCATGTGAATTGCCGTGCTGATGCATGCCTCCGCCTGGAAAGAACTGGGCCGCCGCACTAGAGGCCGCTGCTCCAACGTACTGGGCATGCACCTGCGCCACGTGCCGCTGCTGCTGGCCCGGGGCCTGTGTGTGGTGGTTGTTGTAGTTGTAGTAGGTGCCGAAGGTCTCGCTGTAGTGCTCGACCAGCTGCGCCGAGGGCGTCGACGGTGTGGGCGATGGTGTCAGGGCAGTGGGCGTGGCAGTTCCACCGCCCAGGCTCAGCGCTTGCAGGCTCGGCGGATCCGCATCCGCCGCCTTCAGCGGAACATTCGGCATGGACGGCGATAGCGGCATGCCATCGTAGGACTGATCCTTGTGCTGGTCCGATTGGATCTTGTGACGGCGTCGTCGGTTCTTGAACCAGATCTTCACCTGCGCCGTGCCCAGCGCCAGCTTGGCTGACAGATCGGCCAGACGGGGCGCGGTCAGGTAACGGCCCTGCAGAAAATGCTGCTCCAGCTCGGCTATCTGGGAGCTGGTGAAAGTGGTGCGGGTGCGACGCGGGCGTCGCATCACCAGCGAGTCAGAGAGCTCATCTGGGGGCAGAGGAAAAGACAGTTAAATACGGTTTTAGTAGAAATTCACACGCAAAGTGTGAATCTATCTTATTTCTCTGCACTACCTGGCACAGTGGCTGCAAATTAAATGACTTGAGTTCTAGACTTAACTCTAATTTTTAAACAAAAGCCTAACAATAAAATTTTAAAAATTAAAGAATATTTCTATAGCTTAAATTCTTAGGATTCAAAAAAAAAACCAACGGCTATTATTATGCCAACTACAATTGTCTATTTTTCACGCCTTTTTCCGCTCATCAAGGTGAATTTGCTATAGTCTACATAATAATATAATAGGTTTATGACTTTTAAAGTTTTATAAAAAAACACTCAAGATTTTGTATATCATAGCGTATTTGTATTTGTCACGAAATGTGTAACGCATAGAAGAAGACGTCTTCGACCCCACTAAGTATATATATTCCTGATCAATATCCACAAATCGCTATAGCCATGTTCGTCTGTCTGTTGCTGTGCAAACTAGTCCTTAAGTTTAAATAACTACATGAAACTAAGAACAAAATGGTTTGATTGACATGAAAATAATATTAACTATATACCAAGAAAAATATCTCTTTTCAATATAAACTTAATAAATTATGAACGAAAAACGAAGAAAAAAAACAAATAGATTTTTGGTCAAGTAGCAAAAATGGATGTCGTATGTAGACTTTTGTCGCTCACTATGCATTATGTACATGTGTGTGTGTGTGTTAGAGTACTTGCCTGGCTTGGGCATTTGGTTTGGCAGATAGGGACGAATGTAGTTGTAGTTTATGGCGCCCGTGCGTTCATCGAACAGCTTGGATGATGAGCAAAAAGAAACATTGTTGTTGTTGTTGTTGTTGCTGTTCTCGTAGTTGTTGTGAACTTACTAAATCGAAGGGATTGCGGAACTGTGGCGGCAACTGAAGCTGCGGATGCTGCGCGTGAGAGTGAGAGTGCGGATGTGGGTGCAGATGCGAGTGCGGGTGCGGATGCGGCAGCGTGTGATGGTAAAAGTTCTGATCCGGCGGCGGTTGCGCCATTTTCCACAACGAGCTCCACCTGGCGCACTCAATTTTCTTTTGTGTTTATTTTCTAGTAATATAAAAAAAAAATTACTTTTCATGTGCATTTGTCTTGTAACCGGTTACATTTAAAAGTCGTTCATTTATTATTTGCACATTTTTCTTTCATTTACATCGCGTCCGCTAAGCGCCGTTATTTCGAGCTAAAGAACAACAATTCAAAACAGAATAAGCAAAAAGGTTGCCACCTAGTTGGAAAAGCATAAGCAGTGCGCACGCCTGGCAGCGCCATGCTGTAATTATAGGATTTGGCTACAGCCGCCAGATGGCGCTTCGTGCTGCCAGATTGTAGACAGCGCATTTAGTTCAAGAAACTTCTCGCAGATGGCGCTTGTGTGGCCTAGCAATATTTGGCGCAATTATTTAATATGCTCAAATTCAGACGATTTAGGGGAAAAATAAATAAGTTCTAATATTTATGCATGCGTGCATTTATGTATTAGGTGGCAGATAAATTTAAATGTTTGTTTTAAAATACGTGTATGATAATTGGTTTTCATTTAGCAATTGAGAATATATATTAAATGTTGTATAAATGAAAATATTTATGTGCATTTTGGTGTTGCATATTTTTTGCAATTTCCAAGGTATGTTGTTTGGGGCGATAAAATTGTCAATTTGAATCTATGGAGCAGTGTGAAATGTGCTAATACCCTTTGCCGAATATGTAACCGATCATTGTCGTGTTGACTTTGGATGGGAAAGCTGTTTGTTTGTTGTTGTTGTAGTTGTTGTAGTTGTGCCAACTGGCAGCCAAAGTCAATTCACAGTTCAGCCAGGCAGACAGCCAAAAAGCAA
This sequence comes from Drosophila colorata, assembly GCA_035041545.1. Taxonomy (NCBI): domain Eukaryota; kingdom Metazoa; phylum Arthropoda; class Insecta; order Diptera; family Drosophilidae; genus Drosophila; species Drosophila colorata. The sequence continues at coordinate 10,572,925 of JAWNLD010000680.1, forward strand.
ACAAAACAGGGCGCATACCAAGGGAGACGCACACACACACACACACACACACACTGGGCCACAAATTCACACGCAGTGTGTGACAAAGGACTATGGCTAACCCAACCCCCTCCCCCCATGTCCTCGTCCCTGCTGCCGATGCGAGACACCCGAAAGAGTCACTGACAGAAACAGGATTCGGGTAATAAATTACAAAATTTGACATTTTCTGTTTCAGATCCGCTTGAGCTCGTGAACGTGAACACGGCCAGCCGTTCCAGTCTATATATATGCATTCAATATATATACACATATATGTGTGCGCGTATTTATATGTATAGAAAGCATGTCCAGTCGGTGCAAGTTTTGTCCAGTGCACAAAAGGACCCGCAACAGCATCCAGCAGGGACAGCGATGATGAGCCAAATGCCGGACTGCAACTGCAACTGTTCGAGGATAACCCTCCTCGGAGTGCTCGGGACTGGAGTCTGCACTGTTTTGGACTGTTTTGTCTGTCTGGGCTAGTCGGTGCCGGGACCTAAGCGGGAACCAGCGGGGCACACACGCAGCGAGCTGTGGCTGTGAATAGGAGCGTCCTATGCGGGCGGTCCGCACAGATAGTTAACTTGAAATTTATTATTTTACACAATTTACAATTATCTGATTCAAATGTGCACTCTGCACTCTCTGTGCAACCAGCAGCGAGCATAGGATGCAGTTTCATCTGCTGGCTGCCACCGGCTCCGATGCCGACTGCGTCGCTGTCTCTCCGAATCCGTTGCAGGCACCGAGGCCGCCTTTGCCACATCCGCCGCATTTCGACACGAGTCACAGTCACGTTTTAAGGTCTGATTTAATTTTCTGTGGCTGTGGCAGTGGTTTTTCTCTTTTTCTTTTAGAATTATCCTGCACCCCACAGAATACTGGCAGAATTTTCTTAGAGTGCATAATCCATAAAATATTGGCAAAGCACAAACTGATACGAGTCTAGGGATAGGAGGCTAATTTAATAACTTATTTGGGGTGGAAAAACTTTAAGAATTAACTATCTTATTAATGTAATAAAAAGTTCTTAGGAAATTTGGTAAAATTCTTATAAAGTTCATAGTTTGCGTACAATAAAAATGAAAACAGATTTTTAAGGATGGAAAGACTTTAAAAGTAAGTTAAGCATCATTTTATCTATATAATGTTCCTAGGAAATCTGTTTTAAATTTATTTCAACTATAATTAGCCTATTAGATATTTTGAAAACTTCTAATTAAATTCATAGAAAATTCATAGAGTACAATTAAATTGAATACAGTATTGGTTCGAAAAGTAGAACACTTTGCTTGAAGGGGTTTTGCAGGCTCTTCCAATTAACAAGGCAATAAAATAGTTATGTGTTCAAAAATAGATAATGTGATTGTTGATCAACTTTGATTTTTAAATATAATATAATTAAAATATAGAAGTGCCTTTCTCTATGTATTACATTGTTTTAAACCTCATTTTTGTTTAAAGTTTTCCTTATTTATTAGCAATCATTAATCATTATTAATAATTTAAATACCATCATTAATACATATTAATATAAATTTAAAACAATCTATGATAAGTTTCTATAATTATTACCTATAATATAAATGCACATTCATATTAAAAAATTTAAGTTTAAGAATCATAGAAAAATTTAAGAATTTCAACAGTTTGAGTCTGTTTTGCTGTTTCACCCCTTTTGTTGTGCTCACGCACGCGCCCCTGCGCATTAAACTGCTCTCATGCAGTGCGAAAGAGAGAAAGAGAGAGAGAGAGAGAGAGAACATGCGAATGGTGGCCATGCAGGATCGCGACCTCGCATTGGCATTTCCACAGGCGAAAGGTCTTTCCAGCAGACGGCGCTGTTGTTGCCGTCGCGTCCTTTGTTCCTTGCGCCATGTCATAAATCATCGCAAATGCGTGTGTGCGCGTGTGTGTGTGCGTGCACCACCTTTCCACGAACTTCTAAACGTTTTTCAGGGGCAAATGGCGTCACAAATTTAAATTCGGCGTCAGTTTCGTGCAGTTGCTCGCGAGTCGCGACTCTTTCAGTATTTTCGTATTTTTAACGGACATTCGCCTATCGTCGCAGTCGAGCAAAACAAATCAATTGAAGTTAAAGTCATTGATAAGTGAGCTGCCAACAACAACAACAACAACTCACGTTGGCAAGCAAACAAATACAAATACAAATAAGAGTACGAATGCAGCGTAAAAGAAAATAGCAGCAAAGCGGAGATAGGATCGTGAGCTCGTGTGTTCTTCGAGCAGATAACAAAAACAAGCGATCGGTCAACGTCAGCGCTGACAGAGACAGCGAGAACAACGCCGACGCCGACACCGACGTCAACGCCGCTTAGAGTTCGCAAGCGAAGCCGAAGCCGAAGAATTGTCAGTCGTGTTGCGAACGTGAAGCAAACAACTTTTACTTAGTAAATAGCGCAAACATTCAGTAATCGTAGCAAGCAGGAAACAGCAGCCAGCAGCAAGCAGTGGACAGCGCATTGAACTCGAGCTTTAATCGCAGCATTTGGCACATTATCAGCAGCCGGCATGAAGAGCACGCGCCCGCGCCCTCGCCCCTTTCAGCTATATTTGTGGCTGTTGTGCGTCTCGGCGGCCGCCGCCAGTGCGCCGGTTATCAGCCACATTAGCCAGGATGTGGTGGCCAGCGTCGGCGACAGCGTCGAGTTCAATTGCACCGTGGAGCATGTGGGCCAACTGACCGTCAGCTGGGCCAAAACCGATCCCAACTCGACCGTGGTGCTCAGCATGCGCAACATGCTCAGCATGAGCGGGCAGCGGTACGACATCCGCGTCCAGGCGAACGACGGCCAGGACAGCGCCGTCTACAGCCTGCGCATTCGGCAGATCGAGGCCAGCGACATGGGCTCCTACGAGTGCCAGGTGATTGTCTCGGCCAGCGGCAAGGTGACCAAGCAGTTGAATCTGCTGATCAAGACGCCGCCGGTGATCGACGAGACGACGCCCAAGAGCAGCCTGGTCACCGAGGGACAGAATCTGGAGGTATCCTGCCATGCGAATGGCTTTCCCACGCCCACCATTTCCTGGGCACGGGAAGAGCACGCCATAATGCCCGCCGGCGGACACGTGCTGAACGAGCCGACGCTGAGAATTAAGGCGGTGCATCGGCTGGATCGCGGTGGCTACTATTGCATCGCCCAGAACGGCGAGGGTCAGCCGGACAGACGTCTGATCCGCATCGAGGTCGAGTTCCGGCCAGAAATAGCCGTGTTGCGACCGAAGGTGGCCCAAATGGTCTCCCACGAGGCGGCGCTCGAGTGCAGCGTACAGGGCTATCCCGCACCGACCGTGGTGTGGTTCCGCAACGGCCACCAGCTGCAGTCCAGCCGGCACTACGAGATCTCCAACACGGCCTCATCCTCGGAGACGACCACCTCGGTGCTGCGCATCGCCAGCGTATCCGAGGAGGACTTCGGCGACTTCTACTGCAATGCCACCAACAAGCTGGGCCACGCCGATGCCCGGCTGCATCTCTTCCAGACGGTCATACCCGTGCCCGCCACGTCGTAGTCGCCATCGGAGGTTCCCACACAAAACACTTGAATTCCTGCATTAATTTTTTCGGCAATTGTTTGGTATTATGTTCTGATAAACATACGTCTGTGTATGTGCTTATGTATATGCAAATGTCTGGCCGCAGTTCCCAAGTCGGATGCGGTCTGTAGTTCTTATTATTAATGATTCATTCAATTAACTCTGATTCCGATTCACTTGAAACGTTTGAATGTTTGTGCCTTGAGAGCGCGCTGGGAAGCGTGTTTTCCATATAAATAAACAAATACATAACTCACACATGTGCACATCTATGTATTACTTATGTACTACTTATGCGACGGTGTTTCCCCCTCGCTGCGAGATTGCTTATGTCCAACATGTGGCATGTTCCGAGGGATGTTTACACATTCGTCGTAAAGATAAGCGGACTCTCACTTCGAGGTCGGCTGACCAAAAAGAAGGTAACATAAACTACGAACAGAAGGTGCTTCAACTATGCACGGAATTTGGGTGCATTCGCTTTACACGGATTCTAATCTAATGTGCAGCTATTTGTTTTCTCAAGTTGGATTTGGGGCTATCAATCTTGGTTCACTGTTTAAATTTCTTCTGGCTTCTTATCGCTTCCATGGGAAAATATTTGTTGTGATTTGTCTTGGACAATTATGAGTAATATAATATTAAATTTATAAAGCCTGATTATTTTCAATTTATAGAGACAGATTGAACCTTAGCTCAGTAAATAATAAAAAGCGTTGTTTCACTTTCTCACTCGCTTCCCATCTCATTCTTTCTGTATTGCTCGTTTAGATTGACCTTTCTATGGAAGTATTTAAGATTAGCTTAATATTTCTTTCATTTAGTTAACATTTAAATATTTGGTTTTTCATTGCTAGTCCTTTAATTTGATCTGACTTCATTGAGTTCTAAAGTATACCTTCCTTAAATCTATTAAAAACCTTTTGCAATCTGTTACTGAATTTTATTATCTACTAGCATTAACTAAATTCTTTATCCAACAAATTCCCACAAATTTTAGAGATACAAGTTATATCTGAATAAACTTGTTTTTATGCCGATAACAGCTTTTATATAATTGTATTACCTTGGAGTGAGTTTTTTATTTTTAGCAACCTTTCTAAGAGCCTTGGTATCCGATTTATTAACTACTACTCTGAAATATTATGCGCAAAAAAAGGAAATTCAAGTTGAATCTTCTTAAAATCTTTTATATTGTAATTTCAGTTTACATATTTTTTCAGCTTGACTAGGCTTCAGTTTTTAGAGCTCCCTTAATTCATACATTAATTTATATATCCCACGCTTTCTTCATGTATTCCAAAATCAGCAGATTTTTAAAGAAAAAGCATTTTCTTTTGAATTTGAAAAGTCCGTGCTGGAAACTAATAACAAAGATTTTCCAACTAGCTGGTATAAGACAAATAAATTTCAATGAGCAGCCTTACAAAATTTGAAAACTTTCAACATTTATTTTAATCAAATTGTAAACATGATTCCAAATTCTTAAAATACCCCATCCAACCAACTGGGAAAAAGGGTATCAACATGTGAGAGGACGTTTTATGTTAAGCTGAGTGAAGCTGTTCAAACTGCCACAACATTTAACTCTTCAATCATGGTTAAAAATGGACTTTAGTTCACCTCATGGCAGCACACACACACACACACACACACACACGCACACACACACTCGCACACACACGGCCGAGTAAGTTGTTCATTGTAATTGAGAAAATGCGAGGCATTTGTAAAGGCAGCCGCGCTCTGTTGCCGGCACTTTTGTGGCTATTTGGGACAAAATTTGGCATAGCCACAGAGGAGTAGGAATATGGTTTATATGCTATATATATGAGCGGTATATAGTATATATGCTGTACCGAGCACGTGGCTCGTGTTGGGTGCCATGTGGCGAGCAGTTAACCGCATGAGCGATGTCCCTGTGGATGCCAACTCCATTACGAGCCGGGCCACATTAGTTTACCAGCCGACTTCCCTACCCCCCCCCTTCGCAGTGCCCCGCCCCGTGTGCAGTCATCAAAATCAACACTTGCTAATGACTTAATTGTTTCCATTAGAGACTCGTTGCTAAATACATTTCGACAATTTTTCATAGTCATTTTTTGCACATGTGAATTTTGTCCAACGGTGGCCTGGGGCCACAGCAATTCCTAAATGCAATCCTAGACTAAATGTCTGTCTATATTGTAATTGGTGTTGTTGCCGCACGCAGAACCCAGTCGTACTTGGCAGTTGTTGTGGGATCGGGGGTAAGAGGTGGAGGGTGCACGGGAACAGAGACAACACGTGCGCTGTTACAAGCGTTGACGGCGCGGCGTCGGCTTCATCATTTCATTGTCTGCCTAGTCTGGTTGGCGGTGTGAGGTACCCCTCGTGGTACCCTGCGTGGCGCGTCTAACATGGACGTCAACGTTATTGATTTTCTTGGGGCTAGCACAACAACCACCCCGTTAAAAGTCGATTGGAACCTAAGCTAAACATAGAGCTAAAGCATCCTTTGGACGCGCTCTCTCGCGCGCCCTGCTTTAAGGGTTGTTTTGGTTTTCAACCCCGCCGCAGCAAAGATGGCAGTGAAAATCGTATACGCTGCAGGCGACTGCCGCTTATAGCGTCCAGCCTCAACCTGAATGTAGCTCAGTTTGCCAGCCGAGCTGGCCAGCATCCTGTCCAGCATCCAATGGATGCCGGCGCATGCGCATCTCCCGCTGTTGTTTACCTTTTTGGGATGCTGAGTGAGGCTCTCTGCTGGCTCTCCGGTTGTTGAGGAACGTGGAAACGCAATCCAAACGGCTTCCAGTGGCTAGCGAAACGTGTGCTTTGGTTTTGGCCCAAACGCCTCCACAAGCAGACGCGCGCCTCGCCGACGCTCATTCGACTTGGACCTGGCGCAGCAGATGCAGCTGCCGTGTGCCCGGTGGCCTGTGGCACTGAGTCCTGCCAGCTTCAGCGGGTTCTGTGTTTTTATTGTGCTCCCGCCTTTTACGATGTGGATAATGGCCAGCAACCGGAGGAAGTCGCCGCTCAGCGTCTATGGGCGCCCATTTCTAGTTGTAAACAAAAGGCGTGCTTTTGGCTTTTAGCTTTTACGATGTCCGTTGCCAGTTGCCAGCTGCCAGCTGCCTGATGGCCGATGTCTCTCGAGATGTCACCGAGATGTCATCACAATAAAAGCCATCAACGTTCTGCACCCAAATGTGTAAATTTCATTGGGTGAGTAGCTCGTTTCAAGATTTGACAAAAAAAAACAGAAAAGAAAAGAAATGATAAATCCTAAAAGTTGAGTGCCAATAAAAATATTTGAGTGCGCATTGGTTGATTGAGTGATCAAGTTTAGGATCACAATCATTTGTATGTGTACTTATATATATAAATCTGTGCTTTGATCTTTAATATAAACTGTCGACTTAATTCTAATTCAGAATTATGTTAAGCGATACGAATTTTTTTTAAAAAAAATGTTCAGAAATATTTTTTTTTCAAATGCTGAGTGAAAGGAATATTATCTTAAAATTAAATTAAGTTATGGAGAGTCTTTAAAAAACATTTTACTAGCATATTTTAAACACGAATACAATATATATAACACAAAAATATAAAACATAAAATTTTAATCTAATATTTTATATTTAATAATATATTTATTTTTATTTTATAAAACTGTAATTAATTCAAGCGTCAGCCAAGATCTTTTCCGACAATTTCGTTTAATGATCCATAAACTAAATGATTTTCTGTTTAGTTGATTGCTCCATTAAGCACTAAAGGCGTGTTTACAGGGTATTTGACTTTATATACTTGCTATAAAATAGTTGAAATTAGCTCTCATTCCGGAGTCAGTTTATGAGATAATAAAGTAAATACGCGTTGAAAGCGTAATTTCAATAAAAGAAATTTAAAAAAATATATTTCTTAAGTCATTGAGGATTTGAAACTATTATAATTTCTTTTAACTTAAAAAAAGCTTGGAATCCATTCCAATAGGGTATGCAAGTTTATAAATTAGGTCATTTAGGTAGCTTTTAAAATTGGATCCTAAGCTCAAATGCCAGCAAAGGAAATACACATTGTGATCACTTAATCAAGGAGGAGTTTTTTTATTTTGTTTTTTACATATATTTATAAGTTTTAATAAATTTGTTATTAATTGTTAAAATACAAATTTTCTTGTTGTTTTTTTAAATATATATCATATAAATTGCGAGCTTATGTACTTATAATTTACATCTATTAAAATCTTATCTAGATTTGTTCGAATATAACTTCTGTTTTTTCTAATATATAAATGATTTATTTATGTTTAACTAGTATTAACATCAAACCTGACAGTGAATATGTCAGACAATATAAGCTCAGATTCGTTAGACAAAATAATAATAATAAAAACAATTTAATAAGAGATAAAGATATTACGATAAAGATAGATAAATTGTATAAACGGTATAAATTTTGTGAATGGTATTAACATTATTCTGTATTAATATTTGTATTATTTTATAGTTTTTATCATAATGATAACGTTAAAAACCGTCTACCCAGAAAACTTTAAATATTTATGTCTTTTACGTTCGTTGTTTAATCTGACAATGGACTAAGACAACCCATAGCCTATGTCTGCATATGGTTTAAACATTTAAAAACAAGTAATTAAACTTTAAAATATCTTGTATAACATATCCTTGTCTTGGATTCGAACCCGTGCCTAAATTTTGTTCTTGCCTTAATAAATCGCTCTGTTAATACTTCGCTCAAGTTCTATTTAAACTCATCCTTATCGCTGCTGTTGACTTATGCTATTATAAAGCCCCCTGGTATTTATTTGATAATTAATACTCGTAGCTTGGGTGGCCTTTTGTTTTGCTTTTGATAAGTAGCACATGTAAATGTTAATTGCCACGCCCACCACCCAATCAGAGGTGGGTGTGCGAGCTAATTATGGTCGTATATAACGCAACGTGTGTATAAGTAATTGCATTGTAATTAATGCAGATATCTGGTTTGCGTTTGTGTTCGTGAAGATAAATTAGTAATGAATTATCGATGGGGCTAGTGGAGCATTAATTGAAGTCTCGCCTTTGATTTATGATGCACAATTTATCGATGAATGCATTCGCCAATATCCGATGTAAAAAACAAACACACGCACGGACAAAGTTCCGGCAAAAAACGTCAAGGAAAAGCTGTACAAATAATAATAAAGAATAAATTTTAAAATTGCCAGCAAATTGCGCTGCATGAAAATGAAAATATCGATAAATAATAATTTAAATATATTATTTAATTCCATTACATTTTATGCGCCAAACATAAAATGAAATTAGCCTGGGCCGCTGCGACGCGCCTATGCTTAAAGCCAAATATTTGCTTGGCTGGGCAAGGGCATGGCAGAGGTTGGGGCAGGGGACAGGACAATTTTCATGCATGTCCTGGCAAGTTAAGGCCGTCTCGGGGGTCGCACGACTGGCTGCTTGTCATTAATCCCAGCGCGTGGAGACAAATGGAAACTGCTTTGCCGCTGACACATGGCTTCTGGTTGGGGTTTCGGGCTTGGCTGTGGATTTGGTCGTCTCTGCTGCTTTTGCTACTGTTGCTGCTGCGGTTGTGGTGCGTGTTCAAATAATAAATTTAACTAATTGTCGGGGCGATTGGCAAGCAAAGACAACAGCAGCAACAGCTCTCGCTGAACATCTACTGAAAATCCTGATTTGCATTCAAAACTTGTCCTTGCCTTCAAAATATAAAAAAAAACTTTGACCCAAAACTGCAGCTGCAGCTGCATCTGTATCTGCATCTGAATCGGAGTCTTTAAGGGGCGTTGCGATGCCACTTGCAGAACCAGAACAAGTCCGAAATGAATAGTGGCTGTGAGTGCACTCGAATAGAAATGTGAATGGGAGCGCGAATGGAAGATTTTTGGCACGCCACCAAAAATGTGTCAGGCATATTTTCACTATGCCCTGACAGGTTAAGAGGCGAGTCAGTTAACTGTGCTAGGGATTGAATGCACTCCTAATAAATGGGCAGCGAACAGTAGACTAGAAGTTTATTAGAATAGATAAATTTTCAAATATTTATTTATGAACAAAATCTGGGACATATGGATCAGCATTGGAATGAATATAGGATACTATAGATTGCACACGATGCGTTCTATATTTTTATTGAAGTTTATTTAGATAAATTTATTTAAATTAAACTTATTTGATTCCATATTTAAAGAAGTCTAAAAAATATAAAAAATAACCCTAAGCTTTTAGCTAAAATTTTTTTAGGCAAGTGAAAATATGTTATATGAAATCGTTTTGAAGGGAATAAGATTGATATTTTGCTCTAAAAAACAGAATACTTTAAATTAAAAAGAAATCACCATAGAACAAATATGATACTCAAACTCGAACAATTTTTCAACCTCTAAGAAATAATTTATTCATATTTAGAAAGTCTTGCATTGAAATGCAATTTTTTTGGAACAACAAACTCAGAAATTTTTGTGTAAAATATTTTTATAATTTTAATTAAAATTCTTCTTTTTTGGAGTGTGCAAATGCCAGATTGCTGTAAAAAAGCTATTTTACTGCAAAAGTAGTCTAACAGGCCAAGCGATCTATAAATTTTTGTCAACAAAATGTAAACCTAAATTAACTTAAGCTTAAGTTGGGCAAAAATTGCCAATTCGAATTACCCATTGAACTCAACGAATATAGAAGCTAGAGCTTATTTTTTTGGCAGGTAGACAGCTGAAGTAAACTTAAGCCTAACAAACTTCGGATATTTAGATAGGGCGGCATTTGCTATCAACCCTTTGAGCCCAGGACCTATCAAAGATGTAGTTATTAAATTTGGTATGCAGCTGCGCATAAACCAAGCACAGTAGCGTTTAGTGAAAAAAGCTTTACAACAGATTTGAAATCGAAAAAATAAAATGTATGCCATACAATACACTAATAAATACAATGGAAACTATTGCGTTTCTATGTAAATCCGATGGTAAAAAAGATTTATGGCACACTAAAATGTTAGTTAAGGGTACCCCACAGTCAACTACAGCCAACTGGCGCTTTTCGCTTGTTTTATTTAACTCGCTGGAGTTGTTTGTTTCCGGACACATCTGGCAAACATCGCCAACAACTTGACTATGGCCAAGCCCGAAAGCCTGTCGCAGCTGCAATTTGGCCATTACAGATTGCGATGTATGAAAAAACGCGGCATGTGTCGTTTTAATATTTTAACCAATTTAGATAACTGTTTCCATTTGCAATTAAAATGCAGATGCATTCGCTGTTCGCCGTTAAAATTTTTACCAACTGAAATTAAAACTTTTCCTTGACGGCCAAATGGGCGTGGCTATCAGCGCAGCTGGGCGCACTTATCTGCATTGCATGCCTCGATATCACGTTCCCTGCTCTTCTTGCTCTTTTTTTTTTTTTTGCTGTGCCAAATTAAAAAAGAAATAAAATTTGGGGCCGCGTTGCCAACGCATTTGCATGCTAAGAGTTTCGCACTGTGCGCATTTTATTTTAACCGCGCCACCTCCACACGCCCCGCGTCCCTCGTCCCCTGCCACGCCCTTTGTTGACGTGCAGCGGAAGTGGTTTCGGTTTGGTTCTGTGGTGTTGCCCATTTCTGTATTTTTGGGTTGTTTTATTTTTATTTTTATTTTTGGTGGCAACGTCGGAAGTTTTGTGCAACCGCCATTTTTGTGTACTGCGTATTGCGTTTGCCAGAAACGCAGGACCGCAGGACGGCAGGATCGCAGCAGCGCAGCACCGTAGAACGTCGGTGCGAGGCAGCTAAAAGGAAATGACAAGGCAGAGGAACATTTCGTACCGTACATTTTAACAAATAAACACAAATATGAATGAGCTGCTTGCAACATTTGTGTTAAGTACAATTTACCACCGTCTTGACACTTGAGAGGTTTTTCCCAGAAGTGTAAGAAGGGAAGAAATTTCCGCAAATGGGCTAATGAGCTTTGAATTTGTGACTGAAATAGATAAATGTGTACCCACAAGTTTTAAAGTTTTACTTGCATAGCTTATTAGTTGGGAACATTAAAATACTGGCTGGAAAATAATAATAATGGAAAATACAAGAAATTTAAATAACTTAAATTCTCTTCCCCTTCTTTAGGAAGTTCAATAATAAAAAAAAAAAAATTCAAATTGTATTTAAAATTCTCGGTTTAACGAATCAAACACAGCTTCAATTATATACGGATTCCAGATATAGCTTTGACATAGGATTTAGGAATAGTATAAATAATAGATATAAAAATAGATATAATAATAATTTTATAATAACAGTATAATAATAAATAGGTAAACAATTTGTAAAATTGGAAAATAGTAAAACAATCTGAATTATGCCTGATTTTTCGCAATATATGAAATGTTGTTAAGATGCATATTAAATAAGACTTCTAAGACCCTATTATATGGGACTATGTAGTATAGTATATATACAGTTAGCTTACAATTACTTGACAAATATTTATATAATTTTTAAATATTCTCAACTCCATCTTCAGGCAGCTAGAAATTAGGTTCGCACTTAGCTAAATTAAATATAAGTTGTCTGTTTTTCTTGCGGTCATCATAAATCAAATAAATGTCCATTATGATCCAGAAATTTGTTGGATAGCCGAACCGAGCTAGATTGTGATGTGGCGCCAGAGCTGATAACCAGTTTTCCGCTTTCAGCTTTCAGTTTTGCGCTTTCAGCTTGAAGGCGGGCTCCAAAATCCGATGCCAAATGATATGCAATTTATCTAGCGAAAATCTAGCTGAAATCTGCTGTGTAATGAATGTCCCTGTGATATCCTTATGCGCGTGCATAAACGTCGCGCAGGTCCCGAAATGAGCGCTCGGGGTGCCTGCTGCCTGGCGCCTGGCGCCTGCTGCCCGGGACATGAGTAGCTAGCAAGGACATTATTTGCTTTAAGAGTTTCATTATAACATGCATCGCACGCTTTTCTTTATCGCTGCGAAAACATCACAAGGTTGAGCTGGAGCTGGCACTGCTGTTGTATCTATCAGCATCCTTGTGTCCTTGCGTCCTGCGTACTGCGTACTGCGACTGCCACTTGGCTAGCCCGCATCATGCCACGAGATTCATGGCCGTGTGCTGGGCTACATTAAAATGTTGCCAATGTCGTGGAAGGGCAGCCAATTCCAATACCAATCCCAATCCTCACACACACATACACACACACACACACACACACACGCACACACACGACTGTGCACCCGTATATACATAAACTGGCGCAATCGCCGGCATCATTGTCGCATCTGCAATTGCGTACTTCTGCGCTAGTCCTTAAAGTGGAAGGTGGGAGTTGGAAGCTGGCTTTGGGCTTCGGATTGAGCTGATGTTGGAGTTGGGGGCGTGGCGGCAGAAGGTGGTGCTGGTGCTGTCTGCGTCGGTTTTTATGTTTGTGTATATTTATGTTTGTGTCTGATGCTAATGCCAATGCGGCGGGCGCCTGGACATGGGGTTAGAGGTGTGTCTGGACTTTCCATTTTTGCTTCTTGTCGTCCCAGTCGTTCCGTTAACTCTCCGCTCTTCCCCTGCCCCCCGCCTGCAGCATACAATTTGCATATAATTTGCGTTCATTTTATTTTATTCCACCCGCCTGGCCCTTGCCCGCCTCTGAGCCGCCTTCGTGCCACACAGCCGTTGCCACAGGGCTCCTTATGCAGCGCTTGCAGCATTTACGCTGGGCGTGGCAGCGCCTATTCGCCGTTTTGCGAGCCACTTTATTGATAGCTCAATATTCGTCTAGAGCTCGCCAAAAGTTATTTAAGCCCGGCCAAGTCGTTGTCGAATTGACGCCCCCAATCATGTGATATTCCGCAGCTGAAATTTATGCGAGCTTTAGACTACTATTGGACCATTTATAACACATCTACGTGTAGCAGTCCCAGATGAGTTGTCTAGGCAGCTGAAGGGACATTAACAGGCTCATTGTTATCTTCTATGATAATACAAAATTATAAAATAATTTCAATAATAATAAACCACAGCTATCTTCCGATTGCCAAAGATTATAAACTTTTGCTATAAAAAAATCTCTTGAAAATAATTATATTTATAATATCTAAAATTACTTCAACATATATACTATATGAGATATGTACATTTGTTTTGCTCTTTAGAATAGAAATGTCAAGTTTTTATTAGGGCAAGTTTATTTATATTATTTTAATCAAGAACAGATTGTTCCTATGCTCGATATAAAATATTTAGGTTCTTATTTCAATTGTTCTTCAACTTTTTGATTAATTAAATTAGGAACTATATATGTTTCCTTTTCGTATATGATTCATATTGTTTCCAACATTTGCGAAAAATAATCCAGAACGGGTACTAATGCATATAATTATTTTTCTTTCACATTTATATTTATAACATATGTCGGATTATGAAATGAAATGATCTAAGAGATAGGTTGGGAAGTGAAAATATTAAAGGCATTATTTTTAAATAATATGCTCCTCTTATAGTTGAAATGAATGGAAGCTCAAGCTCTTTTAATTCCGTTAATTCCACGGATCCGTAACTTCTCGTGCGCGAATATTTTCATGTACTTTTATATGTATATATGTATCTGGCTCGCGTACTAATTAATTCTTTAATGCACTTCGAGTGTGTCGTTTGCATTAATGTTGCTCGCTGTTCGCAGTGGATATACGAAATGGCCATTTACATAAATTCAGCGAGAAACCCTCAGATACACTTACAGATATGGCTAATGGGTCGTGGCGCTTTTGGATTATCTCGTCGCTTGTCCGGCCAGTTAGATGGGGGTTTCGGGTATTTTAATTACACTTTGAATGAATGCTAATTCATAATTGAGTATGTGAGTGTAACTGGCGCAGCTGTAATTGCTGTTTACGCAGCTTTGGACGTTGTAACTGTGTGTTGTATCTGCATCTGTAAATGTATCTGTGCCTGTATCTGTCGTATCTGTGGCTGAAAAGTGCAGCAGTCAAGCGGGCATGCAATTATGCTTGTTTAATTTAAGCCAAATTTATGTGCACGGCCCACAACAACAACAACAACTACAACCAGCATCAGCGGATAAAGTAAAGTTGGCCATGACCGTTGTGAATTTATGAAGACTTTAACACACACACACACACATTTAACAGGCAAACATAAAAATGGTGCAGAAACTCTCAGCCAGGACGTGGCACAGCGAGCGTCTGTGGCAGCTGAAAATTACTTGTGCATCCGGTGCAGCTAGCTCCGCATGCGAATCGCTCCGCGCGGTCCTCTTAGCCAAGCTCAAGGCGTGAATTTCATGGCGTCTTTTACAGTCGTCTTCCGCTCCCGATGAAGCCATTTCGCCAGCGTTAGCTAAGTGAAAATATGAGCGTGCGGAAGCCAACTAGTTTTGCCAAGCGCACACACACCCCTCCCTACACCCCCCTGCACTGAGTTTCGTGGGCGTGGCAGTGCCAAACATCAAATGGAATGCGCAAATTGAAAACAAACGACGCGCAAGGCCTTTTTTGGCCGAAAAGAAAGAGCTGAAAAGCAAAAAAAAAATAAAATAAATAATCGTGCTAAAATAATTTTTACAATTTTTGCTCGTTGGCTTTTCATTTAGATTTTTGGCGCTGGTCCGACTCCGCCCCCGACTTCGTGCCCCGCCTGGCCTGGCTTTTTGTGCAGCCCATTAGGGGTACGTGGCCAAGTCCAGCGGCCGTGCCTCTGGCCCATAACTCACAGCGAACGACCTTCTGGCGCAGTCCGAATAAAAAAGAGAGAGAAAAAGAGAGAAGAATAAAACACGTGAGAGCATTGCAGTCGGCTGTAACCGATAGCGCAATACAGTGTAATCAATGGCATTTTTGTGGAATCTTTAGAGCAGGTCATCAGAAATCTATCCGTAAAAAAAAATTTTAAAACTGATGGATATAAAGCTTAAAACGATTTGTCACGCCCTAAATGGGCGTAGCCTCAAAATGTTTACACTGCATCTGACACGGGTATATACGCGCATATATTCCAACTTTCAAGTCCCTAGCTTCAAAAATGGCGAAAAGAAATGCATTTATAGGGACGAACAAACCCAAAATACTCTTCAAAAAGTATACGAGTAAAAAGAAAGCAAAGACAAAAAAAAAACAAGATGACTTTAGTCGGGTGTCCCCGGCTAGGAGATACCCTGAACCCAGCGGCGAGCGGGGAAGGTAACCAAAATCCTTTTCACCCATTTTCAATGGGTTCAGGGTATAAAAAAAACTCTGGCACTGGCAGACCTTTTAATTCCTCGACAAGGCTGCAACACGGCCAGTACAGAACCAGGAGACAGCGGCCCATGTCCTGGGCATAAGGGCCGGCTTTTAAGCATTTTCTCTCGTTCTGCGAATGGGCTTTTTAAGCGATTGCCAAGCCATGATAAATCGTTGGACTAATTTAATTAAACTTTACGACAGCGCACACAAAATGCGAAATTCCTGCCCAACTTCTGTTCTGTTCTGTTTTATTTCCCTTATCCTTGTCCACATGACTTGCCCAATTTATGTGCTCGCAGTGCAGTTGGCCCAAGCAAGGACTCGAGCCTCGTGAGCCGGAAACCGAGATGCAGCAGCATCAGCAGCAGCATCAGAATGACTGTCACAAACCAGCACAACCAGATAAAAGATCCAATTAAGTTTAAACAAATTATAATGATATTGCGTTGAATTCACCAGGTGCATATAAAGATGAGGCGCTGCAAAGGTGTGGTTAAAAACGAAAAGTGTCTGGGAAACTCATAAAGTTTCGTCCAAGCCAAGTCCTGCTAAGACGTTAGCCTTTAGCCAGAGGACACGAATCAAGTACCGAAGTTATCTGAAAAGCGAATGGTCACCCCTGGGCAGCCGTGCTGCCAATCTGTTTAAAAGTTTATGGTCTTGCGAGAGTTGGCAGAGCAGCAAACAAAAATAAGGCAGAGAGAGAGCGTAGCCTAAACATATGAAGTGTTCAGTTTGAGCGCAGCTGAAACGTTTAAGATATAAAGTTAATTGCGGCTGCAACAAGAAAATACTAAAGAAACATATAAAAAATCTTGTTAGTCTAAGCCTAATGCTTGCGAGAAGAAATTAAGATAGTGATAAATAACTTAAGGTCCACTTGACAGCTTGCGCAAGAGAGTAAAGCTGTTATTAGCAGGATCTGTGTGTTTAAGGAATGGGCTGGAAATAAGCTTGCTTTGTAGAGGGTATATTATAATAAAGAAAAAGACCTCAAAAAGGATATGTGTTGGTCAGGAGAACTGAAGATGTACATATATATATATTTTTTTTGCAATACAAATATAGAAGCTAATCGTATCGGGTTCCAATTTTAGATGGGAATGCTCAGATATTAACTTATAGTTTAATAAAACAACATTTAATATCGCTTTTTAAATTTTATTTTATTTAAATTTAAATTCACATAATATTTAAAAAAATATATAAGGCCTTGGTGAGGCTTAGCTGTAGCTTTCATATAATATGTATTATATGTAAAACATCGTTTTTCTATTTCATATATTTTTTTGTATTATTATTTATTATAAAAATGTTGTTTTATTATTATATATTCTTTTGAGTATTCAATGATGGCACAAAATTCCACATTCAAATCTATTTCAGCTTCCTTTCATATCTAAGGGATAATTACAAAAATAAATTAAAGCTCAACTGAACTGAGCGATAAATCACATATAAGATGCATAAAACATGTTGTACAATTTCTACAACCTTTACAAAATTAAACACAATTATTAATTGGTGAATTGTTAATGAGGCCGGCTCCTCGGTTGTTTGGGTATTTATCTAGTTGAGCGTTGTGTGGCGAAAATCTCATTACGCACATTTGTGAGTGTAATAAATAAACAGAATTCTGCTGTAAATTACAGATTATAATGAAAACTAAAATGCAGCTGGGCACAGCATGTGGCAAGGACACGTTTTGTGGACACCGACACGGATACGGATACACGGATACACGGATGCGGATGCGGATGCGAATGGATGGCTGTACGTTTGGAGTTGGATGCCAATAGCTGGATGCTGGGCACATAAATAACAAGTTCATTTTGATTTAATTGCACATTTGCGAATGCAATTTGTTGGCCCGAGTGCAAATAATTATTATATTAGGTATTATATTGTGGATTATGTATTTTCAAATTATGATTTCAGTTCAGCAATATGATAAACATTTCAGAAGCGTTTCCTGCGGCTGCTGCGTTAAGGATGCACACAATTTTAATATTAAATGCCAAGCAGGCAGCCAGCCAAAGTTAAGGGTAAGGGGCTGCCAAGGCAATGAGGACGGGGAAGGACGTGGGGGTGGCTTGCCCAGCAGGACATCTGCTCGCTTGTCGCAATTTCGTTTGGCAATGGACAAAGTTTGGCGTCAAGTATTCGATGCGTTTTTGTTTTGGCCCAACGAAGTTTGCCTTGTTTTTCAAATTGTTATTTTACTTTCGAAATTTTCAGCGCTCTAGGCAAAAACCGGCTGCAAAAACTTTACCTCATATTTATGGCAGTTGTTATTTTCTGTTTCGGTTTGCTGTTCTCTGCCTTTCTCCCATTGTTCTCAGCCACCGCAAGGTGCGTGGCATTTATAAACTAACCAAAAGCAACAGCAACCGTATCCGAAAACCGAAAAAACCGAATCGAGTTTTTCATCCTAGCCGCATGAATTGTGAGGCAGCGATATTGCAATTTTTGGACATTTGCCAGATTATTTTGTTTTATGTCTTTAAACTACGACGGAAGTGGGTGTAGTGGATATTGTGGAGTGAAAACCAGAAACGCTCCCGTGACCTACCCTGTAGTTCCGGGCTTTTGTTTATAGTGCATTTTAATGCCATTGTCAATTATCAGAAGCTCGTCTCTACAGGTATCTCACAGGGTAGAAAGAAACAACTCAAAAGTTCAATTAAATCAATTTCAATAAATGTGCCTAAAATAATTAAGTGTCTGTGATTTTAATTTTTGAAATTTGTTGAGTTGTTCAATTGTGAGCTTAAAAATACAATATTAATGTATAGTTAAAAATTTGGGGATATATTTCTTTACCTTTTCACCTTTCACTTTTGGCAACCTCATTAATATTTGGCCATATAATCCATTTATTATTTCCAGCAATTGTTATTATTAATATTTAAATTAATTCCAGTTTAGAGAGAGAAAAGAGTTTCGTTGAAAACATATTTGGAGCCTAATTAAAATACTGAGTAAGTTCAACAAAAGAAATAAATACATAATAAACAAACATAAATTACAGAGTTAAAGCTATTTAATTATATTCTTTATCAATAGTATTTTGTAACATTTATATTTAATTTTAAACAAATAAATATTTATGTATTTAACCTTCAAGTCTGTTACCACGCCACAAATTTCAGGAGCAAAGTAAACATAAAAGAAGGGGCAAAAATATGTTTTCATCCAACCTGTCGCAGGTGACTTACCAACTACTTAGCACATAAAACATCAACTCAACTATGATGCAGACGCCACGGAACTGGCGAAGAACAAGGAAGCAGCAGAGCAGGAACAGAAGCAGAAGCAGAAGTAGCAGCAGCAGCCAGGACATGGCAATGGTGTCCAGGCGCCAACAATTGGCGGTGCCTTTTAACGTGTATTAATAATTCAGGCTCACGTAAAAGTTGGCGTCACTTAACGAACAGCGCGGAGGAGGGGAGCGCGGTTGACGGCGAAGTGAAGTGCAAGAAAACAACAACAACAACAGCAACAACAAAGCGCAGGAAAACAAACAACAATGGCTTAGAGAAAATCTGGAGAAAATCACAACAGGCAACAGCAACAGCAGGCAACAGCAGGCAACGCACATAAACTGAGCTCAGGACTTCAGTGCGAATCCCGGGCATTGCCAATGGATGCTCTTGTCTGCAGACACGAATCAGCTGGGGGGATATTACGGTTCGAAGGGGCACATCCTTGTTTGTGGGCTTGTGAGGCTCGAAGGTATGCGAAACAAAAACCCGCTTGGCACGTTTCCATACATAAATAACGATTTGGAAGGCCGTGCTGGCTGGTTGGCGGACTGTTATGATGACGTTTATATAGGTCTATGTGTGTGTGTTGGTGTTGTGCCTGACAGTATACGCGCCCTGGTAAAAAAGGAATAAATAAATAAAATATGTAACTCAAATGGCGTCTGTGATGTCTCTTCTTGAGAGAAAAAATGCTAAAAAGAAACAAAATTACAAATCAGCCAAAATTTGTATCTTCTGCTGGCATTCACGAGCCGAATCATTAGTATTCCGCATTTGTTTCTGGCCAAACACTTTATTATGGGCACACGTTTGGGAATTTATGATGTTGATCTGATTTTTGTTTGTCTCTGCTCGAAATTCTATGTAAATTTATAATAAAATGCCCAGCAATTGTGCAATTTATGGTATCTAGTATTGGTTTTTGTGCTCAATAAATTCATAATATTATATATATTATTTGCAATAACTATAAATCGTGAGGTATTGAATTTTGAATGCTGTCATATTTATTATAATAGATAATAGTTTGCTACTGTAACTGTTGGGTTTATAAATAAAGTTTAATAATTTACTAAATAGTATTCAAATATCTTTGGTTATAAAACGTATAAATTAAAACGAGTATAAAAATATATATTTAATGACCTAGTTATTCTGGCAACTAAACAACAAGGATCGAGGCAAATGTTCGATTACAGACTAATGTATTTTAGTAGTTTTATATTAGCCTAATGATAAAATATAACAAATTATAGTTCTCTTTTATAGTTTATACATGTGACTTATAGTATTATTTATCCTGAAACTTACATTAAAATTTTTGTATAAAAAAGAATTGTTGTTTTTAAATTAATAAAAATAAGAGATATTTAAAAATGTTTAAATCTAAAAGCTGCTGGTACAAATAAAAAATAAATTATAGCTAAGAAAAATGTTAGTTGCATTTAATATATTTTGAATCAAATTTTAAAGCATAATAAACACCCATTCATAGTGCTAGTAAAAGAATTATGGAGTTAGTTACTATATTTAAATGATATTGCAAACAGTCCGACAATTTCAGACATATATGTGCCTAACATTTAAATTTTAAAGTTGATCTTAATAAATTAAGGGCAATTCCTCACATGTCTTGCAACACATAGAAGTTCTTAAACTAAATGAATATGTAGGTATTTGATTTTGATAATATTCTCCAATATTTCTTGATCAATTTAATAGCAAAGCAAAGTGCAAATTGAGTTCGCTTTTGGCTTGAGACGAGTTCAAGTTACGTGAAGTACTTCACAGTCGGCAAGCAAGGATAAAAAATTGGCGCACGTTTTATCAAACGATGCCGAACTAAACTTTTTATGGCAGCTGTCGTCATTGGGGAGCTCGGCATGGGGCAGGGGAGGGCGGGTAGGGTGTCCGTGTGTGATAGGCAAGGGGACGTTGGGTTTTGGTATTTCTCCCGCCGCCGCACAGCTAAACTGAAGGAATGCGATTTATTTTCGCATTGACAATCGTTTGATTTTGGTCGTGCGCGTTTTTCTACTGCTGATTTTTATGGTGGTGGGCAACAGGGTGGTGCGCAATGGCGCACTGGGGCTGCATTTCACTATGTGTGTGTGTGTGGGGGGTTGGGGGGTGGGGCTTTCGTTCTTGTCGCTTTCATTGAGTTGGCAATTTCTTTGCCATTTGAATTGTTGTTGCTTGTCGTCGCTTGTTTGTTGACTGCTGCTGCAGTGGCCGTGGCCTTTGTTTTACTTCCACTCGCAGCTCCTCTGCTTGCTCCTTTTTTTATTTGGCAGATGGCCCCCTCCCCCGTCTCCTCCACTCTCCCCCTGCAGCAGCACAGTTCCGGTTGTCTGTTTCTCTGTTTTCTTTTGCCGCTCGCTCGTAAAATGATTCGCACATATAATTGCTTTTGTTGTGCGCCCACACTGGCACGCCCACATTTATACCACAGTCCGCCTCCAGTCGCATCCTACCGCCTGGCGTTGGCAGTCTTTTGGCCGCGCGTTGAAATCATTCGTCAGGATTTATGCGAATGAGCGACAGTTTTTGCCATTTGTTTGCAACGACGCCGCCAACAAGGACAACAAGGAGGTGGGGCCACATGGAGCAATAGAAACTGTGGGCCAGCAGCCAGCGGCAGGACGAACGGATGTGGCGAAACATAAGCGATGAATGATGGTGTATCCGTATCTTGCCACTAAAGTATCTTTGTATCTGCAGCTGCGGAAGCAGCAGGAACAGCACCAGCAGCAACGGCAACAGCGGCAACAATTGCTGAATATATTTTACGCGTTTAGTTGCGCCAACACACAGCCCCCACCCCGCTGCTCTATATATCCTTTCGTGCGCTCTCGTGCCAAGTCCTTGTCCCCGGGCACATTTTATTAATTCGTTTTATTTTACTTCGCGTGACAAGTTGACATAAATGGACAAATTGAGCTTTTAAATTTGTTGCACGCTGCCGTGGCAGCTACACCAGCATCAGCAGCAGCCGCCGCAGGACCAACGGGTTGGGGAAGGACGATAACGATAACCGGCAAACAACAAATACAAATTGTTTTCCAAATAAAATTGATTGCCCACTGTGCAGCACATCAGTCGAATAATATTTATTGGATTAACATAAACTGAATGCCGAATGTATTGTCTGTCACCCCGCTTCAGCTGCTCCTCGCATCCCCTCCCTCCCCTTCGCAGCAATCCTGTTAATTATTGGGGTCAGTTTTATGCGGCTGAAAGTGTCAAAAGTCCTTAAACCAAAATCTGAAAGTCAATCATTTCCAACAAATTGAATTTGAAATTAATGTTTTACATTTAAACTGTGCTGTGAAGTGTCTGGATTTTTTTGTTGTATATCAAACAGATCCTAGTAATATTTATTTAATTCAGAAATATAAAGTATAATTTTATCTTTACATTTAAATAAGCTTAAGAACAACTTAAGAACATTACTTTCATATAAAATTGTTTATGCAAACTTTATTGTACTGCGTTGACAACAATTTAAAAATAGATAAGAGAAAATATAAAATTAATACATTTTTTCTTTAAAAATATATATTGTCGAACCCAAATCTTTTATATTTTGCTTACAGCCATGAAGATAATATGGTAATACATTTTGTTAGATTTTTATTTCAGCTAATTTGTATTAAAATAAAACAAATTTCTCTATAAATTATATGAAAAATTTAATCAGATATAATACTAATTAGTATGTTATTTTGTTAAACGTTGACATTTAATTTTTCCTGTTAACTTATCAGTGACACAAACCACTTGGTGAGTTTCCCGACTGGGCGCACTATTTTCGTCCTCTTTTCTTAGAGTGAGATAGCAGATGACTCAGGCGATTATCAGAGTCTCAAACCAAATGCCTACGTTAGAGTCTTTGCTGCTAAGCGGCAGATGGCGCCATTACATTTAAGTGTGGAACCCGTTTTGAGAATGAAAATATTCATACCGTAGAATATATACTTAAATCTAAAAAGCCTTAAAGTTATTACTACAGCGAAAAAGTTCTTATAACTTGTAACCGACAACAGCAATCAGCTCCTACCCAATAAAATATATTTATGACTTTGTTGCTTAGGTGCAACATCATTTTATTATTTTATTTAAATGGAAATTATTTACACATCATGCGTACGGTGGATACCTTGGATACTGCGTTTTCAAGTAATATATAATTGCAATAAGAACTACGTACAGTTTCATCTTGAGAGTTGTTTTGGAGCGTACGACTTATTCAGCTCCCTTTTTATAGGTAAATTTCGCGGAAGTCAATTTCTAGATGAGCTTAGTCACACTTTACGAATGCTGTAATCTATTGAAAATCAATTGCTTACGCTATTTAATTATTTTAATGGCGTTCTGGAAAATCCTCTTTTTACGCATATTGAAAATATGTGAATATTGAGCTTAATTTAAATGTCACAGACGGACCCAAAACAATATATGCAGTAGCAAAAACAATAATAGCACCACTATGAGACTTTTTCTTATGGATAAAAAAAATAACAATTATTGTTGGGGGTTTTTTAAATAATGATATTTAATAAATTGCTTGGAATGCTCAGAATTAGAAAATTGCCGAAAAAAGATGGCACCGGTTACGCGTTTACGAGTTTGTCTCAGACAACATAACTCACATAAACCTGCAGCCCAAGAAAGGTCCCTCTTTAAAACTCAAAACATATTGCCAAGCGCATGAAGTTCGCAAAAGAACATCTAAATTGGCCGGCCGGAAAATGGAGGAATGTTTATTCCTGTAAAACAATTCCAGGACTTGGTTGAATCGATGCCAAGACGCTGCGCAGCTGATATTGCCAATAAAAGCAACTCAACTAAATATAAAATTTATATAAACATCTTAGCTTTAATTAAAGTAAAGTAAACACCTTAGTTTTCAATTGAAATCAAGATTTTTTATTTTCGTAGTATACATTTTCATGTAGATAATATTATTCCGTTTTGGGATTCACAACAGTCCCTGGAAGCGGTGCTAAGACGAATAGAATGGCAACAAGGAGTACGCAGAACTTCATCTTGAGAGTTGTAGCTAGTTTTTTTTTGTAGTGTACGGCTCATTTAGCTCCCCTTTTATAGGAAAATTTAACATACGGAAGTTAATTTTATTTTAAATGAGCTTAGTCACACTTTACGAATGTCGTTATGTATTGAAAATCAATTGCTTACGATCTTTGATTTTTGTTTCGAATTGGGAAGTAGCGCCATTAAATTTAAGTGTGGAACCCGTTTTGAGAATGAAAATATTCATACCGTAGAATATATACTTAAATCTAAAAAGCCTTAAAGTTATTACTACAGCGAAAAAGTTCTTATAACTTGTAACCGACAACAGCAATCAGCTCCGACCCAATAAAATATATTTATGACTTTGTTGCATAGATGCTAAATCATTTTATTAATTTTATTTAAATGGAAATTGTTTACACATTACTGTCTGCGTACGGTGGATACTTTGGATACTGCTGTTGCAAGTAATATATAATTGCAATAAGAACTACGTAGAGTTTCATCTTTAGAGTTGTTTTGGAGCGTACGACTTATTTAGCTCCCTTTTTATAGAGTAAACTTTGCGGAAGTCAATTTCTAGATGAGCTTAGTCACACTTTACGAATGCTGTAATCTATTGAAAATCAATTGTTTACGCTATTTGATTTATTTTAATTGGGCTCTGGAAAATCCTATTTTTACGCATATTGAAAATATGTGAATATTGAGCTTAATTTAAATGTCACAGACGGACCCAAAACAATATATGCAGTAGCAAAAACAATAATAGCACCACTATGAGACTTTTTCTTATGGATAAAAAAAATAACAATTATTGTTGGGGGTTTTTTAAATAATGATATTTAATAAATTGCTTGGAATGCTCAGAATTAGAAAATTGCCGAAAAAAGATGGCACCGGTTACGCGTTTACGAGTTTGTCTCAGACAACATAACTCACATAAACCTGCAGCCCAAGAAAGGTCCCTCTTTAAAACTCAAAACATATTGCCAAGCGCATGAAGTTCGCAAAAGAACATCTAAATTGGCCGGCCGGAAAATGGAGGAATGTTTATTCCTGTAAAACAATTCCAGGACTTGGTTGAATCGATGCCAAGACGCTGCGCAGCTGATATTGCCAATAAAAGCAACTCAACTAAATATAAAATTTATATAAACATCTTAGCTTTAATTAAAGTAAAGTAAACACCTTAGTTTTCAATCGAAATCAAGATTTTTTATTTTCGTAGTATACATTTTCATGTAGATAATATTATTCCGTTTTGGGATTCACAACAGTCCCTGGAAGCGGTGCTAAGACGAATAGAATGGCAACAAGGAGTACGCAGAACTTCATCTTGAGAGTTGTAGCTAGTTTTTTTTTGTAGTGTACGGCTCATTTAGCTCCCCTTTTATAGGAAAAAATAACATACGGAAGTTAATTTTATTTTAAATGAGCTTAGTCACACTTTACGAATGTCGTTATGTATTGAAAATCAATTGTTTACAATCTTTGATTTTTGTTTCAAATTGGGAAGTAGCGCCATTAAATTTAGGTGTGGAACCCGTTTTGAGAATGAAAATATTCATACCAAAGAATAGATACTTTAATCTAAAAGGCCTTAAAGTTATTATTACACGGAAAAAGTTTTTATAACTTTTAACCGACAACAGCAATCAGCTCCGACCCAACAAAATAAATTTCTGACTTTAATGCATAGATGCTACATCATTTTATTAATGCATTTAATTTAAATTTAAATTTACGTTAAAATTCGATCACCAAGTCCATAAGGTGGATACCTTGAAAACGGTTGCAAGTAGAATAGAATCGCAACAAGAACTACATAGAGTTTCATCTTGAGATTTGTTTTGGAGCGTACGACTTATTTAGCTCCCTTTTTATACGAAAGTGCTACATGCGAAAGTCAATTTCTAGATGAGCTTAGTCACACTTTACGAATGTTGTAATCTATTGAAAATCAATTGTTTCAGAAAATCAATTCCTTAAGTTATTTTGATATTTAAATGACGAATATGTTTTATTTCATTTTTTGTTCATTCATAACATCCTAAAACTTTCAAATGTATTTAATACGCCATCAGAAACATTGCCTATAAGGCATCAACAGCCAATTCGATTTAGCCATTTTACTTTTTGAATAAAGGCTCTTGTATAGCACATGGCGGCAAGTTTTTATGTACCTAATTTTGTATCAAGCCTGTAAAGTAAACACCTCAGTTTTAAATTTAAATCAAGTTTTTTATTTTCGTAGTATACATTTTCATGTAAATAATATTATTCCGTTTTGGGATTCACAACAGTCCCTGGAAGCGGTGCTAAGACGAATAGAATGGCAACAAGGAGTACGCAGAACTTCATCTTGAGAGTTGTAGCTAATTTTTTTTGTAGCGTACGACTTATTTAGCTTCCTTTTTATAGGAAAATTTTAAATACGGAAGTTATTTGTTTTATATAAGCTTAGTCACACTTTACGAATGTCGTAATGAATTGAAAATCAATTATTTACGATCTATGATTTTTTTAAAACTTAAATGTCCGAGGCGGACCCTATTATATTATATTATTGATTGGCATTAACAGCCAAATCGATAGAAACAATGATTTTTCGCTTTTTTCATAACTTTTTATTTAGTTATTATGGGATTTGTGAACTTTTAATTGAATGTGCAGGTTCTTATCCGAATCTTCTCCGTCACGCCCATGACCATGTCTATGCCGTAGTATAGGTGGGTAATGAGATCCAAAGACGTATTGAATCACAACAAGAAGGACGTAGAGTTTCATCTTGAGCGTTGTTTTGTAGAGTACGACTTGCTTACCTCCTTTTTATAGGAGTATTTTACGTGCGGAAGTTAATTTCTGGATGAACTTAGCCATACCTTACGCAAGTCGAAGTTACGAAAGAATCAATTGTTTACTCTCTTTGATTTTTTTTATTGTGTTACATTCATGCGCATGTTGAAAATAGGTAAAAAACGTGGGGGTAATTGTTTCATGCAAATAAAATGTGTTAAGTAAAGGATATCTCTTAGTCGGACACTCTCAAATAGAGCACTTTTTTAATGTGTAAGCTATATATGTAATTTTAATGCAGTTAGCTCTGTAAACTAAACTACTTAGGTATAAACAAATTTAAATTATTTATTTATTGTCCACATTAATATTTGTATAGGGTGGTACATTAATCACCCTGGTATAAAGACAATGGAGGCAGCAAGGACTACGTAGACTTTCATCTTGTGATTTGTTTTGTAGCGTACGACTTATTTAGCGCCCTTTTTAAAGGAAAATTGCGAAGGTCAATTTCTAGATGAGCTTAGCCAAGCCTTCGTAATAAATAGATATTTATCTACTTTTACTTGTTTTTAATTTCATACCTAATTTGAATGCCGTTAGGTCTGCAAAGTAAACACATGAGGTATAATTACAAATTTTATTTATTTATTTTGCCACATAGATATTCTTAATATTATTATATACAAAATTATTCCTTGGGGTATTTCGGCTTCATAACGAATAGAATTGCAACAAGAAGTACGTAGAATTTCATCTTGAGGTTTGTTTAAAGAGGAACGACCTTAGGGGTTTTTATAGGAACTCCTTACATGCGGATGGTAATTTCCAAATGAATTTAGTCACAGCCTACGAAAATCGTAATCTATAGAAAATCAACTGTAACCAATGCATTATGCATTATATAATGAACATCTGCTATTTAGTTCTGGATCTCTCTAACTTACTCTCTTGCAACTCTAGTCTAACAGACTATATCTGTGGCGAGTAATTCTTAATTGGTTCAAGAAGACATTGGCAAACTCATAGATATTTGAATATTTTCACTAAATATAAATATATATATATATATATAAACATAAGAAAGAAAGAAGAAAAAACAACAGAAAGTCGTTTGTTTTTATTTTTTTTGCTGTATTTAATGTTTTTTGTTACTTTGAGGCACGTCAACGAAATAATCAACAAAAGGACATGGCATAAAAAACGGAGAACTGTTGGACTAAGCGAGCGGCAGAAATGACATTGACGGGTATGTGAACAGAATAAAATTTCATCAAAATGCGACTGTCAGAGACAGAGATACACACACACACACACACACACACACACACACACAGACACACAGAAAGCGGGTGAAATGGGGGAAAATTGCAAATGGACGAAATTGCTACTTTCATCTTGGTCCTTTGCATGCATGGAGAACTTTCACTGATGGGGTGGCACCAGATGAGAGAGAGAGAGAGAGAGAGCGCGAGGGAGGGAGAGAGCGAGAGCGAGAGAGGGTGAGCTCTTTCTCAAGGGGAGAAACACACATCATATATATGAGGATTGAGGATTTGCGGGCTCTTCAGCCAGGCAACATGTCAGGAGCTGTCAGCCCAAGAACAAAGCACTCAGTAGCGACAGGCGGACGGGCGGACGGGCGGACAAACGGCCATGATGCGTGGCTGGTGTGGAAGGGCGCGGCTGCTTGAAGCGCTTGAGTTCACCTTTGGCTAGTTCAGCTACCGACCCAACGTCGCGTAGGTGTTGAAGGCCGTTCCACTTGCTCGCAATTGTGAAAATTTGTAAATGCCCGGCCCTTGGCCAGATGCGGCAACTATCGGCGGCTGTGCCAAAAAAAAAAAGCGGCCAACACGAATACAAAACTAAATAAAATTCGAAACGAAATGTCTGCATTGTGCACTTTGATTAATGATCGAATGTCAATTACCACATACACTGCTCACACACACACACACCCACACACACTCACACGCACACTCGCAACTCCCGTGGCGAACTCGAACCAAATGCGGATGCGCCAGAGAAGCTGCAGGCGGCGCTGCTAATGGCGATTCCATTGTTGCCCCTCGAGCTGAAATTGCGACAATATTAAAAGCAATTGCAAATACTGTCTTCTGGCTTCACTTATCAATGAAAAGCCAGCAAAACTACGAGTGGAAAATACAAAACAGTCGGCAGCTGGAGTGTGTAGCTGGAGAACCTGTAAGCAAAAGAGAAAACTTTAAGTTATCCAGAAAGCATTTTTCTAAAGTATTTTTGATATCTGTCAGCTATTTACAAAAATCAATGATGAAGTCTAAAAAATACTATCAGTTTTTGAGCACATAATACCATGACCGACATATATAAATTAAAATCTGATCTTGTTATCTTGTAGCGAAGTTAGGAAAAACCAAATAAAAAAAATATTGTTTTTCAATATATTATTTACCATATATTATGACATATCCTATGTATTATGCATTATATGTCATATGTAGTTATCTTCTATATATATCTTGAGTAAATTTGAATAAAAATATATATTTTTCTTCAATCTTACAAATCTTACTGCTGTTGCATTTGATAATGAAATCTGTAAAATTTAAATAATAGTTTTTACTTCAACATTAATTTCAAACTAGTTTATCAAGATGATATAGTAATCCCACTTAGACATATAATTTTATATACTTTTGAAGATAAACCTACCCTTTAAGCTTTGTAAGGAATATATTGAAGATATTTTTACTGAGTTAACTGTAAACCTACAGAAATTTTGAATACATCAAATCAGTAAAGGGTGAATTCGCAGATGATAGAAATACATGAAAGCACTAAATCTACAAGTATTATATTTATATTGTATTATTATGCATAGTATTAATTTGTATACTATTGCTATACTACTTATGTTAAAATAAACTTGTACTTTAAAATATTTCAATTCAATATATTCGCTTAATTGTCGATACACATAAGATCAACAAAAAAACACTTTTCAAAAAATGAAACTTTTTTAAAAAAATTTTAAAAATGTTTTAAAAATTATTACTTATTAATTAATTTGTTAAAAAAACGTTTTAAAATCAATTATTTTTCGTTAATTTAAACTAGAGTTAATTCTACAGCCCAAATAATTTTTGACTTTTCACACTTAAGTTTTTTTTTTTGAGAAGCTACCTTTGTGCCGCATAGCACACATGAACTGGCCATTTGTCTAAATGGTTTTTAATAGACAAAGAAATCACCGCTGCCATCCATCCATCCATCCATCGAGTCAGCCGGGCATCCAACGTGGCAGCCAACCATCCTTCAGAGCGTCCATGCAAGCAGCGTCGTTCCCGTTTATAACATGGGTAAACAGCATGCATTCGCCTGACCAAACATAATACCTCGGTTAATGGTTACAAATTAGGCTGATCGGCCGCACGCATGCACACACACACGCACACACACAGGGAGCTGAAGCAGGAGGGAGCCAAGTGTATAAATGGCCAACCGCAGGCGCGCTCCTCTACTTCGCTCACTCTCTCTCTCTCTCTCTCTCTTCGACACTGGCCAAAACTGACGCCAAGACTAAACTGCCAATTTAATAAATGGCCACACATTAATTAAACCAACACACACACACACACACACACCGGCTCGAACTTGAAGGGCTTGTCGATGCTTTTCGAGTGGTTGGGTGAGTGATGAGCCTTGATTGATTCCTGAGGCCACACACTCTTGAGTGTGCGCATTGTTGCCACCAGTGTAAGTGGGCAACTGCAGCCCGGAGCTGTTGGCCTTGGCTGCACTTTGATTTATGCCGTTCTGGCCAAGTTAATTTGTTTCCAATTCAAGCCTAATGAGAATTGATTGCTTACGCGTATTTTGACAAACGGACAAACTCTTGTCTCTCGCCATCGAAATCGCCAGCTAATTAGCAGGTAAACGCTGCCCAAGGCACTTCCCGGAAAAACTAGGCCATGCAAAACGGTAGCCAAGAGGCAAAAGAAAAGTCAAAGGACATTAAACGTGGCCGGCTGAAAGGAGTAAAAGAAAAGGCGGCGTGCGGCGCTCAGCATGAGGCAATCTTTCGACTTCGACTTGGACTTCGGCTTAAGCCCGACAGCCTGCACCCTTTGCCGGTGCCGCCGTCAGACGCGTGGGCGTGCGGGGGGCGTGTCGCTGTGCCAAATGCCGATCCTCTGAAATTAGCAACAGTAGACGGGTTAATTGTTTGCCTTTGCCAAAAGCAAAAGGGTTGACTGCGACTGGGATTTGACTCCGGGACTGCGTGGGCTGAGCCATGTCCGGCGACTTCTGTTGGGATTAGCCGGGCTGAAAGAGGATGAGTCGGGATTAAAGAACTGCCTTTGGCCGTGCCGAACGCCGACTTCCAACGTAGGCGGCTACGGTTGGTTGCCCAAAATACTATGCAAAGTCAAAAGTCAATTCAACAAAATATTGAATCGGCAGAGGTCGAAGGATTGCAGCAGTGGCACTTTTAAAGGGTTTCCAGGGTATCTCTTAGTAGGGCGACCTCGACTAGAATACTCTTACTTGCACAAAGCAAAGATTAGATATAACAAAAAATTGACATTAGATATAAAAACAAACTTGACATTATTTGTGCTGATAGTCGATATTCTTTATTTCTTTATTTCTTTACTTGCCGACCTTCATAATATCGAAGGGAGGAGCCGCAGCAAACAGTAGCAAAAAGCAGATGTACAGCTTCATAGTGCAGAATTTCGCGGAGAGTCTGGTAATACATGTTTATTTATGGCAAAATCTTAAGAGGTGAAAATCAATCTCCCAGCTTACATCACACTTTATAACAAATCTATTTATTACGGCTCTTGATTGATATAATAAACAAGTCGCAATTGGTTATAGTTGTTATATCCTGTGTTTATCAGTCTGTCCGAAGACTTGAGATTTGAAATACATAGTCTATCCCAGGGAATTCGCAGAGCACAATATATTTTTGTGCACTAAACAAAAGGGTTGACTGCGACTGCGTGGGCTGGGCCATATTCGGTGACTTTTGCTGGGATTAACCAGGCTGAAAGAAGATGAGACGGGATTAAAGCACTGTCTTTAGCCATGCCGCACGCCGCGTCTCAGTTGGCTAAAATGCTGAACCAAACAATGAATGGGAAAAAGTAGAAGAGTTGTAGAAGTAGAACTTCTATTGAAGGATATCTTATAGTAGGACTACCTCGACTGGAATACACTTACTTAAGAAAGATTACATCTACAACAATTTACATCATTTTTGCTAATATGAGATATACTTCATTTAATCATATACATAATCTTTGCGACCCATTTTTATTAAATTGTAGGGCGGACCCACAGCGACCAGCAGCAAAAGGCCATCGTACAGCTGCATAGTTTAAGATTTTTCGAAGAGAATTGTTTATAGCAATCATTTGAAAAAATAAAAAAAAATACTTCACACTTCATGCAAGTTTATAATCTATTACAAATCCATTTTTGACGAGACATGCTTGATAGGTAAATAAATGGCAGTTGGTCATGGTTGGGCATACCCTGTAAACTTTGAAAATTGGTAATCAAGGGTAGGCTGGGCTTCCTTGAAACAGTGGAACTCCGGCAAACATCGCAGCTCACAATGCCCCAACACAAAATCCAACTATTTTTATTTGAAAAGGACACTCCACGCAGAGTAGCGATATTGATATCTGGTTCAGGGAGGGTCCTCAAGTCCTGACACCGGCAATCGAAAGGTAGTGACAGCGGGGCTACCGTTGCCACTAATTACGGTGAGGGGGGGCGGGCTTCGTTTGCCCGGCTGACATTGTGTTAAGTTATTTCCTTAACACGTGCTCCTGCACTCGCAATCATCTCGAGCTGCTAATTTCGATCCCTTGCGTCGAATTACGACTCCTCGTTCCGGTGCCCGGTCGGGGCCCGTAAGTAGGTCTTAATCCTTTTCTTTATCGCGCGCAATTTCCAGTTGCCCGAGCAGCGCTCGTTGGGCAGAGGGGAGCGAAACTGCTGGCCGAATTGTTGGCCAAGAGCGTAGATCATTTCGCAATGATAAATTAAGCGCTAAGAGTGTTTCCATGTTCCTGCAAGACAATCCACTGTCAGGCGAGGGAGATTGATTGTGCCGAGCTTCTGCCAGTGCCTGGGCCAGCTTCAGCTCCAGCTCCAGCTCGGGCTTGTCACATGTGCGCTGTTTACCTTTTGGCTTTATGGCCACACTGTCAACGCAATGTCTGCCTGAATAAGCAGCGACAATTCTGCAATAGGACTCCGGCTCCGTTTCAGGGAAGTTGTCTTATGACGCAGACCGCAAGTTGGCCAAGACCAGTTTATGACACTCACAAACAGTCTTTGGCGAGCGTGTAGGCAGGTAGGCCGGTAGGCTGGTAGGCTTTGAAAGATGATGCCTTGTTTAACATATTTCCAGAAGCCAACAGGTGCCAATGGGCTGTGATCAATCATTGCGAATCGATGTTTAATTAAGAACTCTTGTTAGCATTTGCCCCAACTATCGCTGCCAGCGCATCGCGCGCGCCTCATTGAGCCTGAACCCGCAATTCCCAATCCCCAATCTCCCATCCCCAATCTGCCATCCCATCCCCTCCCCACTGAGACGACGCTGATTGCCAACAAAGGCTTGTTGAATTCTTCTGGCCAGGATGGCCTCGTCTGGCGGACCAAATGCCCAGCAGCGCGGTTCCGTGATGTTTAAATTTGTCCTAATTAGATGACAATGAACGATGAATCAGCGCTAAATACGAATGTTCAGCCCGCAGCCAGTGCTATATGTTCTTAAAGCTGTTTCAGGCGGAGATGACCAAAAATGTTCACAAATACTAAATTACTTATTTACAAAATATCTAATGTTTTTGAAACAGCAGCTTAAATTGTAAATGCATATTTTCTAATAAATATTTGTATGGCAAAATATGCTTAAAAATATAGTCTATAAATATTATAGTACATTTTCTACTTCATAAGCAAGGAAATTAAATGTAAAAAGCTATAAATAAGTTTTTATAAAATTCTGAATTTATATTTGAATTGTTTTAATAAACATTTCGAAATTACTATTCAAAATAAGAGCAGCTGTTCATGCTGTCCATTTATATACTTGAGTATGTACACAGCAACAAATCATATATTCCCATACTTAAATCAGGTCCAAGTGGTATTTTGTGCTCTTTGAATTCTTTTTTCTTGAGTTAAGGATATGGCTTTTAATGCCAGATGTCCCTATTTTTGATTTATTTCCTGGGATTATTTGAATTATCCATTTAATGCCCAAAAGTTTTTGTAGTAAATTCTAAGATTAAGATTAAGAATTTAATTCGGTCCAAAAATAATATACTCACAAATATCTATTATTAACTTAAAGCTCGCTTTTTTTTTTGTTAAGAACAAATTTTTTAATTTACACTCAAAATTGTTTATTCAATAACAACCTATTGTTTTTTTTTTACATTCAAGTACATACTTACTTACACTGAAAGAAAAAAGCATATTTGTGTAAATCTTTGTAAATTCCAAATGAAAATTGTTCGATTTATTTGGTTTTTATATTGTCTAGGTATATTTATATACTTATGCATGTTTGTTTGTTTGTTGTATCCATAAAATATACGTTCGAACTTACATATATATCTACGCACAACAGATGCAACTAGTTGGATACAATAATAATAATAATAATAATAATATAATAATAATAATAATTATACATACACTCATATATTTCTATAAACTATAATTCCACTTACAACTATGACAAATGGGGCTTGTGTTTTACAGTTAATTTGCTATGCTTTATACAAAATGTACCACTAATTAAGTACCGCTAATTTACAAGATTTTTGCTCTTCTTCATTTCTGTTGTTGTTGTTGTTTTTGTTTTAGTTTTTGGGAGGAGTTGGTAACTTTAAAGATACGTTTCTTAAACCAAAGTTGATGCCCAGTGGTCGTTGGTTGTGTGCTTAACTAACTAACTACATGTAATTTTTGTTCACTGTATTCTCCGAATTTTCCCGGCGACCTTGACGCATCGCCGGTTGTACAAAAGGGTTTATATATTACAATACAGGCTGACTTAAAATGCGGGTACCAGAAAGTATTGCGGGGCTAACTAAAGGATTCAATGTACAAGGATCGACGGGACGCGGGCGGGGACTCTCCTAAAGCGCCGTCAGATCGTAATCCTGTTTGATGTGCTGCTGCAGATTGTTCATGAGATCGGATTGTTGTTGTTGTTGTTGCTGTTGATGGTGGTGCAGACCCGTATGCATCTGATTGTTGTTGTTGTTGAGGTTGCTGCTGTTGTTGTTGTTATTGTTGTTGTTGTTGTTGCTGTTGCTGCTGTGATGCACTTGATGCTGCTGAGATCCAGCGTAGGCATTGCCATTGCTGCCATTGCCGCAAGAGGTCAGGTTCGCCGTATCCGTTGCGGCGGGTATGTACGGCGGATTGCCCAACGAGGAGCTGACATCGCCAATGCTCTCCAGGCTATCGGAGCGTATGCACTAGGAGCAGGAAGAGTGAAAGTGTAGAAAATAAATAAAATTGTTGGCTAAAATTAGAATTAAATATTTACTTAAGTAATTGCAATGCCAATGACACTGTATTTGCTGTTAAGATTAATAAGATTAATCTCGATTTGAAAGCAACTGTTATGTGTGTGAAAGCTTTTAAAATGTAATATTTTTTGAACTAGTAATAAAGAACTTACAAATCCAGCACACAAACAGCTCAATAGCTTTTAAAACGTGCTTTTTTAACCAAAAAGCAGCTTTCAAAGCCCCTGAAAGCTTCTAACGAGTTTAAACATAATATGTGAATTTATCCTTTTTATTAAAAAAATTTATTTTACTGCTTTAAAAATTTTAAAGTTAATTCTATGCTTCTTTAGTCAAGATTTTTAAGATTCCTAGTTTTATATTTAATTTTACAACCAAATAGCTGTGTGTAATAATAATAATGAAAGCGTTTATAAAAATTTACATTTTTTTTTATAACAAAAGCTGTTTATTTTAAGAAGTTCAAAAATAATTAAAGCGTTTTTGAACAAACGTAATGTGGAATTAAAAGTTTTAAAGCTTGTAGAGCTCGAATCCCGACTAGACTGCAAGACACTTGTAATTGAGTAATAAATTTAGTAATATTTGATTACTCAATCACCAACTTAATTGGATTATCAATATAAGCTTTTATTCCTCAGTTCTGCTTAGGATTAATCTGCTGTTTCGCGTGTTGCTTTCAGCTAATGTCATTAATGAGTTAAGTGGCTTTTGCCGTTGATTCTTCTGCGACGCATGCAACTCACCTCATTCATCACCGGCGTTTGCTGTTGTTGTTGTTGTTGCTGCTGCTGCTGCTGTTGTTGTTGCTGTTGCTGTTGTTGTTGCTGCTGGTGCTGCTGTTGCTGGGCCTGTTTCTTGGCACTTTGGCGCTTCGTGGGCTTCTTGGCTACCGGTGTTGGATTGCCATTGGCATCGACCGTTTTCTTGCGCACATTCTTCGTGTTGGGCAGCTTGTTGTCCTTCTTCCACTTCATGCGCCGGTTCTGGAACCAGATCTTGATCTGGCGCTCCGACAGCACCAGCGTGTGCGCAATTTCGATGCGCCGCCGTCGGGTCAGGTAGCGATTGTAGTGGAACTCCTTCTCCAGCTCGAGTATCTGGTGGCGTGTGTAGGCGGTGCGTTGGCGTTTCGGCTCCATGCCCGGCTGATAAGAACCATTCGCTGCAAATACGAAAACGTCGAGAGAACCGGCATGAGAAGATGCATAATTAATGATTGGCAAGCAGTGGCGGGGGCAGTGGCGGGGGCGGAAGGGGGCAGGGTAGTGGCACGCCGATTAAGTCGCAACGCGCCACAATTAATACACTTCAAATTGAGTTTCATAATAAGCAGCAAGCGGCAGGCTCAATAAATCTCGCCAAGATAAGTTGACAACCCCGAAAAGCGCGCCAAAAACTTTTGACAACACCTTGTGCCCAGAAGGGTAACGCGCAAGAAGAAGCAGCAGACGAAGTAGCCGCGGGCAGCGGGCAGCGGGCAGCGGACAGATGAAAGCGCTGCACTTAGACAGCGCCCGTCAGGACAATTAATCAAAATCAAAATGAAACAACTCTGCCTGTCCGGTCCTGTCTGCCTATCGAACGCGGAAAAAAGGACAACATTGCGCGTTCGCATTTAGTTTTTCCTTGAATGCTTCAATTAAACATTTCCCGCCGCAGCTGCCTTCACACACACACATACACACTCGCACACACACAGACGCACGCACACTCGCAGCCGCTGTATCCTTTTCCTGTTTCGTTTTTTATGCGTGGCACCTGCTGCCCCCGCCCCCGCCCTCGATTCTCGAAATAGAGCCAACAGACAGCCCATCAAATTGATATTCGCACCATCAATTTCAATTTGGCCAGTTTGCAATGCCATCGAGCTTCGGTTTGGGTTTGTGCTTTGGGTTTGCTTTGGAGTTGATGTTTCTATTCGCAGCGCCGTTGTGGGGTCGTCGGGAGCTTGACCAATCATATCCGGCGCACATCAAGTTGTAATTTATAAAAATTTCATTGCACTGTGACAGACAGCTTTCGATTTGATATAAATATTTCAATCCCAACTGCTGTGCGGCCGTTGCTCAGCGGCTAGATTAATGATGTTGTCCACTGGCCGCTGACAGCCGCAGGGGCAAATGGAAAGCGGGAGGGGGCGCAAGGGTTTCTCTGTCACTCTCTCTCTCGCCCTCTCTCTCTTTCTCTTTGTCGATTGTGCTAAAAAGTCTTTGGGCGTAGGCCTTAAAGAGCTGTTGACAAGCCGCAGTTGCTTTCTATTTATTGTATCTTTTGTTTTTGTGAATTGACATTCAGTTGTAATTATGCTTTAAGAAAATTAATTAATTATACTTTTACTTTTATCGATCGCTTGGTATATTATATTGTTGTCGTGATTTATATGAGGGCTAGTTTTAGAAACTTTTCAAACACCAAAAAGCTTCAAATAAACTGTAGGTTACCCATTTTAAACGTTTTAAGCTATATTTTTAGCCTTTTAATGCTATCGGACGGAATTTTTCCAAAAAAAAAGTAAGAAGGAGTAAAGGAATTTTGTGAAACAGAACCCAACAAAATCTATTTTCAAGTACGAATTCAATAAAAATGTCAATTTAGAGGCAAAAACATTGTGAAAATTTTGAACATCATGAAAATTGTCTGACAATGTTATGGGAAATCTTGAAAATTAAATATAGCCATTTTGGATTCGGGAACTTTGCATGTCTAAATTGTTGTACATTTTGGCAAAATTTTTGACAGATAAATCGACATCTCAGAAGAACTTTTAAGGCTGCGTTTTATACTAAATAACTTTTTCTAATAATTTGAATTGTTTATATATTAAATACATTTTTTTTCGTTGCAAAATTTGAAATCAGAAAAACCGTTTCGTCACTAAATTGTTACCATGCTTATAGCTTTTTTATTTAATAAATATTGTATACCAAAAGCAAATAACAAGTAAAAATTCTTACAAAATTCCGTTGAGTACAACTCATTTTATCGATTCGTCAAGGCTTCTTCAAAAAGCCTTAACAAAATTTGTACACAACAATTCGTCAATGAGTTATTGATTTGATAAGAGAGAGAAAAGAACAAGAATAACAACATTAACAATACCCCAACGAAAACACAAAAATTAAACAATATCAATTACAAAGGCCCAAAGGAACAGGCAAAAAAAGAACAAGGAGACAGGAAGACACGCAGACAGGCAGCAAGAACAATGAAAACGAAACCAATGGCCGCAAAAACAACGCAACGCCAGCTGCTGCGTCGGCATCGACGTTGGCGTAGGCGTTGGCGTTGGCGTCGCCGTCGGCGTCGGCATTGGCAGCATGCTGCGTTAATTCGTTTTTAATAAGTGCGTATCATTTCATTTCAACATTTCAACGAAATGTCCAGACAGGGGCAGAAGAGAGAGGGAGGGAGAGAGGGAGGTAGAGAGAGAATGGGTTGCCATGTGTGCCTGTGTCCAGGAAGAGGCCTTCAAGTTGTGCCCGGGTTCCAAGTCCACGTCAAAGTCTCGCCGGCCAAACAAAAAAACAAAAACAAAAACAAAAACAGAGAGAAGAAGAAGAAAACTGCAGCGTCATGCCGCTGCGGAGCGCGTAGCCAAAAGAGTGCCAATTGCAATTGCTTGGCAGCCAATTTATGAAAATGCCAAATCATACAAGGCCAAGGAAATCAAGATTGCACAAACGGCAAACGGCAAACGGCTGTGGCAGGGGCAGACAATGTTGCAGGAACGTAGCGTGAAACTGTTAAAGAGCGAGCTGCATGTTGTTGTTGTTATTGTTATTGTTGTTGTTGTTTTTTTTTGTTTTTTTTTTTTTGGAAAATTGGCGCTCTCTGGGGAATTGGCGGCAATGCTTGAAACATCGTCGTGCGTAGGTAGTTTTCACTTTCCCTCCCGCTCGCACTTGGCGTCCGTCCTGCTCTAACGCTATATCATGTGTGGCTTATAATTGGCCCTGCCTCATGCACGGCTGTCGGCATGTTTGTCCCATCGCATGATTTATCATGCATTTGTGACTCTACAGTTTCATTCATAGCAGACGTCAGTTCCAAAAAAAAAAGGAAAAAAAAGAGGAAAAGAGAAAAAACTATGTCAGACGTTACTTAATAATCATAATCTTTTGTTGCGGTGGCGGCTTCATTTGTGGGTTAACTCCGGATTCAATGCCAGGCCAGATCAGACCCGACGCGACTCGGCCAGGCGATATGCTCCATATCGCTTTAATCCACAAAACTGATCGGTCGACCCCCCGCCCCCCCTTTTGAGGTGCGGTCGGCTGGCAACTTCCGGGCTTTACCGCCACTTTCATTCATCCGCGATCTGGGCAACTGGACAACTGCTCCCATTGAGCTCCACTTGATTAATTGCTGTGATAGTGCGAGAGTGTGTAAATATTTGGGAATCTTGGCCGGGGCACGACCTGCGATCGAGAAATTTGACTCGTGCCAAGCTGAAAATAATTTTTACGTCTGTCAACTTTGATTTCGCTGCTCATTCATCAAACCCAGCGAGCCAAACCCGTTTCCAAACCGTTTCCAAAAATATCTCTGCTCAACTGGCGCTTTATTTATTAGAAACAATGTGAAGAAAACTCATTTCATGTGCATTCAACATAAACTTTAACAAATGACAACAAATTAATATTGTGTTTTTTTTTATTTTTGGTTTTTGTTTTGGTTATGCAAACAAAATCTCAAGTGCAGCCCTAATGAATGCCGAGCTGAAAGCGAGTGCAAGGCACATTTATTGCGCATACGCCGCATTGGCCAGTTTAAGTTGAGTTCTAAGTTGAATTTTATTTCAGGTTTTTTGAAAATATTTTTTTAAGTATTGATGTTGCCAACAACTGTGAATTGTCGGCAACTTGAGTGTGGGTAAGCTTTGTGTGTGTGTGTGTGTGTCATGAGCTCATGGAAAAAGGCAAGTCAACATCAGCATTTCAACAACAGCGGGAGCTGCATCAGCAGCTTGTCAAGTGACTTGCAATTTGTGGCAGGCAAATAAAAATAAACATGAGCTCATGCTACTTACACACACACACTCTCACACACACATGCACACTGCAGCAGCAGAGCCCCTAGCATATGCGTACCACAAATCTCATGTACTTACAAAACAATTGTCCACACACCACACGTAAATACACACACTGGCACGTACTTATCATATAAAGCTACTAACTGAAGCACCCAAGCAGCAATTGAACTTGTGGCTCGGCAACTGCATCATAACTCGAATTGTTCATTTTTTGCCAGCAGCAATTTAAAAACGTTGTTTTTTCGTTTCGCTGCACTCAGCAAATAGACTAAAAACAATATGTTAATTTCAGCTCAAACAATTTAAAGCTAAAAGAAGGTACTCAATCAAACGTGGGTTGTATTTTTGGATCGCAAAAAAATATGTCTGGAAAGACATCAAAATGATTGATGTCACCCAAAACAAAAATTGTTCATTAATAAAACAATAAGATGATCCACAGATTTATAATGTTTAAGCGAATTAAATGCAAGTTATTTGCTACTTTTAGGTTTTAAAATTATATATTATCAGTTTATTCAAAAGTTGTCATAAAATGATGGAGTTTTACAGTAGAATTTTGATTTCAACAAATTAGAAATAATAATTACTGCTCTGTAACTGCAAATTTCCGGTTTACGCTTTGATGAAACATGAATAAATCAGAGTTTGATAATTTTCAGAAATCAGCCTTCGAAGCCTTTGTATAATAATTTATATTGTCTGATTTTAACGTATATAAGAAATTCAGCTTCAAAATTTAATAGCAAATAACAGCTTATTTAAAAAATAAATAAATTTCATACAATTATTGTCAAAACTTTTAGACACAAGTTTTTTCTATTCTTCTTTATATTATATAAGAGCATTGTCCTTTCTCAAAACGATTAATATAAAATCTTAGTTTTTAGCTGAGTGCTATACAAAATTAAAATTTAACTAACACGTATTTTTTAGTAAGTATTCCCAAAACGATATGTTCTTCTATTACAAATTTGTATAACAGCAAAAACTCTTAGTTTCTTTGTAGAATGACCTCATTCGCTTTACAAGGCAAATATAAACTACACACAAATAGTCTTAAGTAGTCTTTGCGAAACAACAATCGCAGCACATTCACAATAGATTTTCACTTTCCATGGCAGCCAAACCAGAAGCAAACCTAATTACCAAACAAAAAAAACCAAAAAACCAAAAAAAAAAACTGGCTGCTCGGCGAAACTG
The DNA here is from genome assembly GCA_035041545.1 of Drosophila colorata. Lineage (NCBI taxonomy): Eukaryota > Metazoa > Arthropoda > Insecta > Diptera > Drosophilidae > Drosophila > Drosophila colorata. The sequence continues at coordinate 10,614,647 of JAWNLD010000680.1, forward strand.
AATCTAGCACTTGTCTTAAAGCCATTTTAAAATAAAAAAAATGTATATATATATTTTTAAAAGTTGAATAGGTTGCACATAATACGAAAGAGCTCCGACCAAAAGCCGAAAGACAAACAGTAACAAGTTAAGAAGCTCACGACTTTAAAGACTTTAACAATAGACGCGACCTTGAAGAAATGCTTCGTGAAATAAAAAATAAAATGAAATAAAATAAAATAAAAAACCCCACGAAAATGTGAGTGCCCAATTCGACTGCTGCAGCATGGAATTATTCTTGCTGGCCAGTTGGACCAATAAAAGCGTCGCTAATTAATGCCAATTTCAATAATTCCGCACAAGTTGAGAGCTCCAGAGTTTTATTGGCACAAATTGAGCGCTGGCCGTTTGGGGAGTGCGAGCTGCAGAATACACTGTCAATTCTCGGCTCCATTCACATTTATGTGATTTTTGTTTTCCATTGGGACGCTAATTACGCTTTGTTCGCCAGCAGATACAGATACAGATACAGGCACACAGACACAGATACAGATACATGTTTGTATACAGATCCAGATGGCGTGGCAGCCTCAGCTGTTCGTGCCTCATCTGTCATAAAAGGCGAACTTCTTAATTTTTACTGCGTCATTTTCATCATTGTCATGCCCTGGGCTTGGGCCTCTGCTGGCGACTGGGGACTGGGGACTGAGGTCTGGGCTCTGGGTCTCTTCGTGTCTCTTCGTATTTTGCAAAGGCTGCTCAGTTTCAGTTGGGTTTACAGCATCTCGGTCTGGGTCTGGGCTTGCACTTTTTTTTAGTTTTTTGTTTTTCTTTTTTTTTTTGCCGCCTCAACGGAGGTGAGAGATGCTGATGAGGTTTTTCGCAAGTCATCGGGTAACTGTGACTGCCAGCCGTGAGCCTGGCCTCTGCGGCACATTGGAAACTTAATCGTGGACTTGCCATTGAAATTCAGTTACAAGGCTGGGCACGTTTTCAGTGTGCTTGTTTTACTATCAGCATAAATATGAATGCTGTGAGTGTGAGTGTGAGTGTGAGTCTGAGCATGAATACTAGCTCTTGTTATTGAATGTTATGTGGAACGCAAACTCGCCGATCATCTGCATGAACTCAAAATGCGATTACGGCTTGGGTACGCTTTAAAGCTCTCGTGCATGAAATCAATATGGGTGAATATTCATGGATATGTGAGTGCTATTATGAGCGTACAAGTGCATTCATTTGATTAGCGTACACGACATGGGAAATTGCCGTTGAAGTACAAGTAATCGTTACAAAGTGTGACGCTGAGAAATATTCAGTCAAAATTATACTTAAGTTTTGTAACTAATACAAATTCCGAGAAGTTTTAATAACAAAACAAAAACTAACAGTGATTAATTAATGTTTAAAAGAAAAACTATTATGCATTTAAAATTTAACAGAAATAAAGTAGCAAATTTTAAACTTTACATTTTTAGTTTTTAAAGAATAATGGAGAACTCTCTGGCTAATTAACGATATAATATATATATACTTTTTGAATAACAAATTACATCTTTTATTATTTAGATTATATATTTGATTTGTTAATCACAGCTTGGTATTCTGTGAAAATAGTGCATATATCTCAGACAAGAAGTTTTTAAATACCCAAACTTCTATCTATAGGATGCAAATAAATCAAATAAACAAAATATTGTATAACAATTAGGAAGCTTTTATCTTTTTTCAGGTATGTAGTACTATATATATAAAGGAATTTGCCACTTTATTGTATAATTTTGTTTTTATTAAGGCTGTTCGATTATAAAATCAAGAAAAATTCATATTCGATTAAAGTATATTTAAAAACGAAGTGTTCTCTTTATTTTTTTAAACACAACGATTTCCATCTTTTCTCTGAATGTTTGTAATTATTCTTATACCATATTGAAATTAAAGTTATTTCGAAAACCTTCTGCGTACACCTAAAATCGATAAGTGCGAACTATAGCCGAATTTTGTATGGATAAAACATTTATACTGGAAATAATTTATAAATGAGAATGCTGATTCAGCATGTTATATAAAATATTGCATAAAGCTTTGAATATTAATTATTATTATTGACAACAATAGTATGAACTTCGGATGTCCTGAACTGATAAGCCAACATTTATATAAACTATAGTTCTCAGTCAGGTACTATCAAAGGCAGGAATATTTCCCTCATTTATGTAGTATATCATATAAACTGCAACTGATTCAGTTCCTTATATATAGTGATTAACATTAATACAATTCCTACAATTAATCAGTATTAAGTCACTTTGCTCAATACAAATTCATTTATTATAGTTATATGCTATAAAACAATATGATTGTTGTCTACACTTTGAAATATTGTCAACACTTTGCAGCAATTAAATAAATTGTACGACTGCCAAATGGTTGCCTAAATACTTAAACTTGGGCAAATTATAGCCGTGCTTCTGGTTGTTGTTACTATTGCTGTTGTTTTTGTTGTTGCTGCCTAAAGGCGTATTATACAAATTGGATGGGCCTGTTGTTGGACCACACGCCACCTGATACGCACGCCAACCCAACACAGCCGTAGTCGTATTTTGGGCCTAGGCGAGCGCTAACCGAGTGTAAGTCATTTGTAAAACAACAACAACAACAACAACAAGAACAAGAACAGCAACGAGGCACCGGTTCAACAGGCAACAAGAGTGGAACTGAGAACTCGGGTCTGGGTCGGGGACTGAGACTGGGGACTGGGGACCAGGGACAGCCACATTCCGCATAACGAGAGAGATGATGCACTGGCGATAATCAAGTTTCGTCTTGTTTTCGTCGTCGTGCGCTCATGATAAATGTCACAACATTAACATCAAATGACACGGACCATCCGTCACTCAGTCGGAGTTTTGTGTCTGTTTCTGTGTGTGTTTCTGCCCCCGAGCGATCGCAAAGGTCTGTCCGTCCGTCCAACCGGCCGTCCGTCTGCCGAACTACTTCGATTTGATGCTCATCAGCATAGGTAATCCCCTCGAGTCGGTGTCGCGCGTCAAGATTTGTTTTTGGAGTGGTGGAGACAGAGCGTGAGAGAGCGAGACAAAGCGCGTGGCGAAATCGTATACTTTAATTGCCAATTAGGGTCAAGGCTACGTTTAATTGAAGTGCAATGCCGAGCTGCATAGTCGCTGCCACTAAGCAAGTACATATGCTAATATATATGCTATACATTTAAGCTAATTAAAAAGCCATTTATCAGCTCGCCCAGTTGCTGACCTAGAGCGCCCATACCCACTGTTATGCAGTCAAGCCTACGCTTATGATTATGATGATTGTGATTATGCACTCGCCACCTGAACCTGTCAGCTCAACTATTGTCAGCTGTCATTGCCCCAGGCACCAGTCACCAGGCACCAGGCCAATTTGGCCCAAATATGCGGTAGCCAATTTCTGGTTGAATTAAAACAATAAGCGCTGACAAACGTCGCGAAGCGTTTCGATCAAATGGAACACAACACATGGCTCAATGAATTTGGTTTTAGGCGCGTTAATGTTCCGGCGCGACAATTAATGGTAATTATCTATCGGAGCTGACATTCGACTTCGATCGCATACACAGAAATGTACACACATGTGCTTAACCATTTGGGTATTGATAGCCAAGTTCATTCGCTCATCGAGTGAATGGAAACCTGTTTCTGCAGCCCATATTCGAGCTGGTGTGTGTGAAAATATTCAAAAAAATATATTTAAAAAAAAATAAACTGTTTCAGAGTTAGAGTGTATTTTTTGAAATAAGTAAATTTCTTTTATCCATATAGCTTATCCTTTGAAGTTTATTCATAAGGTGCTCATTAATTTGTAAGAATTGAGGGTGAATTTATTTTATGTTTTTTCGGCTACGTTGTTTTATAATTGGAAATATTATCCACCTGCGTAAGGGTGGTAAATATATATATATAAAGAATGTTAGCAAAGATAATACAAGAAAGGAAATTCAATTTTGAATGTAAAAAGTTATTAATGAAAGAATTATCATTAAGATCTCTTTTACAAAAAAATAAAAGTGGGCACAATTTTGAGTTTACCATACTATAAATCTTATATGAATTTAAATTGATTTAAAAATAAATACTTTATATTCTTTATGTTTCCAAATAATTTCAGCCATAATCAAATTGACTCGTTTGTTTTAATTCATCCCATTGCTCATTGCGAAAATCAAACAAAAAATAAATTCAAAATGATCAAAATCAGTTTGAATATTCAATGATGTATTTCTTTAATGGCATCAGTTTATGGATTTAATTCAATAATTTCATTTTGAGTGATTGTGTTTGCGCTAATTAAGTCTTAAATCTATTTTCAACGAGAGAAAATATATTATAAGTATCGCAATTGTTTCGCCACATAGAATTAGGTTTGACAAATCCACTTCGAGACACTCCAAGTGTTGAAAGAGCACTGAAGAGGCTTTAGTATAGTCGAGTGGCAGTTGCATGCAGATACACATGTATGTGCGTCTGTACATATAGTGTATATAGTCATATAGTATGAATATGTCACTCGCCATATACATTTTTGCCCTCAGCAGAAGGCGCGCCATTCTTGATTTTGATTAATGAGCACAGTTTTTGTTCCTCTTCTTTTTTTTTGGGGTCTGTAGTTTTTTGTTTTGGTTTTCGTTATTTTATTTGTATTTTTTTTTGTTGCTAAAGTCGAGCATTACAAAGTCTGTCAGTGGATCACGTGGGTGTTGGCAGCCAAGTAATTTAATTAGCATATGAAAATGGGGCAGACTGTGTTTTATGGGTGCATCTTGGTAGGTAGGTCGGAATTTGTGGGTGCTGTACTCACCAACGCCCGCTACGTGAATCTTCTTCATCCACGGGTAAATGATGCGCTCCCCGTCGGTTGTCTCCGCCATCAGATCATCCTCGCTGTCTGAATCACCCAGATCGTCATCGTTGTCGTTGGACGCCAACTCGTCTGGGGATCGATCGAGCATCAGACGATCCTCCTCAGACATATCCTAAAGAGGCAACATCATTTTGCATTAGTCTCTTCAAGTGTTTAATACTAATTCAATTTATACTTACATTTTCTGATCCCATATCATCACAGTGTAGCACTTCTTGCAGTTGTTGACCAGTTGGTGCGGCTTCTTCAAGGCGCTTCTCTAGTTTTAAACCTGCAATGGGGTTTTTATATAGTTGTGAAGCAATACAAATTTATAAATGTTGCATAATGCTAAAATTAATGTATGTAACTGTATTCACATTCTATCCTATCCCAGCCTCTCCGGTTTAATTATTATAAACACTGGGTTATATATAGAAAGGGGCGTTAATGATAAAGCAAATGGTAAATATTAAATCAGCCATAAAATACTTTGATTAATTGTACAAATATATAAGTATAGAACAATAGAGAACATCTAAGAACTATCCCTAAGCCTTTCTTAAATGTACACAATTTGTAATTTCCTATAATCAAATTATTTGCTAACTGAATATATTAATTTAAATAAAATATAAATAAAATGTAATTATATTAGGAAAATAAAGTTAAAATCGAGTCTTCTTAGCAAAAAAAAAATAAAAAATATTTGATTATCATATATTATTAATATCAATAGTTCAGCTTTAAATTAAGCCTACGGTCGTTGTAATAATTTTATTTAATATTATTTTCAAGCTAGCTGCTACTAAAACTAATGAAATGGTTTCTTTCTTCGTTTAGTTAAAATTTTGATTACAATTAAATATTTGTATCATTGAAATAAAAAGATAATGAAATTAAGAAAGTAAACATTTGTGTTTTTGAAGTCTAAAAGCTTTATTTTCTGTTCTGGATGTGCAAAAAACTTTAATTTCAAAAGCACAAAAATTTTAAGCTAAATATAGTTAAATAAATATAAGAAAAATATATATGTGCCCAGCTGACCTGTACATCCAATCAATGATAGTAAAGTTAATACGTTTATTAATTGTAATGTTTTAAAAACTGACTTAGATTGATGACTTGTAATTGGCTCAATTATTGATCAATATTCCTATACATCAGAAAATTGCCTAAATGAGATGAACAAAACATGAATAATAATGATAAACAAAGGAGTATATAAAACTAGGAGCCTTAATTGTTATATAATATTTGTAAATAGTATATTTTGAGCTATCATTATAAAATGTACAAATAACGTTAAATTTAAAAGTAAGAATTTTAAATTATATAAAACCTTTTAATACCCTAATTATACATTTATCTATTATTTTGTTATAAATTTAAAATTTTCGGGTACTCACCTAATTCCTGCAGACCCAGTGAGGTGTTTGTTGGCGGCTCCGACGAGGAGCATTGTAGTGGCAGGTCCATCAGCTGTGTGGAGAGCGGCGAGTGGCCTTGGGAGTGGGTGCTCCCGACGCTGCCGTTGGTGGTGCCATAGTAGCCGCCGTAGTATCCATTGGAGGCATTTGCGCTGCTGCCGTTCGGCACATTCACCGACGGCGGCGGTCCGTAGCCCGCCTCCGAGTGCACCACTCCGGCGGAAATATACTCGGGCGCATGGTGCACGGCCGCAGCGGCCGCCGCCGCCGCATGATGGCCGTAATAGCCCAGGCTCTGGTGCGGATGCGGATGATGCGTGGGCGGCGTGGTGGCATAGTTGGTAGTGTAGCCGGCGTTCTGGTGATGGTGGCCAGAGAGGGCGCTGTTGCTGTGGTGGTGCGAGTGCGGGAGCGGGTTATGGTTATGGTGGTGCGCGGCGGCGGCCATATAATCATTGACCATTTCCGCCGGATGCGTAGCGTGCGGGTGCCCAGACATGCCAGGGCCGCCGCCACCGAGCCCAGCGCCAACACCACCACCCCCGCCACCGCCGCTGCCCATGTGGCCCGTCGAGGCGGTCATGGAATAGTGACCATTGTAGTGGTGATAGTCATCGGCGACCGGCGGGAACTTGGGATCCAGGCCATTGCCCATGGACATGGGACTCTGGACGTGGTGCGGCGCATGTGGATAACCCATGAGGAATGAGCTCATCGTAGTTATTTGTATTTCAATCGGGGATTACTTGAACTCTTGCTAGGCTCCTGCTCTCGCTGGGCACATATTTCATTTGAGTATACACTTATTGGCACTCACTTTTCTTGGGGCTGCACTTTATTTGGCCTTGTATGATCACTATATTTGGAGTGCGGCCAGCATTATTGTAATGCGGGGGGATTTTGTTTATTGAACACAGCGCGAGCGTTGCGCGACCGGCGCGTAAAAAGCGTTGAAAACAAGCGGCGCCGTAAACAACAAAAATTCCAACAAACTTTACAGCGGCGTTCAGAAAACATTCAAAACTAGCTTATAAAAAAAACGGTCGCGTCTGGTTTACGAGTGCGAATGCGAACCGTTCAATTCGAGCCGTTCTTTTGTTATGAATACGAGCGAGCGCTCTGAGCGCGAGCGAACCTGTTTTCTGTTTTCCTTGTTCGCTTCTACTGCCTTTCGCCTCTCTCACTCATTCGCGTTCGCACTCTCTCTCTCTCTCTCTGTCTCTTCGCTCCGAAACGCAGCGTGCAAATCGCCATTGCCATTGACAGTTAGCGATGACGTCGACGGGTTTCGAAACTCGCTTTACTGGTTTTGTTTTTGTTTTCGTTTCGAAGAGCGGCAACAACAACGCAGGAAAGGACAGCCCACACGCAGCGAGAGCTCCGTAGCCATGGCTGCACGCCATTTTCAACCACCAAGCAGTGCATGAGTCGGTAGCGTGCAGCATGATATTGTGCGTGCGAGACAACGCGATATTTAGTCACTCCCATTCGTTGCTGTTGCTTCTTGCTTTGCGTTTCTTACAGGTGCGGCTAAAATAATAAGCATGGTTGCAAAATAAACAAGTATTACCTGTTTTAGACAAGAAATGTAGGATTTTAAATATTTAGTTCAATTTAAGCTAAGACTAACAATAATATTATGTATGATATAAAATTTTATAGTTTTGCGGAATTACTTATTTTTTATTTTGTTAATTTATAATAATGTATAGACTTTTGCTAGAATTTCGTGTGCTTGACCACTGCTCATGTTGATTTCAAAATAAAATACATTAATAAATGAAATTGTATACGTATGTATACATATCTACATTCAATGGAACCTACTGTAAAACGAAGGCATATATATTTTAACGGAGCTGACTGTATACAGTTGAGTATGAAACAGTCTCTTGCTGTCCGGGCGAGAGTGAGTGTGAATGTGAGTGCGAGCGCGAGTGTGAGTGTTGCTTTTGTGGTCTTCGGCCATGGCGCACGCTCAAAATCGAAAAAACAAAAAAACGAAAAACTGCCCTTGTCGTCTCGGTTCGTGCGTGGCCAACAAGCACCGCCCACTTTTCACTATGCCTTTCATCGATCCCGCATGCGAATATGGCAGAGCGAACCATTTATTTTCCAGAACCTACAAAGCGGATGCAGCCAACTCGCTGGCACTGTAAACTACACTCATATCGATCGACGGCGGGACTCCGTAAGGTGTTGATATGGCTACCGAGTTGAGAGGCTCTACATAAAAACTAATTCACGAGTACTGCACCCAATATATACATAGATACATGTGTATATAGTTCGAAAGGCCCCGGCTGACTTGCAATATTTACCCACTGCCATTGAGTGTTGAATGAATATCACCGCACTTGGCGCAATGTTTCATTTTTATTGTGGTTAGTGTCTGAGCGAGCATGGAAGAGAGAGGGGGAGGGGAAGGGGGGAGGGATGCTGCTGCTGTTTATTGTTGTTGCTATCATTACTACCGTGATTTGTATTGTTGCTGAAAATGTTGATGAAATGATGAGCATGACTGGCAAATATTCAAATGAGCCGGGCACACATGGAAAATCGATAGAATGATTGTTGTATAATGCACATAAAGAAGGTCGCACATTAAACGCTTTAATATTTTTACACCTAAATATTTAGACTCTTTCCCAACACTCTAACAATCAAAACAGCCTCCACATTTTTTTTTTTAATCTAATGGGATTCTTTTTCCCTAACAGTGTTTTCTATGTGTGCCACACACTTCTGCCATGTGCCCTGGTATTGTGTGTGTGTGTGTGTGTGTGGGTTGTGTGGGTGAGTGCTGAGACCGTCTAATTGCCGAATAATTGAGCCCATTCCAGTGGAGCACACGTGCTATGCCATACAAACAGACCTGTCTGTGTGTGTGTGTGTGTGTGTGTGTGTGTGTGTGTGGGTGAGAGACTACTAATTAATCGACTTCCAACTGATTCGATTTTGATGGTCACTATCAAAAGTTCATTAGGACCATTAAGTGCATGAAACTTAAATTTATAGGCCTACCAAAATGTCAAACTGTTCGTGTCCAGTTGTTAACAGTTAACTTATTTGACTTGTTAATGCTAGTAGCAATATATATTTAAATAGGACAGGATTTGTAAACTTTTTAATTATATTTATTTTAATATTATTTGTCCTATTTCATATTTAGCAAATGTATTGAAGGACGTAAATAATATTATATTATTATATGTAAATTTTACAAAATTAATAATAATAAAAGACAGCTTAGCGAAAAAAAGATTTAAGCTTACAGTTCTTAAAGGGTATTCATATTAGCTAACAGTAATTTATTCATACAACCTTGTAAGCATTTATGAATTAAATTATTTTATTTCAAAATAATTGTTTCTGGAAAAGTTTCTATAATTATATAAAATAAAGCTTACCAAATGTAAGAAATGTTGTTCTATGTTTTAAGCCTCTTTTAATGTTTAAAGTATGCAAGTTATTGTAAAATGTGTTTTACGCAAGGATATTTCTATTTTTATTTGAGAACATATCCATCTTAGGTTAATAAGTGAGTAATAAAACTATTATTATGCCTATATTTTATAAATTTACCAAACCAAAAACACATTTGAAATCTTTTAAGTTTCCTCGACAGTATTCAGCCACCAACTTCCTAAAACTTGTAAGGACTGATGCAAATTTAAGCAAAAGTGAAAACACCAGAAAACAGAAAAAGAAAACTCTTTGACAAACGCTTAAGAATGTTTGCTTTTCGAGTGTGTGGTGGAGCTGCTTTCAAAGTTTTGAATGAGTAACCACATTAGTGGTTGCTCCACTGAATTAACTCCATGTCAAACTGCATGTTACGAGGCTGACCGACTACCTAGAGAGGGAGCCGGAGAGCGTTGAAAGGCGGGCGGGTGGTGCGCTGAGAGCTTTGTGTCTCGGATCTGCTGCCGGGAGGTAGTGGGCTGCTGTTTGCACAGCATTTGAGTTCCAAATCCCAATCCAGAGCCAGCAATCAGTTGCGACTGTCAGGCGGCAAAGGAAGTTCACTTGCTGCACAAGGCAAATGTGATTAATGGTTCTATGCGGGGCACATTATGTGTGCCCTGTCGAGAGGCGCTGTTGGGTTCTTGGGTTCGCATTCGTATTCGTATTCGTAGTCGCAGTGCTCTTCTTTGTTGTCTCTCTTCTTTTTGTTCTTTTTTTATTTTGCTCCATTCGCCTTTAAGCTACCCATCAAATAGATTTTTATATAAAATTAAGCAACCTGAGAACTCGCTCAAAGATACTTTTTCTATTGGGTTTCATGCGTAAATTATGTAAATGGGTGTTGCCCAGATATCTAATTACCTATTTAGTATACATGTGTGTGTGGCTTGAAGCTTGACTGGGAAAATATTAAATTTTAATAATAATAATCAAGAATTAATATATTTACTATCTAACAGAATATGGCAAAAGGAAAAGTGATTTAAAATTTAAAGCCTTACACATTTTTGAGAGGTTCCATTTTAGAGCAGTATACGAATCAAACTATATATTTTATATACACTTTATTTAAAAATTTGAGTAATTAAGTAATTTTAATTGATCTGTTTCAAGGAATATGTTAAATAATAAATCTTTAATTTTTTTTTTTTATAATTTTTAAGCTTGTTAAGTGACGAATTGATACTCATTTTAATGGTTCGAATTCAAAGTTAGTCCGAACCGGTACAATTTGTGGTTCAATACGGCTATAAACCACTGGCAATCTTTATCTAAAATGGTTTCAGAAATAGTTTAAAGTCTATTCTGTTCTAAAACTGTATAATAATAATATATGATTAAATTTAAATGTTAAGATTCACAACTGTATCCAGCAAAATTTTGAAACCTGGTATATGTCTTAAAAATTATTAATTTGTTGTGCAATAAAAAGGTAAATGATATAGCAACTTATGATATTACTTTATTTTTCAAAATAAAAGAGAAACCATTCTTTAGGGGATATAAATATTATTTAAATGCATATATAATACTATATTATTTTAATATCTTTGACCATATTTTTTTGTTATCTTTAAAATCAATTCGAATTGTTGCATAAGAACTAAAAGAAGAATTTTTAAATTTAATGCCCTAAGCCCGCCACCCTTCACCCGAATTTTGGAATTCCCATCGATCTGTTTGGCATGTAAATTGCGTTAACGACATGTTGACAAGTTGAATTGAGTGTGAGAACCGAATGCTGATTAGCTGGATCGGCCTCATCGCAGCCATTGCGCAATTTCTGGAGATGAGCTCGTGGGGACGGCTAGGAGCTCGCGACAGGACTATCAAGGAGGCCGTGATTGATTGAGTGATTAATGATTGACTGCGCAGTTGGCGTCAATCACTGGCGACGCAATTAAAGCTTTCAAAGCAGCCCTCGAACATTCCCCAATGTGACTTTTATTGGCTTTAAATTGAAATTTCGAACATGATTTGAAAGTTGCCGAATTGGGCAAGTGCTCGACTAACGGGATGTGCCAGTTGGCCACAGACATGTGCGTTTCGGCCAAGACCGACGACCAATTAAATGTGTTTCATTGGGAGAAACGTTTTTCCATTTATCAACCGGCTCAACTGTTTGCTGTCATATTATGCTCAAATCGGCGACCCAGACATATCCAAAGATACGGACACAAATACATGATTTACTGAGGCCCAAATTGAGAGCGAGTTGAGTGTTTAAACAAAATTTACACTGCGGCTGTTTAAAATAATTACGCGAACAGCTTAAATGAGCTGAGGATAGCGCTCGGGGGGAGCTGGACTGTTGGTCGGGGACAAGGCACACAGGTACCCATTATCCATGACAGATTATCTCTGATTGATTTCATTTTGGCCCATGCACAGGCCATAATGAAGGCTGCGGCTGCACATGTGGACCAACAAATTTAGCTTGGGGCCAAAATGCTTCGTTTTTGGCTTTGACTCCGGCTTGGGTCGCCTTTGCCGCCAATTGGTTAAAATGTTAAATGCGCGCGCGTTTTGAAAGATGGGTCCGTAATTGCCTCACATTAGCCGAAATTAAAGAAAACTGTTAAAATTATGTTTAATGATGGTCACAGTTTACCTTTTGCCTGCCAACGAGAACTACACAACATTTTATAGGGCTTACAAATAGTTTTTTTTTCACATTATATATATACTTAAGAATAAATTGTATATAGATTAGAAAATAAACCTGTAATGGATATGTCAAAAGAATTTTGTCTACATATAAAAACGGTATGGTATATAATATATAATAATATATCTACATATATATAAGAATATATCCTGTCCTTATGCACTCAATATTTTTCGACGCTTTTGAAGCTAAAAACTTTTAGTTGAAATATACTTGTGATAACCCGCGTCAGATAAAATATTAATGTTATTATTGACAAATTAAAATTGACAAACATTTTGACATGTAAACCTCTCGGATCATGATTCATGTTTAATGGCAGTTTGATCACGATTTGTGCTCTAGATTGATTCTGCATAAATAAATCTAGGATAAATGCTTTATTTGATATTTCACTGTGATCGAGTATTGCAATGTCAGTTAAACCCGAGTACAGCGACATTATTTTTTAACTAGTCTTCAAATTATTTTTAACTTTTATTTAAGCCAATTTAAAGCTAAAACTTCAATTCAATTTCTTGAAATTCTCAATTTTATTTGGATTTTTTTAAATTTTTAGTTGAGTACTCCTTAAAATACTTTCAAAAGGTTTTCTGTTTTAGTCGAAAACATTCTAAAGATTCAAAAGCTGAAATTGATATTTATTAATACCCAAAGTTCTTTAAAGCATGCTTTGGAATTTAAAACCTCTCCTCCTCTAGCTAACCATTGCTTATACAAATTAAAACCCTATTGATTTACAAAACTTTCTTTAAAATTTTCACACCAAATACGCAGCTCCAACTCGAACTCCAACTCTAACTCCAACTCCTGAAGCTGCGCTTGAAGAGATCTTGAGAACTTGAGAGCCTCACGCCTCTTGCGCTTATCCATCAAAGAAAGTTAGGTAAGGTATTTAAGCTAGCCCTTTAATTTAGTGAAACTTTTGAAGACCGCCGATGCCGATGCCGTTGTTGATGCCGCCTGCCTGGGCCAATGCTGATGCCAATCGGCCCAAAGCTCTGCTCAAATTTCCAATTACGTCTATGTCAATCATAATTAGTAACAACGTCGATTTTTCATTGAAGGGCCTCAAAAACTTGTACCTAAACGTAACATAAACGACAACAACAACAATAACAACAGCAACAACAATAACAACAATAACATTAACAACAATACAGCGGCTTCGTTTTGCTCACAGAACCAACTTTCTCACACATGTGCGTGGCTCGGGAGCTCCACTGGGTATCCAAAAAACAACAATACGTTTTCTTACCAGTTTTACAACACAACTATAAAATATGTATAGGTACCTCAAGTCGAAAATTAAATGCCCTAACAGACTTTAAGTTTTGATATGAAAACTTAATTTCAAATATATATTATATAAAAGTTCACCGTCACTTTACGTGAAGTTACAATATTAATACAGCAAGGAGCATAAATTTGCTATTATTTATTTCAACATTGTAGCCCAAGGAAAATAACTATTATCTTTTTCTAAATTATTAATTATTTACTTGATTTGTTTTCTATTAATTTGTTTTTACACATTTTTAAATATATATATATATTTTTTTATTTATTAAAATGTTAAAATATTTAATAATTTAGATATGTTTAGTTATTTTTAAAACTAAAAATTGCTTACTAAGCAATTAATAGCATCAATTCTTTATACTGTGCTTTTTACACATTGCTTGAGCTAGAAGTTAATTTATTCTGGCCAGATTTCTATACTACTTACTTCAGGTGTTACCAGCAACAAGACAAGCCTATCATACCCTCTCTCCCGACAAGGGTATATCGCGCAGTCTTGTAACGAGCCACAGCCAACCCATGCGGCGCAGAAGGGAGATGGCGAATGGTGGCCAAGCAGCTGGAGTGGGAGTGGGAGGAGCATGGCCAAGAGCGACGCACAGTTTCGTGTAACATGTAATTTGGGATGGCATCGGATGCGGTACGGCCCGGCCCGGCCCAGTTCCCGAAGCAGCAGCAGCAGCAGCACCAGCATCGAGCTTGCTGGCGGTCTGTTATGAATGTGACTAATTAAATTTAAAGATATCCAAGAGATTATCAATCTTTGAGGCGCATCGCCATCGCCATCGCTCTGGCCAACGCCAGCAGAGTCTGTCCGACAGTCCAGTTGCGAGTCGGTGCGATGGGCGAGGGGCGAGGGGCGGGGCAAGAGTATCGATACGCTTCGACACAACATTTCACAAGACGCAAAACAAAGCCAACGCTGGCAACAACAACAACAACAACAACAGCAACAACAACAACAACCATCAGCACCAAGAGCACATTTGTTTCATGATCATGATTGAAATAATGATTAATGAACGCAGCGCCAAAATTCAATTCGAATTTACTTTGTATAGCCCGGGAGGGACTCCGAAACATGGGACATGGTATTGGGAACTGAGAAAACTGAGAAACTGCGAACTGGGAACTGGGAACGGTGACTACGATTGCGACTGGGCCAATGGATTTGGCTGCCAGACCGGCCGCCGACTGAGTTCCATGCGTGAAATCAACAGCAGGGAACGGAGAAGAGACCGATACCAACCCGAGTTGCATGTCGGCTCCATGCTGTCCAGCAGCGACAAGCTGCACTATAGTCGGTGTGTGTGTGTGTGTGTGTGTGTGTGTGTCCTTACACCACCATCAATTATAGCTTTCTGTTCCGACAACGAGTCAAGCGACTCAGGCTGGACTCTCACATCTGGGGCCTAGACACCTATGCGAGCAACGAGAACGTTTTCATTTTGGCCTGTATTGGCCAAATGGCTTTGTTAACAGCTTTGTGCAGTGGCTCGGCTAATAAATGTTTTTTTAATTGACTGCATGTGTGCAGCCAAGGCCCCCCAGCCGCCCCTTTCAACTGGCACTCGAACTGGTTCCAAGTTCAAGCTGCCGGGCCAGGCTAAAAGCCGCTCGACTCTGTTGGCGTTGCGTAAGCCGTTTACTTAGTTTAGCACTTCCCTGTAATTATCATTAGGCTGCGCAATTGAGCAATTAATTTGCCTGGCTGTTGTCATAATGATGCGCGTAAGTGTAGACTTAAGATCCCGCAACTTTGCCCCTTAATTAATGGACACGAAACATTTGCCTTTAAAAAACTAATCGCTTTTGTTTTCGGCCAGGTTGCATTTGTTGCGCTTCTGAAAGTCACGAACTTGAGCGCTTTTCATGAATTTTATTTTTTTGCCTGAATTTTGCACCTGATGATTCATTGTTCGGATCTATTAAATCAATTCAAGCGCTCTCCTCAAGACAGTCTAGCCACACAAATTAACCTGGGGGGTTTTTTGTCTATTTTTACACCTCTTAACTATCACCTTTGAAGTTTAGCAATAGCTTTATGTAATCTTAGCGAAACTATCAACTAATGATGCTTATATTGTGCAAAAAAATGTTATGCTCATAGAGAACATTAAATAAATTCTACAAACATCAGACTAATAATTTAAAAATAGAAAATAATCATGTATTGAAAAGTGTAAAAATAAATGCTAAGCATATTAATATTACTGATAGAACATTGCAAAAATTCTACAAATAATGTGTTAGACTTCAAATAATAATTTTAAAATAAATTAAATTGAATCATGGCGAATTAACCTATTGAATTAACCTATAACCTATTGTTAATAAGGCATTGCGACCTTGAAAAACAATAAATAAATCTTATTTAAATAAGCTGAGAAAAGAAATAAATTGAGTATGTATTGAAAAGTGTAAGACAATTGTAAGTATTTTTATATTATTAATATAAGATTCAATAGATTCTACAAACATCAGACTAATAATTTAAAAATAAAATTAATCATGTATTGAAAAGTGTACAAATAAATGCTAAGCATTTTAATATTACTAATAGAACATTGCAAAAATTCTACAAATATTGTGTTAGACTTAAAATAATAATTTTAAAATAAATTGAGTATGTATTGAAAAGTGTAAGGCAATTGAAAGTATTTTTATATTATTAATATAAGATTAAATAGATTCTACAAACATCAGACTAATAATTTAAAAATGAAATAAAAAAATTCTACAAATATTGTATCAGACTTAAAATAATAATCTAAAAATAAATTGAGTATGTTTTGAAAAGTGTAAGGCAATTGTAAGTATTTTTATATTATTAATATAATATTTTGAAAAATGTTGCTTGATTTGAAAAGTGTAGAAAAAGCGCACAAAAAATATAAGCATTTTTATAGCTTGGAGATCTTTCAATAAATTCAACAAATATCAAACTTAAGGCAATAATCGAAAAAAATGAGAAATATTGAAAAGTGTTAAAAAACAAGCTGGGCATTCTAATATCTTGGTGAAATGTAATAAATGATATTTCTAGACTTTATCATAGCATGACAGAATCATACTTATATGTATTTCTAAATTCATATATTTATATATGGAACTAGAAATCAATTCCCATCCCGGCAAAATGAAGTCATCTGTAAGGAAAACTCTCCAATGCACACAACTCAATTATCAATAATCGTTACAATTACAGAACAGAGCTGTAATACCAAATCGAATTGTTGTTCTTGACGTCCATTTAGTTCACATTGGGAGGTGTTAGCTTGGCTAAGTGCATCTCGGAGCATGTCGTCTGCATATATATATATATATATATATATGTATATATGTACATGTGTGCATCGGTAACAAATGATCAGTTCGAGGGAATCAAAAAAAAAGGAGGCAAAAAAAGACTAGCGGGCACTTCTTTCACTTTTCAAGAAATCCACAGGAAGAGCAAAAACAAAAACGAAAAGAAAACTTTTCAATACGAAACTGTCAGATAAATCGGCTCGCCCTCGGTCTTAAAAATGCACGTTTGTTTTTGTCGGGCCAACTCTACGGCCTGGCCCAGGTCTGGCCCGAGCCCGTTGTCTTCTCGTCTTGCGCATAATTAATGATCTGCTCCATATTCACGCATTGGTGTAGGTCTCCGTCGCCGTCGCCGTCTCCGTCTGTGTCTCTTGCTTGCAGTCTGTCCGGCGGTTGCAATGTTTCTACGCCTGCATGTCTGCATATCCGTGGGCTGCTGCCTGAGTTTAGATTTGAGATTTAACCATTTCTTATGTTCCGGCAACTGTCACTTTTCTATCTCTCGGCCACGTGATGTGCGTGCGAGACGTGAAAAGAAAGACTTTTCCCGGACAGACGCTGAGCGCTGCGATAAGCGCTGCCTGGGATATGTGAGCTCAGAACGCCTGCATCTGCCAGCCGGTGGAGCTGCATCTGCTTAGCCCGCCAAACACCATAACTCATACCCAGTCTGTTCTCGCCGGGCCACCTTAAGCCACCAAGTTGACAGACAGCAAGTTGACAGCCCACGTTTCGCCCCCCAGTTGGCCCCCCCCCCCGCCTGCCCTCCTTTAGCATAATTCCATTTCTTATCGACCGCCCGCGCTGTCACTTGCGTGTGGCGCTGTCCGCTAAGATGCTGGTGGCTTGGTGTGGGTGCTGTGGGTGCTGTGGGTGGTGTGGTGGCTTGCTGGTTTGATGGGGCTCCACTCGCACTCAGCTAATCAACACGGCCTCAAAATGTAAATAGGCGCATCCTTCAGCAAATATTGTCGCCATTTTCTGCTTGCCACTCGACTCATCCCTGTGCCAGCAGTTCATCCACTTTCCTCGCTTACCACTCTCTTCCCTCTCTTCCCTCTCCCTCTTTGTGCATCTTTCTCGTTCTGCCTGCCTGCGTATCTGTCGCTCTGTCTGTCAAATTCATGCAAAAAGATACTTTTCTTTTTACTTCTCTTTGGTTGTTTTATTTTATTTTATATTATTTTTATTTTTGTGCTGCTTTTCGCTTTCTTCGCTGTGCGAGCGTGTTTTCGTTTTCCCCCACATTTTTTCCTCGGGGTTTTTCTTTTTTGACACATAAAAGGACACGCACCGCGTCACATCATGAAAGGATTGATTAATGATTCGTTGATTTTCGCCCTTATTCTCTTTAGTTACACTTGGGCACATAATCCGCCTCGTCTCCATTCCATTTCTGCGCCAGCAGGCACCACACAACACACCACACACACACACACACACACACACACACACACACACAACTCACACCCCAGCTTGTCCAATTTTGCGTAAAGTAAGTTTTCAAGTGAAAACAATGCCTCACTCAGTTTTCAATCCATTGTCAGCAGCGAATTTGACCAAATAAGTTTCCATTTTATATGCGCTTTCCATTAGCTAATTCCTACAAGTTTATTAGGAGACTTCATAAAAGTAAGAACTAAGCTTTGGCAAAAGTAAAAGTAGACACAGTCAAAAATCTGCTAAGAAAGTTGACTTAACTTTATAGAAAGTCTATATTTTTGACATATTAACATAAAGCAGGGATGTGGTAGAAATATCAATAAATAAATTACTGACTATTTTTAAATATAGTAGTATATTATAAATATAGACCATTTAAAAATTTAATAAAAGAGTAAAGCCTACAAATTGTTTCTAAATAATTTGAATAACAATAAACAATAAACAATAAATAAACAATAAACAATAAACAATTATTATAATAAGTATTAATTATCCTTAAGTATTACTTTATACTATTATACTATAGTATTACTTTAGACTATAAACATTTTATTGATTGAATTTTTTTTTAAAATGTACATTAAATTTTACAGTGCTTATTAATATATATATAAAAAAATATTATTAAATAATCTGTAATATAATTTTCTTGCAGTTATATAGCTTTAATCTCTTCATATTTTGAAAGAAATTGTTAATGAATAAACTGCATATATTAGACAGAGATCTTTTATATATCCAATATATGTAAATTAGATATTAAGCAAAAAGCATTATAGCCAGCTTTTTTCATAGCCCCTTGAGTCCGGCATTTTAAGTAATTAGGAGAAGTTTTATTTAACGCAACACAACCCCTATAGCTCCCATGCCTCCTCCCTCCCCGCCCCACATGCACTTTGACTTATCAACTGGAATCCATTAAACGAAAACAAATGCTTACTGGCAAGTACAACTCATGAATAAAAGAACAGTGGGAAAGTAATTATCATTGGCCATTTCACAAGAGCCACACACTCCCCCCAACCCCCTCCCCCCTCATCCACTCCAATGGCAATGACAATTAAAAGAAGAAAGCAAACGTGAGTTGTGGGTGCGACACGCATTGGGACTCGAGCGCCCACACCTTGATGATTCCGGCACTTTGACAAAGTGTTGATGTGCCGAGGTAATTAAACTGGATACGGGACAGAACTGACTAATTTCAGCACGAGTTGAGTTCTGACCAATGTCCATTCGTTATTAGCGCTTAAGCAGTTGTTGAGAGCTGTCCCCAAGCCAGCAAGCAGCGGCTCGTGTGGGCTGAACCAGCACTTGGAGGCCCGGGCAACAGATGAGTTCTGGAAGGGGGTTGGTTGGAGTGAAAGACGTGACATATGTCGACACTGGACGGCGTCTGGATGCGCAAATCACATTCGCATTCCAGTAGCCAGAAGTGGCCATTTCGGGTAAGGGCAACAACATGAAAGCCTATCCTCCCTCACTTCGTGGGTCATCATTCTCACACACACACACACACACACACACCACCACCAGGAGCAGGTTTCAGGGGTGTAACTTTGGTGTTTAAAGTGTCGAGTTTTGCGTTTTAAAACTAGAAAAATGATTGCGCTATCAGCTCTACCTACTGTCGCGCCCGTTTCCCATTTTAAAATGCGTTTAAGCCCGTGAAACGTAGGTTGGCCCAAAACGGACAGCATAGTGAACAGCAACAGCAACAACAACAACAACAACAACAACAGCAGCTCGAACAACAACACGAAATGAGCCGAAAACATTTAAAAGGCGAAATGCGTAAGAAACCTTCATCAAATTTGACTGACAGGTTTTCAAGATGTTCGCACTAGCAACCAACTGTTTCTCTGTTCCTCCGTTTCTCTCCCAACTCCATTTCTTTTGGATGCTGCCAGCTCAAAATGGCCAACGTCACTCACCGAGTCTTCCAAGACAACGAATTCGGCGGCTAACGTAGACTTTTATTAAAGATACTACGTCGAAGTGCTGAAAAAGAATTTAAATTAAAAAACGAAACATAAATGAAATTCTTTTTGTGTTTTAAATGTTAATACCTTTGTTAAAGAAAAGAAAGTAGTCTACTTAAATATATTGCTTATACATAAGGTTATTATGGTAATAGAAAAAAAATACGAAAATGTTTTAAGAAATGGTTTCCGATTAAAAGCAAAGAAAAAGCATCTCATACTCAAATATCCAGTAAAATACATACTTATTCTGAATTATATATTAATGGTGGGGAGTTTATTGGATCATTATTATTATTATTTAAAGAGTAGTATATAGTAAAAATCTCTCTCTCCCTCTCTCTTGTAAATTTTAGATATATAATTCAGTTCGCTTCCACAATCGCATTTAATGACAAAAAAAATCTAATGAAATATATATGTTAGCGCCATCTGTTGGCCAGTAGCAACAAGGTCCACTTTAAACAGAGCGCAAAGCATGGACAACAACCACGCAAACTGGTATAGCTGTGCTCTTCTGTATATTATATTTGTCTCTTTCTTTCTTATCGATATTAATGACCACATTGTTATCGATAAATGATGGCTTTATTTGAAGTTAACAGAGACATGTTAAGAAAAATGTACTTTTATTCAGAAAATCAAAAAGCGTAAGAAAATGATTTCTTGTGGAAATGGAGTAAATAGAATACTTCTGAGCAAAATAACAAAGAATTTTTCGAACTTTGTTTCTAGCCTATCATGAATATATTATGCCCTAGCAAAATATATATCAAAATATAATTTGTGAGAGCAGAACAAAGGAATATTTATTTCTAAATCGTTTTTATAATATAAAATCAGACAAAATATGTTAGTTTATATTTTATGTTATGTTATTTCAAATTTATTTCAATTTAATTGTGCAACTTTTCTCAATTAATTAAGCTATGGATATGAAAACAATAAATTTAAAATCAAAGCTGTACAAAGTGCGATTCGTCACGCTTTATATTCTTATGTAAGCTAGAAATAAAATGACTTAGTTTAGTTGCTATGCGGCCCCAGTTTAGAAAGTGTAATCTCTTGCAGGAAGTTAAAAAATTAGCATTTCATTATTAATCAAATTAGCATTATTTGAATTAAATGGCAGGGTGTGAGGCAAGATATTGCTATCGGGGTGAAATTATACGTCAACATTTAAAAATAATAAAATATTTATTTTTGTAATTACACCCAAAGAATATTGTATACCAATACCAATCGAAGTGGCGTAAAACTTGACTCACATTTATTTTATAGGCAGCAATAAATTAAATAAAATAAATATTGTTCAATTAGCATTCTGGAAATATGAATCTTGTATAATGGGATCAATAAGGCATTTTTTCTTTATGAATATCACGTAATATCAGGTGCTATGTTTAACGTTCTTGTCTGTGCAGCTATGTGAAAGATTTTGATTTTATTTTTTAAGAAATTATGGAATTTATTTATCATTCAGGGCATTATCAAAAGTTTTTACCTACTGAAAATAAAAGATTATTTTTATCAACGCGTATCAAATAATTATAAACCATTAGTGTGTCGTGGCAACAAAGGCTCATCAGTTAAGTTTGCTATCTTCAGTTAATAATACGACTTCTTTCGATATCTTAAATACTTGACAAATGCTTAGGTGCATATATACATATATATATATATATATTATTTTATTTTTTTAAGTACAGTCACCGAGCCGAACTGAAAGAGCGGCTATAAAAAAGTGTGAAAGAATGTGAAAATCTGCAAATGAGCTCTAAGAGTGGATTCCCTAAGACGAAGATGACAGTCGCCAGTGTGAGTGCAGATGGTACCAGTCGCTCGCCGGATGTGCTTTCGGGCGGCATATGCAAATTGCAATAAGTGCACGGCCATTTGCACAAGCTCAGCAAAATCCTAACGAGCCTCAAAATCGGCAGACGATTGACCCAAATGTCGAGCACGGGAGTACTCAAACGGGTACTCACTCCTTCCTCCTTCCTCCATCCTTCGCCCCAGCCCCCTGCAAAACGAATCGTAATAGCAATTTGTATGCAAAATTTGATATGTAAATTCAAGCGGCACAAACGAATAAATTCTAGTCAGCAAAAGAGCTGAAAAACTGCAAGATGACGCTTGAAAAAATTTTGAAATGTGATTTCGATGCACCATTAAAGGACGGTTTTTTATCCTGTTTTTTTATTTTTATGCATTTTGGCGATTTTGTTGAGTGGTACAGAAAATGTATATTTAAATTTAAAAAATTAAATCTTGCTAAACTATATTCAATCAGTTATTTAATATATTATTTTTTATGTCTTAGACTTTATATACTTGTACATTCATGTTCATCTAGAGCTTATCTTATTTTTGCTTGTAAAGAGAAGTTAAATATCAAATCAAATATGTTATTAATTTTTTGAAGGCAGCTAAAGCCGGAAATATTATTACTATTTATAACTATTTATAAAAATTAAAATTTAATCATAGCCTTCTTTTGTCGTATTGAATTATGATAAGATATAAGGTTTTTTTACGTAAAGACATGAGTTTTATGAGTTTTACGAATTTCGTTGAAATTAAAGAAAATATGAATATATCATATTACATAATATAACTGTTAACTGTTATATGTATGTATGTGTAATTTTCGATAATTCTTCTAACAATTATATTAGTGATTTTTTTATGTCTTTTTAAAGTATTATATTATTTTTAATGTTTTATATTACTTTTTTATTTAAGGTATTTATATATAATTCAAAATGGTGGTATAAAGTGGCTTTCAAAATATATTCAGTCTCTTCTTTTATTAGTTGTTCGCTCAGTGTACTCCAGAGTATGCTCCTTTAGGGTTTCATCTTATCTATAGACGAGGTACTTGAGTCAAATGCCCGGTGTATATTAAAAAAACAATAACGTCACCGATTTACAGCCGTTATCTAAAAATCTTGATAAGAATTAGTTATATTAAAGTTGTTCTGGTGACAAATTGTTCACGCTTCTATATTATTTATAGATTTTATAAATAGAACGCACAGTTGATTACTTTATTTGATACACTATTCACCAATTACAATTTAAATATTCGCTGGGCAATGAGCCACACAAACCTCTCTAGAACCGAATTTGTCCTTAAAGCTAGTGTACAACAAATTCGGATCTACAGGGTAGACGTGGAACAAAGTGAAATTTAAATGCATAGCCATATATATAATAAATATATATATTTATATTCACGACACATGAAAGTTGTAAAGCCTGCAAAGAGAAAAAAAACGAAAAGAAAAACGTGAATTGTAATTTGCAGAAACAATTTGAATAGAGTTGCGGCCATAATTTGTGTGTCGTGCCACACGTGATGCAAAATTATGAAATGACCCATACAAATGATTACAATGCTCACAGACTGTGTGTTAGAGTGTGTGTGTGTGGAAATTATATTGAAGTACATTCCCTGGCCGTGTTGGCAGTCACGAAACCCGCCAAGTCCTTCGAGCCGTGCTCAGCTGTGCCCAGCTTTTTAAGTTGTCTTCCGCTGCGTATCCGAGCAGCAACTGAAGACGATTCGCTGCCCGGGCCGGCCAGGTGGAGGCGCAAGATTAGGCCGCCCGGGGGCACCGAAAATCTATTTGTTAACAAGCGATAAGATAACGTCTTCATGTATCTAATTGAGTGCGCACGGATTAGAGCACTTTCTTCATATCGATATCGAGTCGCAGACTTTTGGATTTTGTTGTTGTTGTTGTCGGTCGCCTGCGATAAGAGAAAATCACATTTAATGAATGATTGCTAGATTTGTGTTATTTGCTTTTGAGGCCACGAATCAATCAGGTTATTTCTCAGCTACGAGCGTGGCCAATTCGAGGAAGAGTTAAATGCGCCGCACTCAGCCAAATTTGTTTGCATTGCAAAGGCGGCGACGAAGTTGGCGCCATGTGGCTAAGCCTTTGGTAAGCCCCACTGCGCCACTTGCCACATTTCTGTAGCCCCTCCCCCTGCCGCTCGCCCTGCCTTCGCTGTCAGCGATGATTCAGCAGAAGCATTCGCAATACTGCTGAATAATGGACGAGGGGCAGCGCGGCAGGACGAGTCTGAAATATGGTACAAATCATTGCCATTGTGCAAGGTCGTTTTGGGTATTGTTATACAAAGACCCTATCTGTCACTGTGTGCGTGTGTGTGTCCCAGTGCCCTGTGTCCTGTGTCCTGTGCGCGCTGCAAGCAAAGCGGTTGCGAGTCAATTAATTAATGACTTTTTAGCGTTATTCATTAGCACTAATCGCCTAGGACTAAACTCAAAAGTAAGCCGCCCCTAAGCTGCTAAAAAGGGGGCGTGCTCCGGGCCCAAAAGCCAAGCCAAGCCAAGCCAGCCAAGTCAAAAACCTTTTGGGCCGCAGGCAGCTACTGAGATCCCGGATTAGGTCCTCTAATGGCAACAAATCTTGCGTAAACAAAGGCAACGCAAAACTGACTCCTAACACCCCTCGCACACACGCGCTCGTTCTCACTCTCCCTCTAGCTCTCTCTCTCTCTCTCTCTCTCTCTCTCTCGCTCGTTGACTGCGTTGCCTCTTTGTCTGTTTCTGGTGGTGGCAATTGTCCTTTTTGCAGCCTCAATGGCTGCGCGCGCTCTCTGTCGCTAACCCTCCCTCTCTCCCTCCAAAACTCTCTCTCTGCCTCTCCAAACTGTATACACACAATCCACAAAAACAGGCCACAGACAAAGAGACAGAGAGAGGGACAGAGAGAGAGAGACAGAGAGAGAGCGCTCCGCAGAACAGGGTGAGCAGCAGCTGGGTGTTTGGCTCAGGGGCTGCCATTGCCTTTCGTCCTGCTCAGATCCTGGTGGTTGCTTTCCGCGCGTCGCACTTTGGACTCGTAGCGCTGTCCGCTGCCCGCTGGCCACTGGCAGCGAACTGCTCCAAATACCAATAATTAACTAACCTTGGGAAATTAACGCATCTTCGCCAAATTGAAGTTTGCGAAATTGCATTACATCATCCCCACCCGAAGCGGACCCCACCGACCGCCGGCCCGTCGCCATTAAATATGCTAATTGATTTCACGTGAAACGCGCTGTTAGCACCATTCGACTCCGGCTAATACCTGAACAATTGCGATTCCCAGCCCGAGGTGGCCAATCGAAATTGTTGTTGACAGCGCTTGGCGCAAGTTGTCGGCAGCTAATCAAACACTTGACTGCCAAAAGCAGTCAGAAGTAATTCATTTTTAGTAAATGCAAGTAAATCATTCTGAAAGAAACACATTTATAAGCTAATGCAATTTTTCGTTAATAATCAATATCCTTACTTTTAAATTCGTGTAATTATTGATTTAAGAAATGCGGTAAAATCAGATAACTCCATTGAAAATATTTCCACTTTATTAGACTGTTAATTATATTATGCCTTTTTTTGTCTCGCAATTTTATCATCTAAATTTCAAAGTCCGATTTTGTTTATTTAACCAAAGTAGAAAGCTATTAAAGTCAGATAATAACTTATATTACCCACTTTCCATAGCTGGGAATTTCCATAAGTTTTTCTCTATAATAACCATCCATGGCGTAATATCATAAAATATTTGTAGATATACGTTAGGTATAAACTAAATTGGTTTCTACAAATATATTATAAATATATATATGGTATTTTAAAACAATAGAGTTGTCTTCGACTTTGAACAACAAAATATATAAAATAAATAATATCATAAATAAGTTTTGAATACTTCAGCTTCGAATATTTAGCAACAACTTTGCTTTATTTTATAAAATCTTTTCGTTTATATTTATTATTTTAAAATATCCAACTGTGAAATTGAAGAATAAATTCTAGGCATTATATGCGAGAGCTACAAATTGTATATCTGCTTTATGTACTTTTAAATATTATTTTTAAAAATGTTAATTTGAAAAAATTTAATAATTACCCACAGTAGGATTTTTTTAAAATTATTTTCTTATATATTTAATAAATTAGAGTTTTTGGGTCAGCTAAACTTTAAAATAGGTCAATTAACCGATTTTAGAATATTCTTTTTTATCAAAAAAGCTTTTTCCAAATTCAATTAAAATTCAAAATAGGTTAATTACGTTGACCGAAATATGCATCAATGAGTGATAATAATTAACGGGTAAGCATTAATGTAAAAACAGTAATTGCATTATAATAATATAAATTTCTTATCATATGAGTAGAAAGCTAATCAACTTGGAGACCCATTAAATCGAAGGTGTTAAACATAAGAAATGTACTTTTCCAATGCGTAAATAACTATTATTTTTATCCGTGACTCAACACAAAACGCAGCAAAATTTCGAAAAATGAACAAGCAATATAATAGATAAGTATATTCATTCATATACAGGGTATACACAAGCTAAGTAAATAGCTGTGTGATATGGGAATGTGTGCTTCTCATTGTGCAAGTCCCATTTATTTGCGCTGAATGCATTTACAGTAAAGCCCAAAAACGCTCGGAACGGAAGTACACAAAAGGTAAGTAAAAAAAAAATGAAAAATGCGCGCAATGCTCCCCCTACCCCCTGCAAAAAAAAGGGGCAATGACTGGCGAATTAAGCGACACACAGCGAGAGAGAGAGAGAGAGATAGAGAGAGAGACGGAGAAAAAGACAACTTCGCACATAAATCAAAACGGGGAACGGAAAACAATTTATGCAACTGCGGACTGGTCACAGTGTCTATAGAGACTATGGAAATACCTGTGGAGAATCCAATGCCAAGTGTTAAATAATGCACATTTTCAATAGGTTTGCCACACTGTGCTTGGCAGCGAGCTGCGGCCTTTCTGCCACATTTGTTTGGATTGGATCTGAAAGCCAGCGAGAGGAGAGAACTTGAGGCCAAGGTTGTTGCTGCTGCTGCTATTGTTGCTGTTGTTGTTGTTGCTGTTGTTGTTGTTTCGATTTTCAGTTTCGGTTTCAGAGCGCGAAATATTTCACTGATGTTCATGTTCGCGGGAAGTCGAAAAAAAATAAAATGGGTGCAGGTAGAAGTTAAAGAGAAATAAAAGAATTTCGGAACGGTTCGCCTCACCTTCAGCAGCAGAGACGAGAGCCGTATTTGTATTTATTTTCAACCTGCAAGTTGCGGCATTTTGTATCTGTATCTGTATCTGTGCCCTGTATCCCCGCATCCGTATCTGCATCTGTATTCGTATCTTTATTTGTATTTGCTGTCTGTGTAGCCTTCATACCGGTTGCTCTTGATAATGTTGTTGGCGGTGCCTTTGCCCAAGTTCCTGTTTGTTGTTTACAAAATACGCGCCTTCCTTTTTATATTATCTTTAGATTCTTAATGAAAATGAGCCCGCGCAACGGTTAAGCCCGCACCAGATGATGGAAAGGGGGAGGGTGGGGGTTGGCAAAAATAACAACAACAAAAAAACACACACACACGTCTCCGCTCTCGACAAGCTCTCCCGAGCAGCTGCAGTTCAGATACATGTTCATGAAATTTGCATGAAATTCAAATAAATATGCCAGTGCAGTCTGCCAGAAATTCAGCCAAAAGTGCATTCAGTTCCCAGTGCGAAGAAGGGGCTACAAATTCATTGGTTCATTTGCAACTTACCCCCTAACTATGGATGTGGTTCTCACAGCTAGTGGAGAGACAACTTTCAATTTGATTTCGAATTGTGTGCATTTGGTCTTATATAACCCGCAAATGCGTTACAGCTGATAAAGGGAGACATCGAATATTTAATTATTAGCGCCAAGACCGCAACAATATTTATATATTTTTTTTTTTTATAAATTTCAAGAATAGTTACAGTATATTTCTCATTTTTTATGCCTCTCCCCTTACATTAAATTGTTAAATACAAAATGTTTCAGCAGCCAATAGGCTTGATTTTTGATGCAGGTATATTTAAAAAAATTGTTTAAAATCCTTGATTATTTTATAGCTTATGTAGGGTATATTCTAGTCTAGCATAGTTTCATTGCATTTTCAGTCTAAGAAAACCACTGAATAACTAACTGAACTAACTCTTAAATTCGTTCAAATATTATTTTTATTTAATACCATTTTTTATACCTCCCGTTTTCTTACAAAATTGTCTGAACAACAGCTTGGAATATCCATAGCATTCACTGCAAAGGAAACTTTACAAGCAAATCATGATATAGCCATAATCTACACTTCTGTGTACTCACAA
Organism: Drosophila colorata; assembly: GCA_035041545.1. Taxonomy (NCBI): domain Eukaryota; kingdom Metazoa; phylum Arthropoda; class Insecta; order Diptera; family Drosophilidae; genus Drosophila; species Drosophila colorata. Next base: position 10,643,307 of record JAWNLD010000680.1, read on the forward strand.
TCTAAAATATTTCCTTTTGTAAATATGCGAGTAGATAAAGGGCGATAAAAATGTTTTACCACGCCACTTTAATATAATTCTTAAAATTTTTTTTATATTTTTCAAAAGAATTTTCAACACATTGAAGAACTGAAGTGTTTAACCAATATTCCATATACAAAATACATTGAAAATTATTTATAAAAAAACCTTAACTAAATGTAAATAAATTGTTTTGTTTCAAATGAATTTTAGCTGGGGTTTTCTGTGCATTATTATCATAAATTATTTAATTATTCTTTTAGTCAAGCGAAAAAATGAATAAGTAAAATAAGTATGTATTTAAAAGTATACTTAAAAAATCATCGCTGTTGTTTAATAAAAATGAAACTAGTTCTTTTGATATTTTTTCTATTGAGAGCCAAAAAACTCCTCATAAATGCCCTCGCATGAGTTAGTCCAATAAAGGCTAAATAAAAATAAAGGCACATGTTTTTTGAATTTTTAATAAGCACAAAGAATTCGGGCCATAGCCATAGGAATCGCATGCATTTGGTGGCCTATGTTAATATTTGAATAGCCGACAACGATAAAACATACTCATAACTTTATATGTGAATACACACACACACACGCACACACACCCCGAATTCAGGTCAACAAACAGAGTTGGTTTTGAAAGCGGGGGAGCTAGAGATGCGGAGGGGGAGTGGGAGGGGTGGCCACTTCGAATCTTTAACCGGCAACGAGTCGGCGTCAAGACCGAATTTGTCATAAAATACTCGTCAACCGAAACATTTCAATAATTAGATGAGCAAATGCATAAAATAACCATAAAAGCGATTGGCCCAGTGGCCAAAACTTAATTGTTTAGATGCCGGTTTCTCTCTCTCTATTTATTTATTTATTTTTTGTGCTCAATTTGCATATGGCGAACGTGAAAAAATTAAGTAGAAAGCCGCTAAATGCAAGTTGGCAGCATTGTGGCCAGGTCCTTGGCTCAGAGTTGGCTGCCAGAAATTGGATAATTTTCCACACATTAAGCTGATGGCGTGGAAAGCTGGGCGCACACAAAAAGGCGCCGTTAAGCCAAGTGTCTCGTAATTGGTGTAGATGCACACACACGCACACACACTCGTTCACACTCGTTCACACTGGGCAGACAGAGAGTCGGATTCGGAGTTGGAGTTGGAGTCCTGGCAGCTGCAGCAAGTGCGCCTCTTTAGCCATTGCCCCCGAGTCCTGTGACCTTAGTCAAATGTGGGTTTCAGGCGTCGCGCCATATTGTGCACACACACACACACACACACACGCACGCACACTAACATTAAGTGCAGCCGTTGCCAGCGCAGGGTTGCAATTTCGGGTTGGGTCATCGTCATCTCTGCAACTCTGCTTTGACTAGGTCCAAACTAAGCACTTGTGCTGCTGCGTGGGTGGAGGGCGGAGGGCGGAGAGGGGAGAGTTGAAGCCGGGCTGGGCTGGGCTGGCTGTATTACAGGGTGTTGGCAGCTGCCGCCGTTTGGCAATTGCCACTAATATTTCGGTATACTACTTAACCCATGCATTAAATGGCGGGACAAGTGTTTTATAGCGCACAAAAAAAAACTTGGCTGGGGGTTGCTGCTCAAGTGCCCGTTGTTGTTGTTGTTGTCGTTACTGTTGTTGTTGTTGTTGCTGCTGATAGCGCGACAACGCAGCTAAAACTGGATTCAATGGGTGGTGGGTGGGTTGGCGCTTTTTCTGCGCAAATGAAAAGTGGTTGAAAGGCGCTGGTGTTGCCTGCTTTGCACATTTCCGGGCGCGCACACACACACACACACACACACAGCAACGCACACTCGTGCCGTGACGAGTCAAAATGAGGACAGACTGAACTGAAGTTGCGGCATGTTGTGCAGAAGGCAGGACTTCGACTGAGCCCCGATTCTGGCACATGCGTACAACAACAAATGGCCCGCTACAAAAAGCTGGCTCGTATTTTCTTTATTTCTCATATATATATTTTTTTTTCGCTTTTTGCTTTAGTTTGTTTAGTTTGGAACTCACCTGAAGTCGGCCCTCAAGCGTTTTAGCGTTCGGCTGAACGGAATGCGTTTTGGGCGCCAGCTGAGCAGAATTTCGCTGGGCCGCCCTTTTTGGCACTGGACAACGAAACCCGTTAATACGCTTAACGTTTACACTGTGCACAATGTAAATGTTGTTTTTTTTTTCTTTTTTGCGGGGCTTTAATGCGCCAGCAAGCATCCTGGGCAGGCCAGCAGCGGCTGCAGGACATGATTGTAGCGACGGCGACGGCGACGCTGACGCCGACGGTGACGGTGACAGCGGCGACAAAATCGTTGGCAAATGGCCGCGCTCTCGTTTTAAACGAACTGCTGCGCTCGGCGTCAAATTTCAAACTAAAGTCAGTTGGCCCGGCATGGCCGCAGCTAAAACCCAGCGCGAATGCGACCCTCCCGAGCCAGGGTTGCCCTGCTGCAAATTCGTTGCTGGCTGGGCGGTGTGAAGAGAGCTGTTTGGCTGTCGCAGCGAGCTACTCTAACGCTCACTTCAAAGTGGTAAAAACTGACGATATTATGAAAGGCAGGCACATGTATTTTCAGTGGTTTGTAAGTGCAAAAATCAGCGAGATATTCCAAAACTAATCAAAAGAAATTACCTACAACTGTGTCTTAATATTGATGCTAAAACACTTGCGTAACTTTAATTTACTCATTTTAAAGGTCAAACGATTTTAAACTAATTTATTCAGTTTATCAAAAATATTGAAATATATATGCATAAATCTTAAAATATAAATATATATAATATATATTTATATTTTATATTTTTTGCACTGAAAGTTTGTGGATTTTTGTAGGTTTCTTTTCACGTCAGAATTTCTTGCTGGGTTCACGCGATATTCAGCAGCAGCAGCAGCAACAACAACAACAACAGACGCGCAGGCAAACGGTGCTTTTTGCTAAAGTTGATAACAGCCATGTTGCCGTCTTTGTGTGCGTGCAGGGGCGTCGATGTGTGTGTGTGTGTGTGTGTGTGTGAGTGCGAGTGTGAGTAACACAACCACCTAGCACTTAGCGTCTGAGAGCGAGTGCGAGTAAGAGAGCGAGAGAGTGATTACACTCAAAGAAAAATATACAAATAAGCACAAAGAAATTAATCTAAGCAGGCCGTCAAGTAAATTTCATGAGTGAAGTAAAGTTAAGTATTTTCATCAGAAATTAATATTATTATACATTATAAATAAAGCCCTCAAACCGATTGTTGATATATTGAAACTCGACAGGGAGCTGCAGATTAATTAAAAGAAATTTAATTTAAAAATAACTAAATAAATAACAACAAAAAATTTATTAATTTAGTTTAAAATTAATAAAAACATGCACACATATGTAAAACAAACGGAAAGGAAAGGAAAGAAAAATAAAATAAAATAAATTTAAGAAATGTATGGGTAATTTAAGCATATTTCGAAAATTTACATAAGATGCAGTGATCGGTTGCGTATATATACTATATATTTTTAATTTAAAATTTGTCTGCAATTTTATAATTAAAACCACGAAATTGTACTTTTATGAGTGATTTCGTTGCACAGAAAACTCCAAACTACTTCTTGCTGTGCATTAAAAAATTCATTCATTTTCCAGGACATGCCTCTTTATATCTGTGTATATGCATTCGTGCATATGTGTGTGTGCAAGTGTGTGAGTGTGCTTGAGTGTGTGTGCCTGGGAGAGCACCCAGAGCAGCGTTGGTTAAGTGTAGACTTTGTGGATTTTGTTTCCAAATGGAATTGCCCACATACATTTTCGTGTGCGTACTCTGCAAGGACAACGGGAGCGGGGCCAATTTACGAGGACGCGTATCCTTGAAGTCCGCTCCGTGCACGCTCACCAACTGGAGTCAATGAAACTTCTTTGTTGCACGCTCTGCGTCTTTCAAAATGAAATCAAAGTGGGATATTTAAAGCCTCATTAATCAGACTGCTGCTTTCCACAAGGAACACCCCTTCCCTCCCCCTCCTGAGCTCGGCTGCGGTACTAGACGAGGTGTCGAGTGCCCCACAACTCGGGGGCGCTTAGTTCGAGACCGTTAATGCGCTCATTAAGTTCAAATTTGTTTCATTGATAATTACATGATGCTCGAATGATGGAGTAAATTTAAGAAACATATATCCAATACAAAATAATATTTATTAATAGCTTCTATAAAAATCCTGTAAGGATTCTGTTGCGTACTTATGTAAATTTATATTTTTCTAGTTTTTAACAGATTTCAGATTTTTAGATATAAAAAAAAATATTGCAACTATTTTAACTAGCCCTAGAAAAGTTTGCTTTAGGTACATTTGATAATTTGTTTTGCAACCTTGAGAGTTTATTGTCTACTGCATAATTCTAGGTAGAATTAGAAAGAAAGAAAAAACAGCACAAGCTGTTTCGAGCTAAAGAAATATTTGATCCATTGTTTAAGAAAATTTTTTTTTTAATTTATGACCCATATTTCCTGCAGTAAATTTTGTTCATTTTACCTGAAGCATTTCTGCAATGGCCAAAGGCCTGCTGAGGACATGGCTTTTTCAGTTATTCTTTTTTTTTTTTTTTTAATAGACTTGTGGGCCTGATCTACGTGTACAGTCAAAGAAATGCAACTGGTCGATTTCTCTTTTGGTCGGTTGGTCGGCAACGTCATGGAACAGTTTCGAAAACCATTGGCTCTGGTTTATCATATAAATATTTGCGTTTATTTTGTAGATTAACACAAACGTATTGTACAATAACTAGTTCGTTTTCTTCGGTTTATTGTTGCATCGCTTCGGTCGAGGCAATTTGATGATTTGTCGTAATGAATGCTAATTAAACGCATTCGTTTTCTAGTTCACTTGGCAGCCCAACAACAGCTATCGACAGCATCCACTGGTCACAACTGGCCCGACCAGCGCATCCAATTCTCCTTCTAATTCGGGCTGTTTCTATGTATTCGTTCAACTTGAACGTTCTCGTCTGCCTGGCATGGCCAGGGTAACAAAGTGTGTCAAAATTCTTTGGCGTATCCATGAACAAAACCTTGCTCACATGCTCAGCCGAACTGCGGCCGGCTATGTGCCGTAGTTTAGCAAACAGACACAAAGATACTCATATACTCGCTTACACATACTTAAGTATATAGAAAACGTAGACACAGATAGCGGCTTGCATGCCCAGATACAGATACATGTACAGCAACAGAAACAGATAGCGAGTTTTCGAGTATGTTTCACACAATTTGGGTATATCCACGATGCGAGCGTAAGTGGAAAGGCAAATAAAAGGTGCTAATTTCATGAGGGTTCAATTAGACGTTAGGCTGCTGTACGATTTCTTTTCGGATTTTATTTATTTATTTATTTTTTTTTGTCGGTCGCGGGTCTTAATCAAACAAAAACACATACCAAATTCCAGAATTTCTTTAAATTTCCAAAATATATCTATATGTCTCCTATTAGTAGAAGGTATTTAAAAATCACACAAATTAAAATAAGAACACAAATAAAAAAGTTCGCCCGAGCAGGGACTTGAACCCTGGACCCTTGGATTAAAAGTCCAATGCTCTACCGACTGAGCTACCCGGGCACTTGCTGTACTCTTGCCGAAATACCCTTAGATTGTTGCTGGGCAAAAAGCTTCGCTCAAGATATATTTGCTTAAAAGCTTTGAGAATCAATCTATCAAAAGCTCAAGTGCTCTACCAAGCAAAGAGTATTCTAATTTTATGACGTAGTGTGCACGACTCATCAAAGCTTTTTCTATTCAGAAAGCTTTTTAAATAATTAATTCAAACTCTGAATTCTGTATTTTAAGAATAACATGTATGGATTTTAATTCATTCTACATTTGTTATCAAGGCGGATTTTGTTGATCTTACGACTCTTTGATTTCAATACTAAATTATAGAATCAAGCTTTCGTTATACTGATAAAAATATTTGTAGCTGATAATAAAATGTATGGAATATAGTAAAAATATTTTGTGCAGCTAATGATTGTGGTCCAACAATTGGCAAGGCTGATAAAAATATTTGTAGCTGATAGATAAAATAATAAAAATTATGGAATATAAAAATATTTTGTGCAGCAAAAGATTGTGGTCCAACAATTGGCAAGGCTGATAAAAATATATTTTAGCTGATAAATAAAATAATAAAAATTATGGAATATAGTAAAAATATTTTGTGCAGCAAAAGCAAAAGATTGTGGTCCAACAATTGGCAAGGCTGATAATGGCAGTCCACTCCGGTACGCTATCCCACTACTGCCTACCACGGGAACTCTTGGCTGCTGGTTTTCACCCCTGGCCCGGTTCATCCCTCCTTAGCCAACCTGAATGCCGTGGACTCCTCCGCGGCACCCATATTGATGGCAAGCTTAGTGCGGACGTTCCGTCAACATGGCTAGTCCACTACACAGTGATCCCCAGCCTCAGGCCATCCCACAATCAGACCTCACAGAAGCGTGATTACAGAAGCTGCCAACCTTCCAGTCGAAGTGCTCGAATCTGAATGGCTATTATATTGTCACATAGCCCACGTAGTCGTTTGACTGGTTATCAGTGCACTGCTTCCCAACGAACTGCTTATATGGTCACACTGCTTAGTACTGCTTAGTATAACACTACATAGCACTGCTTATTAAAGCAGTGTAATTTCAAATTATTATATTCTTTTAATAAATATGTATTAAGTGTAACGACTATTGTTGACAGATTAAAATGGACAACAATTTTGGAATGTAAATATAGTATAAATTAGTTCGAATTCGATAAAAATAGTATCGTTTCGTATCACTTGCTAACAGTACCAATAGACTTAGAAACGAGGGGCAGCTTTTGTTTTCCCTCTTTTTGTTTTTCTTGAATACTATGCAAAATATACAAAAAATAAATAAGAAATATTGTCAATGGTTAGTTAATTCGATTACAAAAGGTCTTACCGTTTATGTAAGTCCTTTAGCACATCCGTCCTCAAGATTGTAACGAAAAACAATAACACGCCCTGAGCAGAAGTTATTATATCAATAAACCATGCTACTTTAGAGTTATTTATGGCACATATATATCCAATTATTTCTAGAAGCCATGCAACGCCTGTTATGGTAAACAGTCGGAAAAACATGCCAAAACTGAAAAGTTAAAAGATGAATTACAATTAACATTCACGAGCGCATTGTAAATGAGTAACATGCACTTACTTTGCTTGATGCTTAATATTTACTGTGCTTTCAACGTTGGTGAACCTGCTACGAAATTCCTTCTTTTGCTTGTATAGGGCCCTAAGAGATAAGCTGGAAAGCCATATGTTGATGAGTATCGCTAGCAATATGGGTCCGTAGTAGTAGATCATTGCCGACCAATCTTCCGCTATTTACAGGTAAATGAAAATGTGCCACTTTATCCATGCGAAATAAATAGTCAAATCGGCAGCTTTCTTCTTACTTTTGATCCAACAACTATAAATTGAAACACCAGGTTGCCAGGGACTGTTATCGCCAGATTCGTCGAGTTGAAGTAAGTACTCAGCCGAACCTGTAATTAAAAGCAATACAACAGCTATGCTCCAAACGAAGAAATTGTACTTCTTGAAGCTTAAATTTGCACTTTTGCCAACTTCTTTTAAATTTTTCCATAAGCTAAAGTTTATCAACAAGAGCCACGAAAAGGTGGCCACAACGGAAAAATACCCACTGTAACCTGAGAAACACATAAAAAATAGAATTATTTCTGGCTAATCCACGTAAATCTTTAGTCGAAATTACCCAACATATAGCACAGCCATCTGAAAGATATCTGCTCTCGATTGAGGGACTCGACCCACAGCAATATGAAGCTAACTGTTAGGCAAAAGAAGTAGCATATGCAGCATTTGTGGTACACTGAGCGAAGATGGGGCAAGTACAGAAACGCACCAATCGTAATTATCATACAAAATATAGACACAATCCTCAACGCATCAGATAGGGTAACTGGAAGTTTACAATAGATACAAACTATAAAATTAACTTGACTTCAAGTTATCTCACTCGTGCTTTTGACTGAATCCAACTGGTCTTTGAAGTAGTAAGGAACGAGTCTGAAATCATTTTGCTTAACCTCAAGCGGCACGAAGCAATATCGCCGTTTGTGCATGTTCTTGCTTTTGGCATGGCTGAACAGTATTCCGTTCTTTTAATGAAGCTGTGATTAATATTTATTAGGAAAGAGGCACTCCAACAAACCTCAAATAAAGTCCACTGATCGTCTGGATTGTTTTCCACGTCAATTCGGTCACACGTTTCTTCGAATACTGGCTGTACTACAAGGTCCTTCAGGACATCCATCTCTACCTCAGTGCCATTGTGCAGGGTTACATTCATAAATATCTCTACAAGCGACTCCGGTGGAACACAACAGAACAGGATGCAGGATTTCACTTGGCAAACACAGCCTCTCGTGTAGTTGGAAGTATTTTCCGAGTCCCCGTCAAAGGACTTTTGGTAGTTGTATACTCCGGTTTTCTCTTTCGGAATTATGACACTCCCATATTGGTAAGACCCATTCTCAAGTTGTGTGCTATTTGTGAGATCAACTGTGTCAAAATAATCGCAGCCGGGAATATTCGCCGTGATCTCTGCCAGGATAGCGCTTAGTATGAGAAGAGGATAGCGTAAGTTCCTCATTTTGCGAAATTAGCTAGTAAATCCGCGTTTCAATTAAAGTACTTCAGCTTGTGTTGTTTAACCAGTTGTTCTTTCTTCGGAGTTTCAATATAAACTGAGCAAAAGCAACTGACGAAGCCTGTGGTTCAGGCGTTTTAAAAATATTAATATAATATATTATATACAATGAAATACTCAAACATAGGGGCTAAGTTCTTACGAGGGTAAGTTCATAGATAAGCGCGTTGAAAGCAAAGTATTTCAAATATAGTTGTCTGTTAAGTTTGTACATTCAAGTAAAGTCAGTTGGAGTCAGGTACTTCTGGAGCTACCCTCGTATATATGCAGCAAACTTTATTAAAAGATTCAACCTTGGCAAAGTTTCTATATTTTGTGCCTCATCTAAATCAGATGCTCCTATTAAAATATTCAACAAATTGAGGTAATTTCACAATATACATATATACTTTATATTATTTTGTCAGGAATAATGATTCAACAGGAATCTTTTTTTTTTTTTGTTTTTTTTAAATTATAATTATTTATTGTTCTTCAAGGTCACAATGCCTTATAAACAATAGGTTATTAATTCGCCAGGTTTCACACAGGATTAAGGAAACTATGTGAAACAGGAATCTGGCTTATTTATAGGGTAATCAAGTAAGCTTAATATAAATTACGCATTAAGTATTTGCTCAGCTGTGTGTTAAATAGAGGGTTTGGTTTGCATAGGCCCACTTAATGGTAGTTAATTATATTTTCTATATTTTGTTTGGTTTATTAATAATTGTAAAATGTGCATACATATAGTATTTGTGCAGCTCATTTGCCTATCAAAAGCTGATTATGTCTATTCATGTTTTGCTTAAGAATGTTCTGCTACGAACACGAGCCAAAAAAACAATATGCAATTATCAATCAATCAATTATAATATAAAATAATTATTTATATATGTTTTCAGATATTTTTTGTGTGACATTCTTTTAAAACAAATTTTTTTAAACTGACATTGCACTGATTGCTGTGCACTGCTTTCAGTGAACAAGGTGTAGGGTGTACCGTTTAACCGCTTTACAGGTATACACTGCTTTGACGATGACTGCTTTCTTAACAAACGGTGCATATGGTTTTCACAGAGCAGTGAAAAATTGCATTACTAAAATTGTTTAATATAATCTCTTTAACAATATTTAATGTTAAGCTTTTAAAATAATTATTAAATTTTTTAAAATAATATTTCACAGTAAAAAAATAAATTTTCAAAAAAATTATTTCGCCCGAGCAGGGACTTGAACCCTGGACCCTTGGATTAAAAGTCCAATGCTCTACCGACTGAGCTACCCGGGCATGTGTCCTACGCTTGCCAAGGCCTGTTCAAAAGAGTTTTCTCATTGAAGCCATACAGAGGTAATGTTAAAATTACACTTCTTGTTTCGGAATAAATCGAATAAATAAACTTTTTCCTGCTGGAATTAGTTTATAAACTTTTTAAAAATTACGATTTTTTAATTTATTATTTTCGAGAATAATGCACATTTATTTCATACAGGTAACAATGAAATTTACATACATAATATAGTACACCGATATTGATAAGATTTTATGCAATACATTATAATTAGCTTTTAATTAACTGTGCTTTAAATTATTTAAAAATTCTCTAAATTTATAGTATACATATATCTCATCAGGTGTCAACCATATTTGAAGTCGTAGTGGACTGTTCATTTGTATTTTGAGTTCCTGATTGCAGTCTACGTCAAACAAACCAAAACAAATAACAAATATTATCATTAGTATAAAATAGGTAGACTGACTTCAATTGCAACAGGTTTTACCGTTCATATAGAGACTTAAACACGTCCTTCCTCAAGATTGTTACGAAAAACAATAACACGCCCTGCGCAGAGGTAATTATATCAATAAACCATGCTACTTTAGAGTCATTAATGGCACATATATATCCAATTATGTCTAGAAGCCATACAACGCCTGTTATGGCAAATAATCGGAAGAACATGCCAAAACTGAATAATTATAAAGTTAAAATATAAATGTTAATTAACAGTTGTTCAACATTGTAAATCTGTAGGATATATTTACTTTGATTGATTTATAAGATTTATTTTGCTTTCCGCTTTAGTCCACTCGCAGCGATTATTCGTGTTCTCCTTGTATATAGTCCTTGCAGTAACAATAGATTGCCACACGTTAATAAGTATTGCTAGCAATATGGGGCCGTAATAGTAGATCATTGCCGACCAATCTTCCGCTATTTATTAGAAAATATTTTATGTAAATAAGTATATATACACATAAATATTTATTGTATAAAGTTAATTTCTTACTCTTTACCCAACAGTAATAAATAGCAACTCCAGGTTGCCATTGGTAAAGTTCCCTATCTTCATTGTGGACCAGCGAGTACTCTGCCGAACCTGTTACTGCCAGTAAAACAGCTGCTGTGCTCCAAACAAATAAATTGTACTTTTTGAAGCTTGGCCTATGCTGAAGGCCAAGTACTCTGAATTTCTTCCATAGGGTAAGGTTTATCATCAGGAGCCAAAGAAAGGTGGCCATAACAGCATAATAACCACTGTAACCTAAGGCATACGTTTAAATAAATGTTCCTGCACGAGGGCAATCTTAAGTCAAATATACCGAATAAATAGCACAGGCATCTGGGACGTATTTGCTCTCGATAGAGAGACTCGATCCACAGCATAAGGAAGCTAACTGTTAGGCAAAAGAAGTAGCATATGCAGCATTTGTGGTACACTGAGCGAAGATGGGGCAAGTACAGAAACGCACCAATCGTAATTATCATACAAAATATAGACACAATCCTCAACGCATCAGATAGGGTAACTGGAAGTTTACAATAGATACAAACTATAAAATTAACTTGACTTCAAGTTATCTCACTCGTGCTTTTGACTGAATCCAACTGGTCTTTGAAGTAGTAAGGAACGAGTCTGAAATCATTTTTCTTAACCTCAAGCGGCACGAAGCAATATCGCCGTTTGTGCATGTTCTTGCTTTTGGCATGGCTGAACAGTATTCCGTTCTTTTAACGAAGCTGTGATTAATATTTATTAGGAAAGTGGCTGACACTCCAACAAACCTCAAATAAAGTCCACTGATCGTCTGGGTTGTTTTCCACGTCAATTAGGTCACACGATTCTTCGAATACTGGCTGTACTACAAGGTCCTTCAGGACATCCATCTCTACCTCAGTGCCATTGTGCAGGGTTACATTCGTAAATATCTCAACAAGCGACTCCGGTGGAACACAACAGAACAGGATGCAGGATTTCACTTGGCAAACACAGCCTCTCGTGTAGTTGGAAGTATTTTCAGATTCCCCGTCAAAGGACTTTTGGTAGTTGTATACTCCGGTTTTCTCTTTCGGAATTATGACACTCCCATATTGGTAAGACCCATTCTCAAGTTGTGTGCTATTTGTGAGATCAACTGTGTCAAAATAATCGCAGCCGGGAATATTCGCCGTGATCTCAGCCAGGATAGCGCTTAGTATGAGGAGAGGATAGCGTAAATTCCTCATTTTGCGTAATTAGCTAATGAAGTCTGCGTTTCAATTGATGTATTTCTTGAATTTCCTGTGTTGTTAAACCAGTTGTGCTTTCCTCGGATATTCAATATAAACTGAGCAAAGAAAACTGATGAAGTTGTGTAAAACCTGCGGACCGCATGTTAGTAAAATATTTATAGAGAAATATTGAAACGATATAGGGGCATTATGCACAAGAGGGTGGCCCCCAACCTTAACCGACCTGACAACGGAAAACAGAAGCTGTTTGGAAAAATATAAGTGTCAAATTTAAAAATCTTTGAGAGCAAAAAATCCGATGAGAGACAAATCTGGCAAAAACGGTTTGACTTTTTATAAAGTTTGTACGCTTAGCTTAAGTTAATTACTTAGTTCGGGTACCCCTGGAACTGCCCTAGCAAACAAACGTACGTAGTTAACTTTATCAAAAGATTCAAGCATTGCAAAATTCTCTTATTCATGAATTAAATTCTATTGAAATTTATTTTTGGTCAAGAATAAATAAACAAATGTAAATAAATATAATATTCAATTATAAATCAATAAGTATACTCGATCTTTAAAAAGATTACTGTGATAAAATACTAAAAATATTTGTGGCTGATGAATTACAAAAAAATATGAAATATAAAAGTACTTGTGGCTGATAGATAAAATAATAAAAATTATGGAATATAGTAAAAATATTTTGTGCAGCAAAAGCAAAAGATTGTGGTCCAACAATTGGCAAGGCTGATAATGGCAGTCCACTCCGGTACGCTATCCCACTACTGCCTACCACGGGAACTCTTGGCTGCTGGCTTTCACCCCTGGCCCGGTTCATCCCTCCTTAGCCAACCTGAATGCCGTGGACTCCTCCGCGGCACCCATATTGATGGCAAGCTTAGTGCGGACGTTCCGTCAACATGGCTAGTCCACTACACAGTGATCCCCAGCCTCAGGCCATCCCACAATCAGACCTCACAGAAGCGTGATTACAGAAGCTGCCAACCTTCCAGTCGAAGTGCTCGAATCTGAATGGCTATTATATTGTCACATAGCCCACGTAGTCGTTTGACTGGTTGTGCTGTGTTGCCGACAAACGGTACATTGTGTTATCAGTGCACTGCTTTACTGTTATTATCACGTGGTCTACTGAGTTGATCAGTTAGATGTACGCTGCTTAGTGCTAATAGTACACTGCTTTAAAATGTATATCAGGTCGCGACTGCTTTACTGTACTGCTTTATGAGTCACAAGGTGCTTGCTGTAAGCAGTGCATTTTTGCACTGTCATTTAAACCCAAACTAATGGGTTAATATTTATATATTTTTTTTATAATAATAAAAGAAAATACAAGACAAGCTAAAAAATGTATAAAACAATAAAAAAGGCGAGATCGCCCGAGCAGGGACTTGAACCCTGGACCCTTGGATTAAAAGTCCAATGCTCTACCGACTGAGCTACCCGGGCATGTTTAGCAGCCCGTCAAGGTACAGTTCTGATAAAGCCAGAAAAAACAGGATCTATTACAGGAAGTATTAAATGAGTACAAAAAATTATGCTCGCCCGAGCAGGGACTTGAACAGGAAGTATTAAATGAGTACAAAAAATTATGCTCGCCCGAGCAGGGACTTGAACCCTGGACCCTTGGATTAAAAGTCCAATGCTCTACCGACTGAGCTACCCGGGCATGTGTTAAGGGCACATCAAGGAACAGTTCTGATAGCGCCGAAAGAAACAGGATCAAGAATGTAAGTGAGTAATTATGATTTTACATTTAAAATAGTTTTATTTTTATGTCATATTCATACAAGTTTACATACGTTTTGTTTGTTTTGATTTATTTATATTTGTATGGTTTTGTGGTTTTACAGTTCAAAGTTTCATTTTATAAACATTGCTTAAGCAATGAAACCCACATCATTATATAAATACGGATCTCATTAAAAATTAGTTATGTAATTATTTTTTACATGGAATGCAGTTAAACTCTTTGCGCTGGCGCACAGTGTGCGCCCCTATCCCAAATCTACAAACTTTGTATTGCATTTTGATTGAAAAATCATATCGTTTGGACAAATTACAAAAAAATATACATAGATTAAACAAAAAACAATTAATTAATTTGTGCTAAGTATTCTTTTGCTTATTTGAGTTAGCTTGTTCTTATTTATTTATTTATTATTATTATATATATATATATATATTTATATATATATATATCTATTTTTTATTTCTTAATGCGCTGCTTTTTGTTTGTGTTTTTATTTTACTTTTCACTAAAATTTGTCTTGCTAACTCGATACATATAATTTAGGCTTATGAGCTAGGTTCACATAGACTACCGATAGGTTCTAGAATGCACTAACCTTAGCTTAGCGAAAAGTACAGCATAAATAATTACATTACATTTAGGTATAGGTTTTTTTGTTTCGTTTTTTGTTTTTGTTAATTAATTTTTAGGGTTTTAACAATTTGCGCATTGCTCAATATTTTCAATTTGAATGCACACTTAAGCTAAGAGACAATATGTTTAGGATTTGTTATAGGACTTCGATTTACAGACATAAAAAACATTTGATACGACTCGAAATAATAACACTGAGAGAGCGTCTGGCTCGGGCACCAGCTGTAAATGATTCTCCGTGGCGTTGCTATAGAAATTGTGCTAAGTATTTTGAATTGAGCCACAGTTTGATCGCTTGCCAAATTCCCTGTTTGTCCTCCGAATTTGTTCATCGTTGGGTGCAAATTAAACGAGTTTGTATTTAGTACGTATTAATTTTGGATAAAATTAGTAAAGCATTTGCAAAGCTGCTAAAGCACTTTTCAACAACACAAATTAAGAACTGAACATAATTTGGTTCACAGTTTTTTCTTGTTTTTTTGTTTTATTATTATTTAATTCTTTTTAAGCAGCTCTCGAGCAAAACAATTTAATTTAATAAAAGAAACACAAACATAATAAGGCGCCAAATGAGAGTGGGGCGCTCTGCTATATACAAACTAAACAAAGCCTTATATGGGTAACTACACTCACACACACATAAATACGTACACATGCACACACACACAAAGTATGTGCATGCGTATATATGTATGTGTGTGTGCATATAGGATGATGTACGGATTGGTTGGCTTTAAGTACACATTCAAGGATGCGAATGCTGCCGGGGACATTAGAATTAGAATTAAGTATAAAACGACAACTAATTTTAATAGAAATCACTTTGAAATTATTGCAAATATTACGATTCGATTTTTTGCTTGGTTTTTGTTCGTCTGTGCGGTCTTAGGCCTAAAATTTATGCTAGACTTAAAACTAGTAGCTTTTCGAATACTGCTTAGAGAAAGAGGTTTATCATACTGGACGTCCAAACGGCAACAGCTTCGATCAGATGCAAACTCCAGATCCTGGCCCAAAGCTCATGCCTAAGGCTCGAGCTGTTGTGTTGATGTGTGTTGATGTGATGGATGTGATGGATGTGTGTGTGTGCGAGTGTGGTGTGTGTGTGTGTGTGGCAGGCTCAGAGAGAACTGGACGAAATCGCGCTCAGTTCCACCTCCAGTATCATAAACCCAAACGAGCCGCGCTCCAGCCACGGCTCATTTCTCAGCTTAACACGAATCAGTTGCAAACAAGAAGCATCGTCTTTGATGTTGGTTGATCGACAGCGGCGGCGGCGTTTGCGTTTTTGCGGATGCGAATGCGGTTGCGGTTGCGAATGCGGATGCGAATGCGAATTCGGAGCAAGGCAGTGGCAATGGCAATGGCAATGGCAATGGGCGCAGGCACCGGCTCAGCAGCAGAACAAATTGCAGCCCACAATGTCCGCTTTGTACTCCAGCTCCAGCTCCAGGCCCAGCTCCGACTCGGGCTCACAGTCCGAGTCCAGCAGCTGTTGTTGTTGTTGTTGTTGCTGCAGCTGCTGCTGCTGCTGCTGCCTGATGATAACCTGAGATCAGAACTCTTGGGGATATTTGATGCAGTCGACATTGGTATTGCTGGCATTGGCCACCGCCGCGGCGGAGCTGAACAGCGAATTGGGACCGTTGCCGGTGCCGATATTGCTGTTGGCACCACCGCCGCCGGCGCTGGCGCCGCCGAGCACCGATGCCGCTGCGGTAGCATCCTGAGAGCCCTGTGACTGATAGCCGCCGGCCACGCTGGCCGCTGCCGCCGCCTGATATGGTTCCTGATACAACTGATTGAGTCTCTAACCAGTACCCGAAAAGTGCCACGCGTCCTATGCGCTCAGATGCGCGAACTGTGACGGATGGATATCGAACTGGTGATAGGGGTGGCCGTAGGGGCCCATGTGGTACGGCACAATGTTCATTGACGCCATCTTGTGCTCCTTCTTCCACTTCATGCGCCGATTCTGGAACCAGATCTTGATCTGTCGCTCCGTCAGGCAGAGCGCGTGCGCGATCTCAATGCGTCGCCGGCGCGTCAGGTAGCGATTGAAGTGGAATTCCTTTTCCAGCTCCAGTGTCTGATAGCGGGTGTATGAGGTCCGTTGTCGTTTCGTCTCGCCATTGGCATTCACAGTACCTGCAAAAAATAGTTCATCATTAGCAAATGATGTTATGTTGGTAATATGTCAAAGGCAAAGAGAAACTCAATTATTAAAGTCTAAAATCCTTTCTAAAAGCACGTGACAGCTTTTAAGAAATTAATTCAGAAATTATTATATAATTATTTACAATTATTATTAGCTTTCGATAGCTATGAAATTTTTGGTAACGCAATTTATAGCAGAATCTTAAGATTACCTCATATTAAAACCGAAAGAGAGAAAAGATTTTGTATTTATCGATATTTATCGATTTTTTTATTACCATCAAATGCCAATAGTTAGTCCAAAAAATATGTTTTTAACAGATACATTTTAGCAATCTATTAAAAACCAATAAAAATCAATTTAATAGATTTAAGCTTTTCTAACCTTAGAAATAAATGAATAAAATATGGAGTTTTAAACCGGTAGTTATCGACGGCAGTACAATCCAATGTCAATAATTTCCAATAAGAATTCGTATAAAAAACAGTAAATTTCATAACATTTTTTGGAATTATAGAATTTAGTTTACTGTTTTTTTATTTTGCTTTAAATAGTTCATATTCTTATTCCAACCTTTTACACTTCTTCTGAAGGCGTTTCCAGGCAATCGACAAATGCTGAAGTGGACAAGGAACCGTTGGGTTTTCCCTAGCGCAGGGCCAGTTAATTTTCTTGTTTATATTTTGATTTTCTGCAACGTTGCGCATTTCATAAATATGACGTGTCAAGCTGCAATTTGGTTTTCACCGCCGAAAAAGATTTTTCATTTTATTGTTGTTAGACAAAAAAATAAATATATATATATATATATATATATCAACAATGGTAAAGGAATTGCGGAGTACGTGAAGTATCACTCCAGACCCTAGACAGCTGTCGCTGCTTGCCAAAAATTGCTGCTCGATTTCACAGTCTTCCTCCCACTGCTGCTGATGGCCAAAGATAATGACAATTTTCACCGCAATACCCCCCACGGGCTGCCCTCGTGTATTGTCAACTTTTGGGCTTGCGCGAGTTCGTTCGCAACGCGTCGTTCATAATGAGGGGGCGGACTGTGGCAAAGTAGACTTTTAAAAGCCATTTACCGTGGCGTGTTATTATGGCCAAGTCAATTGGCCCGCCCGGCATTCAAACAAAAAAGAGAATGAGACAATGCCTCGCACACACACATACACACACACACACACTTGCACACACACAATGTGTGGCAGTCAGTCAATGTGATAGACAGGCCAAGTGAGGAGCGCTTCTGTCAGCACTTTGGGAAAGCCGACAAATGTTCTTCTTGGACCCATTCTGCAGCGCACCACTGAGCTTATATGGGTCATGGCCCATTGCTAAAGTTGCGTTCCTCCTAAATGCATTGCTCGGATGCAAATGCTTTTCAAAGATGCCGCATCAAAAACAACAGTTGGCCATTGCCAGATACATTTTTTAATTCAATTTTGGAATTGAATAATTTATGTATAAGTAAATCTGAATAAGTTGTTTTTTATGACAACAAAAATATTCGATTTAAGTAATCTTTCAAATGCTATAGCTTATAAAACAATTTAAAATTGGAAACAAATTATTATACATATAAAATAATAATTAAAATAGAGCTTATCCGTTAAATCTCTGTTGTTAAAAAACCAAATTTAAGTTTTGAACACAGCATATAATTTATTTGATATTTCAGTTCGAAAAAGTACTTCGAATTACATGAAAACCCAGAATAAAGTGACAAAATATTCTAAGTTTTAAAGCATTCTATGCTTGGAAAAGAGCATTATAAATTTTGCCCACACTTAATTAATTTATTTTAAATTCCAGATTTGATTTTTGATATTCTTATGTGTAAGAAATATGGTAACAAGCGCTTGAAAAACGCAGTGCATATTTCCCATATATTAAGCACTTATTATCTGCAGAAGTTCTGAGATTAGTTTTGTCTATTTTAGAAGTAAACAAGTATTTCTTATGGTCAAGACTTTAAAGTAGTTTCAATAGAAAAAATTTTGCTTTAGATTCTGTTCTGTTTAAATTTTCAATAAACCAAAAGTTTCGCCCGCATTTGCTACATCCTATCTCTATCCCGCACTCTCTCTATAGCTATCTCTGTCTGACATGAGGATGCGCGACAAGAAAGTTTTTTGTTTGTTTTAGTTTTAGTGGCCGACGTGACGCTGTCGGAAGATGTCGGGTCACATCAATCAGTAGGAAATCTAAATGGAATTTCTGATTAAAGTTCAAATTAATTACCACTCATTTAATTAAAGTGAATTTGACTGTGGCAAATGCCGAAGCGCCGGTCGCCAAAAAAATAAACCCACACACACACACACACACAGACTCATGTGGCAGAGCTTAAAAGCACTTTTGCGCTGTGCACATTCACGACGAAAAGTCTTCGTCCCGCTGGCAGGGTGCTGGCCATCCTGAAACGGGTTAAAACTAATGACCACGCTTACAGCAGGGCAGACAGTAACCAGAAAACGACATCAGCTTCATCACTCATGTGAGAGAGAGAGACAGTTTTGTGGCAATTGGTATTGCCCAAGTCTTCGAGCGCGAATCCTGACCCATTTCGGTCAGTTAGCAGCGCTGTCAGTCAGCTTATCAACTATCAAATTCGATACCAAAACTAATATCTCTCGCATGCCATTAGAGCGCGCCGGCCAAGTCCAACTTAGCAGACGTCTTCATGCAACATTCAGTGGCAGAGTTGATGCATGAAGTGCAGACGCAGCTTCAGGTTGCATTTATTCTTCATATTTCTGACCTTGCCCGGTTCACGTGCGGCGAAAATCAATATGAATTGTTGGAGGGCAGTTGGCGGACATTTGTTTGCTGCCTTTTGTATTTTTATAGTGTCTGGGCGAGGGGCGGGGCCAAATACAGCACTTGCACTGCCGCCGACCATTTACAATTGTCAAATGCTGCTGTCATATGATGTTGCAATTTGTTTACACATGCAACACACTCGCAGCTGCAGCCGCAGCCGCAGCCGCTGTCGCAGCGTGTATTAAAACGCGAAAAGTATCTGTGAGAATGCGTGCTTGTAGCTAAAGTATCTGGGGATTTGTGCTTGCCCTGAGGCAGCATTTTGGTATTGCTTGTGGGACTTGCGAGGGAAATATTTAACAATTTGTATTTTAGAGACACGGGCAATAATTAATTTATAATAAGTTTTAAATAAATACTGAAAAATGTTGTAAAAGATCGCAATTTAAAAGGCGCCTTGTACAAATTGTCTTTTGTTTTTAAACAAACGTTTCTAAATTTTAAAAATATTTTTTCGAAATCAAATTTCACTGCATATTTTAAATATTATTTAAGAAATTTGTCTAATTTAGAGATAAATTTTTTTTTTGGCCAGTTCTTAAAACTTGGTTAATTTTTGTACACTTATATAACAACTAAATTTAATTAATGAATAACCAGTATTGTATTAATTTGTATTAAAACAAATAATTCAATAAAAAAAATACTATTTATAATATCAAGGGTTGCCAAGTCTGTTTATTTTCCAAAATCGATCATTTTCTATTCCCTAAAAAAGGATTAAAATAAAATACAAGAAAATACTTTGTAACTTGAATACGAAACCTTGAAACTACATTTCTTAAAGACTAAAGAAAATGCTTTAGAAATATTTAGATCTATCAAAAATTTGAAGAATAAAGAGGGGCTCCTACAGTGCTGTCTAATTTTTTCTGTGTCTCAAATTTTGTTTATCGTCAAATTTGCAAACAAGAAAGAAATATTTTATGGCTTCCTTTTGATTTGTGCAAAATTTTCCAGTTATGAGCTTTGCTTGTTTTTAACATCTCAGCATATTATAAAAATTGTTGGAGCGCCTATTCCACTTAACCAAACAAACAGCATTATTTATGTCTAAATCAGCTTGCCGGAGACGGCATTTGCTACTGCACTGTTTCGAATGTGATTTCCAGCTAAAGATCAACACGCATCCAAACCAAACCGATCCGATTGCCCGGCAACCCGTTGAGGGCTTTACTAAATGTCAACACTGGGCATGGAATGGGAATGGAAGTGGGAATGGGAGTGCGAATGGGTGTGTGTGAGTGTGTGTGTGTGTGTGTGTGTGTGTGTGTGTGTGTGTGACTGGGACTAACTACATAACTACATAAGTAGCGCATCGTTGTCGCCTGTCGTCATGGCCAGGCGCAAAGCCCCACGAGTTGACAGCAGTTTGGCTGAGGCACTGACTTTGCCACTGCCACTGGCACTGGCAGCGGCATCTCTGGCATCATCTGGCACCTGGCATGTCATATCACTTATCGTCGGGCCACGCTAGGGGCATGGGCACATGGGCATGTCGCCTCTTGACAGCGCCAATGAGCGAACACTCGAAGCGTTTTACAACTTTGTGCCCATTTTGCTGGCTGTCGAGGCAGCTCGTGAAATACTATATAGACATATTGGATTTTGCATACATATCGCGTATATAGAAATATTTATATATTTGTGTATGTGTGCACTTAGACTGCCGTTCTTTTCAAATGCGCTGTGAATGAGGAATTTGGTGTGTGTTTGACTTTGTGCTTTTGGTCTTTTGTTTTGATCTTTTGCATTTCATTTTCATGTAAGATGACGTCAAAGTCAAACGCTGACAGCCGCTTAACATATCAGTTGAAATTTTCAAAATTTGGTGCATGCAAAATTCTGCAACAGAATTTATTAAGTGACACAGCGCAGAACAGGCTGCGACTTTGTCCGGACTGTGTCCGCATCCGCAGGCTCTGGCTCTGTTTGCTGTTTTGCTGTTTCGCAATTCTGCAATTCAAATTGCCATTGTCTGCGGCATGTTTTGCATACCTGGGGGCGCGCGGGGGGGCGTGGCAGCTGATCATGTTGTGATTGACGCAAGATTAGCATACGAATGCAGGTTCAAAGTTAAGCTCAAAACTCTTGGCCCAGGTCAAGACACACCAAGCGAAGGCGCAGTTGGAACTCGTCGAGTTCTGCTGTTGCCATCGCAATCCGGTTCAAAGTTTAATTGTTGTTTTTTTCTTCGCCTCGTCCTGTGGTTTAGCTGCAGCCTCTTCGCGCCGAGGCGCAAATAGAAATAAATAAGCAAAAAAAAAAGCGCTTGCGGCTTGTCACAAACACTTGTACTGGTCATTTGTCAACGGCCGCTGGCGTCTGCCCCGCTCTGAAGGCAGTTGAGGTAAGAAAATACAACAAAAAAAGAATATACAAAATAAACGAAAAAAAAAAAAACACTGAACATCGTCATCGTAATCAGCAACGTGTGCGGCATGAAGTTCACCGGGCTCCAGGCAGCGTCAACCGGCGTTCATCTTGCATCTGACGGCTCGGAGTTGATCTTATCGCGCCTATAAAGAACAACAATAACAACAACAGCAACAACAACAGCAACATTGTAAGTGTAGTTGTTGCCCCTGTTGCTGTTACGGCAAAATGCGACAACAACAACAGCAACAGCAACAACAACGGTATTTTAGCATCAGCAATTTGCGCTCGAGATCGCAGCCAAAACTTCATAAATCAACGCACTTCCGATTACGCAAGAGCCCAAAGTGGTCAATGGCCAACTGCGACGGCTACTTAGTGGCCAGCTAATGAGTCGTTTACCCAAAAACCATTATCAGTGTCAAAATGCAGCCAAATGATCATCAGTCATAAGAGCGCGCGCGCGCGAGGAAAGGGTATTAAGAGAGGTCGCTGCTGGCCAACATAAATGCTGTGCAAAGTGTTAGAAGTTGGCTGTCAAAATAACATAATTCTTAAGAGTTTGTTGGCAGATACGAAATAGATAAGAGCTGCCTGAATAATTCAGTAAATATTGTAATGGAAAGCAAAATATTCAGTGATAAAAAATATAGTTATCTATTATATTAATAAATTAGTAATCTTTTCTATTCGAAATTATTTTATTTTTTAATTTATTAAAATTTGAGGAACACTCTAAACT
The DNA here is from genome assembly GCA_035041545.1 of Drosophila colorata. Taxonomy (NCBI): domain Eukaryota; kingdom Metazoa; phylum Arthropoda; class Insecta; order Diptera; family Drosophilidae; genus Drosophila; species Drosophila colorata. Next base: position 10,666,023 of record JAWNLD010000680.1, read on the forward strand.
TTTTTGTAAAAATATTACAACAAATGCGAAAATTGGCAATTATAAATTGAAAAAAAAAAAAAACTTTAATAAATAGATCATTCAAAAATCTATACAAAAGACCGAAATAAATGTATGAATAATAATATTGAAGTACCTTTTGCAATGTCTTAGGATCATTCCCCAAGGCTAAAATAATTTTTGTTTTATATTTTTAGCAGTTTTCCCACTTTATAAGAATATTATTCAGTCAAATCAAAGGAGAAATAAATTCAAAAAGTTTTTGATTTGAACAAAAATCTATAAATAAATTAAGAAGCGATGGGCGAGACGGCGACAAAGACGACGGACAATAAAAACGAGACAAGGCAAAGGAATGGCCAGGGGTACAAAAAAATAAGGGGGGGATTGGGAACAGGAACGTGAGCGGCAACCGGGGGCATATTGGCCATGCTCGAGCTATGCTGGAAGAGATAAATCTTAAGGCTGGCGGCCGGCTGCGATCGAGGGGCGCGTCAAAGGGGCCGCTTGGGGTCGACATGTGCAGCGGGTTAATTTCTTTCGGAAAAGGAAAATTAATCAAATATGCCCGCTATTATAGAGCGTGTGTGTGCGTGTGTGTGTGCGTCGCATTCCTTTGGTGATAAATGATGAGCGGGCAGTTTTGTGCAGTGCGACAAATGATGTGACATTCGTGATAATGAAAGTGTTGCAGCAGCACGAGCTACAAATAGATACGACCGAATGATAGATGGAGCGAGATAGCAAAAGAGAGAGACAGAGAGAGAGAGCGAGTGTGTGTAAACCCACAACAGGTGTTTCGGTTCATCGCTGCTGGAGGGTTCGTTGTTCACACACCATTAAAGTGCTATTAAATCGTAGTTACAACTCCAATTGCCAGACGACAGCCCGAAGCATCTGTATTTGTATCTGTATCTGTAGCGCTAGCACAGAGAGTATCTGGTATCTGGGCCCAATCATTAATCACAGCCCAAATAAAGAGCGATGCGGCCGTCAGACGGTGGTCAGCATTATAAAAAATGGTCAATATATTAAAAAACGAAACAATTTTCAAAACGGTGGCAATTGCAAGCCCCAATTCCAGCCCTGCTCTTACCCCGCCCATTGCACACATTTGCCTACTTGCCCGAAAAAAAATAACCAAAACAAAAAATTGTTTGAGCCGCATGCTGTTTGGGTCGTGTTCTTGTATTGTTCTATGGCCACGTTTTTATATGCGAATTGTGCGTGGCTACTTCTGCTGCTCTGTTGTTGTGGTTGTTCGGCGGCGTCTTTTGGCATTTTCTTTCGCTCGCGTGGCTGCCTTTGGTTTCGTGAAAAATGGAAATTATGTCAAGAAGTAAATTGATTATTTCGCTTTAAAGCATTTCTCAATTTATATTCCGTGTTCGTTGTCAACACGAACACATTCAGTTTCGTCAGCTACAACAACAACAACATCAACAGCGTATACAACATCAACAATAGTTGCTGGCTGGGCTTTTGCATGGCGGCTGTTTTATTTTTTTTATTATTTTTTTCCGATATGTTTTTTGCGTTTTTCAAAAGCCACTCAACTGAAATGACATCATGTGCTCCGAACTTCTCGCTTAGCGCCAACAGCTGATGCCGCACAGCAAATTAAACGATCTGAACCCTCGCACAGTCCCAGCCAATTGGCAGCATATGGTTTCCGGTTGCAAACACTTGGTCCAAATGCCCGCAGGAGCATTAAGTCAGTTATGGGATTCAGCAGGTTTTGAATTTCAGGATTAAAGTGTGAGAGAGGAGCTCAATGGTTATTTGAAAGCTAAAGGCATTGATTCATTAATTGGTATATGAGAGCTAACAATTGGCGAATATGTAGTAATTGAAGTTAAAATTATAGTTATTTACTATAAAACATTTTAAGCCTTTTTTTAACCAGGCTAAGCCCTTCAGCGAACTCTTCTGTTATTCCCCTACACTTGCGCTTAATTCAGTTGGGAATTACAAGCGCATAAAATTGAAACCCATCTTAAGTGTTGACCTTTGTTTTACTTTAATAAATATTTTGAAGGGATATAATTTAATTCCTAATTGAATGGATATCAAATATAAATATTTTTAAAATAAAAAAATCTTCAAAAATTGTATTTGAATTTAAAACTTTAATTTTATATATAAATAACATTAGTTTGCACAACTATATACATTTTACATGTAAAAATTCGTGTTAAAATTTATACTTGCTCATAAACAAATATGAATTTTAAACAAAATTAAATTTTTTTCAAAATATCTTTTATTTTAATTTTCATTCATATACCCAAATTTGCACAATTAAAATTCAATTCGCTAATTCGAAATCAACAAGTTGATTTGCCACTCGAAAGTTAAGTGTTTTTTGGGAGGGATTAAACTGACGACAGCCCCCTTAGAGACACGTGCCCGAATCCGCTCACACCCCCTAGGCGGAATACGCTTACAAAGGATGATAGAAACCACCCCGAAAGAGCTGAACTTGGGGCAGCAGTAATAATTGTTTTCGATTCGAAACAGTTGCCACCTCAGCGCGGCGCGCCTTGGCGCTGGCTGAACATCCTGGCCCAATCCCGGGCCACGCATAATGAGCTGGGTAACAAATTGTGGCACTGTCTGGCATTGTGTTGAAAATATAATAAATGAATTATCTGCTTAATTAATGAGCTTTTAATTTTTAATGGCGCGTCGCAGGCAGCGCCAACTGCAAAACAGACGAATGCCACAGAAAGTTTGTTTAACTCTTGTACTCGGTTATTCTTTGGGGCCCGACTGACCGAGCCCAGAGCAGGCCAGAACTGTGTTGAACATGGCCACAGCTTGATGTGCTGTGCTGCGGTTCTTATCAAGCGATGCGTATCTTTTAGATACAATTTTAATGTGGCTTCTTGCAAATTATTTATGCACGCATTTTCGCGCAGATAATTATCGTTTATCTTTGATTTAAGCAGAGGACCTCTCAAAAGCGCGTTCGCTGATTGTTTCACCAGCTGCTGTCTCTCTCTTTCTCTCTATCTTTCTCTCTCTCTCTGTCTTTCTCTCTGTGCATGTTCGAATTCAAAATGACTACCTCAGTTAATTATGGGGCTCCCGAGTAGGGAGCGAGCGTCGCGCATGCGCACATAAATTAGCTGACGCGCCAGTAAAACCAGTTCTACAGTTGCCCCCCACCCCCCCTCCGCTCTCTAGCCCCGCTCGCTGTCTGTGCCATGTAAAGAGCGTTTAAAGAGCCGTCTGGCCCACCGTCGAGTACCTGTGCACCCATTTTTAATGAGTGTCCTGTCGTCTGCAGTTGAATGAACGCCGCCGTCGTCTGGGCTTCTGGACTTATTTTCGCCATGTCCATGATTAAGTGCGAGGTCTTTGACTGGCGCTGGACAGCAAGAATAATATGAAAGATAGAAGCAGAGACCCAGGGCTGGGCAGACAGCGCCCAGAAGCCGGCAGCAGGCAGCGTGTAATCAATCAAAGGCACGAAACAGAATTTTAAAAAGAATTCATTGACTTTCCATTAATAATTTCCTTTGTAAATTGCATCCTGTGGCAATTGTTGTAATTGTGATGAATTCTTTATTAATGCACACACACACAGATAACTGCCAGCTACTGTCCACTCAACGTCAGCGGCAATGGCGTTAGCTTCAATTATGTATCTTGCAGATAGCCACCTCTCTACCACGCTCTCTCCCCTCACAATTCATTTGCGATCCATCAAACGCATTTTCACAGTCATGGCCAATTGGCGCTTGAACGATGCTCTTTAATTTGCCAGCTTATACGATTTTGATGATGCATTTAAGAGAAATTATCTCATACGCCAATGGAAATATATTGGATAATAAGTGTATCAGACGGGCTTGAAAGCTAACTAACGTTGGTCAATTAAACTTGGACTAGCCACACATTAAATGCAGTCAATCTCCGTTCTGTTCTTTGATAAATTGAGTTGACAGTTAGGAAGAAAAATGATCAAAGACCAATCATCGTGTGAATAATTGCCTGTCAAAAGGTGGAAAGTAAATTAATTTGTTTTTCCTGGATGTACATTGTAAGAAGCTCAATATAAATCTTTTATTTTAGCTCAAACTTTATTTTAGATTCAACTTGTTATAGTTTTCCTTAAATAATATATATAAAAGCTTAAACAAAAAAATAGTTTTTTTATAAAAAATTGTATTCTGTTATATTCCCATCAATTACATTTTTTATACATTTCAAATGTTAGTTAAATTTCGAAAAAGATGCTCAATGCAAAAAAAAACCATTAATTTCTATGTCAACCTGCCCTTTTATTAAATTTACTTATGCAAATAAACACAAGAACAAAGTTTTTGTTGCTGAAAAAGGATTCAAAAAGCTTGGACTATATTTATTTGATTTTTTAAAAACAGAAAAAATTAAAAAAACAGCACATAGCAGAGCAAGGTTTCGATCCTCGGACCTCTGGGTTATGGGCCCAGCACGCTTCCACTGCGCCACTCTGCTTACGGTCAGCCGAGTGACTAAGACACATATAAGAAATCAACGGGCACAGGGTGGTTTCGTTTGAACAATGAAAACTAGTAAAATATAAAGATTGACTTGTTGCTTGCTTTATTATTTCTTAGATTAAAATAATTGTGTTTTAAATTTATTTACAGCCTGATTTGCATTGTTTTAAACAAACGCTTTGTTAAACATTTAATATGTTAATCTTGCTTGGAGCTGAAGTAAACTGAATTATGACCGGTTTTTTTTACTGGGTGCTAGTCGCATTTAAATATAGACATTTAAATAGAAACAGATACAAATACAGATAAATGTAGAGACAACTACATGTGGAGAATTGTTTTGGGTGCTAGCAAAATTAACTGGAAATTTGGCTTCAAAACTTTTTGCGGCGACGTTTTTAAAAAACAAAAGTATTCAACATGGCTGCCAACAAAACAGCTACAAGCACAAAAAAAACGAAAACAACAACAACCGAACTTGGCAAAAATAACAACAACAACAACAACAACTGAGAGACTGCGCAACTGAGGGAACTGGGGAACTGAAGCTGCGGCTGATGAAGATGAAGATGGTGAAGTCAAGCGCGGAACAAGTTTTAAACTTGCTACAAAGGTGTCTTAAAAAATCTTTTAATTTCGACTTTTTGCTCGCATCGCATCGCTTTTTATTTTTCTCGAGCTGCAAATTTGCTGTCGTCAGCAGAGAAGGAACCCAGGGCTGGGTCGGGGTGGTAGGGGAGGGGGCTGAGCTGCTGCTGGTGGCATCCGCCCGCCTTTTAATGAAGCGCGAAGTGCAGCGAATGCGAAAGAGGGCAAAATTGAAAGTAAAGTAAGCCAAACGCGTCCCACTGTGCCTGCCTACACTGCCAGCTGAGGCTGCTCCACTGCAGCCCTGCTCAAGGCCCAAGGGCAGGCTGCGAACAAATTGCAATTGTTGCCATTGCATTGGCGCTGTCATTTGTGGCCAGACCCAGGCGCAGGCACACACACACACACACACAAGCTCACCTCGCATGCTTGTTGTTGTTGCTCTTTCAGTTGGTTTTAGTATTTGCGGCATGGCCTCGTGGCTGCATGTCTTCATTGCAGTTTTTAGCTTTTGACCCCCTGAACTCCGGCTCGTTTAACACACCATAAACAGCAACAACAACAGTAATACAAATCCTTTCATTTCATATGCAAGCCATTGCTAATTCCCTGCCTAACAAAAAAAAAAAAAAAAAAAAACAAGCAAAGACTGCGGAAAATTATGGCCAGGAAAAGCAAAGTGGAAATGCCAGACATTTAAATCGAATTGGCTTGAGGTGGCAGTGCCTCTGTGTGTGTGTGTGTCGAGTGTGAGTGTGTGTAGTTTTAATCTGCAAAATGTAAGCCCGTGCTGCACGTACAACAGTCAGATACAAATACCGGCAAAAGTATCTGCCAGATACATGTTGCCACACTTAAGCGGGGGCAGCACACACTCACACTCACACACACACACACACACACTGAGGCGACTGGTGGCCACGCGTGTAACTCAATTTTCAATGGTGGACAAGCAGCTCGACAAAGTGCGGAGCGGGTGCAGAGGCAGCGCACGTACTGCGGGAAATGGGAACGGGTCGTGGGTTTGTCTACTCAGTCAAATAGTTTGCCGCCTGCATTAATAATTCACAATTTCATCTGGAATTGTATGCGATTTGTGATGGTTTTCGCTTAGGTTTGCCCCAACTGGCTTAGGCCGGGCCAAGAGACGACTCCCCGAGAGCTCCATTGCGTTGCGTTCCGTTGCCGCCTGTTGCTGTTTTCGGTTTTTCTTTTTTAATCTTTATTTTTTGCACCTTATTTTTTACGTTTAGAAGTGAAGCATTGTACAGTGGAGTGCGCACTCATAAATTGTAAGCATAAAAAAATTGATATTTAAGTATGAAAGCTTTTTGAATTTATTTGTAAATTATTTTGGGTCTATTTAAATATTTAAAAGGCAAAACAAATATTTATTGAAATATTAATAGCAAAATTCAAATCCAGAATTCAACTTAATTTCTTAGTTTATGATTTAAATTATTAATTTTGTTAAAACGCGTTTCCAACTAGACCAATAAAATATAATGCGCATAGGGCCATAAGAAGTTTGGTTTAAATGTATTTAAGTTATTAATTTATTTAGAAATAATAATTATTTCTTTTGTTTTTTCTTTTATAATTGATTTTTTACATAGATATATATGCATTCTTTTGAGTTTTTTTGTGATATACCAATTCAATTTAATAATAAATGAGCAGGATTAAATTAAATTGTAAAATGTTTTCACAGTTTCCCTCTTTTGCAGCTTTATTTTATATTTCTGCATTACTTAAAAGTGTATATAAAATGAATATTCTCCCCCATAGCTTTAAAAACGGAATTTATCTTCTACTACAAAACTTTCAAAGCGGATATTAACAAGTTTTAAGCCCACTGTGCGCTTTGCGTTTATCTCCATTGCGTCATTTCGTTTTAGTTAATGTGCCTGGAGATTAATATTCTATGCGTAGCTCGGCGATATCAGACGAGTGTAAGGCCGTAACCGGGGGAATCGGGAGCTAAGCGGGCAACCGGACAGCCGGGCAATGCCAATTTGCAGATGTGCGCCAATTTGCGCCTGAATTTGATAAATTCCCATGCAGTGGCGGCGTGACATTCAGTTGAATTTATGGCTCGCACTTTTTCACCATTCAAATCGCAATTACTTTGCTTTATTCGCAATTTAATTTCGGCCCCAACGCGAGCCGCTGCAATCGAAGTATCTTTAAGATACAAAAAAAAAAAAAAATAAAAGGAATAGTTGCACCGCTTGAGCTGTTTGCTCTCTAAACAAAAGTGGAATAAACAAAAGTGGAATATCATCGAAATGGTGAACCAATGAACTAATGAATACAATTTTGCGTATATTTGTCTAACTGCAGGCGGCTAGAACTATAAGTATCTCTATCTATATCGGCATATCTGTGTAAGTATCTGTATATGGGCTGCATTTGCATCTATCAGCGCTGGCACATCATCAGTCATTAGTGGCGCCATTGTTGTTGTTGTTGCTGCCGTTGTTGTTGGTGTCTTTGTGTCTTTATTTCTCGCTGGGTTTCTTTCTTTCATTCGGACTTTTGGCCAGCCCATTGTTAGCGTCTCGCGCTTTTTATGCGCTTTTATTAACTTTGGCCAAAATGCGGCTGCAGCCACTTGAAGACATCATCATCAGCAACGGCATCCAAGTTTCTGGGGCCGTTCGTATAAACAATTCGGCTGCGATTCGTGTAATCATTCATCTTTTTTTGTGGCAAGCTTTGCTGGCAGAAAGTTTACAGGATGGGCTGAGAGTGGAACTGTAATAGTCTGCTCTTGATTTGGACAATATGATGAGTGATCATTTTTAAAGTGCAACCGAATTCGAAATGGGTATTACCGCTAGTTTTCCCAATAGACAAACAAATATCGATAATAAATCGAAAATAATAAAAAGTTAAAGCAAAATTAAAGCACAAGTTGCAGATATGTCAAACGACTAAGACATAAAGTAAAATTAGAAATTAGCTACATAGCGCATTTATTTTTAATACATTTATTTTTTATGAAACTCATGCATACCCCTAATGTGCTGCATACGCCGCAAATGAATTTTAATTCAAGCAAAGTGATGAGTTTCACATCCGACACAATTTACTTCATGCTCTGCGAGCCGCAGGAATGAATGAGACCAGAATTCATTAAGAACAATCAGATGTGACCAGAAAGCAACTCAGAAAGTATATACGGGCACACACACATATATATATAAATATAGTATTTAGTATATTTATTTATATATATGTTTCATTGTCTGCTGCCAAAAGTGATACGCTTTGTTAGAAATATTTCAGATGACATTTTAACGAAGGCAATCTAAAAGAACTTCTTAGACTATATATATTATACACTATACATAATATCATGTATATTTATGCACATTTTATGTACTCCAATAACAGGTAACTGGCCGGGCAACACCTCGAGCCGGAAAATTAATTTATATTCCGCAACGTTTTCAGCACCTTGCGCTGCATTTCTGCATTACCCCTCGCTGGGGTGTGTATGATCAAATTGATCGGGGTGTGGAACGGTTGAGCGACGGGGCGGAGGGGATCACTTAGAAAGTAGTTGGCTGGTGCACCAAAAAGAAAAAATAATAATAATAATAACAATCATTATGATTAAACGTAGCTATTTGAAAAGTCGTGTCCCAAGTTAATGAAAATGTAATTGACCAGCGAATGCAACTGGGTCTGCTCAGGCACTTGGCTCTCGGTTCGTCTCTAGGGGTCTGGTCTCTGGGGTCTGGTGGCTGGTGTTGCTGCATGCGGCTCGCGTGGAGACGATCGCGAGCAGGAGCTGCTGCATAGACGAGTAGCGTTGCAGGGGCAGGGTAAAGGGACAAGGGCAGGAGTGGAAACAGCAGCAGACACCCAGATCCACAGCCAGGCCCAGAACAGACTCACGGCAAGAGACCAAACCTTGTTGTTTTTGTGGTTTTTGTTGTCGCTGTTGCCTTGCAGCCATCGTTGCCATATCTTGTGCATATCTGGCATTCAACTCGTTTGCGAACTATTAATTTTGTATAACATCCTGCATCTCAATGTGGCCTTCGGGTTGAACGGCACAAACAAGTTAAACGAAACTTCAAATGGCTTTTCCAGTTGCCAATTGCCATTTTCTTTAACATTTTAAATAAAATAACTGAAATACCGTAAGGTGCTTTGAGCTCTATTGCAAATTTATGTAACTTACAAAAAAAAAGAATATATGTAAAAGCATAAAATCGGTGAGATTGTACATTTTTTTAAGGCTAAGTACCTCACTCCTTTTAAGTATAATATAATATTAAATTTAGAATAAGTTGTCATTGGTAGATGTACTACAAGATAAATGTGAAAAGTTGTATCTTAAAGATTTTTCTTATCTATTATAGTAAATTAGTATTATAAATTGATCAAACAATTTTTAATTTTTTCCAACGAAAGTTAAAAAAATATTCTGAATAGATTTCGTAGACTTAGACTTTATCTTTAAAATAAAAAAAATAGAATACTAATAAAATAATAAATAAAAACATTAACAGAGATTGCAAAAAAAATTTGTAAATGTTTATTTTTTTGAAACTAAACCTCACAAAAGATGGAAAATGCTTTAGAAAATATTCAAAGGATTTAGTTTAAAAATATTTGTATACTATTTTTAAATAATTTGGATAGACTTTGGGTTATCTGTTTCTTTTATTAAATCAAATAAGATGCGTTAACTGATCAAGCAGCTTCTCGTATAAAACAATTCGTTATTATCTGAATAATTACAACATTGCCAGCGAGATGAAATTTCAATTAGGCGCTCTGCCCAATGGCATACCCTATAGCAGAAGACGTCACTTGGCTCGCTTGAGCCAAATGCACATAATATTGCTTAGATTTTTGGCTATTTAAATTGTATAAATAAAGCCCCACTAATTAGGGTGCAGTCCGCCTGCCCGACTGCGATTGTCCCGCGACCGCCAGCATTTGCGGTGCGCTTCACAAATTTCTTTAAATTGACAATTTGTAGCTGCTGGCAGCAGAGTGGGCGGCGAGGGGGCAGGGAGGATCTAATAAGCATTTGACATTTCGTAAGTTTTGCAGGTATGCAATATGTATTTCATAGATGCGTTTAGCTTTCAATTTGTGGGCGAACGATGAAGCGAAAAGACCTTTGATGATCTGCTACGAAATTGCTTGGAACGTCGCCAGTTTTGGTCTTGTCAATTAGACAAATGCAGACAACAACTTCACAAGATTGCATGCGATATTTGAACGCATCTGTATCTGTATCTGCATCTGCATCTGCATCTGTATCTTTATTTGTTTTGTCAGCTACCGTTGGCGTGCGGCGCCATTATGAGCTCATTTGAGCCAAACCATTTTTTAACTAGATGCAAAATGCAAATGGCCAAAGTGGGGCTCAGTCTGCAAAAAGGTGTTTCGCAGAATTCCCTCGTTCTCGCCTCACAATCTCTCTCGTGCAGCGGCTAATTGAGGCGAGTCTCGAAGATGGCGTTTAACTTTATTTTAATATGCTGGCTATAAAAAAATATAAATATAAAAAAGGGGAAAAAAAACCCTGACGTGATTATATGTAATCAATGTTGTAGTTGTAGCTCATGTTGTTGTTGTTGTTGTTGTTGTTGGTGTTGCACCTTCTTTACTCGCCTCAACATGCACACAAATTTGCATAATTGTTAACATGCTGTTGTTGTAATTGTCGTGCTGCTGCTGCTTGCTGTTGTTGCTGTTGTTGTTGTGGCTGTTGCTGATTTTTAATCAGCGCCTGTTCTTGCTGCAGCAACATATAGTTGCAACCTGCCCCCTTCCCTCGGCCTCTCCAGCCTGGGCACCACATTTAATAGCATTTCTCTAATACAAGTTTTTGTTTTGGGTGGGTTGAAGTGGGTGGATTTGTTGTTTTAATGGTGACCACTCAGATTGTAATATGTGGAACCCACCGCATTGCCAATTAATGAAGACATTTGCCGTCGAAAATTAAGTTGTACGCGTTAGAGAAACACAGCGAGAGAGAGAGAGAGATGTGTGTGTGGAGGAGAATGAGCTGAGCGATAAGAAATAATTAGAAAAAAATTATTTTAATTGTCCCTCTCTGCGGGTTATATGCAAAAGGTTATTGACACGGGGTATTATATTGGCAAACATATATTTAAAAATTTAGTTTCTGTGTGAAAACATATTTAATTATAGGCGAACGAAGTTACGAATCGGGATATTTCTAAATTAAATAGTTATTTTATTATTCCGCAAATTTCTTCTGCACTCTTGCAGTCTAAATATTATTTTACACTTCTGCAACTAACTATATAATAAATTGTATTTTTATTTTTCGTTTTATTTATGGCTTCATTTATGTTTATTTTAAATTGCATCTTCATATTTTAGTTGCTGTCCAGCTACCTTATAATAACCCCTAACACAATAGCCCTGTATTATACAAGTACCTGCTGCTATTCATGAATACTCAAACCACACACTCACACACTCACAGCTGAGTGCGCTTCACATTGCCCCCAAACAGCAGAATGATGGAATGTAATTAAACCTCATCGATGCATAAAAACAGATACATAAATTAGATGCATACATCTATATATACACGTATATATATAGTGCAGACATATAAGCATATAAGCATGTATTTACATACTCAAGATCGTATGCAAATGCAGCTGAGTGTTGGCGATTCTAAAAATGGCAGACAGAGTGTGTATTTCGTTGGCTTCATTCATGTTCTTCAATTACCAGATACGAGTAATACGCATCTTGGCAATTTGCTTTACTTCTCGGAGCTGTAATTATTTTTTTGCACTTGTTCGCCAGTTCCCCTCGTTGTTATTGTTATTGTTGTTGTTGTTGTTGCTGTTGTGCTGCCATGAGTTACAGATACATAAATAATAATAACAATATGCCCCATTGATTGGACTTGAACGGCAATGAAACGAGTTTTTGTACGAATGGAAAATCGCAAAAACGTTTTTACTGCTAAATCAATATGCATCTGCTATTGTTGTTGTCGTTGTTGTTGCTGGCTGCTCTTGTTTGCGTGAGTATTTATGAATGCAAATGCACTTTTCAACTACTCTTTAATTGGCTGACATGTTGTGATTTTGGGTTGTCAAGTTTTGCCTGTTTGCGCTTCGCAATTGCCATTTTCAGCTGGCAAGTGGCAACTGGCAATTATCGGTGCCAATTTGTGTTACGAACGCTTCACAGCTTATATAAAGTCATTAGGCCCCAGATACAATATGAGGCATTATATGGTAACAGGTAAGAATACGCTATCTTTGGGGCGCCAATGTTTAAATACGCTTGCTAGCATAGCGAAGTTAGAATTCGTATTTTCATGAAGAAACTTAATTTTTAACTGATTGCTTTGTGATAAAAGTTAGCTTTTATACTCAAAATATAGAAATATCTCTCAATTATCATTTTTGTTTAATTTATCTTTGAAAACAAAAATGGATTTTAATACAAAAACTGAATTTTCGATTCATCTTTTCTATGGAAGCTATGTGAAATTGTAGTCCGATCTTGAAAATATTTTGCTGATATTTTAAGTTTACAGTGAGACTTTTAACTGCCTATTTTGTTTCGGATTTCTTTGAAAAAAAAGTTTTCCATACAAAATCTAATTTTTTGACATATTTTCTTTAGTTACAATTTTTATTTGCCAACTTTGGCTTAGATAACTTGAACAACGAAAATGTTTTTTATACAAAAACTCAACTATCGACCGATTCTACAAAATGAAAACCTTTCTGCAAGGATAAGAATAAGTTAAGAAATATACTAAGACTATTTTATATTTCAGTTAATTGTTTATTAATGCGCATTTCAAGCTAATGCCAAATCGAAAGAGGTGTGTCCGGGCATGCCAACTCGTTGCAATTAGCCAGGCATGCCAACTGGCTGCAATCAGCTGTGAACCGCGCCGGCTATGAGCACAGTCAGGCGTTTGATCGATGACAGGCCTTCGATGGGTATTAATAAATCCAAAATTTATAGATTTATTCGGGAAATTGTTAATTATTTTTTGGCCAAAGCAGAAGAGTCGCACGACTCGAGCTGACTGCGATTAATTCAGAGACAGGTCTCATGCACCTGATAGCTGGCAACTGTTTGTGGCTGCAGTCAATAATTCGTTGCTGCCTGGAATCCACAATAATTTGGTCGTGGGTCAGCTAAGCTTGCCGCAGGGGGGGCTAGGGAGGTGAGAGCTTGGGGTGCTAAAGAAAAATCTGTGTGCGCGCCATTGACATGATGAAAAATCGCTCAACAATTTTTCGTCTCACAATTTCGGTAGTGTATCAATAGAATGCACAGTATCTGGCATCAGGCAGCAGCAGCAGCAGCAGCAGCAGCAGCAGCAGCAGCATTAGGCGCAACAATTTTTCATGAATTTTTTGAGAATTTAAATATAAACGGAGCGAGAGGTGCGAGATTCATATTAACAGTATCTCAGCCTGTATCTGTATCTGTATCTGTATCTGTTGCTGTATCTGTATCTGCATTAGGTATTCGGTTTTATGAGTTATTGTGGGAGTCTGTCGGCGTTAGCCGCGGGTGCTCGGCCTGCTCGGCCAGCTCCGGAGGCAGGCGGCACACGTTTGTTTACAATTTCACGCGCTGCGATTTTCGCGGTCGAGTTTTCACGCAGCGCCACGCAAGAAAAATGGGAAAGTGTTAGTGTGAGGGAAATCTTTTGTTATTGTTTATGTATTTTGACAAGTTGCCCCGCGCGCTCAGTTTGCCAGACAATTTGGTGCTGGAGATACTCTGATGCTCGCCCTCCCCCTCGCTTCTCTCCCCGTCGCTCCGCCGCCTCCGCCCGCTGCCTTTCATGTGACTCGCTTACAACACGCTCACCTGCGAATGAGTGCGGAAAAGCGAGTACTCGCAAGCACGTGTGCTCGTAATTGTTCGAACAAAACTCATTTCAATGAATAATTACGTTAAGTAAGTCGTTAATCTGTTTAGTTCGATCTGTCATTAGTCCATACGCAGTTCGTTAATTATAATATTTAGTTGAATGGTTATTAAATCTTGTGTTAAATATTCATAAACTATTCACTCATTTCTGTTGATATTGGAAAAGAGTTATTGCTAGCTATACTTATAATAAGAATACGATATGCATTCAACTGATTTATCTAAATTATTTAAACCATTTTTTACTGATTTTATTTCAATATATTTGCTAAATGCCATTAGATATATTTTTAAATTTTGTAATTGTGTATGTTTTTTAAGCAAAACAAATTGTTTGAAGATCTATCATTAAAAATATACTAAAAGTTGGTGTTCTAAAATTGTTTTTAAAAATACTTCTGGCCTTAGTTCTATAACTGAAAACTCCTCACCGAATTTAATTTGTGTATATATGAAAATTATTAACTTTATCAAAGATATAATCTCTTAAAACCAAAAAGAAAAAAATAATTATTTTAGTCTTGCGTCTTTAAACCAAAAGCTGCCTAAAATTATTTTTAAAATTTTGCAAATTTATATTTTATTTATTGTGGCTTATTTAGGTATTTATATGGCTTAAAGGCATTTCGTGCACTTACTCTGTCCGAGGTGTACTCGCTTCATCCATGGATAGATCTGTGGCGGATTTTTCTTGCCGTTGCCGCTGTTCTGGCTGCTGCCCGCCTCGTTGCCGCTGTCGCTCTCCGAGTCCGAGTCGCCGCCGCCCGGACTGTGCATGGGCACGTTGACGTTGCCGGCGCCGGGAACAACAGCACCACCGCCACCGCCACCACTGCCGCCGCTGTGGTTGTTGTTCAGGCTGACGGCGGCGGCAGCGGCGGCCAGACTGCCGCCGAGGACGCCTTTGTTGAGGGAACGCGCGACGCTCTCCACCACGGAGCTGGGCGATAGCTTGGGGGAGATGTCGCGCGTGGAGAGATCCTGCGGGCTGGCCAGCGACTGGTTGTTGTTGTTGCTGTTGGCGCTGTTGTTGTTGTTGTTGTTGTTGCCGCCGCCGCCAGGCGTTGACGGATCGTTGGCGTATTTACAGCTGATGCTCGCCTGCTGCTGCTGCTGCTGTTGTTGCGGGTGTTGTTGCGGCAACTGTTGCTGCTGTTGCTGCTGCTGCTGCTGCTGGGCGACAACGGCGGCCGTCGCATGTGCGTGCTGCTGCTGCTGCTGTTGTTGTTGTAGCAGCAATCGCTGCGGCTGCAGCTGTGTGTAGTCCACCATATCGGGATTAGCCTGTCCGCCAACCGGCGCCCCGCCCCCGCCCCCGCCGCCGCCGCCGCCCAGGCCGTAGGCGGCCTGGTTCGCGTAGTGCGCCTGCGGCGTGTTCGGATACAAGTTGGGCGTGTAGGCGGCCGCCGCTGGAAAGTAATCGTTGCTGGCCGGCGTCGCGGCGCCCGCGTTGCCCTGGCCGCCGTTCGCGCCGGCCGCGCCCCCGCTGTTGCCAGTGCTGCCATTGGCGCCCGGATGGCTCTGCTGCGGATTCATCTGCTGCGGATAGCACGAGGCCAGCGAGTTGACAAACTGGTACGAGGACATCGCAAAGCAGTCGGGATCCATTTTGTGGCCGCTACGCTAAGATCTGTATCTGAAATGAAACGAAATGAAAAGGCAGCGGTTAGCGCAACGTTTCCAGCTCGAACTCAGGGGCGGCCCGATGCACAGCCCAGATTGCAAATGGCTTAAGGTGTAGTCTACCCAAACCCGCCCAGCGCAGATCCCATTGCCCGATCGAGGCTTCGCCTCGGAGAGCTTCTGTGCTCAGGCAGTCTTCTTTTTGCTTTCTAAATATTTGCATTAGCTGCAGATAAAAGCGCACTGAACACATATCTTAAAAAAATCTTTTTTTGAATTAAACACAAAGTTTCTGCATATGCTAGCGTATTTCTTGAAGGCACACTGGTTTAATGCCGACAATATTCGATATTATATGCCTGTGTGTTTTTACGATTTTTATACAAATATCTTATTTCTGATTCCACATAAATTACTTAGGTTTTCGTAAAATGAATTCCAAAAACTTCTTTCAAAAGTGTCGATATATCTTTAAGATAATTAAAAAACATAAAAACATAAAAAACATTTTAAACATAAAACTCCAAACACATTTGTAATAAGATTAAAAAATATTTTTAAATATGAATAAATTTTAAATACAAAAAAATAAGGAACATGATCTTAACTACCATACAATTGTTTTCAAAGAATTTAATTTCCTATTGGCCAAAAGAGTTTAAAAAAATTCTATTTTAAATTCTGGTTTAATTATAAAAGGTTTTTTTTTTTATAATTTCTGAAAAATAAAACTAAATACTATAAGTACTTAATGCATATGAAGGGACTTTGACTTTCGGATCGCTAAGAATAAAACTTAAATGTGGTTTCTAAATTATAAATATTTGTATTTAGATAACTTTTAGCTGTGTGGTTATACTATTAAATATTTGTTATATAATTTCTTATAATCAGTGTAAACTTGAAAAGTTGCTGCCATTCTTATCGATAATAATGTATTCCACTCTGCATAGCTGACCAATCGTTTGGCTGCCTTCTCGAGTATTTTTTTTTTATTTATTCTCTTTTCTTTTTGCTTATAATTTCAATGCAGTTGCTTTTGCCTTCTGAGCATCATTATTACAATTATTTTTGAGGCGGCTAAGAACCCAATTTCCCCCCGCCAAAAACCACTGGGTGCTGCCTGTTTCCGGCTAGGGCAAGTGTGGGAAGGGGGTGGGCGGTCATAGGGTGGTGTGGGGGATTGGCGAAACTGTTTGGATTTCACTTGAGCCGATGGGCAGGCGCGGATATGCCTAAGCATTGGCATTACGTGCATGCAATTTTGGCGGGGCTCGAGTTGGATGGGCACAGGCTGGAATGTCAGCCTGACCCGCCCACTCTCGTTGCTTGGACACTTGCTGCACTTGTGCCCGGGCTTGAGCGCAAGCAAAGAACCGCTCCGCGCTGGACACCATCGCTGATACAGCCAGGTTGGCGGAGTGTTTGTTTGAATGGAGGAAAACTTGTATTTTCGCCTTGCTGCAGCGGAGATAGCAACAAAAGCGGCCACGATTGCAAGTTGTTTTTTTTTGTTGTTGGCCAAAATCGAAACAACGACTTGGCCCCTAAATCGCCCCAAAGCCGAAAAGTGTAAAACGCAATGGCAAAGAGCTGGCCAAGTCGTCGGACCGGGCCAACAGCGGGCACATGAACATGGCCGAAAAATTAACCATTGCCCAAAAAAAAAAGGAAGAAAAAAAACAATGCAACGACCTCTGCAACGAGTACAGCAAATATTTTGCTCTCTCCTCTTGTTGTTATTCTCTACTGCTGCTTCATATACTGCTTCTGCTTCTTCTTCTTCTTGTTCAGCTTCTTCTTGCTGGGCGCTTCGTATGAAACCAATAATTTTGATTCAGTGGGCAATTTAACCCTTTAGCATGTTGTCCAAATGAAAGGAGTTGAAGCTTTAAATTAAATCGGCGTACGGGCCGATTCAGCTTGAGCTCTGGCCCTGGCCCTATACCTGTTCCCGGCGTGCCCCGACCTACCCCCGGACCGGGTTCTCAGCTTAAGCGGGGCCAGAGCCGGGCACTCGTAGTCTGGGCCAATGCTCGACAGAGATTTATTTGATGAGCAGCGTTCCTGAAAACGCTGTAAATTCGCATTCGGCCCTGGGTATTTGGCGATTATGGAGTTTAAAGCAATTGTAACGGCATTTCACTAAAGTTTCGATTTTGTATTGGCCCACGGGCAACAAACGGCAAAAGCTGTTGGCCGAGCGACATACAAAAAAACGTTTTGATTATCCAAATTATACGCTTTGATAGGCTAACTACATTGACCCTACGACCTCCGTAGATACTAGTGAATATTGGTAAATTATTTGTCTAAAGAACGGGGCTAAAGATCAAATCAATCTGGTTGCTGTGGCCAAGAACAAGAATATGTTGAAATTATGGCGGAATAAACAAGGAGAGGAAAAGTTGATTAAACTACCATGAGCTTGAACGCAAAGTTATATTTAGCTGTAATCTAAATAAACTCCTAAATTATCGATTAAAGTATATCGTAGAGTTTTAAGAGCTGAAAACATGAACACAGCTAATAATAATTAGTATAAAAAGTTATTATTATTATTAGAATTTTAAAAATTGATCGAAAATTAGGAAAATATATTATAAATGATTATTGCTGATTTTCAAATAATTTGTTTGGGGTGATGGGGTATAACGGGTCGGTTACACCCGACTGCAACTTTCTTACTTACTTATGTCTTAAAGTTTTCATATATAATTAAATACAAATTTATATCTTATTATTATACTTAAGAAACATTAATTAGTAAATTGGTTGCTATATTTTTTTTCTAATTTTAGCTCTTTGCTATATCAATTATATTTATTTATATTGCTCTATTAGCCGTCATATTTAGGCAACACGAAAAATCAAAGTACAATAAGCCTGGGTTAAACAGAGAAATACCCAACCTCTGCTATCTTCAATATATGATAAAAAAAAAACTTGCATCTTTAATCCGCAATTAATTGGATGCGTGTTGAGCCAACTGGCGGCGCCTGTTGTTTATTTTCCTCGATCACTTAACGGCAAATTAAAAATGCAGTAAAAATAAAAGCAATAAATTATACGAGTTTGGAAATTGTTTTCCAAAGAGTCGGGCGACAAGCGGTTCAATTGGTGTTAATTAAATCCATGAATAATGAAAACGCAAACCGAATTTGCGGGTTCTCTCCGCGCTTTCCAAAAACAAAACACATCTTATATAGGAATATTATTGTATATAGAGAGTGGATACAAATATTGCCATAGATATTGGCGCTGGTCGGGCTGGCTCGTCGGTCGGTCGCTTGGCTGATTGTCGCCTCATAAGAAAGCCATAAATTATGGCAATTCTTTCGGGCAGCGACATTTTCGAGACGAGGGAGCGAACAAGCCGGGCAAAACCGAGCGACTTTCCTTTGTCTGCGGCGTCTGCGTGGCGGTTGGGCATTTTCCTTGCCCCTCATCCAATGCCCTGCCTCGGGCCGCCTTTGTATAAACAGTTTTTAAATATGCCTACGAACGGGAGTGTACGGATACTTAAGCCGCAGAACGAATTTCCCTTTCCAAATGCTTGGCCCCGACCTGGGCACAGGTAAATGCAAGAAGAAGCAGAAGGTAAATAAACAGCAATTGAGTTGCACATGCGCCAGGTTCCAGGTTCCAGGTTCCAGAGGTAACCCCGAGATCAAACTCTATGTCACCATAAATCAATTTGTGCCCAATGCGACAGCTGAAAAGGGTTTCTTATTTTCGTATTTTTTTTTTGGGAACTTTTCATGAAAACTCCAGGACAATGGCAGACATTTTAAGGAGCCGATCTTATGACTGGGATTGACGCATTGTAATTAAGATGATTAACTTTTGCATAATCGATTTTAAGGATTAAATAGGAGAAAGCAAGTAAAGAAATATTTTTTTTTTCTGAAAGTATGCTACTAAATTTAATTTTAAGTTGACTTCCAGAGATATATTGTGTATTGTAAAGAATGCTACTTAATTTAATCTATTGTTGACTTCTTTCTTTCTGGTGAATATAGAGTTTTAATTGTAGCATAAGCAGTTTCCTGACTTTATAAGGCTCGAAAGTGTGTATTATTTAGTTTATTTACTTATAACCTATTATAATATTATATCAAATTTGACCACTAAATTTTATTTATTTATATTTGGGAATATAATTCTACATTTTATATTATTATTATAATTTTATAAATGAGTCGCTTATTTAGAAGGTTTCTCAACTAAAACTAAAAGCTGTCTAAATCAGCTGTCATGACAAAAATCTTTTAAAAATATTCAAAATATATATATGTATGTATATATGGAAAAATTAAATCAAAAATCATTGTAATATTATCTGAACTTTATTTCTGTACAAAATATTCTTTTGTTATACTTTTATTTGCAATCTTTGATAGCCTGTGCTTTATGCTGTTAAAACCAGTTTATTCAAAATCGATCTTTTCACCCAACTCAAATTTTCGCTACACTTTTATAAAATATTGGAATGTCATCCATTTCCAAGCACTTTTCAGGCGCTTGGCATCTTCATTATCATCACTGTCATAATCGTCATCGCCATCCCAGTCCAGGCCATGTGCCAGCCATCTCTTAATTATGAAATGTACAAAACCCTAAGCAGTTATTTCTTTTACAAATGTCGCCCGTTGTCGTCGCCCATTACAGATTTCGAGCGCGCCTTGTTTTGTTGTTTGCGGTCCCCGGTCCCGGGGCGAGAGGGGCAGCGGGTAACGCGTCTGGTCATAAATCATAATTTTTAATATTTGTTGTCAACATGGGCGTAGCTCGTGTATGTGTAAACATGCCGCGTCTAAAAACTGCCCAGGGACCCACCAGGCAGGGCGAGACGAGACGAGACGAGGTCGCACTCGCACAATTCTAAAAGGTATTTGCGCACGCGCAGTCACACTCAGGTCTCCCTCTCTCCCTCTGTCTCCATCTCCCTCTCTCTCGCTCGACATTCTCCATAGCAGAGCTATAACAATGAGCTCAAAAGGAACGACAAACGCACACAAATGCAAGTGGGCCCATTAAAAACTCATAAAAATTTGTAAGCACCTCATAAAAGTAGTCATAAATATTATTATTTGTTTTTTTCTCTCTCTCTCTCTCTCTCTCTCTCTCTTTTCTATATCTGACTCTGTTTCGCATGCTCTCTCGCTCACACGCGTGTGCTGCTGTTGTTGTTATTGCTACAGTTTTTGCCTCAACCCTCGTCTGCGTTTTGTTTGCGGTTGTGGCACTCATAATTTTTATGAGTTTTTGATTTGTTTTTCGAGTATTCGAGCTCTCGATCCTCACTGCAAGCGGCCATTGTTGACCTTTTGACACGTACTCAAAACTAGTCTTGTTTGTCTCTCGTGTTTGCGGTTGCCTTTTATGTCCTTTTACACTACTTTTTACACATAATTTACGATCTGTTATGTAATAGTTGTTGCTTGTCCACACAAAATGACCTCGTTCCGAGTGGCAAGGACAAGGCAATTGTGCAACACGTCTTGTGGCTGGCTACTGTTGAGGCCATATTTAATTATATACATAAATGAGGATCTTACTATATGGAAGGGAATGCATATAAATCAGTGTTAACATATTATTTCTTACTTTAAAATAATTATTTTTTAAAAGGCTTTAATTTTAAGTAAATTTAAAGCATGCAGAAGCTTTAACTTTATTTTATGAGTTGGTATTTTAATAATTTATCCATAAAAACCTAAAGCTCATTTAGTTGGTTTTCAATTGAATCTTTTATGCCGCTAACTGCTTTGTTCACTACTTGGCTAAATTCTATTTAATAGTCTAAATTAATACTCTTTAGTCTTTTTTATGAATAATTTATTAAGACGATTGTATTTTGTCTCATGTTCTTATTTATACTCCCAAACCTTTTCACAATATGAGTTTTATTTAATTATAAGAAGAGTTTAAAGCTTAACAAGCTGTTATCCATTAAATATATTTAAATATTATTATAAATTTATAATATAATAAAATATTATATAAGACAGCTTCTTAAGCACATTAAAGCTAAAATCAATATTTTGGCTTATGCATTTAGTATTTGAGAAGGATCTTTGCAGGCAACTCATCTAACTAGAGCGGACGATTATGCAAAACCTCAGGTATAGTTTTATATGTAAATACATTTTTTCCTGTGAAACTATTGCAACCAAAATATGGATATTTCAAAGATGATTCGTTGCATATATGAGTAGCAAATATTCCCAGGTCTAAATATAAAGAAGTGAATAAAATAAAAGAGGGAAGAATAAATCACAAATTTGTTATCAACGTGCTGGGCACAGAAATCGGCGCCCGTCAGGATGAAAAGTTGGCGTCTCCTTTTGCCGTACGCCGGAGTCGTCGAAAATAAATGTGTCCCGGCACTTATTGTACCTACACATAGAAATACAAACTTGGGCAAATGGCTGCCGTCGCCCCAATAGATCAACGACTCCCCAACAACAACTATGACATTGTATTTGTATTTGTTGTTGTTGTTGTTATTGTTATTTGTTCTGGCTGTTGTCGCGGCAAAGTTTGCGTGTTTCATACGTTTAGTTTTTTCTGCCTTTTTTTTTTGGTATTTTGATTTATAAATAAAAATAAGTAAAGCTGAAATATCATCCTGACATTTTAGCCCGCTGTCGGGTCTTGGCCCAGTCGCATATACCATGATGAATGTGGGCTCCAAATGCGAATGATGATGGCATAAATTCCAGCGCTGACAAGCCAAGAAAAAAACTGCAGCGCAACTAAAGACAAATCCAGACTTGAACTCATATATGAGTGTGTGTGTGTGTGTGTGTGTCTGAGTGTGCACAACTAGGCAGCCAATTAGCTCGCCAGGCAGCGACAGCAGCCTTTGTGTTGTGTCCACATTATGCAACAGCCCATTGAGGCGCACTTTGATCTGACTCGACCACCCTCCGAGAGGGCGCAGGCAAATGAAAGTGACCTACATCAAGTGGCAATGGGATTGTTACCCAACTGGGCTACCATATGTGAGGGAGGGCGGGAAGGGATCGTGAGCGGTGTGCACATGCACCGAAATTGGCCTAGGCGCACCATGGGCGCCCAGTGGACCACTGTTCGCGTTCCATATCAATGCGTCGGACTAAGAAGAAGCAGCAGAAGCAGCAGAAATTGTTGGGCGCAGTTCGCAGTCACCTTTTAATATAATTCGAGTTTCGGTCTGGTCAGCATGACTTCCCCGGCAGGGCACGCAATTCCTATGTACAAGCGCTGCGGTTTTCCCGAAACTATATATCTGATGTATACATAATGTTATGTATATGTGTATATTCATGTTATGTGTGGTAGGTAGATTGTGGCTGCTTGTTAGGCATTTTTCATTCGCTGTGACATTTCGCCTTTGTGGCTCTTAATTATTTCAAAAACGGCTGCATTCGTTTTAATGAAGTGAAAATTCTTTGCGTTGATATCGCGCACGCAACCCAAAACAAATACAAAACTACAACAACAACAACAACACCAACAACAAAAATGGAACACCACAAAAGCAATTGGGAAGAGCCCAAGCAGAATTCTCTTCGGTTATACTACAATATTACTTCCAGCATAATTTAATTGAAGGCTGCCACTGTTTCCTATTTTATATTTCAATTCGATTCGAATATTTAATAATTTAGGGTACTTTGTTTGAGATGGAGATATTCAACCTTTTTTAAAGTTAGGAAAGTAAATTAGAAACAAATCACGGCTAGCTTTCATGATATTTCTTAGAGAGCTGTATCAAGTTTATATTATAAAAATATATTAATTTGGTATACATGCATTAGAATATTTATTTTCTTTAGCTCTTCATTCTTAAGAATATTCACTTAATTCAATAGAAAAGTAATGCTTGTCAAAAAAAAAAAAACTAAAAATATTTGTCAAAAGAAATTCTGAGTTATTAATTAAAAAAAATATATATATGTATTGCTATAAATTAAAAAGCTCTATTATAAAGAAATTGCTGTAAACAAATACTATAATAATTGTATAATGCTGTCTTAATATTGTGTGAACAAATAAACTTTCATATCTAAATATTTCATTCCTGCTTTAGAAGTCCTAAAATTGTATATATTTTATTTTCTTTACTTCTTTCGCGTATCAAAACAAGGGTCTTAGTCAATATACTTTAAGAACTAATAACGAGTAGAAAATAAATGTAACTTTTTTTTTATTTCAGCATAAGATAAAGCTTTAGATATTTTTTCATGTCTGTAAGCTATATAATTTTTTCTATTTCAGCTTAAAATATTGCTTTAGGTATTTTCAAAATGGTAAATTATATACTACAAAATGTATTGTACATTTTTTATGGCTGAAGACTTTTTCAGAAGATAAAAATGAACTCTTGGCCATTTAAATACTAGGCTCATTTATTAATATTTCGTACAACTCCCAACAAATTAAAAACATTTTAGAGCATGCAACTCAAGTCAAATAAAAATATACCACAACAATTTAATAATAAACTATGTTTGAGAATCTTTTGAAATAACACATTACGGTGTATTTACCTCTGCTTGCTTAAAAATAAAATATGAATTTAGCGCTCAAAATTAGCATACACTTCAACAAAGTTTAGCCGACGGTGTTAAGCATTTGGCGTAAACAACTTTTTAATTTTTCTTTTTGTTTTAATCACTTCACAAATGGCGAAAAGTTGTTGTCAATTCGGTATTAGGTATTAGCCGTTGTTAAGAGCGGAAATAGTTCCGTGTTCGATCACTTTGACATGGCCTTTAGCTAATTGCCAAGTGCCATTTGAGCCCGCATCGTTTCGGGTTAATCCGTTTGCAACCCGACCTTTGACGGGGCTTTAAAATTTACCTGCAGCTACGTGAGTTTATGTTGCACTTGACGATTTGGCCTAGTTCCCAAACCGTAATTAGCCGCGGCGGGCAGGCACTTGATTTGTCACAGTTCTAGTTGGGATCTCATTAAGCAGATGCGCCGATTTGTCGCATTGTATCTGCGGGCAGCTGCGAGCGATTCACGCCGAATTTATGGTATCCATCAGCGCGAATGTATTTTAAACGTCATCGATGAAAACACTGGCAGTAAAAACACTTAGCTGCCCATCCATCTTTCGTTATTATCGCTCAAAGTCAGCGCAATGTATCTGTATCTGCGCCCGCTGCCCGTTGTATCCAACGGATGCGCGCTTTTTGTTATTGTATTTTGTATTTGGTATTTTATATTTTGTATTTCGTATTTGAGGCAGAGAGCCGCACGATTCGCGGAGCGAGCGATTGCTTTGACGGATTGACGGATTGTTTAGCCACGGCCAAAAAGTTTTCGGTTTCTGTTGCGTTGAATGTATCCGCGAATACGTGCTCGAAGCGCCAATGTCTCACTTTGACTGCTCGGGCATAATTCAAATATCTGAGCATCAATAAAAAACTCATGCAACGCGCAGCGCCAGCGCCGCCAATTGTAGCTGCGAGTACGAGTAAGTAGAGGCACACACACACACACACACACACGCGCGCGCACACACAGTTACAGCCACAACACACATTCATCCAAGTGCATTCATTAAACACACTCGCGTAAAAAAAAACACAAAAATTCGAATGGGTCTTGCGTGCTAGAGCAGTCAGACAGCATTTAATGCGGTTGCTTGCTGTCTCACTCGCACGCGCTGCTATTGCGCTGCTGTTGTTACCTTTGCGGACGCAGAAATCGTTGTAGCCGCAAACAAGAGTGAGTGCGTGTGTGTGAGTTCGAAAGAGAGCGTGTTCGAATTTACTTACGCTCTATTTCGAATTGCTCACGTTGTATTCTTATTGATCTCACGTACACTGTACGTGTGCCTCACGTACACGAAGAGCTGGGATCGCTTGAAAATATAAATACTCGAATTTCGAATTCGGCATTCGGTGTCGGTGTGTCTTCGAAAAAGTTTGATAACAGCCGAGAAAGTTTAAGTTTGTTTTAAACTTAAAGCAGCCAAACTAAAACTATTTTTATTATAAAAAAATAAAGAATGCTTAAATGAGAGTTTGTTTATTTATATTTTGTTTGTTTATATTTTCTTTAGTTTGCTTTAATATTGATTTGTTATTTTACCAAAGAAATTTCAATTACGAATGCCTGCTACCCCCATGGATTTCCAGCTAATTTTCTGAATTCCAATTCTCAAAATAGGTGAATAATATTTTCTTAATAAAAACCAATCCTTTGCAGCACTTGTTCAGCTTTTAGCCAAAAAAGTTATTGTAGTTAAAGTTAAGATTTTGAAACTCTTGCTTACCTATAAGTTGATAGTTTTGAAATCCAAGAAGAAGAACTCTGTTTTTATTAAACACTTCACTGATTATTATTCACAATTGTATGTATTGTATTTGCCTTTTTGTGGTACACTCAATTTCTTTATATTTCTTTCTGTATTGAATACATTAAACACTTAGTTTACGCAATTGTCGTGCAATTCTCCAATTGAATTGGCATTTTTAAAGCTTTGCAGCCCATTCGAAAATCACGCACTTGTGTGGAAAATTCATAAATCAGCGATTTCCAATATTGCATATATCCTCCGGCCTGAGTTCCGTAAGGTTATCCGTTAGTTGCACTGTGATTGAAGTAAGATATTCCTTTGACACCTTCAGTTTTGGCCGTGCACTTTTTTGCCGTCGCCTGAAAGCTCAGTTGGGACTGGCGACGTCAGTCAGCGACCCAGTTGGACATGAAGTGGTTCGCGCAACACGACTATTTGCAGTGGGCAAGTGGGAGTTGGTCTGAATGGAAACCGGGTACCGAGCGCGCAGCTGGCGTACTTGAGTGCGCCACGTTCGATTCACGTTTGACGCAGCCCGTCGTCGTGTGCCGCCTTGGAGGCCGACTGCGCCAGCGAGCGTGCGAGTGTGTGCGTGTTCGAAAACTGTAAATCATTTGGCTGGCTCGCGGCGAGTGCGAGCGAGCCGCACACTGTGTGCGCATGTTCGAAAAGCAGGCGCGCTCGCTTCCACTTGGCCAGGCCACGCCTCTCGCTTTGATTTATGCGCCGGGGTTGCCGCATGGCCTGGACCAACGGGCCTATGGCGGCGCAGCGGCGGCGGCGGCGGCAGCGGCTCCACGGCAGCCACAGCTGGCAAACAGAAACGGCACAGAAACAGGTAGTTTTGGACGCTGGACGAGGCAGATGATTGCCTGCCACTCAACGTCAACGTCAACGTCAGCGTCAGCGTTAGCGTCATCCGCGCAGCCCGCTCGCCCAGCAGCAGCAGCTTTGTTGCTGCTCTTTTTTGCTCCAGATTAGGCTGAAATCATCCTAGATTAGTGCGTCCCGCTACCCCAAAAGTTGCCATCCCTATGCCCAACCCCCAACGCCCCCCTTCCCCCTCCCCTTCCGCACCCGTTGCCAGGCACTTTATTTGTATTCAATCGTGGCGCTGTTCCGCTAAATCACCGTCACATTATTATTTCGCATTATTATTTTATAAACGTTTCGTTCTGTGCGCCATCATTTCCATTTTTATTGGCTGCGTTCGAAATTTTACAGCGCCCTCTGTAAACAACAAAAAAGAGTCCCCAAAAGTAAAAAACAAAAACAAGCGACAAATGAGTCTTTTATTTTTCTTTTTTATTTATATATATATATATATTTTTTTAGCCTGCTTCAAGTTTTGTTTTGTTTGCATCTCTTTAAAATGAGCTCGTTTGCACTCGAGTTTTGAATCTGATTTGGAATCGGAATTTAAATTTATTGACCACATTGTCTGGCGACGTCTTGGGGTTCTTATGATTCATTCGGTTTCGGGTTACGGCTTACGGCTTACGGTTACGAGTTTTTGGGCTGGGTCCGGCTTGGGCATCGAGTTTGGCTAAATGCCTTAATTAAAAATCAATTTTGGATTTGCTACCAAATTCCAAGCGAGCAAAACAACAAATACACAAACGAGTAATTTCTTGTTTTGTTTTTATAAGATTTGCATTTGAATCCGTAAAGACAAATCGCTGATGTCAAGTGAAAAACTTAATACCGCCTTATGAAAGTTTATTCAAGAAACTTTCTGACATAACTCTAATCACGTCCATATTCTATTCGTTATTAATTAACATATTTTACAAATGGGAAAACCCAATATTTTCTTAAATGATTTCCAATAGGTGTGCATTTATTGATTAACTATTAAATATGATAAGTATATATTTAAAGCATCAACTATTTTAATACAATTAATTTCCAATTTGTATTTATAGTATTTGAATGCCACTTTGACATAATGAAATAATTTCTTATCGACTGATATTGAATTTATTTTTCACCTTGAAAATAGTTTTTTCTTGCCAAATTTGAAGTTTAGACATATAATATAACTATTTTTATATAAATAAATACATACAAATAAATAAGGTACTCACATATTAATACTTTTTCGAACTATGCGATCATTTCTGAAAGAATATTGTACAATATTTTTTTAATAATATTTAAAGTTCAGATGAGTGCACATAGCTATCCAGCTTTCATTAGCGTAACTTACCAATCAAAAAAACTACTTAATAGTGTAAATATATTTACACTGTAAGTGATCAACTTGATTAATCAAATAAATCATTAGCCCCAAAAAGTTTAATGAAGTGTTCGAATTCTAAATTGCCTATCATTTTAATTACCACGTTGGTTGCTTGTGTGAGTCATTTTCCCTTAGTTATATAACTATATAATTTGATATAAAACACCACAAAAAATCACATTCTGTGGTGGTTAATTTTTCAGTCAAAAATAATGCCAAAATTGACCAAAATTTCGACTTGTAAAGTTCTCAAATACCCCAAATAATGAGTCTATGCAAATAGGATAGGCTAAATATATATATTTAAAATTTTCTAAATAAATATATTGATTGGCATTTTCAATTAGAAACTAGTTGAATTTAACATTCAAGCCCAATACCATTTTTTGGGTAACATTTTTAAATTATATTAAAAGCTTGAGTTCTTCATGGAACATTTAGGCACGGATCGTATGCTTAAAATATAATCTACAGCTAATTAAAAATTAAAATAATATGAAATATATCATATTTATTTATCCCAAACTTATCTTCATTAAACGCATAATATACACATTTGATTTCGATTAGAAAACATTCCTCAGATAAATTGAAGGCACCTATTTATATATTTTTTTTGAAATTGTGCGAGTACAAATTGTTTGATATGAAAATATATTTATTCATTGGCCGCGTTGTCATTGCATTCACTTGGTCTCCAGATGGCTGGCAGTTCCCTAACGACATGCAACCGTTTCCTTTGGTTTGGTCTTGTACATTTTCGTTTCTAGCCCGCACGACATGAGGGAGCCCATATTGAAAATGTAAAAAAGAGTGAAAAAAAAACGAACTAGGAATCATAAGAGAGACGCCTGCGTGTACTTCTGTAATTGGAGTTGATGTCGGAGCTGCCAGCGGGCAGTAAAAATCCAATGGAGTCGGAGATGGAGCCGCTGCCGCTGCTTCCGCCGCTGCCTCTCTGCCGCTGCCGCTGCCGCTGCCTTAAGCGGCAGCTCAGCCACAGCATCCAACATGTTGCAGGCGATTTTTCATCATCGCTCGCATGTTGTTAATATTGATGTTGTTGCTGCTGCAGTTGTTGTTGTTGTTGTTGCTGCTGTTACACACACGCTTTTAATATGAAACAATCAGCAGCGTTTGTAGTTTTGTTTTTGCCCGCTGCATGGCAACAAAAAAACAACCCGAAGGAATTTTCAAATTAAATGTGGGCATAGAACTTGTGCAACATGCAACTGTGCAACGTGCCTCAACGTGCTGCACTGGGCAGCAGTTTTTTCAATTAAACCCAGTGCCATCGACCCAAGACAAATGCCCAATAGTAGAGTATCCAGCAGGAGCTGGAGGAACTCACGACAATTCGTTAATACCTTGCCATTTGAGTTCTTCACGCACCGCAGCTAAAAACCCGCTAAGCGACTGGTCAGCAGGGGCGTGCTGCTGGAGGGGGCTGGGGGCTAGTTGTTGCTGCCACTGGCAGTTGATAAATATGCGCCATTTAGGACAAACACACAGCGCCAAAGTTGCAGCTACTTAGAGAGCCAACGATAACTGCAAAAAGACAAATCTGGAGCACATACTGCAGCACGAAGGAGCTGCTGCTGCTGCTGCCGCAGTTGCTGCTGCTGCTGCTGCTGCATTGAGGAATGCATTTACATCAAAAGACAATTTAAATTAATTTCCGACCTTTTTGCTTGCCTTGGAGCTGCAGCCAGTGTCAGTGTCAGTGTCAGTGTCAGTGTCACATAGTCCATCCACATTTGATTATGATAAACGCGTCTCAGCTGTCAGGCAATGAGCTATTTAGCTGCCAAGATGGCGGCCAACTGGAGTCGGAGTTGGCCATTAGCCAAAGCTGCTGTTGTTGTTGTTGTTGCTGGCACAACAGCTGAGCTAAAGCGACACGCCAGCTACTGAATTCATCATTAGAGGCTTTCAGCTAAAAAACGGAGCAACAAAAAAAAAAAATAAATGGTATTCCCATTGTGACGCCATTTTGATTTGGCTTGCACACATATCCCGATGCCATTATGTACACTATATAGACAGCGTGTGGCCAGCCAGATAACAAAGCTTTCCGGCTGCCACGAAAGCTCGCCTGCCAAACAAATATATACATATATATACATATATATATATATATATATATAGTTGCATGTGTATATGCCTCTCGCTTTGGCTGCTGGCCACGGCACAGGACGACTGTTGCGCATGTCCTGGCGCCGCAAGCTGCGTGTACTTTATGCCAATGATTAATTTGCCTCGGGTGGCGGCAGAAAAAAAGGAAAGTGGCTCCACCTACAACAATTTGTTGCCAGCGACATCGCTTTAAACATTTTCAATTCCACAGCAGCAATATTGACTTTGATAATGGAAATTTAAAATGGCGTCGCCGAGTGCAGTCTAAGGAAGCCAGTCGGCAGCAGCTGCCACATGGGCCGGGGTTGCCTTGCCGCTCTTTTCCCAGCCCAGCCGCATGACAGCAATCAATCAGATTGCAACAAAAGATACACGGCCAAATTCTATAAATGCCTGGCTGGCTGGCTGGCTGTGCTCTTGAGCTATTGCGCCAAGGTCGTGTCCTTTTGCAGTAACAGGACCAACAGGTCCGCCGGCATTGCCCATTGTTCTGTATGTGTTTGGTTTTTGGCAAATGTTTGCCATTTCGTTGAGCGCTTGCAAAAACTCCTTTCGCTCGGCTCATTTGTGTTCATTATCGTCCTGCGGCGCGCCGCCAAAAATCCTTTAGCCCACATTATGCGTGTGAACAATGTGGCATTCACTTGTATATGGCTTAGCTCCGCATGTGCCTCTGGCCTGTCCCGGCCAGTTCCTAGTTCCTGGCCCGGTTACGAGTCCTTGTTGCTGCTAATCAGCGCCGCTTTAATTAGTTCACCTCATCAAGGCCACATTAAACGACTGCGAATACGAATGCGACGCAGGGATTTAAATCGGCATCTCACTTTTGGCCCGAAATGCTTTAGTCACGGTCGCTGGAAGGCTGTTTGTAACAGGTTCACTTTAATAATGTCAGCGGAAATACTTTCGATCAATTCTTGAAGAAGCTTTTATTCGGAATAAGCAATATTGTCTAAACACACTTTAAAGACTTTGGCTTACATGAGCTGATCTCCTCTTTGTTTTTATTAGCTACATTTTTGTTTCAAAAATATATTGTTATTTACCATTTTTCTTTAACTATACAATGTATCTAAATAAAATTGCATTCACTTCTAAGAACTTGCCTGTTGCAGGTATATTTGTATTTTTATTTTTACAATAATACTATAATTTTACTATAATATATTATACAAAATACTCAACTCTCAGTTTCCTTTTACCTAATTGCACAATTTTAAATAACTTTTGCTGTAAGATCTTCACAGACTGAAGTTGTATTTCTAAACTAAAGATAGTTTAAATATATGTTTTCCAAATATTATATAATTTTAGAAAATTTATAATTTAAAATGCAGGATATTTATTTGATTTAATTTCAGTTTTTTTAAAGGTCTACAAAAATGTTTATTCATTTATTAAAAAAAGCTATATATTGAATTTCCATTCATTCCACTTCTATAACTAATAAAAACTTCGATATCGTAATTTATTTTTAGAATCCGTTTAAGACTCGATTCGGTCGGAATTCGGTATTCAGTCTATTATTAAATTTTTTATAATTTATGTAGAGCATGTTAAGTTTAAAAATTCTCAAAGTTTGTATATCTTCCTTTCGTAAAACTATATTTTTTCTATTCTCACAGTTCATTGATTTATTTATTTTTATCAATGCAACTGAAATAGTCTTTGGGCAACTACATTCTCGGCACAAGCAGTGCATGTGCGCGCAAGCAGTGTATGTGCACTGCATTACCAACCAGCGGCGAAAAATGCATGCGTTCTGGTTCGTGTCCAGAGAAAATTGCAGTTTTTGATTTGCATTTGCAGCTAATCAGAAAACTGCCAAATGCAGTTAGGAAAACGCCAACTGGAAACTATATTCCAATCCGATTTTGATTGCTTGCAAAACCCTCCAGAGGTCGCTGCAGCAGTCGTTTAAAAATCCAATCCTTACTCACATTAAAGTCAAAGTCAATTTGTGCCAAATTTAAATGTGGACCTAAAAATAACTTTAGTTAAGCAACATTCCCGTCTTTCTTTCGCACAACGTGCTGTCAAACTTAACAGCGACCTTGGCCATTAATCGTCATCGTCTCATTCACGTCAAATTTTAACAATTCAAATGTCAATTGTGTGTCGAGAGGAGAGAGAGAGAGAGAGAGAGGGAGAAAGTTTTCGCAGCGCCCGAAAATCAATAATTCGAAACGCGTGAATTTCCATTAACAATTTGTTTGGCGCCGGCAAACTCGAACTTGAAACGTCGCCCCGAGAACGTGAAGGGCCTTGAACCATTTGCTAAAAAATAAATTAGAAAATTCCGCCACACACTTCGGGCACATGTGCCCAGCCCCGGGCGAGTTCTGCTTCCGGGTGAGGCAGGGCAAGGGAGAAAGGGAAAGGAGCGTGGTAATGGGGTGGCTGTTTAGGGCTGGGGTTGGCGCCTTGCCTAATTTGAATATAGTATGTACGCAGAAAGGCGTATGAGTGTGTGACTGCCTGTGTGTGTGTGTGTGTGTGTAGGCCGGTCTGATTGTAAATGGAAATTTTGACGTGGACGTGGCGACGGACTGGCTGGGTGGCAACTTGCCCGTCGAACTGACTGGCTGGCGGACTGACACATATTTGGGCATGATCAAAATTAATGATCCGGCGCTCACACACACCTATGCCCAAGCCTAAACATACACACACACATAAAAAGGTGTAGGTATGTGCGCATAATTGACGAAGAAACATGTCAGAAAATAGGTCATATACGAATTTAAATATATATTTGTAAATCTGTTTGCATGGATGGGAGTGCTATTTCCTATTTGTAACATTCACACAATAAATAAATATTTGGTCTTGACAATTACAATATTTAAAAGTGTTTAAGATTAATATCTTTAGCAACAAATCGTTAATTTATTATTAAACGATTTGCTACTACTTTGGAATCAAGAAAACTTTTAATTTGTTTACTAATTCCATATAGAAATAATTAATAGGCTTTCACAAATTATATAAAAAAATATCTGAACTGCATTTAAAAATATTATATAATTTAAAGAAAATTGCATTCATATTTTATCATTACAAATCTTTGCCAAAAACATTACACTAACAAAAAACAACCACTAAGAACTGTGTGTCAAAGCATTATATAATTTAAATAAAAATGTAATTATATATAATCATAATAAAACTGTGCAACAAAATGTACTGAAGATAAAAACTAAAAAAAAACTATCAAAGAACTGCAAGTAAATATAAAATATAATATATACAGTTGAAAAAACGATTTTTTAAATAATAAATCTGGTATATGTATATATATAATCTTAAGTCAAGGCATTTAAGTACCTCATTAAAATTTCTTTCGCTCACTTCTATATAAGTATTTAGTACAAATCCTACCTATAAGCCCTAACCTACCAACAGCACAATTTTTCATTATATATACATAGATATATATATATAAATATATATACATATATATATATATATGTATATATATATTTATTTATTTTTTTCAGCTAATCACCGAGCGACAACCAAAATGGAAAACATTTGTGCAACAACTTTGATGATTGTTATTAAAAAAAATTTGTTTAGCATGTGGGGGTAAAAGTTTTTCAACTTTCTGATGGCAAGATAAGTGCTCGTTTTTGGCATATTGCGACGCGCCGTCAAATGTGGCTGCAATTAAAAACTGTTACGCCTCATGCTAATCAGCCCAAGCAGCTACCAGCTCCGAGGTCGACTCCATTGCCGATCCCTTCCCCCAATGGCAGCCAGCCAGCTCCAGCACGCTCCAAATGTAAGCCCAGGCCCAGGCCCAGGCCCAAGCCTCGGCTCAGGCCCCTTTTTGAGAAACAGACAGAAACATGGCAAACTGCAAAGAAAGAATTCATTATTTCAGTTTTAATTGCTTTTTTCATACTTTCGAAATTTCAGCGCCAGCCGGATCCCCCTGCTGCGGTGCCGGGGTCGGCTTTTTGCATGTTCAGGCCACATCTTTCACAAACAAACAACTGTTTGCAAGAAATTCAATTATGCCTTTTAATAACCGACAGCGCGGTCCAAAATTTCCGAAACGCCACGTAAAACCCATATTGCATGCGGCTGCTAAAAGCCCAGAAGCAAATCGGCCAACTTAAATGCAAAACTGTAAAACAAATCAAATCTATGGAAGCCACTTATACAAATATATATATATATATATGTATCTATATGCACAAAGTTATCTGTGCAATTTAATGTCTCTTTCAATTATAGTTTCTGAGAGCGACGAGTTCATTAATAGGAGGAATATAAACACAGAATATATAATGCCATAGAAGTTAATATGCATGTGAAAATTTGAAATATAAAACTATGTACATAATGGCTTGGCTAAAATTTGTTTCTAAATGAACTCTGATTTCACATCTGGAAACACACTTCTTGTTTAATGTTCATGAGAAAATTCTACCCAAAAAATTCATTTAGTCTTCGGTCAAATTTTAAACTAATATAACTCTGTCAAAACTTACCGGACTTTAATACAGATTGATTTTTGTCAATGGTGAGGACTGTGGATTAATTCTGCATTTGAATCTGAGAATACAATTTTTGGTCAAAATTTGTGTGAAATTTCTATGTTAAAAATCTCATATATCCAAGTGCGATAATTGCAAACTAACAACCAATTTATGTTAATGGCTGAGCTTCTTAATTAAAAGTGCATTTAAATATGGAAACACAAATTTTAATATAAAAAAAAGAGAAAATTTAAAACTAAAATAATTCGGCCAAAACTAAACCGATTTTGATAAGGAACAACAATTTTGCTTATTATTTGGTCACTAATGCTAATCTTTTCTATAACCATCTACAAACTAAACTTTTCGCTTACTCATGCCAACAGTCGGAGTTTATTATTTATTAATTAGTCGCAAAAATTGTTGAAACTAACACGAAAGATTATTGCGAAAACAGCCAAAAAATAAATAAAGAAGGCCAAACGATGATATCCGACTATTATTGCAGTGTCTATGAAAGAATATTAAAAGAGCGAGCCCAGAAACCTTTTCGGACACAATCAGCTAAATCATAAATTAACAATAAATTTGTGGCCAACACACAGTCGCCCTCTCCACAGATAAATTAGTCAAAGCGACACGCCATAAAGCATCTGTTGAACCCATAAATCCCCACGGACGGTGGCGGTGGCGGTTGTCGTTGTCGTTGTCGTTGTCAGCCACCGTCCCGCCGCGGTCCCGCCGCAGCCAGATCCGCGCATTAACATATTAATGTTTTGGCTAGTTGGGGGATCGACTCGGTAGTTGGCGGCTTTGGCGCACTGATCTAGCCGCCAATGCGCTGAGCACTCGTTGAATCTTTGAATCTTTGAATCTTCGAGTCTTTGAGTCTTTGAATTGTTGAATCTTTGAATCGTTGACTCGTAGATCGGCGGCTTTTGGCGCCGATTTCATCTGGCGCTCATCCCCCAGATGAGCCGCCGATTCTGTGGAACGTACGACGGCTTGTAAACTGAAATTTATGCATGCCAATGGCGCATTTAAAGCGACATTTGTCCGCTGTGGCCATAACTCATGTGTGGCTCGGGCAGTCAGCGCCATCGCCTGGGCCTCGGCCTGTGCCTGACCAGCTCGCACGCTTCGCTCCGTTGGCGATCGGTGGCATTTGCCGGGCCATTAGACCAGGCCAAAAGCAGGCGCTGGTGTTGCCAACCATTCGAATACTGTTGATTTGGGTCACAATTAATTGCCCCGCGAGCGCCATAAATATAGCGCCGAACGCGCTAATCACAACAAAGGGCACAGCCGCAGCCGTGACCTCCCCACGGGCACACGCTTCATTTGAATGGGTGTGCGGATAATTATCATATCGCGCTGGTATGTGCCATGTCGGATACCTGTTGCTCTCACCAAAGTTGGCACTAGACTGTGGGAAAATTCATTTTCAGAAAATTAGAGCAAGGATATTTGTAACTAATTATGGGGTCACTTTAAGGTACATCAAGATAATGTCAAATACTAGTATTTTATTGTTGGCATTCCTAAAATAACTATTCGTTTATTATTTAGCATTTTTCTATTTTTAAAGAAAATTTATAAAAATTCGATCAATAAAAAAATTATTTTTTGTATTAATTTACTATAATAACTTAGGTTTAAATATTCCTTAAGAGTCCTTAATTTTTTAAAACTAAAAATATTTTTTTTATTTGAAAATCATTTTATTTATTTTTTAAAATTTTATTTATTCCTAAAATAAATGTTTTTTATTTCTTTATTTACATACATATTACTATATATTTAATTTTCTGCAAAACTTCATTTTAGGAACCTGCAAATGTCTTAGGAAAAACCTTACACTGCAGTTAGTCCTTGTATATATAGATTATTTGGCTAATCTTATAGAAAAAATTAATAATATTAATTAAGAAAAATACTTCTTCTGACGCCAAATCTATCAATTGATCAAAGGGACTCTCCTGAGAGATTCTCCTGTAGAGAGCCTAAGCCTCTATCCTGTTGTTACCTTGTATTGTATTGTGTTATATGCCTGCCTTTGTTTTTCTTCGCTTTTATTTCCCATTAAAACCCACCCAGCTCCCACTTGGACTAGTTGTGAGATTAGCCATAAGCAAAAATAATCTCATGCGATTAGTCTAGTGTCCATTAAGATTGACTTTGTCACAGCCCAATTTCGTCGGCATGGCGAATGTTAATTTAAAGCCAAGCCACGATCAGTGCCGCGATCAGAGAGTTCTGCTGTTTGTGTTTATCTTAGACATAAGGATAATGTAATTTAATCCCTTCCAGCTAACAGGCGAACACTTCGCATACGCCGTATACACTCATTTGCGAATCTGTCTGTCTGCGGATGCGGATTAAGGATACGGCAGCGGCGCAGAAAGGATAATTCGCCAACCGACAATGCTGAGACAAAGGTGTTTTGTTTTTATGACTTTGTAACTCCTTCGCCCGGTAGACGTTAGACGTCGTGGTCGTCCTGTCCGAGTGCTCGCTCGCGTTGGCGAAAGGATAATTTTACGATCGTTATTCGCGCCGGGTAGAGGCAGGTACCGTGTCCGGCTAAGTGGACACAATGGAACGCCTATTCGCACTGCGAATCCGATGGCCCAAGGAGTGACCAGTTCTGCACAATTGTGTTGACAAGGGCGGGCCTTATTTTGACTATTTAAAGGATTACGCTAAAGGATTGACTTTGCAGCCTTGACTGCCTCGTCGGCATCGTCAGACGCTAACGCCCACAATGACATTTTCCGCGAATCTTCTAATACTTGGCCTTTGCCGTTGCCAAAGTTTTATGGCTCGCGAATGAGTTAAAAGCGACCTTTGGGTTTTCAAATAAAGCGAAACGCTAACAAAAAGGCTTCGCTTCCCCGAAGGACGAAAAGTCGAAGAGTTAACGTAACTCTTTCGCAACTTGCACGTAAACCTTTTACTACTCACCAAAAAGAAGTTGTAAAAAACTGACTTTTGGGAAGCCTTCTTTAAAAAATTGTCAATATTATGGCTTTAGACTTAATGTTAGCCAAGAGTCTAGGTAGATGTATGGGTTTTGTAATTTTTTCGTGGGAAATTCGCGGCGTTTTTTTATTGCAAAAGATTAACAGAACTTTTTTTAGGGTTTCAAATATATTTTTTTTATTTATATTTTATTTTTTTTTTATAATATTTATTCTTTAAATTTTCTTAAAATTCCTTTGCACAAAATTTATAATATTTATAATTTTGATAAATGCACTCTATATTTTGGTATTTGATTAAGCACCGCTTTACGTTTCCAACTTCATAAATCGTTGGACAAAATTCTTTGTTCGAATTTTGGATCATTAGGAATCCTTTGCAACCACCCAAAAATGGTCACGCTTAAGCCAGTCGACAAACGTTTTTGATATCAACTCTAAATTTGAGCAGCTGCAATTCGAGGCTCCCCCGTCCTCGGCCAGTCCTCGATTTTTCTATAAAATGCACTATTTTCGCAATGGAAAAACGTCACATTTTGGTCGGTTCGGTTGTTTTGCAGCCAGGAATTGGCTGCTAACACCACCATCGATGGCATCGCCAGCATTGACAGCATCGACACCATCTCCGCCTTTCGCTGTTTGCTCATCCATTGAAGTGAGACATTGACTGGTCATTTTTCATTGCGCTCCTTGACAGTTATCGGCAGCGCAACCGGAGAGCCATGTCCCGCCGCATTTGCCGGCCGGCATTTATGCGACTCATTAGATCAAAGTGGACAGTGGGTAGCAGCAAGGTTGGCCACGTATTTTTGATTATTTGATTCAAAACAATTAAAGATGTGCAGTCCATCTAGACGAACCCTTAAAATAAAGATATCTCTTAGAGAAATTGAAAGTTTGAAGTCAATGCATGAACAGAGTATTTTTGAGGTAAACAAATCAAAGTTGTGTCATTGTACTCTTACACAGGGTATTTTAATTTTGGCATGAAATGAGTAACGCATATAAAAAGGTTTTCTGGGCCCAATCAACAAATTCTTTTTTATTATTATCATTATTTAAATTTTAGGATATAAGTAGTAATAAATGGTCAACCAAACATTTTTTTCATCTATATTTCTTGGCTAAGACAAATACTTCACTATAATAATTCACTATCCTGTGATTCGAACACGGTATAAAGAATTTATATCCGTGATCTATGCTTATGCTCTATGCTTATATATTTTTATAAATATTATACTCTATATTTTAATCAATAATATAAGACTAATCCATATTTAAATATAATTTTAATAAACTAATACTCTGAACTTTCTTAAGAAGAGAAAAAATCTTTAAAAAAACAATTGGTAAAATTGCAAAAGTTTTTTTTTCAGAAATGTAGTTTAATAAATTTAATTCATAATATAAGACTCAGCCATATTTAAATATAAATTTAATAAATTCTCACTCTAAACTTTTTAATAGTTAAAAAAAAATCTTTACAAATTCCTACAAAAATTCGTTTAAATTGCAAATACTATTTTTTGAGCTATTTCTATTTTACTACTTTTTTTCTAACTAAAGATAAGTATTTTGGCGATCATTTAGTTTAAATATTTTATATTTGTTTAATATTTAAATTTTATTTCGTTTTTATGTAAAGAAAATACGCAAGTCTTTTGTTTTTGTTAAATTCGATCAAGTAAGCATACTTTAAATATATTTTAATAAATATTAAAAATAAAATCGATTCGTATAATAACTGTACAATAGAAACAAAACATGTTTTCAGTCTCCAAGATGAGTGTGTGTGTTGTTGTTGTTGTTGTTGTTGTTGTCGTCTTCTCGCTGCCTGGCCACAGACCATGGGCTCGACGATAATCGAGCGCTCCAGGCAGTTAAAGGTCAAAGGGCAACCCATGGCCAGCCACTGGGTGCTGTGAGGTAACGGAGCCGCCTCGGCTCTTCGGTCACGGCGCACTCGTCCTATGCTTGTGTCCTGGGCACCGTAGGGAGTGCGCGCTGCTTGTGCGACGTCGACGGCGACTGCGCAGCTTCTCGTTAGCCATTTGCGTGTCACCGGCAAATGGTCGAGAATTTGTGGCGCGTTCGTTACGGTTGTGTGTGTGTGTCAGTGTGTGTGCGGGTTCGCTTAAGGCTGATGATACAGCGAGGTGAGCGCCTGGTTGGAGGTGCTCAGCTCCTGCTGTTGCTGTTCTTGTTCTTGTTGTTGTTGTTGTTGTTGTTGGTAGCTGCACTGCTGCTGCGTCTGTTGATGATATTGCGGTGTGTACTGCGCCTCGTACGGCTGGCCATAATCATAGCTCTGCTGGGCGGCGGGAAGGTAAGCGGGATACGCCGCATAAGGCAAAGCGGCAGCCTGAAGCTGCGACTGCAACTGCGACTGCAGCTGCGACTGCAGCTGTGACTGCAACTGCGACTGCAACTGTGACTGCAGCTGTGACTGTGGTGGCGGCACAGCGCTGGCGTCCAGGCTAAAGCCGGCGCTCGACGGGCACAGCTCGGGCGAGGCGTCCAGCGTGCGATCCTTTTTGGATTTCATGCGCCGATTCTGGAACCAGATCTTGATCTGGCGCTCGCTGAGGCTGAGCGCGTGGGCGATGTCCATGCGACGACGGCGGGTGATGTAGCGATTGAAGTGGAACTCCTTCTCCAGCTCGAGCGTCTGGTAGCGGGAATAAGTCTGCCGCGTGCGCTTGGAGTCCTTGCAATCTGAGCGAGGTAAGAAAAAAGAGGCAACAAAAGTAAGCAACAGTTCAAGGCAAGTTCAAAAGAGAGAGAGAGCGAGAGAGAGGAGCTGGATGCCTACCTGATGCCAGAGTCTCCTCGATGTGCGACCAATTGAATTCGTTGCTGGCCGCTGTCGCGGCCGCTGTCACGACGCGCTGATTGATCTGATTGATCTCATTGCACTTCTCGGCCGGCGACTGGGGTGGCGTGCTGATGCCAATGTTCTCGACGAGGGCGGCGGGCGTGGCGGGCGTGGCCTGCTTGGCCCGCTTGCGCGGCGTATATGCCTCCAGATAGTCGACGTCCTCGCTGGCGCTGCGCTGCGGCGACATGTGCGTCTGCTGCGTCGAGGGCGTCGGCACCGCGTAGTCCTGCTCGTAGCTGGGCGTCAGCTCGCCGGCGGAGCTGCTCTGGCCGGGCCGCCTCACCGGCTCGAACGTCGTATAGAAATAGTCGGGCGTGTATTTGAGCTTCTTTACGGGATTGGTGAGCAGAGCACGCAGCGTGCTGGGCCGCTCCTCCACGGCGGCAATGATGTCCGCCGCGGTGTCCTCCGCCTTGCGCTTGCGCGTTTTTTGTGGCGCGGGCGCTGGTGAATTGGCCTTGGGCAGAGGCTCTGGCGCAGCTGGCTCTTGATACTGAGGCAGCTGCGGCTGCTGTTGTTGTTGCTCTTGTTGTTGTTGTTGCTGCTGTTGTGGGTAGCTGGCGTAGTAGCAGCTCTCGCTGAAGCTCTCCTGGCCGTACTGCGCATAGCTGCTGGCCGCGTAGCTCGTCGACTGCCAATTGCTGCTCGGATAGTAGCCGCTGCCGCTGCCGTTGTCGTAGTAGGTGGGCGGCAGGGCGTGGTGAGGGTGGTGCTGCTGGTACATGTTGTACATGCTGTCGGCGTAGTAGCTGTGGCTGTGCGTGTTCGTGGCTGCCATGTTCTCTGCTCTCGTCGGTCTGTTGTCCTGCTGAACGATGTGTGCGCGACGCGGCTGCGTTTGCGAATGAGCTGCTCTGAACACGGATCCGGGCTTAATATAGTCGGAGTCGGCGGCTGCGCTGATGTACGGCACACGCGCTCGTCATAGCGCATAAATATCCCTGCGCAGGACACTTTGACACATGCTGCGCGCGCTACCCCTCCCCGATTTATGGCCGGGCCGAGGGGTAGCTCAGCGTTTTATCCGAGTTTATCCGAGAGTCGAGGCGACAGTCGAGCCGAGAGTGTCCTCGTGATGTCCTGGCCTACCTGCTGCGCTGCTGATTACCTAGCCATCGCGCCCATTATCATCGCGAAACTTATCCGCTCGAGCGTTTCCCCTGCGCGGGCGCATGTCCTTGCGCAGGACGTCCCACGGGCGCGTAATTAAGTCGAGCCGAGGTGTGCGAGCGCAACAGCATCGGCATTTGCCGCCCTCCTCTAATTGCAATAATCATAAAGACATAAACAGAACTGTAAACGGAAAACATTTGCTAAAAACGGTTGGCACAAAAGGCTTTTCCTTTTGGCCCGTTTATTGTCAAATTCGTAAAAATTCTCAACGCTGCGATGGCTGCTGCCATTCGTTCCGGGAATCAAGCCAAGGTAACTGCAGCTTGCGCTTGGCCCAGGACCAGCTATCAAGCAAAGGCTGCGAAAGGATAACATTGCGCGTGCTCCTTAACTGTTCCCGAATCCCGAGCACAAATCCCATTCGCGTTCTGCGCCTTTTGTTGCGTCGCGTGTTGCGCTTTTTGTTCGGTTTGCTTGGCCGGGCCAACTGTCCTGCAGGACTCGGGCGCATTTATTTGCATAGCCGACCCGTAAGCCGCTCAGCTAAATTGACTGGCCAAAAGGCGAGCGTGCTCGACTCCGTTATCCGCTTAGCCAACGGCGATGGGTGGATATAGAAACGGCAGCAGCCACCCCCGACTCCGATCCGAAGCCCACCCTTATCAAATATATATATATATATATATATGTGTAGAGAGAGAGATTCCCTGGCATATGTGTGCAGTTTGTGCATGTGCGAATTGTGCGGCTGCCCCTGCCCCTTGTTGCTGCCCCAACTCCGCTCGCCCTACCTCGCCCATTGTTATTGTTGCGCACGTTCGGTGACAGCCGGGCCAAAATTTATGGCGTTTTTCAGTTTGACAGGCCGCTGCCCGGGCGAGCGCAACCCACGACCCACCACAACCCACTTTCCAGCGGACGGGTCTGTGCTATAAACACTCTCAGATCTACAGCTAGGGTATTGATGCTGCTCGCAGATACTCGCTGAAAGTGTGCCCTGAAAGGCAATTGATTTGCTCGGAAGAACTTTGCTGCCATTTTCTCACTATTATCTTCAGAGATATGCTTAAGCATATGTGAACATTTACATCATATTCGTAGATCTAGTTACTAGATCTAAATTTACATATTAATACTGCCAAAAATTTCTGTTAAATTTCATTTAACAGTGGAAAACAACAATTTTTGATTAGCCTTTTTTTTTAATACTTTCTAGAAGTGAAAATACAAATTTTTGGTCATGGTTTGTCATCTAAATTAATACTGCATTTAAAAACTGCATTATTGAAAATAAAATTTGTTTGAATATTTTTTGGAAAAAATCATGTACTTTTATTCCAAAAATTTTCCAAAATAGCAAATTGCAAATTGCAAATTTATATGTTTAATTAATTGTTGTTGTCATAAATAATATAAAAACAACAACTGATTCTGAGGAGATCAAATTTTCTATAAAAAATCATGCCAAAATTTAAAAATAATTTAACATGTGAAATTCTCTCGAAATTCATATTTTAAACTTCACGACTTTTCAAAATTGAATTGGTTTCCCCTCTTTATTGAGCATAGATTTTTAAAAAATATTTTTCGGTAAAAAATCAAGAACTCTCCTTACTTATTTTCAAACAAAAAAAAATATTTCTGAATGAAACACAACGATAAGAACAGAAAGTTATACTTTTCTGATTTATTACCACTCTGTGAGAAAAAATAAAATATAAGTTTAGGCAAGCTTATTTAAAATATGGAATTGAAGCTTATTAGGTGTCATTTAAATTTAACTGCATATATCTATGAATGTTCAGGATAATAATTGTAAGCATTAAATTTAGATACGGTTCACAAGATTTGTATGATTAGCTTCGACATCTGTTAGCTTTTCATAAACAGCTTCGAAAGTTCCACTCAATCAAGTCAGGCAATCCCTCAGTTTGTCCAGTGAATTGACCCCGTTTTAATTTGATCAACTCCCGATTCTTATACGGTTTATCGTATCAGGCTATGTTTTGAAATTTAAAGTAACCGCAGCCACTCAAAATTTCGTTGCCGGGCGATTGAGTTTTATCACTCAACTGATTATATAATCCCAATGAAGAAAATACTTGGAAAAACACAGCGAAACCATCAGGCTGAAAATCCGATTGTCGAAGCCGAAAGTCAACTTTTGGCAGCAATAATTGAGTTGTAAGGCCCACATGCGAGTGTTGCAACCACAACACACCCCGTAGCCGGGGAACGGGCGTTTCGGGCGAGCGTTTTTATTGCCGAATTAATAAATTACCTTGACAGTGGAATCGGGAACATCCCATTGTTTGTGTGTGTGCCGCACCGTGTACCCCATCCTGCCCGCTGCCCGTTGCCCGTTGCCAGTTGCCCGCTGCCCGTTGCATGCCACATCCCTTTTCCTTGCACTTTCATGAGGGTTAGCTGGGATGAGCACAGGCGAGATCCGGCAAATGTTGGACAGCGAATATATATATATATATATATATGTATATATGTATATGTATGTATGCAAGTTAAACCAGGCACGCGCCTGAAGTAGGCGAATGTGTTAATATCCGTTAATATCCTCAGCTGCGTCCAGACACTGTATTGCAATAATTCTTAAATAAAACCAAAGTTAATGAAGAAATATCCATACATATTCCTACATATATATTTACGATTTCCCATTGATATATTCGAGAAACTTCAAAGGATTTTTCCACGATCTTACAAATTGGCATTGGCAATTTGTAT
This sequence comes from Drosophila colorata, assembly GCA_035041545.1. NCBI lineage: Eukaryota > Metazoa > Arthropoda > Insecta > Diptera > Drosophilidae > Drosophila > Drosophila colorata. The sequence goes on from JAWNLD010000680.1 coordinate 10,710,537, forward strand.
TTCGGCCCTCTGAGTGTGGGGGCCTTACATAAGTATCGCCTAAGATACTCCAAATCGAGCGATTGTTTGTTTGTTTATTTGTTTGGCTTCGTTTACGCGCCCGAGGGTCACACGCTGTGGCTTTGAAGTTGCTGTTGGATCTCCTCTGGGAGTCGTAGATAGCTCATTGCTCATTACGCCGTCCCCAAATGCTAATTGTGCGGCAACAACAACAACAACAACAATCGACAACATCGCCACTCATTATCAGACCGAAACATGCGGCGTCAAGCTGCGTATAAAATGAAAATAGCTGAGAAAAATTATCAACAACAACAACAAAACGAAATAAGCAGAAAATGGAGTTGTCTTCGGGCGGACGAATATAAAAATACCCTTGCAGACGTAAGATACCGGCTGATATAATATTTTAATAATATCTTAGCTATTAGCATATATATTTCTTTCCTTTTTTGTGGATTATATTTAGCACTCTTTTACATTACATAATTTTTTTAAATGCATGATTTTTGAGAGGCTTAATTATTATTATTATTCATATCTTAAAATTTTGTTTGATTTATTCATTAAATAAATTATAATCAAATATGTATAGTCCTCAATTGACTGGACTTCCGATACTGATCAAGTATATAAATACTTTTAGGTTCCGCTGCCGTCTACTTCAATGAGTTACAAACTTATTAACATACCAAAAACTCCCTATGTAAGAGCATTAAAACAAAAAAACAAACAACTGAAGTTTTGAAATTTTTTTTAGTCAGATTTATATATAGTATAAGCGTCAGAGCGTCTAACCTGAACACAGCGTGAGTTTTTCGCCGTATAATCAATTCGTAGCCCAGTCCAAAAGACTTGAACCAATCCTAGCCCCTTGCAATGCCATCAATTTGATGGCCTCAATCGGCGGCTAATTTGTGAAAAAAAAGAGAGAAAATTATTCAAAATTTTTGTTTGATTTAACAATTAAGATGCACACGTCTCGATTTGGGTTGTGAATATTCATTTATATTCGGGCCCGGGCGCTGCAGGTGCTGCTCCCTGCCCAGATGAAGTAATTTTCAGCTTTGGCCGCTCGCTTGGCTCGGCTGCTGCCACATTTGACATGCCTCGGCTCGGCTCGGCTCGGCAGCGGGACAATTTCACTGGCCTTGAGGCGCAGTTTGCTGCTGCCAAAGTCCTGTCGAGGTCGTTTGAATCGCTGCTGAATGGGCGAATAGGAAAGGCCGGCGTGGGTGTGCTGACCTTGGATAATCACGATCGCCGAGGCACCAATCAAAGTCAAGGCAACGCCGAAGGACCTCTCTCGCTCTGTCGGCCGAGCTCCTTTCGACGCTGTGTCTGTGTACAAAACATTCGCTCAATGCGTCACGCGTCGCCTGCGTCCTTGGCCAGTTGCCCTTGTCGGCTTCTGTTCTCTTTCTTTGGCTGTCGTTAGGATATTTGCGCTCAATGTCATCCTGCCTGCCTGCGATGTCATCCTCCAGCGTGCGTGTGTGTTTGCCTTCGTGTTGACATTTCCTTAGCGCATTAATTGCTCCTGTCACACTTATTCGCATTGTTGCCCACTCTTCATAATGAGGTCCTCGTAAAGTACCGACAATGCATATATGCATGGAATTATGCATTTACAGTGTGCCCTCGTTGTGTCCTTCTTTATGGCCGTAAATATAAATTTCGATTTGTGCGACAGTCGACAATCTAACGACAATGTTAACACCTTCTGTGTGGCAATAAATTAGGTGTTTTTTAGATACATTCTTGAAGGATACATGAGCAGATCAAAAGGAGCATCAGCCGACCCGTTGACAGGGCCACGTTCGTCTGTCTGTTATTCTGCAAGCTAGTATCTTGGTTCGAAAGATACTTTGTAGGAATTTAGCCAAGATATCTATTTTATTTTTATATATAATATTATTTTATATATAGCTGACAATTGGCGAAAAATTAATTTAGTGTTCACACCATTTTTATTATTTATTTTTTTGATTTTTAATATTTTGAGCAAGCTCACAACTTTTGGTTATTTTCAAAATAATTTATTTTTACAGTTATCAAAGCGTTATATCATATAGCTGCCATAGGAACGATCGGTTTTTTTTTTATAAAAATCTTTTATGTTTTTCAAGATAATCAAAGCAAACTCTACAGTATTGAGTGTTAGTATGTTTCCAACATAGAAGTTAAATCTTTTCGAAAAATGAGTTTTGATATGAAATACATTTTTGTTTTATTAGATATCATAAGCAAACTTGGCTAATAAAAATGTCCCTATGCTCCTATTATCGAACTTATATATAATAAAGCCTTATGAAGAAACAATCGATCGAAAGGTAAGTTTTCGTATGCAAGCTGCAAACTTTTTATATATATATATATATAGTGCACAATTTCCTAATGTCTGTTCTCAGTTCTCTCTTCTCATTTTAAATTTGCACATTCCTGTTTATAGTTCCAGATAAGATTTCGATGTAGTATTGCAATAGCAAAAATAATACACAAATGATATCTTTGAGTAATGAAATGATGTATAAATAAATAAAGGAAATACCCCTGTGAGTCCTGGCAAGGCGGCGACTATCAATCGGCTAATAGGGATCGTGTTCATTAACAATGTACTATGGAGTACTATGGGCCACCGAGGAGTTCGTCGTAAGTTGTCAATGCAGCTTCGTTGACGAGTCGTACGCCCGGGAATCGGAGTCGCGCGCGTTTGCCGAATTCAGCGAATTCGCTGATGGCGATCGCAAGTTTCCGTTGCAGGCGAGCTGCGAGTAGCGTGTTCTAGAGGACTCTACTCTACTGGGCAACTGGGTATGGCAACGGCTACTCGCCCCCTGCGGACTGTTTTATAGTTTTACGACGTGGCAATAATATTTCCGCCTTGGAAACCAATTGCGCGTCGCTGGCGAAGGATACGTGCGCAATTAAGACGTTTAAGGACCCATGACACGGTACATTTACATTCCATAAACAGACGAGTCGAGTCGCGCGAGCCGCGTCCTTCGCAGCCCGTCAACAAGACATCATTTTAATGCGAGACACACGCGTCGCTCTGCCACTCTCAGGTAGTCCTTGATTTGCCAGTTGACCAATCGACCAGTCGAAGGGATTCTGTTTACTCTAAACAAAGCTTACGCCCGATCCCGCCCTGGTTTCAGTGCTTAGGAAATACGTTTCGCTCAAATTGTTTTCAAAATAAATATTTGGGCGGCAACTAAAACAAATTTGGAAACTTACCAAATATAACTAAATACTTGTGTACCAAATATAATTTTGACTCTGGCAGATATTTGATAAATACTCGTGAATATATATAATATAGACGCTACTCCATATACTACAGGGTTTTTATTGGTTTATTTGAGGTCTTGAGTGTAATTTTTTACGTAAATTATTGTTTTATCATTACGTAAAATTCAATGTTAAGCTATCTTTATCTATATATCTCAATATATAAACCTGTGTATAAGAATAAAGACAACAAATCTGGATTGGCGTCCAAAACCAGGTAGGAGTTTATTTATTTAGTACAGTGATTATTATCCTGACAGGTCAAGGAATCTTTTTAAAGCGTTATCATCCAAACATTTCCTGGTTGTTCCAAGCATAGCTAGAATTAATGATCTGCCTCTTTGGCATGTTTAAAATTTAAGTTCTAAAAAATATTAATAAAATATTATTAAAATAATATAAAAATTTAATATAAATATATTATATATATATATATATATATGTATATATATATATATATATATATTATGTCTAGTGCTTTTGGGTAATTTTTGATGACAATTTTTATAATAATTTGTACTTCATAAACGTGTAGTTTTTAGGACATTTTTGAAAATATTTTAATTAATAATGTTATTTATCTGCATTCCAAACTATTCCTTTATATTAAATTATACACAAATTTCCAAATTGCAAATAATCCATTTAACATTCGCTTCCTAGAACCGCATAGCCTTTGTCAAAAGTAGGCCACGCTTTTTGATGATTTCCAGAACTCTGCGGCAAATCTTTAACAAAAATAGCTAAGCAACATGAAATGAAAATAGTAAAAATTCGCAGAACTTTCTGCATCATCATAAACGCGAAAACTCGAGCACGAAATTGGCAAAACAAAAGTCTGCGGCAAAAACTGGGTAAGTTTTTAGGAAATGTTTAAGCAGCCATTGAACGGGCACACTCAGAAATACAAAGAGAGAGAGGGAGAGAGCGGGATAGAGAGGAAGGAAGAGTGTGAGCTGGTAATTTAAATTAGAGCAGGGCGACAGGCATAATTGTTTGGCGGAAGACAGCCAACTAATCCCCGGATTTAGGCGCATATTGTCAAATATTGTGTAAGAGGGGCGCAAGGACCTGCGATCTATTGACTCGGCTCGTGGGCGTTGCTCGAGTGTAAACTGCGTAAACAATTGAACAATGCAAAGTAGAGCAATTTTGGCTTAAAAGCAATATTTGCATTTATTATGCAAGCCCATCCGTTGCATAGACTTGCATAACCGGGCACAAGTCCTTGAGCTAGACGATTCGCAGATCGGAGCACCGAGCAGGGATCGGCATATTGAGGTTGGAATATGTGGGCCATGGCCCTGCTACAGTTTTCGCGGCTACCAAATAAGGTCTACGGTCGGAAACTCGAGCACGGCCACGGCCGTCAGGCAGCTCAATAAAGTTTTATTGGGCCTGAGACGCGGTCGTAAAGCGATAAACTCATAAATCCGTAAAACACTTTTGTCTGCGCTGCATTTTAAATGGAAAATGAGAGGAAAAAAATGAGGTCGCCGGCGAAAAAAATGCTCAATTTTTTAACAATAGCAAAAATGCGCGACACAAAGCGATTTCGCTCTAAAACATTTTTATTGCATATCTTTTTTATTGTACTACATATACTTACTATGCGCATATTGCTGTTACCATTTTTTTTCTTCCGGTCACAGAGGTTTTCTCAAAATTAAACTAGAACTGAAACATTTTTTTGTGTGCTTTATTTTTTGTTTGCTTCAGTTTCGGGCTGCTGCATTATTTTTTCAGCGATTTTTGTAGAAATCTGACTTTATGGTAGTCAAGGTCTAGACCTAGAATTCGAAAACTGTCACAATAATTTTTTTTGTATATTTTTTTCAGGCTATTCCGCTGTTTCTCCGAAGAGAAGGAGGCTAGGAAGTCCAGCGGCGTAGATAACTTGACAACATTTGTGAAATTAGGGAACAAAGGCAGTTAAAATACATGAGTTTAATGGAATGCGATTAGAGGAAGATGAAGATGCGAAAGATCTACTTTACTTACTTATAAATATTTATGAAAAGCAAAAAATGTTAATGATAATTATGTTGGATTGAATTTTGATTCTTATGAACAACTAAAAAAATACAAAAATAAACGATTAACTATTGTGAAAATAAAATATACAAACAGAATGAAAGAAAAAATCAAACCTCCCAACAATTTTGCAACTATGCAAACCCATTTTTAATGAAAAAAAGAAATATTCCACTCAAACTCAAAATAAAGCCAATTTCATTTAAATGAAATTACTTCAAATGCAAATGTAATTTCAAAGTGCATTCATATTCGCATGCCTTATTGAAAGGTTATACTTATTAATTAAATTGCACACATTCTTAGCTGTTTATAAATACATCTGCTGGTAGCACACATAACAAATAATTCATACAATAGCTAGTCCACTCAGCAACAATGTGGCATCCTCTCTAGCTTTGTTTTGTATGCCTGTCGGCACAGAATATTTTGTTTATTTCGAAAATGAGAACGACATGCGAAAAATCTCTGGTCGGTTTAGTTTAAATGGGCCGTAAATGATAATTTTAATTTTTAATCAAACATATGTACAGAAAATCAGCGCAGCATAAAATGATTTAAGGGCAGAGCCAGAACAGGCCACAACGCGGCAACAGAGCCCGTCAAAGAGGCCGCCAAAAACATATGCCGGGCACTGAGCGGCCCGTCGCATGGTTTTATTTCGTTTTGGCATAACTTTTGGGATCTAGAAGTAAAATTTGCATATATGCATGCAAACACGAACACATGACGCCCTCTGGCGTACAATTTTGTAAACAACAAAATGTTGGTATGCATATTTTTTGCAAATTGGATTGATATTCTTGTTGGAAATTGAATTTTCCGGCTTTCACAAATTCCACTTTGCATTTATTTGCCGGCTAAGCCGAGACAAGAACCCACAGAACGGCAAAGAACTTTATTTCGCTGCAAGCAGTTAATGTACTGCTTCATGATACGCTGCACTGCTTGCGAGGGAGCAGAAATACGTTGTCGTTGAAAATGTTTGTTCAAAAAGGAAATTCATTTTTGAAAACATATTTATAAATATAAAATAATTTTCTGGATAAAGAAATAAAATAGATTGATTTTAAAGGTGGCATCAATAGTTGGTAGTTGGTGTAGTTTTTGTTGTTTTAGATGAATTTAATTTTTACATTGACATATGGTTGGGAGTTTAAATAGTCCTCTAAAATGATAATGAAATTCATTAATATATTTAAAATTGGTCAATATGTATCTTACAAAGATTGTTTATGTTAAAAAACAACATGGAAAAAAATGTATATATGTTGAAATTAAAAAATAGTTTATTAAATATAGTACCTATGGAATTAATAGATGGTCGAATATCTTTTTAATCTCTACATAGACCGCGAGATGCTTTAAGTAAAGGTTCACACGTGCCGCTTTTTAAGTGTTGAATAAATTGTGTTGTGTCAAAAGTGTTGTATTAAAATAAGAACGCAGGAGATTAGAATCTCAAAGTTTGTTTGAATATTAAAAAAAAGTTACTTCCAAGCTTCTCTGCTGTGAGCTACAAATTTGATTATTTGCCAGAGATTAATTTTATGATTAGGGCAGCTTCTTCCAAATCAGGTAAAAGTCATTTCCAGATGCTTCATTCATTACACTACAATGCTCCGAGCAATCACTTCTTTTCGGCGCGCTCTCAATTACAATACGTGAATGGTTTTTCGCAGCCACACGCAATGCACGCTCATAGATACGAAACGAAAAGTGTGTATGTGCAGTTTGTATTTCACATTGTGTAAAGCTTCAAAGATATCCGACATTTTGTTTCGGGTCGCGTGAGCCGCAAAGTTTGCGGCACTCGTGTGCGAGCTGTTGTAGATACAGATACAGATACAGTTGTGGCTCAATTAAAGTTGGAGCCAAGCGGCGGAGACCAACCGAAAGCCACACACTGAACGCTGTACGAATATGGCGCAAGTAAACAAAGTATCTGGAAGATACAATTATACGCACGCAATTCGTCAATCAGAACGACATTTTTCTTTTATTTGTTCTCTGGCCATTAAAAAAACCAAACAACAAAAACAAAAAAACAGCGTAATAAAAGTGCCGCAAAGCAACGTTTCCTACCTTTTTTTGATATCATTAATTACATTTGTTTTGCTGTGTTTGTGTTTTTGTTTGCATTTTATGTTTACGCCCTTCCTAAGACAATTATAATTCTGTTACACGACTAGCACAAGACTTGCTGTCTCGCTCGCCCGCTGGCAACGCTGTCTCACTCTGGTGCAATGGCGACAAAGACATCGCGGCCTCAAGGGACAATCGCATTTTGTGGACAAGAGGTAAACTAATTAATTGATTAATGGCCGCGATCCCGCGCTGTATCGCGCAAATTAATATTATTCAGCTTAAAACTGACTTGAAGTCCATTTTCACCACAACTAAAAGTTGTCGCGCTATAATGGCGCCCATTTGTCGCCGACAAACCGAAACAGTCAGTAAGATCCTTTTGAGATCTTTATCGCCTTCGAAAACCGATAGTCGCCTCCTTGGCATTGGCCCAGCTTCGGTTTCGGCTACAGCTCCGATCGCGGAATGAATCAGTTGCCGCTTGTCACATGCGAGCGCGCCGCAGATAATGTCAATGGATCGCATAACTCAAATCGGGGTCTGGGCCCGGTCTTTGGGCACCGCTCACATGTGCGACGGGACGCCGGCCCCAAATTAATTGAGCTGTTAAATGTAAGTCTCGACGAAATGAAAGGGAAAAATTCAAGTTGACAAGCTAATTAATAATTGGCTCGTTTGCATGTAAGTTGCAAGAAAGTCCCTAAGCATTAACAGGTTTTACAGGAAAGCGCCAAAGAGTGAAATTTCAATAAGGCTGACTTTTGTTTTAAAGGTCATTTTTATTTTTATTCACTAAATATTTAAGTTAACATTTTAAACTAAGCAATCTCTATTAACCAACTTTAGCTGACTAACAAACAAAAGCATTTATTTTTAAATTAATTACTTTATCAATGGTTAAAAAAATGTTTTTTATTTTCTGATCCTTTTTTTTTGATGGGACATAGATTAACTAGCACTTGGTATTTGCCCATCAGGACACATAAAAATCGAAACTTTATAGTACTGATATATAATATTATCGGGTTTTATTATGTTCGTTTTAGTTTCTCTATCTTTATATAGTAAATATAAAGTAAATATATATAGTAAATATAAAGATGATACAAACTTAATTGGCAAACCAGAACCTTTTTTAAATATCAAAAAAGACCTTTAACAAATATTAAGCCAGATTTAAATAATTTTAATATTTAAACATAGGAAAAACCTATTCATAAACCATATCGTATTGAATACCGATCAGCCTATCAGCGTGCATTATACGGCTTTTCCAGGATCTGCAGATTAATGACAAGCAATTAGTCAACATGATTTCCACTCAATAATTTTCCATAATTCCCAATGGATGCGTGAAACATTTGTGCGCTAAATTTGCAAATTTGCATAAGTGAAAATTGCGAAAACTGTGCAAAAACTAAAGCTAGGCAATTTGCATTAATATGAAAACGCGGCGACTTCAATTCGTGCCAGGGTGATGGGCAAGGCATTGTCATTGGCCGCGTTAAGAACAGAACCGAGCAGAAGGTTCGCTTTTTTCATCTGAATCTAACTGTTGTTATTGTGCAGTTGCTGGCGTTCCGGGATACGCGTCCTGGACACAGAGCCAGAACCATCCAGAGCCAGTTCCCGGGCTCTACCTCTACGCAACATTGCGCACTGGCGCTGCCAACGCCATCGCCATCGCCATCGCCATCGTCGTCGTCGTCGTCGTCGTCGCTGCGCTGTTTGTAACAGTCTGATTTTGACATTGACGAATTCGTCGCCATTTATCATGTACGCCCATAAGGGAGGCTCTGGAATAAGCGAAAAGGATACTCGGAGTGTACACGCTGCAGGCAGCCAGGCCAACAGGCTGACAGCCTGACAGCCTGACAGTCGGTCCGTCCGTCAGTCCATCAGTCCGCCAGCCAAGCTGCGCCTGCTGCTTTGCTCCCTTTCCCAGCCACCTTTCTATCTATCTGACGGCCCGACTGGCCCGCTGTCCGACCGTCTGACGGCATTCCGTCAGTGCTGTCGGAGCGACGTTGGCCATCATCGGCGCTGAAATTTTCATTATATTTTATTCACGTAGCGATGCGTGGAACAAATCTAAAATGCCCCCCACAATTTGCCTGGCCTATCAACCGAAGCGTGTAATTAAAATGTATTAATATATGGAACAGAAAAGCATTTCAGCAGCTAGAAGGCTATAATCAACATTTCATGTCCTTCATGCGTGTTGTGATCTCAACACAATTCACCAATAAGGCTTTTGAAACAGGGAATTTAGCATTTTAATAAAGTTTTTAAAATGAAAATTTCAAATTTTTTTTATCGCATTTATATATAAATAAAATTGGTGAATTATGTTTTTTTGGTAATATGTTTTTTTGATATATTGAATATATACTAGTATTTTATATATTTTATATTTTATTCTGGGCAGACTCTTGCGTGGTAGAAGTAAGAGTTTTTATAATATTTATTTCACAATTATTTCAACAATAACAAGTGAGTCACAGGGATATTCTCCTTAGAAGTGAGAAGTTATGATGGTTAAACAAATACGAGGAATATTAATATAAAGAGCTTTACAACTCTTAAATAAATCAAAAATAAATAAATGCTATACAATTTTAAAGCTTAAAGATTTAGTATAAATTATTAATATTTATTTTTATATTATATTAAGAGATGTTAAAGCCTTATTTACTTTTGACATTTTTGTAATATTAAAATGCATCATAACAACATAGGTAACATAGGTAAAAGTAAATCTAAACAGCGCACAAAAACTTTGCAAAAAATAAATTTTAAAAAATCATATCAAAATCAGTTTATCTATCTCAAAGTAAGGATCTAAGAATTATTTTCAATAAAAATAGTATAGCTCAATATTTTAGGAATTTAAATTGGAAAATAATATATGAAATATATAGAGAACATATAGAAATAGTGTGTCCAACGACAACAACAGCAGCAAACAAGAAGAAGCTAAAAGCATTTCATCCTGGCGGCAAAAACAAAATACGAAATACTCATGCCCATGTCCAAGCGGATGTCCATGTCCATCCGGTGCGAGTATTTTGACAAATAGCTCGATTGGACATTGAAACATTTTATCTGCCATGTCGTCGATGCCACGGGCGCGAAGGGGCGTCGGAGCGGGGCGGGGCTGGGGGCAGGAGGAGTGCACGAGGCAGGGTCTGGCAAGGTTTTCGGGCTCTGCGTGGGTCAATGCGTGGCATTTTGGTCATTTATATGAACACTCGTCCTTTTTCATTGCCAGTTGGTGTCTCTCTTGCTCAGTGGGTGGGTGGGGGGTGTGTGTGCACATGTGTATGACGGGACAGCGGCACTATACAACCCCAAAACGAAAGGCCGCCTTCGGGAGCACATCATGGCGAATGACAGATTAGCAAAGTCCCAATGGACATTTGTAACCGAACTGCAAAATGCCCAATGCCCGAGCCCGAGCCGGAGCCCGAGGAGTGGCTGCAACTGGAACTGGAACTGGGTGGTGTTGGTGCTTGGGGCACAGTCGCGCCACTGTAATTTAAATTGCGAGCGTCCACGCAGTTTTGAGCATGTCCCTGGCAACCACAGCCATCGACAGCCACCCACAGCCAGCCACATTCACCTACATCGACAATCGTCCACAGAGTCTCCAGAGACGCCCGACGCTTCTTATCGGCACTGATTACTTTCTAATCCGTGCTGCATCGGGCGCACAAGCGTTGACATAAACAAATGACCGCCGGTCAATGGCAGACCCGGAACGTAGCTGGAGCCGTAGTTGGAATCGGAGTTGGAGTTGGAGTCGAGAGCTGGACATAGGCCGGACAGGGCATATCAAACGGGACGACAGAGTGAAAGGTATTAATTGCTAACGCCGGCAGCCTGGCCAGGTAGGCCGATCGAATGGCCATAGAGAAATGGAACAGCCACACAGGTTGGCGGTGCTGCTGGTGGGTGAGCTGTGCGAGTGTTTTTAATGTGAAAGCAATTTGAGCAAATCTCTCGTCAAACTGCCCGCCACCGGCAGGTATAAATTCTTTAGTTATTATGCCCGAAGTGGCCATAATTATTTTGATGTTGCTTTGTAATTAGTGTTCGATGAGCCAACACCCCCCTGGCCCGCTCTGCCTTTCTCTCACCCTCTCGGTGTGAGCGTATTGAAGTTGCCGCTGTGAAAAAGGGAAAGTGAAAAATTGCATTTTATGCGTGGCTGCTTCAATGTGGAAGGAAATTACGCACTTATTTGTTAATCGAAAAGTGAAAATGCGACCTCCGTTCGCCCAAATAATTGCGCTCATTGGGCACATGTAACAAAATGGCTGTTAATGTCGGTTATATGGCATAGAAATTCTACATATACAGCAATTTATAAAAAATATATAAATATTTAAAATGGGAAATTTCATCAAAAAGACTGGACAATAGGCCGAATTCGGATAATAGTTGATTTAACTTTTTGTTTTGCAATATATGTTTTATATATTCTGATTTTTGAAAGTATTGCCCAATTTTAGAGTTCGTAAAGTCAGGACAAGCCAAAAATATTCCTAAATTCTGTGTGCAATACAATTTTAATGAACTGCAAACTATTTATCTTCCTTTATGTAAACCCGTTTGGTTTGGGCTTTACAAAATAAGTTAAAATTCAATTGTTATCATTTTTTTTTTTATAATAAGTATTGTTATTTTTATTTTTATATTTTATATTTTTATTATAATAGAATAAACTATAAACATATCATACAAAATAAACTGGCTTCAGCTAAGACATCTTCATCCACACACTAGTCTGGTTGTTGTTTAGTAAATATATATTGTTATTTCCAAGAGTATTTGTTGCTATATCATCGTGCATTTGTACACACATACATATGTATTTATTATCTAACAATGTCTCATCGATATATATTATGTATATAATTTCATATATATATTTTTTCCATCTCTTATTAATGTTTCACTGATCAGCTACCCGTGTTGATCAGTGCGCATTCGCTTATTAAGTTGGGGTGGCAACACTTTAATATCTTACCTTAGACAGGGCTGCCAGAGCGCTGCACAAATGAATACGCATCGTTGTTGGGCCTTTTGAGTGATGGCAGCGAGTCTCGTTGACGAGCACAACAAATTTCATTGCAACGTCTCATGCTATCAATGTCGGCAATATGTCAAATATAACAGCAGCAGCTGGGGCAGGGGCGGGGGCAGGGGCGGGGGCAGCAACAGGAGCAGTGGCAGCAGCAGGCGCACGTGATGCCAAAATAAAAATAACAGCGAAACGTCGCGGGGTGGGGCAGATCGCGACGGGTGCAACGCGACGGTGGCAGTTGCAAGCGCTGTGGCAGCGCCATGAAACCGCGCCGCGCCATATGCCCAGGCCGAAAGGCGTATAAAACATTCCCCACACAAAATGTAATGCAAGCGGGCACAAATTAATAATGTCGACGAAACTCACAGATACTCAGATACACACAGATACACGCGTATGCCCAGCGTGCAGATCAAAGGGAGGCACAAAGAAAATGGGATAAAAATGTGCACTGGCTGCGCTCTCCCCAGTTGCCTCTTTGACTGACACATCGGGCAATGGCGCGACATCTGCAGGGCTCGACCATTTTGGTTCTGATTAAAGATGTCAAACAGAAATCAGAGACATCAAATTATATACACTTCAATCAAAGTGCGAATAAATGCCAATTAGATAGCTAGCTTTCGGGATGTGCTTAGGCCAGAAACTACAAAATGAGATTCTAAGTTTAGCTTTTTATGAAAATTTATTGTGCAAATATTGATGAAGGGTATGAAGTATATATACATATATATATACCAAAGCAGAGTCGAGAACGCCCGTTTTTGATCAATCTGTTATTAATATTTTAGTTCTAATAGTTATTTTATGTTTATAGCTTCATGTAAGCAAAAATGAATAATTAATAATTTGCAAATCATAAATTAATATAAAAGCTAAATTTTTGTTTTTTAATATTTGATTAATATATCAGAAATATATATAAAAAGAATGTTTAATTGTTATGTAATCGCAGACGTGTTAAATTTGCTAAAATCTTTATATAAATTTCGATGTATTTAAACAATCAAAAAAGAGCTTGCAAATTTTTTGTTAGGTATTAATCTCATATAAGGGATAATCCCAATGCTTCAAATGTTTATAATTATTTTTCTATAAAGCTTTTGGCGTTAGTTAAAGACAAATATGAAAAATGTTTGTTCTTGTTTATTTCTTATAACACACAATAGTGTTTCTGCTTTAAGTAAACAAAATATCATTACTTCCATGTAGTTCTATACTCATTCACATCGATCCATAAGTCAAATAAAATCAGCTTAGCAATTAACATATTTGCCGGCAATCCGAAACTTAGTTTTGACTGATGGCCTTAAGTTTCGGCATTTCTAACGTTTTCATTTCGAGTTCTCTGAATGAAAGGAACTGGCTAACAAATGACATACACAATTTTCTATTATGTGAGAATTGTGTGAAAAACAACAACAACAACAACAACAACAACAAAAAACATCGACAAAAAATAAACCGAAAGAAATGATTTGAATGAAACAACTGACAACGCGCGCAACTCATTGACATTGAATAAAGACAACAACAACAACAACAACAGCAACAATAAACTGAAAATTAGATTAATTTGGGCAATTTGAAGTTTTGTTGTAATGAGTTTTGGTCAGTCATTTGGCTTTGACATTTCATTGTTGTCTTTATTCCGAGGGTCGTTCCGAATAATTTTGTTACTCACTTTTTACTCGTCGCCGCTTGGGTTCCCATACCCATTTCCCAAACTCGTATATGGAATTGTGTTAATTATTGAGCTCAAAGTGGTTTTCAAATACAAATGAAAATAAAAGCGAGAGAGAAGGGACGATATGTATATGCTTTTATTCATTTTTGAATGTTGTACTGAACGTCTAAACATATGAAATGCCGTCTGTCGTCTGATGTTTCGTATTTATTTGGCTGCCAAAACGCTGAAGTCGCCCATTTTTCCAGCGTCAGTTCCGCATTTGAGTTGCCTCCAACACGGCTCAGCATCTCAGTGCTCCAGTGCTCAGCAGCGCCAGTTGCCAGCGAGATGTTTCTTATTATTTTTCGCTGATTAATCGATTGTCGGCTGAGTGTCGCTGGCTTCCCCTGCCTCAATATGTCATCCCGTTGCAGTGTGATTCAGACACTTGTCACTGGAAAAATGTAAACATGAAATGCATTTATGTTGAAATGTACAAATATATATGCGCCCCTCCCGTGTGGCACCAATGATAAGTTGCAAAAAGAAAATGCTTGTTGACTGGGCGTGTTTCAGTTGTGGAAATCGTTTGAACGCCTTGTAAAAATGTCACGACCGAATTGATTAAAACTATTGCGAGAATTTCGAGATATGAAAAAAGAGATAAAATTACAGATATAGTACGTTTATGTGCAAACCTTATTTTATTTAGATTGATTTTTAGATTGGGCTTGATGTATTTGCGCTGAGTTTCTTTAAATATTTATTTTTAAATATTGAATACTTAATTTGTATGTATTATTCAGGTATTTGAAGAAAATGAACAAATATTGAAGTTGATCAAATATTTATGATCACTGAAATAATCTTTTCAATATAACAATTCATCAATAAATGTGTTTAAAACCATTTATATCAATCACTTATTTGTTTTAATTGGATTCATACTAATTTGCTGTCTACATTTATTTAATATAATAGTTTATCAATAACTGTGTTTAAAATAATTTTTCTTATTTCATTTAATTGGATTAAATCAAATTATATATGTTTATAATGAAACGGTTTCTTTCGAAACTTTAATTTCTCTATTTGCTTTGCTTAGAGTTATTTAATTATATTTACCTATAAAATTTATAATTCAAAAAGGAATATTAATAAATATATATATTTTACATATAACATATAAAATGTAGCATTAATCAAATTTTGATTATATTTTTGTATGTGCTTCATTTGTCGATTTAGTACAAATTTACTATTATTTTATTTTATATCAAATATGATTGACAGCTTTCCACTTTTCAGGCAATTTAAGGAAAAGCCGCCAGGTTCTCCCTTTAGCTTTTTATATATTTAAGTATTCAGCTGAGGGCGAAGCTTTAAATTGCAAAATGAAAGCGAAACGTTCTGAAATTCCCAAATGTTACATTTTGCCCACCACTCGAGCAGGGCCAGCAAAAGCCCCTGACTCGGATTGGGTTGCTGTGCATTGTTTTCCCAATGCCCCCCTACCCTCTGTCTCTGCCCCGGCTCTGACTCCGGCTCCCTGCGGGCCCCGGCTGCCTGTGCCCGGATCTGAGCCCAGAGCCCTGAGCCCTGAGCCCGGCTGCTGCCTGGGCTGCTTTTGATGATGATGGCATTTCCTTTGGTAGTTGCGTACGTCATAGATTAATGACGGCAATCCATCAAATCACTCGATGGACATGACGACCAACCGAAAATTCACCAGAAGCAGCCAGCAAACATTTTTCTGAATCTCGCTTCGCTCTTTTCATTGTTTTCCTCATTGGGCTCTGGGTTTTTGCGTTCTGGCTTCTGCCTTATTTTTTTTTTTTTTTTGTTTGCCCGAGCTTCGCCCAGGGCGATTACTTTGGCCACTGGCGCAGCCACTGAGCCTCGTTCTGGAATTGGACTTGGGCCTTCTATGGCCACGTCTGCAACGTGCAACCAGATCGTTCAAGTTCCTGCCACTTAGGCGTCAAAAGTGCGTCGCTCGCGGCGATTAATCAATTGCCGGAAGAGCCGGCAACGATGGCAAGCTCCAATGGCAGCGTCGCTATGAATAGTTCGAGGAGCGCTCTCAGACACACACACACACACACACACGCACACTCACACACACACAGAGACATGGCACTTATCATGAATCCGGCATTAGCGGGATCGCACCAGGTCTGAGTACACACTCGCCACGTTTAATTAACAGCAAAAGTGTGACTATGACACATTCTCAGCGCAACAGACACTCAGATGGTACTCGCACTTATACCCACATAATTCTATCTATATATATATATATATATAAATATCTGCTTCGCACACCTCTCTGAGATCATCGTCTGCCTGTTGGTGCTGCGGGGGCGCTGTGGCAAGTTGGCCGCGATGCGATGCGAGTGTTTCTCTTTATTCAAAACTCTTGTCTCGCTCAGCTGCATTATCGGAAACTGATTAATAACCGTTGTCAGTGGGACGCAGCATTCTCGAGTCGCATTCCCCGGCAGCGAGTGTTGCCCCTGCTCCCGCTGCAGAGCTAACCCCCGTCTCCGATGACAGGCTAAAGTGAAGATCTTGTTCCGAATTATGTATTTTGTCTTGTTCTCTGAAAAAGGTTTCAGTTTCGGTTTTGGCTGTCTTTTTGTTGTTGCCCATCGCTATATGTGCCCATGAGCAGCCCATGTTTGGAGACAACGCGATTTGTAAACTTTAAAACTCTTAATCCTCTAGACAAAGCATTTATGCTGAATAGTTTTATGCTTTGTTTTCTTCTTTTTTTTTTGTTTTGCGGTGAGTTAGGTAAGTTTACTTTGGGAGTGGGTTAAACTTATCAACTTTTTTCTCTCTAGATTATAAAATAGTTTAGGAAAATAGGTTTATTCTATTTTAAAATTTCAAATTATATTATTTTTAAGAAGATCAGTGATCAGTTTTGTGATTTACCTTTATTCAAACATTTATTTTTTCCATAATTTCAATAATGTTTAAATTACTATCTGAATATATAAATTGTTAGCCTTGCTGTATGGAGCTTACAGTGCCCAAAATAATATATACCCCTCCATGGTCACTTTTCTATACTACGTGCTATGTTATTACTTTATTGTATTCCTTTCACCATATTGATATTTAAAAAATCTTGTATTTAATAATGCCTGATGCATGATTCATTAGTTTAATCATTGTTTTACTGTTTTGAAATATTTATGACATAAAGCTAGTCTGTCGCTATTTGGAATATAAAAATAATTCTCAAAATATATATGAACTACAAGATTTAGTTATGGACTAAAGATAAATAAGTACTCGAATTATATTCAATAAATTCCATTTCTATTTCCGTTTTAATTTTGGTGTTGATATTTATTGGTTTATGTGTAAAGGGAGCCTTTCGAAAGCATTTTAATTGATTTTTAAGTGCCGTACAAATTACATAATCACGTGCGCGCAGCTAAGACAGAGCCCGGCACAGTTGAGCCTCTGCTCACAGGATGCCTCCGCCTTCCCCCTGCTGTCGTAGTGCTGAGCTCCATCTTGAGCCAGAGGAAGGGTTTTGGCCGGGAGCTCGTGCCGCGTGGCTTGGCACGAATGATTATTCGTCTTTTTGTTTGATAAATGTTTTTATCACCGCATCGAGTTCATTCATTGCCAGCAGCTTAATCTGAATGCCATCGTCAACTGATGGCAGCGCATTAGTTTGCCAGCTGCTGGGCGGGCGGAGGAGGAGCAGGCGGACGCAGGAGGAGTAGAAAAGCGGAAGTTTCATTACAGTTGCCAGAAGGAAATGAGCAGATGCCCACGCTGCAGAGTTGCCGCAGTTTGCTCCTTGCCAAGTGGCCGGGACGAGCTGGATATCGATGCGTATCTCGAATGATGATTTGCGGTGCGAGCTTGACGAAACTTTAACTTTTTGAAAACCATAAAATAATTAACACTTGATTATTATTCGGGGAGCGCTCAGCGCGGACGGAAAACTTTGGCCAAAAACTTTGTTTACTCGCTTAAGCTGCAGCAGGGGAGACATTGGTTTAATTTCCCAACTATTCTGTTGCAATCTAGAAACAGATTTGGTCTTTGTCGTTGTCAGCGGCAGAGATAGGGGCAGGGGAAAGGAAAAGGGGAAGGAGGGGGAACTGTAGTTGTTGCCAGCCAACGGCCTGGATGCAAATTGTTAAAATAGTTGCAGCGCAAGATTAATGCAAACATGAATTAATCAAATTTTAACATTCTTAGCGGGATGCCTGCCACCTCCAGCTCGGTTCCCCTATTCGCCTTTGTTCTTTCTAATAAACTTAAGTGCAGCTCGCGCAGCGCCAGAATCTGAGACAAAAGCAACAAGAATAAAAAATTAACGTCAAACAAAGAAAATCCACCATTATTATGTGCCACGCACATAAAACTTTGGAATACAAAAGGAAACACACACACACACACATGCACACTCTTACACATAATGCTGTGCTGTAAGGGGGAAGTTCAAAAAGTTCGTGCAAGTTCATGGCGAAGACTGATCACGTGTCTTTATACATCCAACATTCAGTGCTATTATATGTCATAGTTTGTTTACTCTTACTTAAATGTGATTAAACAAAGCATCATTTATTGAGACTCCTAAAAATTATTAAGCCTTTAAATATCAATTTCTTTATGGCTTTTAAAAAAAATTTATATTTTATCTTCATATGTTCATAACATAATATTATATATGAAATTATGATCATTTTAAATATTTAAAAATGTTATTCAAATATTTATAGATACAACAATAGTACAGTAGATACAGACCATGAACTACTAGACAATGTATTTTTTCGTTTTCAGTTATAAAAATATACATACAATATTTGGGATAGCTAAAAATTCAAAAGCCTGCTTGGAGCTTTCAATGTGACAAATTACAAATGTCATAAAAACTTAACATTATTATAAAATGTAGATTTGTTATGATAGAAATGTTTTTAAAGATCTTTAAATTTAAGCTATGTAAATATTTTAAACCATTTCCGATGGTTGTTAATGATTTCAAAAATATGTTTATAAAATAAGTAGCTAAGATTCTATACAACTTTTTTTAGTATGAAAATAAAAATTGTTAATTTGAGATGTTATAAATTTTCTATTCTATTATGTATATATTCTCATTCAAAGACTAGTCTGTTCTTTAGATATTCACAAGAAATCCCAGTCACTTAAAAACTCTTCAAACGGCCCGAAAAGCCGAGCGTGAAAAAATGCAGCTTTTCATCCCCGAAAAGGAATCCATTGTTGGTTTTTGTGCTCCTTTTTCTTTTTTCTGTTTTTTTTTTTTTTGCGAAGCAGCGAAACAGGGGTGATTTGACGGACAGACGTCGACGGAGCTGACGCTGACGACGTTTTTCATCAACGCTCGTCATCTTGTGCCATCGCCAGCTACGCACAATTGTGCGTCGTATGGGAACGCCGTGACAGACCCGGGAAAGGGGAAGGGCAGGGGGAGGGGGTGGAGGGAGGGGTATGGAGACGGGTAAGGGCACGGGAAACAAGAACGGCCCTTGCCGCCATTGTGTCTTTGGCTTGAGCTGCCGCTGCCGCTGCCTGTCGCAACAGTGGTTGCTGCAGGGGCTGGCGGTGATGGCGGTGCTGCTGGCTGTGATGGTGGTGGTGGTGGTGTTGGTGGTGGTGGAAGTTGTGCGTATTTTTGTGTCACATTCCAATCTATATCAATCTTGTGTTCGCAATGACGGATGACATTTGTCAATGTCAGACATTTTCGTTTTCCATTTCAGCCTCAAATGGCAGCAGCGAGTGCGCGAGTTCGCCGCCTGTCTCTGGCGTGCCATGGCCAAAGGAGCTGAAGGTCCTGGTCCTGGCCTTAAAGTCACTTGCCCAAAAAGTCAGCCCTCGCCCTTGCAAACGCCCACAACTGCCGCCCGCCCCCTGCGACCTGTCCCTGCCCCTGCCCCACCCAGCCCCACTCTAGGCCACAACACACGGAAGGCGGCCGACGCATGAGTTTGACGAATTTGATGTCAAATATTTTCGTTGTTTGCTTGGTTTTTTTTTTATGAAAAGCATTTTCTCGGAATTAGAATTGGCTTCTGGGTGCGTCTGTCCCCTACCCTCGGGCACTTGCTCGCTGCTGGGGTGGCTACACAACTACCAAAATGACCCATCCTCCCCCTAACTCTCTCCCTGCGTTTGTTTTGTATGTGAAATCAGTTTGAATGGAATCACTAAATGTGTTTGCGTTAAGTGTTTTCGATTCACAAATATTTGCATTCATGTCAGGCCCCCTCCGTCAGCCGAAAGTTGTTGTTCTTCTTGTGGGGCGGTTGGGGCGTTTATTGGCCCGGCTTTGCTTTATTAGCTGACAGCGAATTCGTTGGGCTCGTATATGGAAGCATATATTAAAAACTGTTTAATATTCAAAAAGGGTTGTTTACTAAATACAAATAATGTATATAAAGTAAATTGCATATATAACTAAAATTTCCACAGTTTGTTATTTCCATACAATTTTTAAATTCGTGAAAAACAGTTGATTATATATTGGTTAAGATATTTATTATTTATTACTCTTAACATAGGTAGAAATTTGATCTACTGTTGTTTAGTGAAGGACTCGACTTTTGAGAAATTTAAAAACATTTATATGAATAGCAAAAACTCTGATAAACAAGATATTTTCTGTATAAACTTTTGAAAATTATAAAAATAAAATTGTATTTTATTTGTCAAAAGAAAATAGTAATTATTTAATGCCTAATCTTTGAAATCATAATATTTAATATATATTCCATTTAGTTTTATTTTAGCTGTTTATATACATATATATATATATACAAATTCTAAATCTAGCAATAATTTCTAAATCCACAAAACAATAAGAAACAGCTTCTCAGCCAAAAATTTGTATCACCTAATGACTCTTTTAAGATAATCATGGCAAATTCAACTCAAGGAATTGAGAACGATTATCCTTAAGCCTCGTCATCTGCCGTCAAACTGCCTTCGTGCAGGGCACAGGTAAAAAGCATAAACATGGCAAATTGAAAAATCATTAATCAAACGCTTAAATGTTTAATAACAAGCACATTGGGAACATTCGATGTCAAAACAAACACTCGACATCATTCAACATACAGCAATGATAAGAACTGAGTTGAGGTCCAGCCCACCAGGCAAACGGGAACTGTTTTAAAATATGAAGAGCGGAACGTGTGAGGGGTCCTCGGCTAACAATCCTGGCGTACAATGATCATGGGCTACAAATACGAAATATAAACAGGAACCACCCGCAAATCAACAGTGGGCCGAGTGTCATCGATGGCCACAACCGAAACCCAACATGGGCCAACAAGCAACAAGCCGCCGTTTTGTTGAACATCATTAATAACAAAATACGAGAAGACGGAATTGCGGGAATTGAATTAATGAATGCCTCTTTTTGGCCCAGAGAGGTAGAGAGAAGAGAGAAAGAGAGAGAGAGAGAGAGAGAGAGAGAGAGAAGCAGCGCCTTCAAAGATGTGCTAAACGCGCGTCCAGCCCAGGAACAGGCTGGAACAGCCAGGAACGGGCCCTGGGCAGCGGGCATTGGACTCTCGGGTTGCTGTCCTGCATGTTTTAGGGGAAATTAATGAAGTTTTGTTGAAACGCATGCCCAATTTAAAAACAAAAGCCCGACAACTGTAAACCGAAAACCAAAACAAAGGCAAAACGCATAAACAATTGAAAAGTGTGCCGATGACAGATCAGCGAATTGGGCCCGCTGGCTGGAGAGGGGGCCGAGAGGGCCCACCTATTACCCATTACCCATTGCCAGGGCCCGTTTTGGTGGAGCTGGAACCGCACTGTCTGCACGGCCGGAGACAAGGCGTATCCTGAACAGCAGCTAGTAGACTTCGTGTCGACATCGCGAGTGTAGCTGGGACTGTGGCTGAATTGCGATTGTTTGATCGATTTTTTTTCGTTGGAGCCGCTGCGCACATGATTAATCGATTCCAAACGTGGTTTCACACCCAAAGATATCGCATACAAATCGAATTAAAGACAGGCCCGAGTGAGTGGTAATTAATTTCTAGTAAATGTTGATAAATGATTTCCAATACGCAGCAGCCACTGCGAGCAGTCAATGCAAATTCAGTTTTTTTAGTCTTTAGTTTTTAGTGCTCGAATTCGAGTTGGCCGCGTGCCGATAGTTAGTCGGAGAGACGAGCACGTACGAGAAATTAAGCAGGGAATAATATAAAAT
Organism: Drosophila colorata; assembly: GCA_035041545.1. Taxonomy (NCBI): domain Eukaryota; kingdom Metazoa; phylum Arthropoda; class Insecta; order Diptera; family Drosophilidae; genus Drosophila; species Drosophila colorata. The sequence goes on from JAWNLD010000680.1 coordinate 10,732,938, forward strand.
GAAAGAAAATAAAAGTTATAATAACATAAAATACAAGCAATATTTAACAAAGCTCGTCAAAGTTGGCCTGTTATATTCATCAGAATGTTGGCGGTAAACATTTTGTTGAATTCTTTTTCCTGAACACCTTTCGAATTTTAAGCTTTCAAATTTTATTGTATTTAATTTTCCACACTACAACTTAAGATCTTCCCATTAAATCGATCGTTTCTATGCGAGTAGTCCGATATCAATTATTATATAATTAATTCTCATTAAATAATTATTTTAAATTTTCCTGAACACACATAATGATATTTCTAATAATTTAACTATTTTAAATTATCAAAGAATTTTTTATAGTTTTTGTTTTTTAAACCAGCAACCATCTCTAACACGAACTCGCACTGGTGCACTGGGAGTTTGAGAGGAGGCCTATAAATAGGGTTCGGAGCCGCGCCGCTGTGGCTGCTGGGCACCGCTTGACAAATGATGTGCCAGGGAACAGCTTCAAGTGACGGTGGCAATTATGCGAGGAGCCAACTGAAACGCAAATGACAGGTCGATTGAGTTAACGTTAACGCTAAACGCCTCGCCCTGCCCCGCCTCGCCCCAGCTCGCCGCTGCCCGCCTCGTGCTACCAGACGAAATATCTGTGGCTATTTTTGTGAGCGCATTCGCGCGATCGGCGCACGATCGATCGCCAGCCATTAATAATCCATTGGAACGAGGGCCAGTCACCGCAATTTGTGGAGCAAACAGGTGTGGTGCCGGTGGTTGCAGTGGCTCTGCCTAAGTCCGATCCACTCGCAACGCGATCATCCTGTCAGTGGCTGCTGCTCCTGGCCAGCACTTTTTTTATTTATTTTTTTTATTTTTTTTGCCGCAAATCGATCATCGTCACGCGCGACCCAAAGTCAATTAAACCGGGCAAAACTTCCATTAGCAGAGTTCGTTTATGGTTAAGAAAAAATAATTAAATACATTGTGTACAATGTGGTGCTCCAAGTGGTAGTTGATGGTCGCCTTTTGGTCTCTCGTATTCAATTTGAAGCGTTTTATATTGAAATGGTGTCGGTTGCAGCTTTGGCCACACGCAAAGACAAATTCAATTAATAACATATTATTAATTGAACGAGTGTCATAAGGAAAACCACATTATGAAAATGCAATATATGTTTTTACTCTAAAAGGCAGGCATTTGAGACCATACATTTTTGATATATATTAATGATGAACAGCAAGAGTTTTCGTAATTATAGTAATGTCTGTCTTATAGTTCGTACGTCTAAAAGGATTTAAAAATATGAATTAGAATCTTTTGTATGCTCGCTTTCTTTTAGCTTCGCCCAAATTAAAAGATACAGTAGCCAGCGGGCTTTTAGAGATGATGATGATGATGATGAATCTCGCCTTTAGTTGCGGCTTGAGAACCTGGCTTGTTTCGAATTTTGGCGCATCACGTTTTTTATTTTTTATTTTAAGGGAATAAATTGTATTTTGTATTTATAGGAAATTTGTATATTTATTACCATATAAAAATTTAAAAAATATATATATTTATATTGATTTGAGCTTAAGTTTGGTTAATTTTTGGTCGTGTTCAAGATTTTAAAAATACTGGAATACTTGCTTAATTCAAACCCGGTTTGCAGCCTTTGTTAATATGTACATACTTTCATACTCTCGGAATTTTAACAATATTGTCACTTTCTCTAATCTTAAATCTGGATAAATAAGAATTCACATATCATACCATACCAGAATCCTATGTCTAAATTATCTACTCTTTAAGTTAAGTTTAAGTTACAGTTACTACAAATAATTATAATTATAGTTAGTATGTAATTATTGGGCACTTGATGTCTTTTATATCTATATTACATTTATTATGAAATAAGATCATATTTGTTTATTTTCAGCTTAGGTCCCAGCGTATTCAACATGCTTCCAACTTTACTCACATTTTTTTTCTTAAGCTCCGACAGTTTCAACCCGATTTCAGGCCACAGCACAATTTGTTGCATTTTGTGTGTAGATGATGAACTGATAGTGTCAAGATGGAAATCGAAACTGAAACTGAAACTGCTGTACGGCAAATCCACATCCAATACACATGGCAGAGCGACTTAACTGGCCGCCAAAGTCGGATGTCATAAATCACGAGCCGTTAACCGAGCAGCGAGACAAAGGCTAAACGGTCAACAGTCAGAAGTCAAAAGTCAAAACACAAAACAAACAGACACCCGCGCGGCGAGACGAGGCGAAGTTTTATGACGGTCATCGATGACGATTGACTTGGGACTACCTACGGCAAGGATTACAAAGGATTGCCGAACAATTGTAGTGCAAATATTTGCATATGCGAGCGCGTTACGCATCCGGAAAATGTCAAGGACACGCAGGGAAAACAAATAGAGTGGCAAGCAAATGTTCGAATGGACCTTTAAAGTATTGAGCTGAATGTTTGTATATAAGTTGATAAAGCGGGAAAGTTCTATAGAGAGGGAGAGGGATAGAGGGAGAGAGTTAACTACCTGAAGAGGCAGTTACTTAAGTTAGGTAAATTATATATATAAATACTGTACATGCATGCAAATTAACTCAAGGTCTGCACTTTTTCGCAATTTAATTTGCATGCCCTTTCGGCTCGGTAGTGGAACTCGCGATGGGTACACATTCAGTCAGTCATTCAGTCAATCAAGTACATTCACTTTGTGTAGCTACCAAAACCAAAGGCCAATTATTTGTATACATGTGGATAAGAGGGGCGGTGGACGGAGGGGGGAGGGGGAACTGTGAGTTGAATCGCAACGCGTTGCGTGAAAATGTTGCACATTTGCATAATTATTGTAATTATCAATAAATATTCATTATTGTGAGTCTTGTGCTTAAATTTAATTTGTTTTTAATTATGACCATAATAATTACTCTCAATTAGTTCGGGAACATTTTAATAACCGTATCTACTGAAAGCTTATTGCATGTTTCACGGCTTAATTTAAAAAGAGGAACATTCTATTTAAATTTTAGAACTTTACAATTTTTTAGTATTATATTAATTTTTTTTAATATAAGGCAATATAAATATATATAATAATAATCTTTTAGTTATTCTTACTTATAGTTCCAGTAGTTGAAAATATTTTATATGTGATATATTTTTGTAAACTTATAAAACTTAATTTCCATATTTATTTACAGCAATTATTCACCACTTCAAGGGTTACTTATCCAATATATGGCATATATTTAAAGTATTACTATCATTCGATAACAAAAACTTGCAATATCTTAAAGACTACCACAGGAGTCATTTGCTGGATTTCTCTTTAAGAGGTTTTTTTTTTATACCTACTACGAAACTAAAATTTAAATAAATTTTCCTGTGATTCGAGCTAAGCGCTGTAATTAAACTCGACCAAAAACAAAAAGAAACCCCAAATCAGCCATTGACCTCACAGTGGGCGATCAGCTGAAAAGAAAACCGGTTTTGAACTCTGATCCCCTGGGCTCCGACACCGGCAGCGGCAGCGGCACCCATGATGGCCCAGACCGGAATGCAGTCGATAAATTTTCTACCTGTCAATAGACGAGGCTACCTTAATGGCAACCAAGATAAGCAGGCATTTTTCTTTGATTATGCGCCCGAGCCCGAGCCCAGTTCCAATTTCAATTCCAATTCCAATCCCAATCCCGACATGCGGATGCATTTCAAAATGGCGCTGCGCACAAACTGGACACATGGCTGGAAATAGGTTAATGCACTTGCCACAGTCAACGCGGCTGCGGCACGAAAATTGTGAACCACTTAAAAGAAAATTCTTATAATTATATTGTAAAACATGAGACCGGTCAATGCGAATTAAGCGCAACACGCACTAAACGGGGCCCCGGAGGGAAGTGGACAGCGGCCCTTGGGTAATGGCAATGTCAACAGCAAAGGGCAGCCGCAATGCTTGCAACCGTCTCCTGGCTTTGGCTTTGGCTCTGGCTCAAAAACCCCATAATGAAGTCATTAAAATTTCACCCTTATTATGGCTTTTAAAGTGATTGCAAAATGAGCGGCACTCTCCAACTATGGTCTGCATGGGGGCAGGGGGCGGGGCAGGGGCAGGGGCAGCGGGTTGGGGTAGTTGATTGCGGCAATGTCTTCATTTTGCATGCATCAAATTTGTGATTAAGTAAAAAGTGCAGCCGCATTTTTCATGCCATAATAAAACACACACACACACACACACACAACCACAAGACGGTCGCGAGCGGAAGGAAGGTGCAAGGAAGCAATTTCCCGTAATTGCCACCATTCTTGTTAATCACACATATACACACACCCATGCACACACTCAAGCACACACAGTTGCAATTTTGCACTCATCTAACTACGCGTTGAAATATTAATGAGCTTTTAAAATTCAGCGCCTCGGCCAAACGCCCAGTCGGAGCTGTTCTCCCCCCGTTTGGCTTTGCGGGCGCATCCATAATTGAGGTGCTCTGTGGCCGGGCACCAGGTGCGCCATGGTCGTGGGATACGCCAAAGCGATCACGGGCAACAGTTTTGGCATCAAGTCCATGGCAGTTCAATCAAAAATTTCTCTACATAAACTTAATGCTAAAAGCGAATTAATTTGATAACCGAACATAAAACTAAATCGATTGGTGTAAATTATATTTCATTCATTCAGTTAAAAGGATGTTTTCCTCGTTTGCTTTATGTTGCTCTTGCTTGTCACGAAAAGATTTTCATTTAACATATTTTTATGGATATTTCAAATCTTACAAATACTTTAATCGTACAGAGAAATTCAATAGGATTTTAATTATGTTTATTACTTCACAAATTCTATAATTACTTATTGAAATATTTTTGTCCTATCGAAACTTTTGTGATCCGTAGATATGTGTCTATCATAAAGAAAATTGAATATCTTAAGAAAAAATTTCTAATTTAATAAATCGAATCCGCATCATATCTTTGTATCTTGTATCTCACACATATTTCTCAATCTTTCAGATACTTTCTATTTAATTTTAGTATTAATTTCATAATTTCAGATAAGAATCTTAAGAACAAATTTATAGTTTAATAATTAGAACGTTCTTCATATTGTCGATTGTAAAGAATTTAAACGAATATTTATTTCTTTATAACTTTGTATCTCACACATACTTTTCAATCTATCCGATTCTTTTTAATTAATTTTTTTTCTCAATTTAATTCTTATTTCAGCAACTTATATTATTTAAATGATATTTTTTTTAGCAAGCATATGATGAAAACTATTTGAAGGTCTAGCAATTTTTACAGTTTCCTAAGCTAAATTCTGGATAATCAATTTTATACTTAAAGATACTTTTACACATTATAGATAAATTCCATACTTACCACTTTGAGCCGCCTGCTATATTTATTTTTGAATTATTTAGTACTCGATGATTTGGCCAACTGTGTGCGTCGTCCAAATGTGGCGCACAAAAGCGTTGCCATTAATTGGCCCAATTAAAAGATGCCTTTTTCGTTGCTTTGGTGTCTGTTGTGCAATTTCTCCCATAATTTGCCACAATTAACGACTGATCAGCAATTAAAGTTGCATTACCTGCCACAGCCGCAGACGTTGACTCGAGTTCAGGTCGGAGTTGCAGTCGGTGCCTTAATCGGCACCTGCAGATCATCGAATGATGCCGCAAAAGTGCGTGGATAATAAATGCTCGTTGCATGCATTCACCAGCTCCGCTGCTCCGTGGCCCCGTTGATTTCGCTATGCCCATAGTCGGAGCCACTCCTCTGGCCCCTTCGTTGCTTATATGGGGGGGCCGCTGATGGCCTCTGCCTCTGTCCAAGCGGTTGCCTTGGCGTTTGCTGGCGCTGTTAGCGACGTGCATCAAAAACGACTTAAGGCCACCACCGGTTAACTATTTGGAGGATTTTTCGCAGTTTCTAATGATGATGATGGCCGCTGGCAGCGCACAAATTGCTGCCACCATTGCCGACTCCATCAAGCCACCGTCTCCGTCTCCGTCTCCGTTTTCCGTCTCGGAGTCTCGATCTGCGCCGATGTGGCAGGGGGAGGGGAGGTCAAACGCGTATCAAAAGCTAGTGTTATTAAAAACCATTTTAGAATTATAAAGAAAAAACAAAAACAACTTTATGCAAATGCTTAAACTTAAATATGTTTATATATATATGTAAGGTATGACAGTGTAAATATATGTGATAGAGCTTTTAGATAACTCTTGAGCTGAGAAATATAAATAGATAAAAAATATATATCTGACGATCTATAAAGTCAATGATTATGTATATGAAATTGGGAAAGATATTATATGTAGTAAGATACAAGTTGAATGGTGTATATTTAAAAATTTTGCTGTGGCATGATTAAATGTATAATAATTATTTATATTAATTTAAATACAAATATAAATTTGAGATGATTTTAAATACATCAAGAAAAAAATAAGTAAAAATTAAAACATAAAACTAAATATTGAAAAATGTAACTATAGATTGATATATGTGTTAACTATGTGTTTTAAATATATATTAATACAGATATATAAAATTATTAATATTAATAATATAATTATTATATATTAATAGTTATATTCACTTTCTTGACTTTCCTATCTAACTAGTCAAAAACAGTTTAGCTACTCACTTTAAGTTTAAGCCAAGTAAACTTCAAGTGCACTCAACCATTTCCTGTAGCTTGCTTGCGTTTCCGATCTCATCTGAAGTCCCAGCACCTGTTGCCTGCCAGCCTCACTTATGATATTAGAAAAGCATCCGCAGAGCCCAAGCTGCGTTTTCTGAGATACAATTCGGTCGGAGTGTAAAGCTCGCGGCCGGGCGCGACCTCGAGGACATGAACTTATGAGCGACGAAAGATTTATGGGTTTTAATTTCCTGAGCTGTTGCCTGTTCGATGCTCGCTGCTCGCTGCTCGATGCAAAGCGTCGAGCCGTGCCAAAGCCATTTGGAAGCCTTTCTAGCTCCACATGAGTGTGTGGGTGGCATGTGTGTGTGTGTGTGTGTGTTGTGTGTCGGCAACAAGGATACTAAACAGGATGCGGACGCTGGCAACGATGGCAAAGAGGAATGCGAGTGAAATTTGAAGTGCGACACGTAATATTCCGGTTGCATTCCCATTTATGGCGGCAACTGCGGCCAAGGCAGCCTGTCAGCACATCTGCAGCAAAATGAGCAATGGCATTGCGACCCCGTTGCGACCTAATAACATTAGCCTAATGCCGGCAGCAGCTACCTAAACCTAACCTAAACAGGATAGCTGCTGGGAAGGAAAAAAAAAGTGAAAGTGAGCCGAGCGAATTTCATGCAACATTGCGTGGCACAACAGCGGGCGGGTATTAGATAGGAGTCCGGCTGGCAACGAGCATGGGAAGTGTGCCGTCAGACTGCAGGAGATCGCTCCATTTGCATTTTGCATGCGTGTTGCCAACATGGCCCAAAAGTTGCCACACACACACACACACACACACACACGCACACACATACGCACGCATGTGGCAAGGGGCAAATGCAAAGGGCGACGTTGAGACAGTCGTGTAATATATGAGTGCACTCACTCAGACTGACTAAATTTCGAGACCTTTCGCTGGCAGGGGACAGCGCCAACCGAAATGTTTACCCTTGATCGATTGCCGCTGAACCGGAACGGAGCAACGCACGCGTAACAAATGCAATCCCCCTTAAAAGCAGAAATGTGTCACACGTTGGCGACAAGCTCCCGAACACCCCCACCCCCACCCACACCCACAACCCCTTGTTCCTCTTTGCACTCTGATGCTTTCAATTGTAATGGCTGAATCCTTTCAGGGCGGCTCCAGTCCCGCCTGTTGTTTCCGCTGCTTGTTTTTCTTAGTTTTTCCTGCGTTCTTTTGCCATTTTCTTTTTGGGTTCCTCTTTGGCTCCTTCATTGTCGCCATTGCTGATGTCTCCTACGCGTTGGAGCTGCTTTTGTCGTGCGGATTGTTGTTTGCTTCGCCTTTTTATTATAAACTTTTTCCTTTCGGGAGAGTGTTTTTTTTTTTTGTTGTTTTTTGTTTTTTGCCCCGTTGTTGCTGTTTCTGCTCTTTCTTGACTGTGCTGTTCTGTGTAGAAAACAAAGATAAATTGGTTAATTTCCCCCAGCCATTGTTGTGCAGCCATCAATCGATGCCTGGCTCTGGTAATGGACTTGGCTGAGCTTATGCATTACTCCTGTTTCCTGCCCCTCTCAATTCTCACAGTGGCTCTCGCCTCAGCTCGGCTTCAGCTCCATTATTGTGCCTTTTTTTAAGAAAATTGTTTCGGTCTCAGCCAGAAAGTGCCCATTAAATTAAACAAACACAAATTAGAACAACAATTGCTGATTCTATTAGCGGCGACTCGGGTTAACTAGACTTCATCTTATTTATACTTGTATATTTTGTGCATTTGTCATCAAGCTATTAAACACATATAAAAAGCGACTTGTTACTAAGATGGAAATTTTTAATCTTAAATACTTTGTGTACTCTCAAGGGATTTCTGTAGATTTTATTTTTCATTCCCATATGACCTTGTTCTTTCCCACAGCGAGTATTTAGACAGAGGTCAACAAAAGAGAACCCTATTCGATTGCTGCACCTGCATCTCATAGCTATACAATTCAGACTCACAGCTGCCTGCAGGCTTACAAAATGATTGTCTACTCTTTAATGTTTGGGGATTTCTATATTGGCTATAGTTTCTCATTTAATATAACAGGCATTTCATAGGTATAAATTTAATCTATTATGATAAAATAATATATTTTCATGATCAAATAATAATATATAAAATATTTAAAATTGGAAAAAATCACAACAATTTCAAATAAATACTTTACACATTTTTTTTTAATTTAAAAAATATTAAATTCATTAATTATATTCATAGTTGCAGTTATTTATATTATTATTATTATTATTATTATTATTATTATTAGTAGTATTATTATTATTATTATTATTATTATTATTATTATTATTATTATTATTATTATTATTATTATTATTTTTATTTTTATTATTCTAATTTTTATTTTTATTTCTATTTGTATCTTTAGCTATTATGAGGCCCCTTTCTTCATTTTCATGTCCCAATCTCCATTGCTAATGTGTTTATTGTGAGCACTAAATTGATGTATGGCACGGCAGGCGATAATTAAAAGTCAATATAGGGCAGCACTCGCTGCCAAGATAAACATCAGTTGTAGATACAACTTTTAAGATGTATTACAATCCATAATCGCTGAGCGCTTCGCTGTCAATCAGTCACTCGACGCAGCTCCGGCAGCCTCGACCTCTTCATCACACAGTTCTGGCAAAGTGGAATATGGATAACTTTTCGAATAGAAATTCCAGGCTGACAAGTGTGCATCACACTTCAATTTTAGTGCTCGGGGCACGGGCTCAAGTTCAGACTCAGACTCCGACTCCATCAGCCCAGTTAAGCTGAAGATTTGCTGCCAGCTACCGTTGACTGCTCCCGGTCCGATCCCGCTCCGCTCTGGCTCGCTCCCGGCCCATCATCCTCGGGCAGCCTAGAACAAAAACACAAAAACACAAAAAAAAAAAACCGAAACGTAAACTGAAATACGGCTGCATCATTAAATTTAATATGATACTCATTTAATGAAATTGTTGCCGATTTGTTTTGGAAATACACGCGCTCGCTCTCCTTTGAGTTTGACGCCTTCGCCAATGCGGAACACTGCGCTGCGCTGCCCTCGAGCTGGCTCTCGTGCCGCATGCGGCATGGGGCATGCGGGGGCAGTGCCAGGTTGTCGGTTGCCGGCTGCTTGTGGGCGGGGCAGAGAGTGCAATATTGCGAACATGGCCGGATAATGACGACAACGGCAGCGGCCTGAACGACTCAACGACGACTCGGAAGTAAAATGTGCACTGGCAAAAAGGCCGCAGGCGGCGAGTAGCAGCTGAAAGCCGGATGGACGGACGGACGGACGGAGGGGTGGCGACACTCGACAGTCGAGCATCGTAGTTAGTGGCAAAAATCATTCTAATGACAGCAAAACGTAAAAAGCTCGGAAAGTGTTAAGTGGTTTCTCATTAAACTTTATGTACTGCTCGGTCTGACGTTTTGTCGGTCTGTCCTTTTGTCGGTTCGTGTCGCTCGTGGGCGGAGAGAGCCAGTCCTGACCAGGACGAGAATGAGGACGAGAACGAAAACGAGAACGAGAGCCAGCACGAGCGAGAGGGGCTGGCTTAAACGATTGCCAGACCAGCGTCATTAGCACTTTTAACCGCATATTAAATTTAGTAAAGCGCTGATTGATTGCCACGCAGTTCATTTTTAGCCCAGTCTCAGTCTCAGTTTCGGTCTCAGGCTCCGACTCATGTGTCCCTAGCTAACTAACCTGCCCCAAAGTTATGGCCATATCGCGGCAGCGGTTGCAGGCATCTTATCTTTCAATGAACCGCCGAGACAAATGACACGTGATTTTATTTGATTTACTTACATCTGCAGCTCAATTTTCAGTTTGACTTTTGCCACCAGTTTTGGTCTTTCGCTCGCTCTGTGGGTCCGCTTATGGTCACACTTACTGCTACAGTTACAGCTACTTTTGCTGCTACTGCTGGCTTGGGCACATTATCCGAAATGATTCGATCATTAGCGGCCCCGAGAAGTTGTCGTCGTGTTCTCTAGGCATTACGCGTAATTACTGGAATGTTGTGACAATATTTTCCCACTTGTCTTCAAATTACTTAATTTCAATGGCTGGCAATAATGCACCCACAAGATTAAGATGTTCGCCAACTAAGTGATTTTAGACAACTCCTTGACTTTTAAGCGGCAATTGAAATACATTGAAAATAAAATGATTTGGATAGTATTTATCATTGTTAGCGTTACTAGTGCCATATATTTTGGGAAATTTCGTGGGAATTACATAGGAATAGTACTTACAGCACATATTGATTGGTATAAAGCAATTAAATTAAGCTCTAGAATAACTTATTGATAAAGGAACTTTACTAAGAAAAACTTTTAATTTTCCTTTAATATATTCCATGATTTGCGCTGGGAATTTGGATAGTTTTGAATGTCTATGCGAAGATTTGGAGCATTTTAAGTTGAGATAGATTCATTATAAATCGTTTAGTATTATTTTTTTAAACTAGCATATATATATATATATATATATGTATATGTATATATTTTTATGTGTAACAAACTTACAGAAATAATAAATTTGCATTCAAGTACATTTTATTATTACTTTAAAAAAAAATAAGCAAACACATTGTGTTATCAATAAATAATCTAATGTAATAGTATATATAATTATTTTCTTAAAATTAAAATTTTAATTATATAATTTATAATGAATCAATAATATTTATATTTATTATATATTATTGTATCTTTCCTTTCCATAATTATTAAATATGTAAAAATATTTAGTAAGAATCCACCGCCGGCATGGTAGAAAAACACGTAACATGTGTAGGCAGCCGGTGCCGATGGCTCCGCCGCATGGCGCATCTGGCAGTCGAGCGAGCAGCAGCAACAGCAACAACAACAACAGTGCTCGCTACGGCGGCCATATTGAAAATCATTCAAGTATTTCGAAAATTGTGGGCGGAGTTAGCGGCGCCATCAAGTGCGCATGCGGGTGCGAGCGAGTAGACACACTATGCGAATGCGCTGCATCTCCCGTCTCCCTTTCAAGTGGACGAACTGCGCGTGCGCCGTGCTACGGAATTTCTGGCGATGGTCTGCAGCGTTCTGTGTTCGAAAACTAACTGAATTTCGAAAACTACGATGGTTGCTGCTCGAGCGTTGAGAGCACCGGCTCTCTCCGCAGTGCTGTGAGTGTATTGGTGGCAAATGCATTGGTATTGGTGCCGGCGAGATCTTCGAATTTCGATATCGATTGGCGTAGCTGTGCGTGTGTGGGTTTTCGAAGTACAGCTCAAACCGGATTTCGAGCACGCTCTCAACCTCAGCATGGGCATTCGAAGAGGTGCCGCCGTTACCAGAACTGGTTCTGGTCCAACTCAACTTGAGGTTTACCTGCTGCGGCTGCGGCTGCGGCTGCGGCAGTGGCTGCCATCGATGCTTTTCGGGAGTTAATATTCTATTAGAGGCTCATTTGTGTGATTGCCATCAAGGATATGGATACTCGCAGCGACTAGTGCAATTTTCCAGCGATTGGCGTTTCACTTTTGTGCCCGGGTCAATTGAACGGCAATTGGCATTGGCAAATATTTGTTGTGCCCCACAGACATCTCTTCGTTGGCAGCGCTTTCTCTCTCTCTCTCTCTCTTCTCTCTAATAGATTGTACAACTCAATTTGGGTTTTTTACTTTTTTGGTTTTTTTAGTTTTTCGTCTGCATCTGCTAATTATCGTTTTCAATGATTTATGTCTTGGCCATTTTAAATTTATCATTTGCCTGGGTCGCCAGTCTCGATATCACCTTGATGGATCGTCGATCGATTGATGGATTGTGTGAACCGAAGAGCGGCAGGAGCGGCAGCGGGAGGAGCGGCACAGGGCTTGGGATGAGCGTGCACTTGTCTAGGCCTCGTCATTACGAGTGTGCCTCGAGTGGATCTCTGACATCTTGCTTTGTTTCTCGTTATGGCGTTCATGTTTCTGCCCATTTCAATTTGTGCGTAATTAATGATCTATTCAAGTTTCGCCGAGTGTTGTCTCAATTCCGTAGAAGTGAATATTAATGATTCTTGCCGAGTGTCTGTCTCCTGCCGGTATTCCACTCCAATACGTGAACTGGTCGATCAGAAATGGCGACGGTCTTTTTTTGTTAAATATATGCATGCCTATCTCTTTGATAGAATGGCCTGAGCCATTTATCCCGAATTATCCTGTTAAGGATTGAAGTTCCTTTACAGGATAATTCGGGATAAATGGCTAGTAACTCTCGTGCCTCTTCAACTGTTCCATGCCATATCTTATATATTTATCTCTTATAACGAAACATTATAATTATTTTTTGTCCAGAGATTAGATATTTCTATAATAGATCATGAAATGTACTATTTTCACTTCGTTTGATATATTTCACAGGGATATTTTAAAATTATGTTAAGAGAAAGATTTTCAACCTAACAAGTTCTTACATAAATTTATAAATCTGAAATAAAATTTGATTTCTTAGGGGAGAAGCACCATTAGTAGTTCATTCTTGTATTAAAGATTATACATTTTCTTAACACTTCTTAATAATTTTTATTTTTCACAATCTTATTTCTATTGAGGAACTCATATTTTCTTTCAAGTGTTTTCAAATTTGAATAAATATGAATTAATAAATTCAATAATTTATATTTTTCTCTTAACGAATTTATAGACTGATTTCTAATATTTATTATTACAATATTAGCATCCTAGATCTCTCACTAATATAAATAATATAAATACACACTTTAACACATAAATGTAGAATATACATAAATAAAACTATGTATTTCACATTGAGTATTAAATGAGCTTAGAAATTCGTGTAACAATAATACTAAATCTTCAAAAAAAAATATAATTTGTAATATTTTAATCAGTTTTATCTAAATTAGAAAAGGTTTTTCGCTCAATAAATAATTTATTGCAATTTTATTTTTGAAATATTTTCCTCAGTGTTGAATAATTTCTATGCCTGAATTTAAAGAGTATTTTCGCCAAACATAAGGTCACATCATATTCATATTTTGCACGATTTGCACTCAATTAGTAAAATTAGATAAATATTATCTGCAAGATGCTTTCACATATATATATCTGAGTAATATAGCATAAAAACTGAACATCACACCCAACAGTTGAAATTCGCTTTGGCTAGGTAACGAATTCAATTAAAATTCTATTTGAGGTGCTTCATTTGGGCAAACAAGAACGTTTTTAATTAATTCCAACAGACCGAAAAACAAATAAGAACTCAAACTTGATGCGCTCTTGCAGAAAATCTCGCACCCCGCCCCTTTTTTGGATAAGGCACCGAAGACGCATCCGCGTTGGCTCTCCCACTTGGCTAGGGGCTGGGCTGGGGTGGACTCGGATTGAAATTGGCAGCTGCTCAAGAACTATTTCGAGTGGATCTCGCGCATAATTCGGAATACGTGCAGCGCCATCATGTTGGGACACATGTGAGATGTTCTTCAGGCAGCCATTGAGGCGCAACCGGCCAACGGGCTCAAGGCGGGGTAGGTGGGGCAAGTGGTGCAATCAAATGTTGACATTTTCAAGCATTTGCGGAAAAACGATTTATGTTGGCGAGGCCTTTTCACGCGCCTGCTGCAAGTGCCAGACGCTCGAATCGCTGAGAATATTTTGCCTGCTGTCTCAATTCAATTCAAGAGAAAAATGCCGCACAAATTATTAATTTGATTTTGTGACATAAACGTGAGCACATTCTCTGCACCGTTTACAAATGGCCAGCGATTATGTGAACAATGTGAATTCAATTTGTTTAAGCTGCTGCCAGAGATCGAGTACGCCCCCACCTCTAGCTCCAGCTTCAACTGCCTCTGTTGGCAATGGTGTCATGTGCTCCTGACGCAGTCGCAGTCGCAGTCGCAATCGCTGCTGGCGAATGTTGATCCGAGAGTCGTGTCTGGTTCTGGCCTCAGTTTCAGGTGGCCATTGGTCAGCGTTTTGTTAATGCCACTTGATAAATGGCTTATTATGATGTCAGATTAATAAGATCGTTTTCCAAATGGCGCGTTTGTGGTCTCTGCAAAAGCAAAAGCCAAACATGTTATTCGACCGAATCCGACAAGCAACAACATTTGCTTACCTCTGACATTGAGAATCGCATAGAACGGCGGGTTCGAATGGACAACTGCAAATTAAAGACAAGTTAAGTATTTGTTTGTAGAAGAATATATAAATAGAAACTCACCAAATATAATGGTATATATGTATATGTATATAAGCACAGAGCTGGTTTCGAAATCTGCGGCACAAAATATATGTATTTAATCAGTTTGTATTTATATCAAATATTTATCTACAAATACGCACCTAACAAAAGATTAAATGAATATTATAGCTTCTTCCATCTGTAGATAAACCCACACAGATCGCCAAAAATAGCCAATTAAAACACGCACATTGCTTAAATTTTTAAATACTATATTTTATTATAAATATTACAAATAAAAACAAAATCTCATTTGTAATTTAATTATAATTTTTATGCATTTTTTGCTTGTTTAATTTTTGTTTTTGTTTTTGTTTTTAGCATTTTGCATTTTGCAGCTCGTCTCTCATCTGTTTACACTAAAATTTAAGGTTTATTTACAACAAATTATTTAGCTTCATTTCCACAATTCATTTCATTTTAATTTTGCATTCAAATTTCGCTGTGAAATGTATGTGGGTGTTTGTGTTTCTCTCTTCTAAGTACATACATATATTTTTGTTTTATTTCATATATATATATATATATGTATACGTATGTGAATTTTGTTTCTTGTGAATTTCTACAATAATTTTTTATTTTATTTTTGTTCTTTTTTTTATTTTTTTATTTTTGCGAAACTTAATCGTTTAGTTTCTTACAGAATGAGGCCGAAAGTTACGTATCTGGATTGAGTTTTATTTTCGCTCGCCAATCTATGTTGCTTTATCTTTATGAATACCACACATTTGGCTGTTGGTCTGCCCTACATTTCCCTCTCTTTTGGAATCACAAATATTTGTCTCTATTGGGTTGTATTTCGTAGTATTTGGAATCTTACGTAGTTCTTTTGCTATTGCCTTGCTACAGTTGAGTTCAGGGGTAGGGGTTGGGGTAGGGATAGGGGAATTTACAAAACGAAACGTTCTCTACAAGTTACACGCATAATATTGCGTTTCTTTAAATACATATATATCTACATATAAACATAGTACGATGCTTTTTTCTTTTACTTTTACATTTTCTTTATAACTTTGGTATATGGATTTCTACATTTCTCGTTTTTCAGTATGCTCGTGTGTGTGTTTGTTTGTTTTTTTGTTGCTTTCGTTTTTGTTTTTGTTTTTTGTTTATTTTTTTTTGTGAAAAACGTAGAAATTGAGTTGAGTTACATACATACATTCAATATAGTTGTTATAGGTATAAGAGTAGGCGGCCCCAATGCCGCCTGCATTCAGAAATGCATTTTGAATATATGCACATACACAAAATTTTTTTTTAATTATTATTTTTTTTTTTATATTTTTCTACTTTACATGGATTATTTCATTTGTTTTTTACACATAAGTATTTTGAAAACAGCGTGTACATTTCTTTAACAATATATAATTTTTTTGTTTTGTTTTCTCTTCGTATAATCTTGCCAATGGGTTTTGTCGGTATACTTTATATCCTTTACGACCTAATTGAAGTGCTTGCAATTTTTCGTAACTTTAGACATAATTTTATAAAAATTACAAAATTGAAATAAAAAAAAAAAAAATAAAGAAATTAAAATTGCACAAGAAATTATATATATGTATGTATATGAACAAAAAAACGAGAAGTTTTTCTTGCTTCACAATCTTTCCGAATATATTGAATTCTTTATATATGTATTAAATTTGTCGTGAAAAGATCATGTAAATTCGGCTTGCCGAAATGTTTCTCGAGTCTTGTTGTTTGTTTTCTAACTTTGCCAATGTTGTTCGTTTGTTTAGCTTTTGGTTTCTCATATATTTGTATTATTCGTTTAGTTTTAGCCACTTGCTCCACGGTTTTGGTATCTCTTTCTCTAATCCTGCGACATTTAGCACTTATTGTTAGTTTAGGTTTAGCTTTAGGTTTCTAGGATGCTCCTCTCTGTTCGCTGTTTGCATTCTATATAGTGGTCGTTATCTTCTCAGCTCTGCCAACATAAAACACACTATTCGGCATATTGGTTTAGCAATTGGTTTTGTTCGTTTTTGTTGTTTTTGTGAGTTTATTTTTGCGCTAAAAATTGCTACAAACATTCAATTTAGTTTAGATTTTATAGATAGGTTTATGTGTGTGTGGGTTGTATACAGTATTACACTATATAAATTAAACGTATATTATTTATAAAGTATGCTTTACACTTAGGACGCGTAGAACTAATGTTATTGTGTGTGTATATATATATATATATATATAGTATTTACTCGTATATATGTTTCATATATAGTTTTTAGTTATTATTTATTATTTTTAAACGTATTATTATAGTTATTATGCATTAGTTTAATATATTTATACATATATATGCGAATATATATATATATATATACTATATATATAGCTTATTTAATTCTGAGGTCACATGAGTTGGTTTTGTTGAGTTTTACGCTTTAATTGTATTTTTTTTATTTAACTTATTACGCTTTCTCCATTTGCATTTTGTAAAAATTAAATAATAATAAGAAAATAATAACAATTAACTAAGTTGTAGTGTGTTGTGTTGTGTTGTGTAGTGTAGTGTAGTTTAGTGTTGTGTCGTGTACTCTTTATGTACTTCCGCAACGCAGTATATAGTTAGTCCTCTTGGATAGTTCAAAACAAAGTTCATAAATTGTAAATTGTATTTAGCTTGAAATTTCATTTAGTTTTGCGCTGACTTCGCTACTTGGAGTTGGACTTGGAGTTTGACTTGGACTTGGACTTGGACTACTCCCCCGATGACCATACCCTAACCCAGCTGGGCACTGCTCCTACTGTGGACTATTCGGTGGCGTTATCTCGTCACCCTCGCCCCCGGAGCCGGGCTCGCCCTTCGTCTTGTTCTCCTTCTTCCACTTCATGCGTCGATTCTGGAACCAGATCTTGATCTGACGCTCGGTCAGGCAAAGCGCGTGCGCGATTTCGATGCGTCGCCGGCGCGTCAAATAGCGGTTAAAATGGAACTCCTTCTCCAGCTCCAGCGTCTGGTAGCGTGTGTACGTCTGGCGGCCACGTTTGCGCTCTGTTGGTTCCAAGATGATCAAGGGAATACAAAAAAAAAAGAAATAAGAAGAAGAGAAAAGTTCACAATTAAAATCAACGCATAATGCACAAAAATACAAATGCCAACGACAACAACAACAATAACTAGAATGCATACAACAACAATAACAAAACGGATTTCAAATGCAGCCACATATCAACATTTGTATCTGTATCTGTAAATGTATCTGCAAGTGTATCTGTAGCTGTGAATGTAGCTGCGGGCTTTGTTCTAGACCCAATCCCAATCTCTGCGCCCGAAAACCACATGAAGCGAGACGCACGCAGCGTAGACCGAGGCTGATTAAAAGACGACCTTACCGAATTCAGATATTTGTACTTGTCAAGAGCCCAGGCACCGCTAGGGCCCAGCAAAACGGGCAAAAGGGGCAAAAGGGGCAGGCGGCATCACTCTTTTGGATAAAGGCTGGAGATTTCAGGGACAAACGGACAGCGGCCAGGGCCGGGCTGAGAGACTGGGGGCCAGTCTAACTAATTACCCAGAGGTCTGTGGGTATCATGGAGTCGGAGTCGGAGTCGGAGTCCGTGCGAAGCATTCGACGGTAGCCAAGTGGAGTCGCTGCGCGTCGAGTAACTGTAAAATAATTTGGAATAATTACTGCTGCCTCAAAAATGAGTTCAGCGCCTAATGACACTCACTATAATTATAATTTCGGTAATGACAACGAAAAAACAAAAGCGCAGAAAAAAACCGAAAGCAAAACGGGAAAAATGGCCCACAAAATATGTCAAATATAATACGAGCTAATATAATTGTCAATTGCAGGCCCCACCCCGCCCCAGCAAATGGTCAGCTAGCGTGAGAGCTTTGGGTGGGCCGGGTACACCCTCGCCGGGGTCAGCGGAACGGGAAATGGCCGAAGGGAAGTTGAAAATCACCTGAAGAACCACTCGGAGCACATTACCCAGAAACGGGGGCGTCTCAGCTCGGCTCGACGCGTTTCAACTTGCTTAACTATTTTTTAATAACATCTTCAGCATTTGTCTTGCTCAACTTGCCCGTTCAATGGGTTTTTTTTCTCCCTCTCTAGCTGGAGGTCATTACATCATAAGCTCTTTTTGTGCGGCGGCCATTAATGCGCGCGAATCGGATTCATAGCACAGGGGGGGGGGGGTTAGATCCATGGCGGCCGCAGGGGGAGGGGGCAGGGGGCAGCGCAGCTACCTTCTTTTAAATGACACGACTGATGCCATGTCTATAACCCAAGGCGTTCGCATTTAATCATCATCAGTTAGACGAGTTGCCGCAGCGGCAAAAAAAAGAAACCGGGTAAAAATACAACAAAAAAAAAACTTGAGAGATTTGTGGTAAAAAGCGTGCGTGTTTTTTTGCCCTTCTCTTCCACCGGACTCTGCCTGCCCGTAAGCCTCTGTATTGGCAGTGCATACTTAGCTTGAGCTACGTATTAGAGGAGGATTAAGAGACTCGTTTTGGCTAAGTAGAGAATATGATAAAGATGCACTTTCCCCAAACAAGCTTTTAAATATTTCAGATTCTCGTTTTCAAGCAGAAATAACTAAAAATTCAGGTATATTTTCTTACAGAAAAAAAAGAGCTTGCAAAAAAATTGCAACTTAAATAAATAATTATTTTTGCATTGAAATGTTTGTTTTTGTAAAGTAAAACAATTTGATTGTTTTCCAATACATATGTAATGAAAAGATTTAATGTAATGAAAAGATTTATGACTTCACTTGGAATTCAAAGAATTTAAAATTCTAATCTATAGATATCATTTTTTTTAAAATATATTAATATTGCAGGTAAGTACATTTTCGCATCAAAGTTGATAAAATGAAAGACATTTATGCTCTTAGAAAATAACAAAAACTGACAGAAGGTATATAGCTATATATATGTAAATTGAATTCAGTTGGGATAGATTCAGGGATAGATTAGAAATCAAAACAAATTTGTTTTTTTTTTTTACTTATTCAAGCCTTTCTCTATTAGGTGCCATTAAGATAATAATCAATATAAAATCGCCATAATATATTTCAATATATTCATACGAACTTAGAAGTATCTTTATGTTACGCTCTCATATGCAATGCAATTTTCACCAACGGAAGCAATGCAAAAACCTGAGCTAATTAGCAACACACGGCAGAACCCATGTCAGAGCCAGCTCCAGAACCAGCTCCAGATCCAGACCGGGTTCCAAGGACTGAGCGTGCCCCCAGCTCGTGCAACGCAAATAAATGATTATTTTAATTGATAAAAACACCTTCATGGCTCACAAGTCGATGACGACTGGGAATGCTTAGAGGGTTAACAGAGGGAGAAAGAGCGACAGGGGGGGATGGGGGAGGGGCTATCGTTTGGTCACTGGCAATTTAAGAGCGGGCGCGCTCACCTCTTGGCTGCCTGAAATTAGTTTTTAATGATGCCTTTGCACATTTCATGTGGCCATCACTCAAAAGCCAAGAAAACAACAATTTTTTTTTAATTTTGTTTTTTGTCTTGTTTTTTTTTTTTTTTTTGATAGTGTAGGGCGCCCACTTTACACTGAGCCGAAAATTGAGTACTGAAAAATTATTATAAACGCATTAATGGCGCTTTGAAGCAGCGCTAGAAGGGGAATTGGAGTAAGGCGGAGGGGGAGTCGAAGGGGGTGGTGCGGGGCGGGGTGCGTATCAACTACGAAAAATATAATAAAGGTGAAACAATTAATATGAAAAGGAGTAGCGATACGCACTCAACTGGACGCGGGCCAAGGCGCCGAATGTGGCGCAGCTCGTGTGCCACGCCCCCCACGCCTAACTACTGGCCGGCTGAACTACCGGTCGCTGGGCTGACGGGCTGCCTGACTGGCCGGCCGACTGGCTGGCATTAATGCTTTTTGATATGAAAGCGTATTGTAATTAAATTGCGATTAGGCCACCATTTTAACCATTTTACTTCTTGCTCCATAATGGATTTTATTCCATTTTTTTCCACTCTCCATTCCCGCATGTACACACAATTACACTACTATTATTGTGTGTGCGAGTGTATTTGTGTGTGTGTGAGCGATTGCGCGGCGCAACGTTTAAAGGAAATCATTAAAATAATTACTACAACATTTTATGAAATTCGTTGAAGTCGCAAACAAAATTATTATTGTCTAAAAACAAAAAAAAAATAAATGGAAAACAAAAAACCTTATAAATGAGAGAGAAAAATTAGAATTCACTTTGGTTTGAAAAGGGGTGCAAATTGTTTAATCGAAAAGCTTTTGTTTGCATTGAAATTAAAACAAAAAGCGGGCTTTAATGTGGAAATTTAGAAAATTTATGCCACATATTTAAATTTTAAACTTTATTAAAAGCTCAACTGCCTAACAACTGCCATTTTATCTAAGCTATGAATTTTAGATATTTTACAAGTCTAACCTTAGCTTGAGCTTTGCTTTAAATTGATTCAGATAACATTTTCTTTAAAAATTTGTATATTTTATTTTTTATATTTTTTATCCTTAAATTTCTTCAAAAAATAGTTGTGTTTAAAATGGTTTTATTTTGGGGTAACATTTTATAATTTTTTCCAAGATTGTTAAATACCAATTTCACCATATTTTTCGTACTGCCACCTCACCCAAGGACTGATCATTGATCACAGCTCGCAAGTGAACTACTAAACAGCTAATTTATT
Source organism: Drosophila colorata (assembly GCA_035041545.1). Taxonomy (NCBI): domain Eukaryota; kingdom Metazoa; phylum Arthropoda; class Insecta; order Diptera; family Drosophilidae; genus Drosophila; species Drosophila colorata. The sequence goes on from JAWNLD010000680.1 coordinate 10,754,516, forward strand.
GCGTATTCCGCTTGTGAACAACCTATAAAAACTGAAAGAAAAATAAATAAAAGTAATATCCATAAATTGTAACCTCTAACTCAGCGCCCAGGTGAAGCCTTCAAAGGTTGTCGTCGTCGGTGGTCGTTTGTTGCTACGCTTGACAAACTTGCATGTCATGCGGCGGCAGGCGGTAAAAAATGCGCATGCACTTGGCAAAAAGTAAAAAGCAAAGGCAAAAATAAAAATGAAATAAATAAAAAAGCACAAAAAAAAAGTAAAAAGCACACATCAAATGCGAGTAAATGTTTTTTTAATTGCGGAAATTACAGAGAAACGCGCGAGCCGCTTCAACAAATGCTGGCAACAAAGTATTATTATTGTTTATGCCCGCGAGTTGATAAATTTTTGCCCAGAGTCAAGAGTGCCCGAGCTCGTGTGTGGCATTCGAGGAGCTTGTGATGTCACCAGCGCAACCTCAACTCAAAATTCTTGCCGAGTCAGGCGATGAGCTTGTGCTAAATAAACAGCGCCCCCTGGCGGTGGCCACTGCAGACACTGACACAGTTGCCAATTAGCGCAAACTCACCGTCGACCCGATATCTGCACAGATGCCCAAGTTGAGCAAATATTTCTGCACAGTTCTGCAGTTCTGGCATTTTCCAGCTGCTGCGGCGGGAAAACTTTTGCCCGCCACTCGCCATCGGCCGCTGGGAAAACCTTTGGCCAAAGCCGAGTCGAACTTCGAGGTTGGCCAAATGCGCGAATTTGATGAGCGGACAGACAGGTTTTTTTTTTGTTTTAAATTTATTTCCACGCTACAGTTTCTTTATTTTTAATTAAACTCAAAAAGAGAAGAAGAGTTGGAGGTAGGTGGAAGAAGAAGAGCGCCTTTGGCAGAGGTAAACGTCAACAATTAAAAATTACCATTGACCAGCAGCGCATTTATAAACATTTTTAATTTCGTTTTCCCTTTTGCCGGCCATAATCTCAGGAGACGCTGCGACTTTTTAATTTGGGACTTGTTAAGCACTTAAGAGGGTTAAAAATCGACAAAAGTTGACAGAAGTAAAAAATAAAAAAAAATTTTAAAAAACAAGAAACACACATACAAATGCGCATAAAGGACCACAAAAGAGGGAAAACACACACACACTGGGATATGGTAAGGAGCCTGCCTTGTGAATGCATTCATTAGAGACGCATGCACATGTGCACAGGGGGCGGGGGAGCGAGAGAGGGGCGAGGTCGGGCTGGCTTAAACTTTATTTAGTTATCGCTTAAACAAAGGCAAAACAGATCAACTATGCGGCTCAACTCAGTCTGAGCAGCTGGGGTATATTAAGTTTGGATTCGATATAAATTACAGAATATAAATTTATAAATATTTTAGTATTTTTTCATCATCACTTGTTAAAGTTTTCTATTATTTAAAATATTTATTTAACTTTAAATTTTAAATATAACTCTTTTTGAATTTCTCTTGAAATTTCATTTAGTTAATTTAACTTAAACTTAACACAGGGTATCCACAAGTTAATCACTCCCATGTCAGCTATTCATACTTGTTTAGTTCTGGCTTTTTGTTACTTTATTTTTTCTATGTTCCCCATTTTGAATGTATTCGAATTCGGATTCGGGCGCTCGCTGGCTGCATGGCTGGCCATGGCTACCCATGTCAAAATATTTGACAGCTGACTAAAACATGCTATGCGAGACGGGAACGGACACCAGCTCAAGAGAACCGGGGGCGGACTGGCCTGCGACGAGCACGTCATATATCCCTAGGCAGACCGAAAATTCAACCAACCCAACTCGTACTCGCTCTCGCTCTCGTTCCCTTTCCCTCTCCCTCGCCCTTTCGGGCTGTCGGTCAAGCGGGCCGCGCGCTGAGCGCCTGTTCCCATCATGGCAGGCGCGACTGGCGGCCATTGAAACCGTTGGAACCATGAAACATGTGGCCTGACATTGACGACGGCGACGCCGCGGATCAGCCAACAAGTCGCGGCTGCAGCTCAGATTGAATAACTAAAAAAATGGGTCTAAATGTTTGGAGTCGGTATTTTTATATATAATTGAAAATCTGTTTTAATTTAATGCAAAATATAACACAAAATGTGTTGAAATATAAATTAAATATTTAAAATGACAGATTAAATGACAAATTTATGAAAGGTTTTTTTTATAATAAACCTGATAAATAAGAGTACTGTATGTATAGTGTTTCTAAACAATTTGATATATTCTTGATGTATTACTGTGAAACTTGGCTCAAAAAAAGTTTTCAAAGACAATTTTTTTAAATGAAATAAATTTTAATATATCTGCAATTGGTTTTACTGAAACATTTTATGCTGGTTTTTGTGTGTACAAAAAGTTGAATATATTTATCTAAATTGCGCTGTTTTCATTGATATTTTTACAGTTTACAGTTTTTTTCTTTCAAAATAGCAACTGAAATATAAAACTTTGACAGCAACTTATTTAAAAGTTCTAGCGAAATATTATCTATAGCAATCAAGCCAACAACATGTGAATTTTTTAACCCATAATCTATAAATAATATACATCAAATGTCTTAACTATTTTAAGTAATGATTCACACATTGTGATTTAAGACGCTGCGATTTCTGAGTGGCTCGAATACCTTATGGGTGAATACAGCTGGGGTTCTGCGGATTCCGAGTCCGATTCCGATTCCGTTACTGGGCAAGTTGTTGGACAGACCACGAGAGCGCGCTACCTCACTTCATTGCCGCATGAATAATATTCGTAATTTGTCAAAAAGGTTGGCCAAATCCCAAAATAAAAAATAAAAAAATAAAAAAAGACGAGAAGCGGAATCCAAAAACAGCGCTGCGATTGAGCGAAATGAATGAATGCGAAGCAACAACAACAACAAACAAAAAACACCCACAGTCGAGCGTTGTTGTTGCTGCTGTTGTTGCTGTGGATGCCTCGGGGCAATACCCGGAGGACCTTTGGCGAGCTGTTGCCATTATTTTTGGACTGCTCTTCTATGCTGACCAAGTTATACACAGGGGGCAAGGGGGCGGGTGTTTGGGGGGAATAAAAGCGAAATTTCCTTTTCGCATTTGCTGCGCTTTATTAAACTTTTTGCCGCACATGGAAATCCCAAAAGTTCCTGTGTCATTTTTTTCCGTTTTTTTTTTTGGCTGCTCAGTTGTCGTTGTCGCTTTCATTTTGACAGCCCGTGTCAGCTGCCAGTGGTCGTTGGTGGTGCTGGTGGCAGCTGTGGTTTCGGTTTATATACACATTTTTTTTTTTAAAAAAAATCTTCACGCATTTGGCAAATTATCTTTTGATCCGCACGCTTCAATTGCGCGCCGGAAGGTGGCAGGCGGCTGCTCGAGGATTGGCAGCAAATGCGTCAACACAATGCCACTTGCCAGTTGCCACATGCCGCAGCCACAGTGGACAGCGCCCTAAGCCGGGGCAATCGCCTGCCTAAGTAGTTGTTGTCTCAAATGTCTCGCGCTGCCATCGAAAAGTAGTTTGCGCGCAAATCCTCAACTTAGCAAAACTCCGGCCCCAGCCAGGACACCAACCAGGACTCGGGCACATTAAGTGCAGCGCCAACAGACAACAAAGTCGCCGGGAAAGGAGCGCGGCACAAACTTTGCTCGCTGCCAGCGGATGATGGCCGGGGATCAACGTTTTACGTAGCAGCCACGGAGCCGTTAAAAAACTTTTGCAACAGACTACAGACAAGGCAACCAGAGAGAGAGAGAGAGAGAGAAAGGGAGGGGGAGAGGTAGGGGGAGAGGGGGCTGACATCCAATGTGCAACTTTTTGGCGAGAAGTTCTTTTCATTGTGCTGCGCCCTCTGACACTCTGACGGGGGTCCAAGGCCGCCCTGGCGGGGGGGTAATGCCGGTAATGGGGGGATTCGAAGCTGTCGCACATAATGCGCACAATGAAGTGCACTTTTCATACTCGAAAGAATTGAAAAGTTGTTTGCCACACGAACGCCTCAAACGAGTCGGCATATAGATGAGCCATAGAAATCTCTTCGTACACCAAATTGGATAGGCGTTGTGCACTTAAATAAATATATTCGATAAATAGACGGGTGTATTTGGCAGAGATGGGGAGAACTTTCCCGGAGCGCTATTCAAACGTATTTTGCATAAAAGTGTGCTTAAGTGTGGTAGATAAAATATATTATAAACTTGTGTGAAATTTAAATTAAATTTATTTTCCCAATATGAAGAAGTTTATTTTTATAACTGCAAAATTCATTGTAAAAATAAAAATAAAAACTGTATAAATAATTTTATATGTATTTAATCTGATGTTCAATTCAGTCTCTTCTCACATAATTTCATTGAGCTTTGCTCACGCACACAGCACACAGATGAAGGAGCTTTGCAAGCTCAAAGCACAGCGCATATGAGAAATGCAGTATACGCAGAGCTTTTCGAACAAACAAACACCAATACTTGTACAAGCACCAATACATAAACGCCCAAAATGAGATCTACTACTACATTGATGACTTTAAAGCCCTGATCAGCTCCAAAGCAATCTTTTTAAAAAAAAAAAAATCTTCAAATAAAATAAATGAATAAACTAAAAACCTCAACACTAGAGAGCCTGAAATTTACCCACATTTAGATAAATATCGTGGCGCAACAAGGTCAAAAATAAAATAAAACTCTTTCGTTTTGCCAAACTCATAAACAGATATATTCTCGGGCCAAAGGATGCCGGGCATTGAGTTCGGGTCTAGCCAAAGCCACTTGTTGCAAATATTTGTTGACTGTCGCTGAAATTTATGACCTCCACGCCGAGCGACAATGGCAGCAGCAGCATCAGGCAACGCAGGCTAAGGGAGGCGGGGCATGAGGCATGTGGCAAGTGGCAGGCAGAGGCCGCAAGTTTTTCGTTGCTTATGAGCAAATTATCAAAAAACCAACTTAAAACTCTGCCAACTCGCCAATACAGCATCAAAACAGCATTAACGCAGCAGAGCCAAAGGCGCCCCATCCCCTCCCCAAATGCAAAACATGGCCAGAACTGCACTCGGACTTGAACTTGGACTTGGACCTGGTCTGGAGCACAGACTGCTGCTGACGGTGCCCTTTCCGGCTGGATGGTTTTTGTGTTCATGAGTTACAACTTAATTGAAACCGCGCTTTGTTGCAGCGACAATGCATTTGCCCCACATCTCCCCTCTTCCTGCCCCGCGAGAGAACATAAATCGAAGCTCTCGGCTCGGTGCTGGGAGTTCTTCTAGGAGGCCAGTCACGATCGGCACTCTTTAGTGTTATTTGCCTAATGCCCGCGTGAAATATGACGAGGCGTTAAGTGGCTACAAAGTAGCCACAGTGGAGTGGGTTCTATATAAGATGGCATAGGGTGGGATCAAATTATAATAAATTTAAGAAAAAAAATATATATATATGTAATAAGGATGTAATTATTATAAGACGTTGTTACAGTAACAAATCTGAGTCCAACACATAAAGAGTATGGGCCCATAATGCTTTATCCAAGCCAAAAAACTTCGATACTCTCCCCTGTGGTTCGAACCCCAAACATTGTTTTTTTTTTATTTAACCTGAAGACTTGGTCACTTAGACAAATTATCTACCAGGGAATTGAATGATATTGGGTAACATTTATGTATATATAAGAAACCGGCTCAAACCGAACCGGTTCGAATCCGGAACTATTCTTTTCATTGTACTATAAACCGAAGCGTGTACCCAATCAGTTGTGAAAAAAGCATTCTAGTCTAATAAAGATAATTCAATCCAAAAGCATAAATAACTTGTATTTCAATCTTTGAATTTGTCGAATCACGGAAAATGTCGAGGCACATAAATTTATAAGCTGAATTTTTTCATTTCAAATTGGGATAAATGTGACTAACCAAAGTTCCAATCGAAACATGGGTTCGGGATTTTGAAAAACCAGGTTCATGAACCAAACTGAAATGTGAATCACTGGTCTGAAACGTGAACTGAGCCAACAACAATTTATTTTTGGTTTTGCAGCCTTTGTTTGCAGATATAAAAATATGTGTGAATATCTCCAAACTGACTTTTAAAATAATATCATTTCGCATAAACTCTTGTAATTCAATTGCGATTAAGATGTCAATTGCTTTACTCGGTTTAGGCAATTTTATAATTTCCAACCCACTGTCGCGACTATTTTTATGGCTTGCACAATAAAAGCAAAGAAAAAGCTGAATACGAAACCTGTGCAAAAATAAACTCGTATGCATTTAATCATCGTAACTTAAGCTCGAGATCATGTTGTGCCACAGTCAGAGTGTTCCGAAACTGCAAGTCCGAGTTCGCATACGAGTCCGAGTCCGAGTCCAAGTCCAAGTCTTAGTCTGACCACGGGCCGCACCCTCCGCGGGAGACGTCGACCAACTCTGACTTTGGCTTTTTGTGCGCTCCAAGACGCGGGTCTGGGGTCCCAGTTGCCCGGTGCCCGCTGCCCGGTGCTTGGTGTTGTCTCTGTTTCTATGTCGCTCCTTCATTTTTTAATAATAAAAAAAAGAGCAAGAAGCAGCAGCAAACTTCATGTCACCGCAGCGGGCTGGTCGGCGGCTGCCTTCGATTTTTGTTGTAGGCGCACAATTTTTTTGCTTCCTTCTCTTTTTTTTTTTTTTGCACCGCAAGCAAGGGGATGTGGCGATGCAGGAGCAGGGATTAAGACGACGAAGTGTTTGGGCCAGGTCGGCCGGGCCCATTCATGGGCTGGCTGCATGGAGCGCGGCGACCGCGGCGTGTTCTGGAGATTAATAAATTGATGGCATCCATTGCACATAACGTGTAACTAATGGCGCTCATCAATTCTGCTTTACATCTCAATCTGGCTAAGGCACGGAAAAAACACAACAACAAATAAAACGCAGAAAAAAAACCACAACAAAAAATGGGGGGAAAAAAGAAGCTGAGTCTGAGCCTCGATGTGGGCAAACAACTCGGCGGCGATTTGGTAATGACCAGCGCGGAGGCAGGATGCGAAGGAAGTGCCTGGAGCCGAGCAGCACTTGAGGTCTAGTCACTTTCACCCGCCATGGCCAGGGAAATGGAAATGGAAATGGAAACGGAAAACGAAAAGGAAATTCTATATTTGGCTGGATGGCGAAGCCATCTGCATGGCACTTATGCAACTGCCTGCTGTCCAAGCCGAGCCCAGGTCCTGTTTCTGTTTCTGTTTTCTGTTTCGGATCCACATGAGTCGAGCCTTTTACGGAAATTGTCATTGGATTAGTTACGCTCCGATTTTGCAACCTTTTCGCTTTCGTTTTCACAACTATTGTCGATTTGCATTATTTGACAGACCGCCTTCTGTGAGCGGACGGAGTCTGGACCCATTTCTGTACCTCTTTTCGACCTCTTTCACAGTGCGTGACATTTGTCCGCCGTCCTTTGCGTTGTCCTGGCCGCTGTTTGCCGCCAGTGCATTCATCGATATCGCTTGCGGAAATTTGCGAATTTGGCAAAATGTCAGGTATCTCAGTCGGTGTTTTTGTGCTCATTGCAGATGGATTAGGCCTAATGCGACCGATTGGCCAGGGCAATAAAGTGAAATTACTCGGACGTGTCAAGGTCAGCAATTGTTTTTGCTTTTAGGATTTTGCTTGCTTCGTACATTTCGCAAATGGAAATATATTTTGAGTGCAGCAATTAAATTAAACGTTCTTATCTGTACTATATTGAAAATGCACAAATTGTAACCATTATGAGAAATTCAGTTATTGTCAAGTTTTTCTGTTTATAATTTTAACTAAAAAGTTTCAAATGTTTTATTCCTTTTAGATTAAAAATTAAATGCGATTTTCTTAAGCATTTTGATAACTGTGATCATTCAAATAAACAATTTTTAATTGCCTTTCTTTTAAATTTTAAGGTAATATAATCAAATTTTTGAAATTCTTTCAAATAATAAAAAGGGTAAATTATATTGCTTTATTCATTATTTCTTTTGAGGTCTTTCGATATTTCCATTGGAATTTAACGGTTGAAACGCATTCAAATCACCGCAAGCAGTGCAACCGAACGAACCCTTAAGCAGTGTTCACTGCTTAGAAAAGCAGGGCTGCAACTGAACAAAGCAGTGCAAGTCAGACTTAACGAAGCGATCGTCGCGTAAACTGTCAATTCAAATAAAAGGCGCCATTTGCAAAAATTGAATTTCTGAAATTTTATCACTCAAATACAGATAGATTTAACTTTTTTTTGGTTTGGTTAATAATCAAAAAACAGTTGAAAATGTTGTTGTTTTGTTTTGTTGTTGTTATATGCAACTACTACGTCTAGTTAAACTACATTCAATGACTAACTACAGCAACCCACTACTATAAGAAGAAGAAAAATTCCACTTAATACGTTTCGTGGAATTGTCGATCACTTTCCTTGACACTTACCAAACTGACTTCGCATCCAGGGATACAGTGGAGACGGCATCCCTGAGGATTGCGAACTCGGATTTTGGGATGGCGGCGTATGCTGTCCGGGATGTCCCTGATGCATCTGCGGCGGACCCTGCCCGGCGCCCGGATGCATCATCGCCTGCGGCGGTGCCACCACGGGCGAAACGCCCGTCTGCTGCTGCCCGTACATGCCCATGTTGTGGTGGTTCTGATGCACCTGCGAGAAGAAGATGTCAGTTCGAGTTGGCTCAAGAGTGGCGGACACCAACACCCAAGCTGGGACTTAATCAAGTTAAAGCTATCAAGCGGGAACTGGCGCTTACCTCTGTCACATCGGGAACGCCGACGTCCGTGTAACCCAGCTGCAGGCGGGCAGGAGAGAAGATTAAGAAGAAGCGTTTAGTTTGTTATAAGCGGGAGGCTATCAAGTGTTAGGCGACCAAAAACCAGCTACCCCCAAACCCCGAAACCCCCTCCCCCTTTGACCGGGCTTATGTGTGTGTGCGTTGGCTTACCTGCGCCTGCGGATGGCCCATGTGATGGGGCAGCGTCATCTGTGCGTTCATGTGGTGTCCGCCCATTTGGTCGACCAGGGGCGGGGAGCCGCCCTCTGGGACCATGCCCAGGCCGACGCCGACGGCCGCCTGCAGCTTGCAGCTGGCATAGACCACCGGCTGCTGCTGCTGCGGATGTGTCACCTGTTGCGTCACCTGCGGATGCTGCTGCTGAAGCGGCGCCTGCTGCGCCTGCTGCTGCTGCTGCTGCTGCTGTGTCTGCGCCTGCTGCTGCTGTGACTGTTGCTGCTGCGGACCAACGACCAGCTGGCCGTTCGTCTGCGCCTGCGGCATCACTCCGCCCACCTGACTGGAGGGGCTGTCCGGACGCGAGTAGCCCTGGTGCTGCTGCTGCTGTTGCTGCTGCTGCTGCTGGTCCATGCCCTGGCCGTTGTAGTAGGGCATGCGGTCGTAGGGCGGGAAGCGCGGGTAGGGCATGTTGCCCTGCTGATTTGGATTCTGGCTATAGTGATGCATCTGCTGCGCATCGAGATCGGTGACGCCGTTGCCCGGATAGTGGCCATGGTGCATGTCCGCGCCCATATACGAGTTTGTGAAATATGACGTCATGCTCTCGCAGTTATTTGTACTCATCGTCATTTTGTTGTTGCTGCTGCTGTTGTTGCTGTTGCTGTTGCTGTGACTCGTGACTGCTGTCGTTACTTTAACTGCTTGGTTACTTAGTTCCTTAGTTCCTAGTGACTGTGACTCGACTCCGTGTGCTTTTAGCTACTTTCCTATATACAAAGTAAACTGCAAGGGCATTAGTCAAATACATAAAACGAACTAGAGCGTCGCAGTCGGGTGTCACCGACGGCACAATACTAGTTCACGGCGTAAAAACAACCAAAATATCTATAAAATAATAATTAAATAAAAAATACATTTTTTTTTATATATAAAAACTTAAATTTTTTGGCAAATAATTAAAAAAATATTAATTTTAAATAATTTATAAATAATAAATAATTTACAATAGTATAATCTTTTCACTTCGTAAACGAGTATAAAAAGAAAACGAGAAAAATAAATTTTCTTCGATATGCCGAAGTTTAAATATCCTTGCAGACATATAGAAAATATGTATTAAATATAAATCAGTTAAATCTTTAGTTTGCAGTTCACAGTTTGCAACCAAAAAATTAATTTTTGAAAAATTCTTAATTCAATTTAATATTATAATGCAACCTGATGTTTTTCGGCAAATAAACAGACAAACTGATATAATTTTATAGACTCAGGTTTTTATACTGATCAAGAATATAAACTACAATATACTTTATAAAATCAGAGACGTGTCCTTCTATGCCTTACACATTTTCGTGACAAAATTCATTCAGGCATGTTCTCGATGAAACTCACCTAAATATCCTTTGAACACTTAAGTACAATGTACAGTTGCGCCTTAAACTTAGTCGTCTAGTTATGTGTGTGTGGTGTGTGTTGGGGGGTGTGCGTGAGGTATAAATTGATTTGTGTTTTTGCTGTTCCTCTGTTTGCTGTGTTGGCTCCTCGCCTCGTCTCCTCTTAATTTGGTAGAAAATCCGTTGGTGTTGTAATTGCTGTTCGCCTAAATCCTTAAGTAGCCTTAACCTCTAGTTGGTATTTTCAATTTTGATTTTGAAACTCTGCAAGTAAACAAATTAAAGATTTGCTGTTTTAGTTGGATTTTGGATCTCTCGTTGTTGTGCTTCGCTCAAAGCTTCTATTGAAAGTGCCGCCCGAAATGTTGTCAGACATGTGCCTCGAGCTTGGGGCAACATGTGCGCCTCTTTCTGTGGCTCGGACTCTGATAAATGGTTTATGCCACGCTTTGGCGAGTTCTTGAAAAAAATGATCAGACTGATCGGATTTTCAAACAAGAGTGGGGTTTTTTATAAGAGAAAAATAGAGTTATGGCGAAGGATAGAGAGATTATGAGAGGCAAAAAAGAGAGAGCGAGAGAGAGGGAGAGCGAGTGAAAGACGGAGTGCAAAACAGAAGCCAGAGGAAAGAAATAGAACATTAATCCAATATTCATACTGGCTTACTCTTAATATATGTATTCAATACCTAATTTTATTTCATGTAATTATATATTTATTTACTTAATATTATTAGCAACCATTTTTATTGATTTTTTACATTTCTGCTATAAAATGGATGTTACGTTTTATTTTACGCTTTGCTTTCAGTATAAAAAAAAATTATCATTAATATTTTTAACAAAATTTGGAATATTTGAATGAGCTTATTATTTTGACCATGAGTATGTTTCTATATAGGCTTAGAGAAACTAAGAAATCCCTTTTAGTATTTGACTCGAAAATGTAATTACAATTTTCTTTAGATGTTACTACGAATTTTTGCTATTGTATAGATTTGAAATGCCTTCAATTATTAATTGTGCAACACTTTAAATAGGTTCAGTGTTGAAAAGTGTTTAACTGCAGTATTGACACTATGTTTGTCAACACTTTGATAATAAATCGGAACCTTTTAATACAAGCCTTTTTCACAGTAACAGTGTTGCAAAAGTTGCAAATTTAATTTGATGTTAAAGAGCAAATTGTAAAACAATTGCAACGATTTTTTCAGCTCTTTCCAGCTTTGCCAGGGGCCATTAAACATTGGTATTTATATTTTATAGTAATATTGTCATGGCTTTTGAGATCCTCTTGGTGTTCTAACTGAAATGTCATTCATTGGCTGGCTGACAAGCTGACAACATTCGTTGAATTTATGAATATGAAATCAATTGTGTTATCCCCCTTTGACCTGACATCCTTCCGGTCAAAGTGATTTAATTTCCTGGCTCATTATCACGAGTCTCTGACCTCATAAATCAAAACTCGAACAATGCAGACAGACAGAGACAGACGAACAGGCACACATACACACACACACACAAACACAGACAGAGACACACGTTTCATGCCATGCATATATGCATGCCGCTACCTCTCTCTCTCTCTCCCTCTCTCTCTTTTTCGGTGGTGGTGACAACCCTGCCGAAAAACTAACTAACGGTAACTTGTTGTCGGAAATGAAACTTTCGCAACTTTGCGAAATGGCCGAAACGACAGAAAAGGGAGAAAATGGAAAACTTTAAAATATTTCAGCGACAAGCGCTGCTTGCATATTTTCCTTTTCCGCTACCCTTTCCTCGCTTTCTCCGGCATTCCCCGGCGAATGTATTTGTATTGTGTGCTCCCGGTGCTCCTCTGTCATTCTCCCATTCTCCGGTGTTTCGCTTTTGTTAACGAAATAATTTCTTGCGCCGCCAACGCTGCCAAAGCCAAAGCTTCCCTTTCAATTACACATTTCCCGCTGACGCTGGCCAAGGCTCCAAGGGGATGGGGGAGGGGGAGGGGGGAGGGACCTGCTCGGCGCGAAAGGACAATGCCAGGCGGAAGGAAGCTGCGCCGGGCGCAAAGGCCAAAACCCAACCAACTCCAATCCCCAACCCCGCTTTCCCCTTTGGCAAACAGCGAACGGAAACGGGCAAATCGGTGGCTCGCTCTGCCTATAGAGATGCCCATAAACGAGTATACGAAATGTAGGTGGTTATCAGACATGTGCACAGGGGGGATGTACGGTCGAGACAGCAGCCTTGGCCGTGGCGTTCGGACGTGGGGGCGAAGAAACTTACTCAAGCACAAGCGAGATGATAATAATGTCTGATGTGTGTTTTGTGTGTTTGTTGTTGTTGTCGCTTATTGTTGCTGTTGTTGTTGCTGGTGCTGTTGTTGTTGTGCTATGCCACTTATTGTTGTTCCGCAAGTGGGTGCGAGTGTGTTTACTTTATGATTTATGTTTGTCTGATGTGATTTATTCAAGCGAACAAATCCTAAAATTTGATTTGCAATAAAAGATTTCCAGCATAGAACATAATAGAAAAGGTGGCTTTAATTGTTTTTTGGTTCAATTTAATTTCTATTGAATTTGCTACTATTTATAAATATTGATTATTGACTATATTAAAATTAAATTTTCTTTAATTTTCTCTTCATTTATTTTCTCCTGTTTGGTAGGCAACAATAATTCACATCTATTCAGCATTTTCTATTGCATACTTTTGGCCAAGCTGTTGTATGCCCTCTAGCGGCCGTGAGCTGCAACTGTTTAGCCTGCGTTGACAGATGTCGCTTTCAGTTGACTGACATGTGGCGCCCTCTTGTAAATAATTCAAGAAACACAATTGTTGACAGTTGGCCAAGTGTGTTGTTAAAGCAGCGAAAAAGAAATCAATGCTCATCAGATTTAAAAAAACGTGATTTAAGAAATGCTTATGAAAATTTTAATGGAATATTATATTGATCAATTCCGAGGAAAGTCTTTGTAAATAGCAAGGTTTTTTTACATTTTTATATTACGTATTTATTACAAACAATAATACCTGTGATATGGCAATTTAAGCTAGTTTGTTGTTATATTGTTTTTTGTTTCTTAGTATTTGAATAATTTGAGTTTACTTTAATTTACTTTAACTTTGATCATATAAAAAGACTGTTGCTATTGATGTTGTTGTTATTAATACAAATAATATTCAGTAGAGCATAGGGAAGAAAACGAAAGGCATAGAGAAAGCAGACACTAAGGCAATTAAATATTTTTATAAATAATGTTCTGTAATAAATTGAATGCACTTCTATTAGTATGATCACAGCTGTCTTAAGTTGCCATATCATAGGTAATAGTATTGTTTGTTTATAATAAATACGTCATATAAAATTACAAAAATGAAAAACCAAAGGATTTTTACAAACACTCATGTATATAAAATATATATATGCACTTTTATTTATGTAACCGATATTCATGCGTAAGCTAATTGCTGAGCTTCTGTAGATTGCATCCAACTAATGCATTTAAATATAGCAAACGTTATCATAAGCTTCTAACCACGGTATCGCTCATGCAATTAGCGAAGACAGCAACCATAGTTTCAAGCCCAGCCCACTTTCACACACACACACACACGCACACACACACACATGCAGGCCAATAAACGGGATTGCGCATGGCATATGGGCAGTACCGTTACCTGTTTAAGTCGCCAACGACAACGGTGGCCCCTTACAGCTGATTTGAGAGCTGAGCGAACAACAACAACACATGGCAGCCAATCCATCAAAGGCGACAAAGAGCAACAACAACAGCCGTAACAAGAGCTCGGCAATGCAGTTAATCAGCGCACACACACACATATACACACACACGTGCAGACACAGGCATCAACACGATGCCGAAACAGAAACCGATTCCCTCACACGCATGCGCCGTTTCATGATGGAAGGGAATGAAAATGAATGATTTCATTCTTCAGCCATCAGCTGCAGCCATTTTGATTTACGATTGCGTCGGTGTCGACGTCGGCGTCGCAGTCGTTGTCGCTGCTTCTTCTTCATAGTTTTGCATAGCGGCCATGCGAAGGCGTCGCCCGTCAACGTTCGCCTTTGTTATTTGCCGTTGTTGCAGTTGCCGTTGCTGTTGCTGTTGTTGTGGTCGGCATCTTCAGGGGGGGGGAGAGAGAATCGAGGCAACGGTAAACAAACAAAAGGTAGCTGGTGCGAGTGTTGCCCAAGGTGGATGGCGGGGGAGACGCAGACGCAGCGCTCTCAATTAAGCCAAATTGAAAGCGTTCTGCTCGGCTGCGCTAGTTGCTTAAATTACTGTTTAGCATTTTATTTAAATAATAACTAATTGGCTTGGCCTGACTATTACAGAGCTTTTGAAAAGATCCTAGCTGATTGCGGATTAGTTAACTCTTTGCCAGGCAGATGTTCTGGCCAGATAAACAGCAGGCCGCTCTGTAAGCCACATTTGAAAAGGTTGTGTTCTCAACATGGCCAATTTATTTTCGCGTTTGTATTAATAAATAAAATAAATACTAATAATAAAGGTAAGCAAAGATAAAAGCCAGCCAGATACTCAGTTAAATTTTACAGTCTTGTTCACATATATATTTAACGTGTAAAGTTCAATTTTAGAGATTGATTATTCAAATAGTTATATTAACAAAAACTTATTGTAAATTTAATTGATCATCTTGCAATTGGAAAATTCTTTTGAATATGAAGAGGTCACAATATATACTATTTTTCCTGGGATATCTCCAATATAGTATTTTCACAGACACCTTTTTTTGCAAATCAAAATAAAATTCGAAATAAATAAATATAGCCTTTTTTTAATGTCATGAAAATCGCATAGAAAAGCGACATTTAAAAGAAAGAGAAAGGAGACAGAGAGATTTTTTATATATTTTCCTTATAGAAAAGTAAGAAAAAGAGAATGCGAATAAAGATCAAAATATTATATAATAAAAAGCGATCTGTATTCGAATGAAACAAGTGGTGAAAATTCCACATGCATCTGTTTACATACAGAATACATTATTTCTATTATTAAAAAACCTTTCCTTTATCTCTTTAACTTTTTACCTCCACTTGCCAATTGCTTGACAATTAACACTTCTTCCGGGTAAACCACGCTCTTATCTAAACTATCGCTAAATGCTGAGCAAATGACCTTCAAATATTGCCCAAAATGTGCGCAGAGACAAATAATAAAAAAAAACCTTGTAAGTAGTTAAATAAGAGGGCATAAAAAACAGAAACTGGCAAGTTGAAGCACGTGCTCAGGCGAATGCCAGAAGAGTTTATTGTGCCATCAACTAAAGGAGCAAATAAAATTTTATTACCACTATAAATTTCAGCACTTGAAGCGGACCCAAACGCAGACGCGTCGGCAGGTTCCTCTCCTGGCCAGGTCTGGCCTGGCCTGGCCTGGCCAAGTCGAGGATAAGCCCACGCGATTTAGCGACGGTGTTGCATGAAGACGAACGAGCGTAAGAGGCAAACGGCGAACAAGACGGAAGCGGCAGGCCACAGAACTGAGCAGAGACAGAGAGAGAGAGAGAGAGAGAGAGAGAGAGAGAGGGGTGGGGGAGGGGGAGGGGGCAGCGGGGCGAGCTGAGAACTGGACGCAGCGAGGCCTGCATTTTTCTCACATTTATCTTTTTTCGAGTGCTGCGTTTTATTGCGATTGGAAATTGAGCTTGTCAACGCGGCCGTCCGCGACGCTTGGCTAGTCCGGCTATCAATGGCCGGGCGAGGGGCAAGAACGTCTGCTGCGTTGGCCAGCAACAACAACAACAACAAGGGCTAACGTGGCCAACAGCTGGCTCGAGTTTTGGGCGCGCGCGCGCTCTGCCCGCTGATAATAAAAATGTCAGCCGCTTGACGATTGCCGGTTCATAAATAAAGTTTTGCATTTGAATTGGAAATTGGGCATTGGCAAGGGGACAGAGGAAGGGGGAAGAGGAAGGGGGAAGAGGAACAGCTAAGGGAGACAGGCAGAGGGTATTAGCTCTTTA
This sequence comes from Drosophila colorata, assembly GCA_035041545.1. Taxonomy (NCBI): domain Eukaryota; kingdom Metazoa; phylum Arthropoda; class Insecta; order Diptera; family Drosophilidae; genus Drosophila; species Drosophila colorata. Next base: position 10,770,831 of record JAWNLD010000680.1, read on the forward strand.
CTTGGCTAAATTTAGCGGCCCGAAGAGGCATTTCTTACATTTAATTGGCGCTATTTAGCATTCACTAATGGACATGAGCCCAGTGTGCGGCACCTGCGCAGAGCGAGTGAGAGTGAGAGGGAGAGAGAGAGAGAAAGAGTCCAGTGGGGAATATGAGGCACAAACTTGACAAACAAGAACTGATAATAAATCTAATTGACACATTTGCGCCGGTAGACTACTGCATCGGAGTCGCGGTCCCAGGACGATTGACATGACTCCAAAGCCCATCCACGTTGGCCAATAATATGTGAGTGCGTGCAATTAAAACTGAACTGCATTGCTAATGATCGTTGATCGTTGAGCGTTGATCGTGAAGGAGGGAGGGTAGATGGGAGGGGCGGGAGGGTGGTCAGCCCATCGATCAGTCAGACAACGATTGTTGCCATTGCTCGTAATTATGCCTAAAAAGTTGACAATGTACACAATACATAAATTTGCGATCATATCGAATCATCCATCGCAACATGGCACAGCCCGTCGATCGAGCGATCGATCAATCTTCCGCTGCCCAGCTGCCCGTTGTGATAACGCGCCAGGGTGCAGCCAGAGAGCCAGCTAGCCAAGTCAAGTGGATGTTGGCTGTTGTTGGTGCCTGAGCGCTGTCTGTTGTGTCCACACTGGACTTCATCTGTTGCCGTTGATTGGCAGGAGGAGGTAAAATGCTGTGCGCCAATTGATTGGCAACAACATGTCGTCCACCGGCCAGCCAGCCAGCCAGCCAGCCAGTGTTGTGTGTTGTAATGAGGAATGCCTTCATTACAAGCCGAGCAATGCGTAAACGCAACGCACGCATGCGCATGGCCAAAACGAGAGAGTGGAGGGAGCCACAGTTGGGAGCCACGGCCAGATCCATGGCCAGACACAACACGCACGCACTCACGCACGCACGCACGCACGCAGCTGAAGCACGCACGCAGGCATTGGGGGCACTATATGAGCAAAGATCTGCTGCGACTTTATCGACGTTTTGTTGCTGCTCTTGTTAAGTGCAAATGCGAACGCTTGTCGTCTGTTAACTTCTTTGTCGTTTTTTCTGTCTCGTAATGAGAGAGCAAGTTTAAGTACCCCAAGCAAGCCCCACGCCCGCCCCCCTCGCGCAATAATGTACCACAATTGAATTGTTAAGTGCGCAACACGAAAAAAAAATAAATGAAGAAAACAACAAGAGACACCATTCCAAGCGGCCCCAACTCCAGTTGCCCAGTTCCCAGTTGCCAGTTGCCAGTTGCGATTGCGTGTGAAAATTATAATTTCGTGTGCAGTTTCAAGTGCGAACAGCGCGCACCACCGAACCACCGCAGCACCGCCTGACCATTGACCAGCCACCAAAGAAACTTTACTTAAAATGTTGTCAACAATTTGCTAGTCAGTGTTCATTTATTATTTTTGTTTTTTTTTGGGGTTTCAGTTTCGCTTGTTCAAGTTTTAAGTGTTAATTAAATTTCATTTTATTGCTCAAATGAAAGTGAAGTTAATTTTTTATATTTTGTGTTTGTTTTTTCTGCTTCTGCCTTAAAGCTAATGTTGCACATTAAATTGAAGGCACTGACCATAAATAACACATTTTATGGTCGAAATACGGCAGACGAAGCAGATTAATGGGCAGCGCGGAAATTGTGTTTGGAATTACCGAGCGAGCCAGTCTGCTAATTTACCGTTAGACATTAGCGTTATGCAAAAGGTCAGAAGGTGATTATTGCGAAATATTTGAAATTAATTACCCGTTTAGTGGGCACAACAGAATTTTTGACTTTCACTTTCCATTTTGTACCTTTTCTTTGATAATATGTGAAAGTGTACTTAAACTAAAACTTGTATTTTAAAAAGGAAATAATATTTTCGGAACCTGCAAGCTGATTAGTTTCGATATAACAAAAAGTTAAGGTAAATATATGAAAAATTCTTTGGAAAAATCTAATGCAGGGTAATCGAAATATTTATTATGAAACTAGAAATCGAAATGGAATTCCGATGAGATCGAAATAACAAAGCACTACATTTTATTCAACTAAATTCTTAATATTATATTTTTACAATATTTTTGTATATACTCTTTCTTTCAAAATGATTCCAAAATAATATTATTAATTATTAAAGACAAAGCCAGATTTCAATTGTAATGTCTAAAATTTTATTTTAAAAAAAATGCTGCCAGCTGAAATGAAATACACACACAATAACCAGGACAGATAGAAGGCAAAACAGTTAGGAACCTGCTCTGGACATCAAAATTGACTCCCCACGGAGCGCAGCAAATCAGCGGGAGACGAGGTGAAAGTTGGGATTGCATAAGAACCAAAGCCGAGATATGCAATTGTAAATTAACAACAAAGTGAGAAGAGGTTGAGAATTGCGTAAGGCACAGTCAAGGCCTCGAACTCTGTGGCCCGCAGGTGCGCATAGAATACCTGAGGCGTACGGGCCGTGAAAATGGACAGACGCTGGCCCAAAATAGAGCAATTAACCTTGTCTACGTGACGGCGAGTGTCTTTAGGCCCTAACTAAGTAGCCACGTTTTGTCGCTTTATTTTACAGTCTCGGCCTGTTTCCAAACGAGCATTTGGCTAATTGTCAGTTAGTGCCAGCGATTATCGGAGCGAAAACTCGGCGACTGTCCCAGGAGTTGTCATAAGATCCACACGTAATTGTCATATTGTTGAATTTAATTGAATGCAGCCCACAATTAATTTGTAATCGAACAATCTGTGCTTTATTGCAGCTCGTTGCGATGATGTCTTATTAGCTAATTGGCAAATGTGTGTGTGTGTGTGGGAATAGACTATTATAGACTTGTGGCACTAGCTCTACGCGTGAGTTGTTTTACTTATATGTCAAACAAAATTGCTTGAAAAGTATGAGAAAGGTTAACATTTTTAAAAACTGGTAACTTTACATTTCAAGAAATCGATTAAAAGCTTTAGCAGTTGTCTGTAGATGATCTGGGTTCGAATCACAGGCTAGAGTATTTATTTATTTATTTATTATTATATTTATCTATTATACACAGTTGGCAAAGTTGTCGACAAAAGTAAATAAGTACATAGAAATATGTAATAAATAAATATATATATAAATACTTTAAATAATATTTATGATAATAATTAAATTAAAAGGTTTAACAGACAGCAATAATATGCTTCACTCATCTTAACTGATGTCTTTCATATAGCTTTCTTATTTTTCGCCGAATTATTCCAATATTTGCACATCATTTTAAGTTAATGTCATAAGCCAATAAGCCGGTCCTCTGTCGCCTACAGGGTATTTTATTATTCAGTGTTCTTTTCGCTCATCTTTAGCCCTATTAACAATGTCATCGTCATCTGCAGCCATGTGCCTTCCCCTGCCTGCTCCATATAGATGCTTATTTACTTATTCAAATCGTTGAGATTTCCCTCCAGCCCACCACAGCCATTTCATTTCCATTTCCATTTCCCATCGCAAGTCGACTGCCGCCCTGTCGCCCTGTCTCTATCCCTGTCCTATTCAACTTGCCGCCTGACACTTCTCTGACAGCGACAGGCCATGAGCAAAACTTTTGTTCTATATATTTTTTTTGCTTTTTGTTCTTTTTATTTTATTTTTTTTTATTTTGGTTTTTGCCTCTTTTCTGTGCCGCTTTATGCGCGCCAAGGCAACTGGCAGAAATGCTAAAACAAAACGCTGGAGAGCCGCGCAGAGCCAGTGGATGTCATGACAGGCTCAGTGACTTCGGGACCCGGCCAAACTGAATTGCTGACTAACAGCCCTGTCGCGAAATATGAGTCCATTTCAGCGTAAGATACAGATGCACAGCAGCTACAGATACGCAGATACTTGGATACATCACTCGGCGAAAGGGATGTGGCCGGCGGGGTCACATGAACGCACACACTCACAGAAACTCGCCTTGGCCCCACTGTGCGCACGTGCTTAAATACTTTGGCAGCAACAACAACAACAACAATAAAATGTAAGCGAGGCGGCGCAAAATGAGAGAATACTTTTCAGGATGTGACACAAAATGCCGCCATCGTCGTCGCTGTCATCATTGTCTGCTTTAAAGATTACACAAAATATTTGTAAAAATACAAAACACAACAAGCGACTGCTGAAGGGGGGCTGCAGGGGTGGGGAGGGGGGTCTGTGGGGGAAAAAATAAACTCACAGCTTTACAAAAATAACAACTGCGGAGGCAGCCGCACAAAACGACGAATAAAAAAAACAACAAGCAAAATCAAAGAAAACAAGCAAGGAAAAGCGAAAGAAAAACACAAAAATATTTACAAAATATTTTCCACTTCAACGAAATGGAAAACGCGACCGCCCCAGTCGAAGTCAGCCCGCTAGCCCCCACCTCCCCCCAGTCCCCTCTGCTGCTGTTGCCGTGACACGACTTGAGTTGACTTGGCTTTTGTCTGTCCCACGTTCCCCGCGTCCCCTGCCCACGAAGCGTTCGTCTTTCCGCCTGTCAGTTCGTCTTTCCGTCTGGCAATGGCTCGTTGGCTCCGTCTCGGGCGCGCCCGCGTCGGCGTCGGCGCCGCCGCCTGCCAACGACAAAAAGAAAATGCAGCGCAGCGTGAAATGCCTCGGGAGCAACAACAACAACAACAGCAACAACAATGCAAATCAAATGCGCGCCAAAAACAAATTGTAAACTGAACTTGACTGAGAAATTAGCTGCAACAAGAAAATTTTCACACAAATGTATCTGTCTCTGTATCTGCAAGTGCAACTGCAACTGCATCTGTAGCTGTATCTTTAGCAGCTTGAAGCGTTCGCTTAAGTGAATTGTGTGAAAAACGCAGCTAAACGAGCGCAAATGCTCAGCCTAATTCAGCATTGAGCTGAACAATTCATAAATGTATCTTTGTATCTTGCAGTTGGCACTGCGGCAAACAACTTTTTAATCGATTTCATTTGCAATGACCCAAACAAATATAGAAGAAACACCAAATCGTTTGGACGCCAATTGAATTTTAAGACAAAGACAATCTTCAATGCAGCTAATAACATAGGGGTTGAAAGATGCAAATGAAAGTAACCCGAGAAGTGAAGGAAACTTAACAAATTAAATTTTTCTTATAAATACAATTCTCTTTAGTTTCTTACTTAACTTTAATGTAGCTAAAAGTTGTACAAAAAGTTTATCTATATACAATTTTAAGAAAATTATCCAGCTGGACTTTGGAAGATAATAAGAAAATGTATTATATTTAAAACAATTTTTTTTTACATCCAAAAATTAATTCAAAAGGGTTATTGCTAATTGATAAAAAAAATTTTTGGATTAAAAATGTTGACCTTTTGAGTGCAAAAATATTAAAAATACATTGTTAAATATTTCGAAATATTTGTTATTTAGCCAAAAGAGTTTTTCTTGATTAATCGGTTCTACTATATCAAAATTAGGCAAGTAAAGCCACTAAGAAAACGTGTGTGAACATTTTTGAGTATATCAAAAGTCTATTTCTAAAGGTTAATATTTACACAGACTTTCAAACTTTAGTGCTGAAGGTATTTCCAAGTTCCATTTGATTGCCATTAAGTCAGGGCACACGAACCGAGCAACTCGTCCGCAGAGCCACTCGCTCCTATCAATGCTAATGTGCCAGCAGAGCCTGGCCCCAAATCCCTTTTAGAGGACACGCTCATTGCACTCCGGGACTGATTCTCTCACCGGCTGCCTGCTCCGTTTCTATGATATGATAATTATGCGGTGCCCGCAAAAAGCACACACAAAATGTTAAATTCATATACGGCCGTAAAACTTCAACACGGCAGAAAGCAAAGCGGGCAACGCGACGGGGAGGACGGGGCAAATATAACATGGAGCGACAACTACAAGTCAAAATATAAAATGGAAAATGTGTGAATATTTCATTTGGTTTACCAACAAAATACAGTAAAAAGCGAAATGTAGCAACGAGCAGAGCCACATGGCACATGTGGCAACTCACAGCAACAGCAACAGCAACAACAACAGCAACAACAACAACAACAACATTGCACACGTCAATGTTAATTTAGTCAACGCCACAAACAGCAGCAATGACAACAGCAACAACAAATGAAACAATTCCATTGGGCATTGTTGCGGGACAACCCTAACTCTACCCTCCCGTCCCCACCCCCTACCACTCCCACTCCCACTCCCACACCCCCTCGTCTGCCTGATTTCACATGTGGTTCTATGTCAACTTTTGTGAAATTAGTTGGCAACATGACGAGCTGCCAGCGTCGCCGCCCTGTGGCACAAACACGCCCATTAGCAGGCCTTGTCGGGATCCGGGGAATAGTCGGGTCCGCACGGCTGTTGCCTGGAGGGGGCGCTGCGGACTGCGCCTAATGCGCAGCTGACACCTTGCCAAAGTAGTTTTCGCTGTTGCTGCGCGCGGTTAATTCACAGAGCCGCAAAACAGCAACTGAAGCCGTAACCGAAACAGAAACAGAAACCGAAAGCCGAAAACGGAGAAAAACGTGGAGGTCCCATTGGGGATTTAGCCAACAGGCCTCCGGCTCAGCCTTAGCCTCAGCCGCAGCAATGGCCTCGGTTTGGGTTTGGGCCCGGCCACGCCTCGCTCGCTCTTTAGCTTTAGCTTTTGTGCACGTGTTGCAACAACGCAGCGACCAACCGACGCCGACGCCGACGCCAACGTCGACGTTGAGGCCGACGTTGATGCCACAGGCGACGACTGGCAACGGTTGGCGTTGGCGTTGGCATTGCCGCTAATTAAAAAAATTTCACTCAGCCCACCCACTGGCCCCTCGTTAGCCGCGTTAGCGTTGGCCAGCGGCTCATTTAGTTTAATTATTACAAATGGCCAGGAACTAAAAACCAAATGCAAAAATATATTTGGCCAAAATGCACTCACAAATTCATTTAATTCAATTAAAAAGCCATTTAAATGCGGGCAACATTAAAAATTCCAACAATGGGGGAAATTTCTGTGGATTGTCGAGTGTTTAAAAATACCAAATTAAAATGTACTAAATTGTATGAAAAATAACATAATAATAATTATTTCAAGCAAATATTCTAATTCAAATCTCTGCATAAGCTGTTTAATTTTGGAGTCAGAAACTGCTAGAACTTTAATGATTGGCTTTTAATTCATAAATAGATAAAGTTCTTTAAATATTCCAATTAGCTTTTTCTACTGAGAATGGAGCTCTCATAATTATAGTTGCAAGTAAACTACTCTGAAACCAAATATATAAAAACTAGAAATTGTTGCATTTAATTATTGATTTTTTTTAAAGAAACATTTTTTTTTCTTAAACTTTGAATGACCATATAGAAGCTAGAGCACTGAAAATTGGTAAGTTAGATCTTGAGGATTATTGAAAATATAAATTTCTGTAATATTTAAATTTTTTTGTTGGCGTTTTTATAATTTGATTTCTGCTCCTAAATATCTGTGGCTCAATTCTATATACAAGCGAGTGTTACGATTTATTAAAAACCAAATCAAGTTTTTCATATATGCATTATGCAATTAGGACTTAGCTAATAACAGTTGTCAGGAAATCTATCTAACTCTTAGACTATAAAAGCTAAAACTATGAAAATTGTTTTATAGTTTTTCGCCTGTTTATATGCACTATGTAGATGAAGTTCCTTGTAGATACGCATTTACCGATGTCTAGTTGTCTTTAACCTCTAGTTTTATTAGCCTAACCAACTTCCCTGGGCAGTTAAACGAGCCGCTGTCTGCCACAAAAGTTGTTCGTTGCTTTTCTTGCCGCAGCAATCAACGCTCGAAATATCCATTCACCCAATTCAAGCACAAAACTGGGCCCAACCCAATCAAAGCCTAAACGCCCACCTACCACGCCCCTTCCCTCCTGCGGAACGCAGCTGTTAAATCGATAAAAACATTTCAACTGCAATTTGGCTATCGGTTTTTGGCGCACATTTCCACCGCGGTGGCAGCAACTACTTGTAGATACAATATGCTCGATGGCCATGGCCACCGAGTTGTCCCCACATTAGATACAGATACAGAGATTTAGTTGTATGCCCACGGGAGAAGTCAGCGTCGTGTGCGTGTGTGTGTGTGTGCGTGTGCATGTGTGTGTGGACTGCGATAAGTCCGTAACGAGGAATCTGCACGGCACCATAACCAACGCAACAAGCGAGTCGCACCGAGCTAAGAAGCTGATGGCAGCCCTGACCAGTTCTGGCCCGGCCGATAAGCCGAAACGCCGGTCCAGCTGGCCAGCCAGCCAGTCCGTCCGTCCGTCCGTCCGTCTGTGCGAGGGCCATATGGATGAAAAACTAAAAATGGCATTAGAACATCGTAATCGCAGGCCGCCGCACAGTTCGGGTGGATTTTCATTTTCATTTTTATTGCTCACAAGCGCATGGCGCAAAGCGGAAAAACAACCCCGTCCACGGGGTAACTTTTACCCGTGTGTTTGTTTTTGTGGGGTGGTTTTCAGTTGCGCGCCAGTGCGTTGCCAGCGCCAAGCGACTATCGAAGTTTTTCCATTTTCATAGCGGGCCTCAAATTGACGCGGGAGGGTGCCAAATGCACATTCATTTAATTACTGAAATCTAAGTAATATTACAACTAGGGATTGCATTTTAATGGCTTTTCGTTTTTTCTTACGCTCGTTTACTTTGTGAGTTGCTCGCAATTCATTTTGGATTGCTAGAAAAAGGAAGGATCGAAGTTTTACCTGAAATGAGACAAACAATGCGGAAAATGGTTAGTGAAAAGTACTTTAAATCGTTTTGTAATTAAATTAAATTTTATATTGACATTCAAATAATTTCAGAGAATTTCTTAAAAATATTGATATTTTTAATTCAACTCAATTTTTAACTCGAAAATAGTTAGGGTTTTATTATTATATATTATTCTTTAGATAAGTAATATATAAGCTATTTTTTATTGTATATTTAAGTATTATGTGGGCTTAAATATATAATAAATGCTTCTTTTGCATTTCATAATGTATGAACTAGTATTAATTTATAAGCGTTTTATTTTATTTACTAGTTATATAGTTTTATATTTTTTCCAGCTTGTCAATTTTCAATATCAAAAGATAGTCCAAAGATATTGACTTAAATATGATATTTTCAAAAGAATATTTACTATTCATTCATTTAGAATTCACTCTTAATTCACCTAAGTTGCACTTGAAGTACTTGAGAATTTTACGCGATAGTTGCTGTTATGGTGTTATCTACAAAAGGTGCTCTGTCTTTTTGTCGTGCATAGGCAAGAAACTTGTTTCTGATCACTTTCAGAAGTATATATGTATATATATATTATATATAAGTAAGTACAACTTCCTTGTTTATGTTTTGCCACTTGCAGCAGGCAGTGGGAGGAGGAGTTAGCCCAATTTCAAGCTCGATTCCACCCAATTCGAGTGCTCAATTGCCTCGGCTGCGGCACTTAATCGGCTGTAAGAAGCAATTAAGAAAAAGTCAACTGCAGACCCGCTAACCAATTCCAACTTTTGCAGCAGCTGGACAGGGTGTTGATTAAGCAGCCATAAACGCAGTGAGCGAGCGAGAGAGAGAAAGAGAGAGAGAGAGGCGAGGCGCAAAATCAACAACAGTTGCCAAGACAAATACAGAGCAAGTGGAAAAAATTACTTAATTAGCTGCTGCTGCTGCTGCTGGAAGATCCTTGGCCAAGCTCCTTTTGGCCATGGCGGGCAAAAAAAGCGTCTCGAGCCAAGTGTAAATTGAATGAAATATTCATGCAGAGATTTCGCGACGATGGGCGAGCCCAAAATTGGCAACGGTCAGTGCGAATGCGAATGCGAACGCGATTGGGAACGAGAAATCGTCGTGGATGCGTCTGCCGATGCTGATGTTTTATTGAATTGAAAATCTCATTATCACCTCGACGCATTCTTTGAATGCATTTGGTGGCGAATGCCCAAACAGGTCCCGGGTCCGAGTCTGAGGAGTTCTCTCCTGTGCCCGTCTGTGATGGAGCTTCGGCATTGGCATCGTCCGATACTCGCAGCTAATTATCGTAATTATTGCAAATTTACAAATTGATATGAAATTGATTAGTGCCCCAGTGGGGCGAGGAGGACGTCAACGGGGCAGCTGCAGAAAAGAGGATGCTGAAACGAGTTTCTCTCTCTGTGATTTGCACCTTTGCAGTTTTTTTTTGTATATATAAATGTGAATGGTCCAAAAAAGGTGTCAAAGTCAAAGATGTCAGCGTTGGGTACTTCGCACATGCATATTAAGTTAAATAGAGTTGCCATCGGGTCAGTGGCAACTCTACAGATGGTCGCACAATTTGTCCACGCCACAAAGAAACTCTCGTGGTGAGAACAAATTTTTCAATTAAGCCATTAATTCACTTCGCGCCACACACCAGCAAAATTTTACCCACTCAAATACACACACATACACCACACGCACACACACTCGATCGTCATTATGAGCAACATCAACATCATCATCGCCATGATTGTCATTGTCGTTCCTTCTGTCGCATTATTTTATTAAGCATCCACATTCACAAACATCCCAAAGTCCAAGCGTTGTCTCCAATTCAAATGTCGCTCCCTCTCTTTCTCACCGTTTGTCTGCCTCTCGTTCCCTCTCGTTGCTGTTCTGGTTTTATTTGCTCGTTGTGTCCACTTTTAAGCAAATTTTATTCATGTTTGCCTCTGTCTGCCTCTGTCCAAAGTTGTTCTCGTTGTTGTTGTCCCCATTGTTGTTGTTGCCGTCGTTGTTGCTTCGTTTTGCTCACATTGTAAAGTTGTCGTCACACAAAGTTGCCCGTTTCCCCAGCTCTTAACACAAGATATTCTCCATGGCATGCAAATAAAATGAAATTATTTCAGCGCCGAGTTCTTAGCCGATCTGCGTTCGCAGATGATGATTAAATGAATTGCTTCTGGCATATTTCAGATTGGTCTTAGAATCGAAGCAAAACTGCAAATGTGAACATATTTTCCATATGTATGCAAACAAATATTTTAGATTCCATCAAAAAGCATTGGCATTGGCATAAACGGAAATACCGTTATTCGTTATTCTTGGATAGTTGCTTATAACAATTTAGGGGTATAACCAGATAGCAGTTTAATAGAATAGACCTGGTGAGAGATCTATTAATGGTTATTTAGAGAAGTCAACTTTACAAGTAGCATAAAGTTTATAAGATTATTTAAACAATTTTGTTTTTAGAAGGAGTCGTCTTAGTGCCAACAAAGTAAGTACGCTCAGTTCTCTATTTATGCGATTTTTTATGCGGTTTTCAGTGGAACGTATCTACCACATAAAAAGTGAATTGAGTGTATATAAAGAATATATATAATGAATATATATACTCATTAGTATACTCATCATCAATATATCCTATGAACATTCGAGCCTATATAGATATGTCTGTCTATCTGCCTTTCAATTTATTTTTATAGTCTCTCAGTTCTTAGGTACTATTGTATTATCGGGCAAAAGTTCATAGAAGAACTATGAAATATAGAAATATAGCGCACATTTCCATATGCAAGGATGTTCAACAACCCGAAGATAATGGTTTTTTCTACTATTATATATTTTTTATAAGTTAAATATATATATTTTTCAAATTCCAATTATTCTTTAATATAATAATATAAATATAATATTTTTCCTAGCTATTTTTAGACATTTATAGGCATTTATATTGAGCGCTTGCTGTAAACTCAGCTATCGATAACTAAAGTTTCCCAGCTGCAGCTGCTGGTAGCTGGCACCGCCTGGCCACCATCCACCATCCACTTACCAGGCCCAGCCCGCCTCTGGATTGAGGATTGAGCTCACAGACAGTTACTAATTTTCAACACCTTCGCCTTCGCCTTCGGTTGGCGGCGACGTCGCCAGTTGGTTGCTTGGCTGGTTGCTGGGCGGGTTGATGGGAGGCGGGTTGCTTGGCTCTGGTGTTCATGCAAATGGAATACTTTTCACCTGCTTCCTTTTTGGAAAAACCGTGTGGCATGCATGCGTGTTGTTGCTGGTGGAAATTGCATGTTATTAGCATTAGCCGCATACACGATCCCTTCCACTGATAGTGAAACCATATTTTATTTTTATACAAAATTTGCGCGCTTAGACGTTTTATTTACCAATAACCAGCGAGCAAACGCCGAACCACCGCACCGCACCGCCCCACCCGCTGGCCAGGTTCGCAAGTATGGCAAACCGCAACAGTGTCGCAGCATAATAAGACGACATTACACCAACAACAGTGGCAACAACAGCAGCAGCAGCAACAACAACAGCAACAATAATAACAACCTTTGCGTGCCAACATGCAATTTCAATGTAACCGACGGAGAGAGGTAAAAAACACTCGTCTATAAAGAATTGTGAATAAATTTCCAAATAGCAGCCAAGCGATGACAATGCACAGTGGTACACAACTAATAAAATGGTGTTAAATATTAAGATGGCACTAAATATATATGGTAAAAGATAAAAGTAAAATAAAATGTACTTAATAGGTCTAAAATTTAGTTTAAAAATACTAAATACTGAACAAGTCAAATATACTTTACTAGGTATATATATTCAAGGCATCAGAAAACTAAACAATTTCATAAAAAAATTTAAGCAGCAGGGTAAATGTTTTTTAATTTTTTATCAAATTTCATACAAAATTCACAATTGGATTTTAATTCTATATTTATATCTGACTGAACTGTTATTTTATCATTGTATTTTTTATTATTGTAGAAAATGTAGATAGATAAATTTTCTTTGAATAAGTGCCTCACAATATATAATATCTAAATTGCATTTTCTACCGAGTTATACCATATTCTATTCCACTGTGCAGCCAACGAGTAAATATTACGTATACGCCACGTGAACAAAATCGAAGCGTCGCCCAACATTCAAACAGTTTTGTGTTCTGTGCTTTGCGTTCAGCTGCCGCACATAGATTTTGTGAGATTTCAACGGTGTGTGGCAACTTTTGCCTCCTCCTCCTCCCTCCACTGCCTCGCCCACGCATTCGAATCCTAACCAGCCACGGGCGCCACAAACTTTCTGTTTGTTTATCATTAAGACATTTTACACTTTACACTTTACATGGGGTTGCCTTTCATAATCTGCCGCTGGCATATGTTCTCGTATGCATGCGTGTGTGTGTGTGTGCAGGATATTGGCGCCGTTGGCTGTTTGTGCTGAGGATTAAGCGCCAGCCACGACCAACTGCGTCCAACTCTCAACTCGCAACCCACAGTTCCCATTGCCGCCCCTCCCCACCCCCTCACCCCTTGGCAGTCGGCTGCTCATGTGTGTGTGTGTGTGTGTGTGTGTGTGTGGCTTACATGGCTCGTTGGCTTGTACTTTACGGGGCTAATTACAATAATTTTTCTAATGTCGCTTGGCATAAATTTGTAACGTGACGTGACGATAGGCATCTGCCTGGCCGCAGCGTTCAATTCGAACAACATGACAATTTGCAGAGTCCGACACGAACACGGCTCCAACATGGAGGCCACGAGGAGTCAAGGAGCTGGGGCAACAAGTGGAACAGGCAGGTAAGAAACGTGTGCAGCGATAAGCATCAGCGGGTCGCTGTTGTCAATCACAAGCTTCACTTGGCCGCAACGTCAGGCAGCAGCAACGAATACGAGTACTATGAATACGAGTGCACTTGGACTGCGAGCAGAGAGTTCGTTTGGGTCGCTTTGCTGCCGCTGCCGCTGCCGCTGCTTCATTTCAAATGCGCAATAGACGCCGCCTCATCCACGTCCACATTCACGTCTAGGTCTGAGTCTATGTCTACATTCAACGGCCACGTCCAAGTCTTTCTCTCTCTCTCTCTCTCGCTCTTACAAGCGGACCGCCCGAAAGTGTTGGCAATGTGCGCCGCCGGTGGCATTTAACCGCTGTAAATGAGTTTATCTGGCGCAATCAGCAATTTTCGGTATCCGCTTTTGAGTCACAAGCAAAAGCTGAAGCTGAAGCTGAAGCTGAATCGTCGCCGGCGTCGCTGCGCATGTGCAGCTGAATGTTAATTAATTGAAATGTACTCGAGCCTCACGGCAGAGCGGCGGCAATGGCGAAGAAGACAGCGCCAACAACAGCGGACAAGCGAAAAAACAATAACGATAACAACAACAACAACAACAACAATAAAAACAACAACAACGGCAACAGCGGCAACAACAACGATAAGTGCACAGTTTGCGAACCAAAGTCGGCTCCAAGTCGAGCTCCCCATTGGCAATCGCGATCGCTGGCGATAAGCAAATTGCAGGCGCTGCAGTTCAAAGGAAAACGACAATTATGCGACACTAAAAACTCGATGCCGAATTAAAACAAAAGCCTTCAACACGCACGGGGAGGGGCCACGGCTGACGGGGCCGATTGTGGGGCTGAGATGAATCTTTACAAAAATGGCGACCAAAAGTGGGTTTGATTGATAGGCGAGTGGGTGAAAGAACAGGGCAGGGAAATGTGAATGGCATAAAGAGAACTTGTATCAAAAATTAAACTGAATGTGAAATATGATAAGGGAATAAAATTTGAATTGATTTCAAAAATACCTAAAGGTAAAAATGTAATGCCTGAATTATTTTACAAACGAAACTTTTTCTAAATCTAAATTTATTGAAGGAACAAGGCAAGGAAAATGTTAATAGTAGAGAGATATTTTATCAAAAATTAAGCTGGATTTGAAATATATAAAATTTATGACACATGGGACTAAAATTTTAATTGATTTCACAAATACCTAATGGCTATAAATGCTTGGATTTACAATTTAAAAATATATATTACCTGAAATTCTTATTTTTCAAGGGCGATTCTAATTTAAAGCATTGTGTATTTTATTAGCTGTAAAAATAAATGTTTTAATATTTATTGAAATGTTGCTACAAAGGCAACTATTGATAAATGGTATTTATGAAAACTTAAGCTTAGATAATTCATTTCGTAAGCAATTTTTTGGCCCTGATTAAATAATGATAAAAGGAGACCATTGAGGAAAATTAAATGAGAAGGCACATTTATTTTATTTATTTATAATATTTTTAAGTATTTATTAAATCGTTTTTTTTAGGTGACTATTGCCCTATATACCATTCGCTTTTACTGTTATTGCCGCTGGCTTGACATATTGTAAATAATTGTTATAAATAAATTTCAACGAGGATATCTGATGACAAATAATTTTACAACAGCTCATTTAAGCCCAAGTAGCTAATGTTAATTGCGGGCCCTCCTCATCCTTGCCTGTCCATTGCCACTGGCTAATGACCCATTAATAACAAACAACAACAAAAACAGCAGCGGCAACAACTGCAACAACTGCAACAATAGCACTCATGGCTAATTAAGTTATTTGCTGCTGGTTGGCAACTTGTTGCCGTCGGCAAACGGTTGACATTCGAGTGCAATTGAGTTAATCCCCGGTAAGTCGCTGCCTGCCCCCACCCCAGCAACAACTCGCATTGTGCGCTCGCCTTATTTGTACCGACAACAACAACAACAACATTTAGTGGAGTCACTTGCTTTGCGTTGGCGGCTTGTTGCCAGTTGCGAGTTGCAAGTTGCAAGTCGCCAGTTGCAAGTTGAGAGTCGCCGTTCGCCTTGTGCTTGTATGTTAATTTGTTGGCGTTGGGATCTTTAGCCTTCTCGAGGCTCCGTTCAAGCCTGGTCTAGTTGGGCGCATGGCAGCAGCAGCAGCGCGTGTCATCATTAACGTGGCTTCTTTCCTGGCTATTGTTGGCCCTTTGCATTGTTCCAGCTACCCAGCCCGAGCCCTATCCCTTTGCCTTTGCCTTTGCCTTTTCTCCATCCCATTCCTGTTTGCCTGGCCAGTTTCCATGTGCATCTTATGAGACCGCGGCCAACAATAGCGACCACATTAATGGTAATGGCAACACCAGCGGCAACAACAAATGCAACAACAGCAACAACAGCAGCGACAAAAGCGACAACAGCGACAGTTGCCGCTGACCCAAAAACTGAACAACGGCCAACAGGCAAAATTCAAAAGGCTCCATTTTACCAGCTGGACAAAGTGTCCCAAGAAATCGCCAACTAATAATTCAAGTGTTTTTTCCATTTCGACAGCTCAGATTAGGAGTGGCACCGGGACAGGGTAAAAGGTTATTAGATGTGTAAAGAAACACAAAGGTTATACGAATTTAATACAATTTAATTAAAAATTAAAATTGTTATTGAGTATGTATATATTTTCTTTTTAATAAATATGAGAGAATATGAGAGCAAGAGAATTAATAAATGCTGTTCAGAAAAGCTTCTTCATTTAAGTTATTTTAATTTTATATTTATTTTAAATAATTTTTACAGCTGTCATTTGATTTTAAGGCTCAATCTATTAAATATTATTTTCAAAAATTTTATACTTCAAGTTCTTTCAACAAACTTTTTGAAATTTTTGTGCTTAAGACTGATTTTTATTTTTAAAATTTTTTGCAAGAAAATTAATAGACATTCGTTAAAATCAACAACAACTTTCTTTTATTTGTCCACATTTTATGATATCACTTAAAGCGCACCCCAGAGATCAATTTCGTACAAGACAAGTTGAGTTTAAAATAGGACGAAATGGCTATAAAAATATATTTTAACAGCATGATATTATTGAGTCTTATGTCCGATTCTGTTGATAATTAGTTGTATGTTCAGCTCGCTTGCATAAATTTATAGAGTATACCGACTGAGACATCCACTTCAGTTGTAGATCTTGCGAAAGCTAATACAGATTATGGCCAAAAACAAAAACACACTCGCATTCGGTTTGACAAATCTATTGTGCCAGCATTGGGTTAATCAGCATCAAATTAATGAGTCCACAAAAGTTGTTCACAATTTTGTTGGTTTTTTTTTTTTGGCAAAATCGAAAAATCAAGTGACACAGTTCGCGTCTTAGCCGATCCATTGCCACAATGGGAACTAGTTGGCCAAAACAAAATCACTGTGGCAAAATCTTCCCAAGCTGCTTTGATTAAGCGCTGTGACATTTCTATTGCCTGCTCCAAAGAAATTGAAATTAATGGCAGATTGATCGGAATCGGCCATATTAATAGATTCATGGATTCATGGATGTTCCTCTGCTGGCATTATCTGCCGTCGCGATCGTTGCCTAATGCAAATACACCAGAGAGAGAGAGCTAGAGTGAGAGAGAGAGACAGAGAACATTTGTAATTTAATTGCGAACTAAACTTGGCCAATTGCAGTGACAACAACAACAACAACATTGTCATCATCAGCGTGAGTTTCAGATGCATTCAGTTCCTGTGTGCGGCATATTTTGTTAGAGATTATCGGCGACAGGTGACAATGACAGCTTCATTATAAAGCAATTAGTGTGATGTGTGTGTGTGTGTGTGTGTGTGTGCGAGTGTGTGTTGCACATGCAGCTGGTCACACTGTCTGCTGGCTGTGGACTATGGCAAATTAATTTTTAATAAGACACAGGCACACTGCGACAAACTGCCAGTGACAGGAGTCACATGAGGTGCCAGGACAACCACACACACACCCACACACACGCACACCCAGGGCGTTAGGAGTGCACTTGACTGCCAGACAGGCTGCACTGGTGTCTGGCTCCGGTTCAGGAGCGCAGCTTGGGCCGAGGTGCGTCTGTTATTCAATATAACAGCATGTTGAACAACGCAAGCAACAAGCAACGGCAGCAACAGCGACAACAACAACAACAACAACACAGCAACCTGCGACTCGCCGGCGATGCTGGAAAATCTAACGAATATATGTAAACGATATGCTAGAAAAATGTCAGTCAAACTGTCGCTTCCAACACACGCGCAACTACAACATCAACAGCAGCGACTACTACAACAACAACAACAACAGCAACAACAACAACAGCAATTTTAGTCACTTGATGCTTATATTGAAAATTGTTTTCTGCATTGCATTTTGCATGGGCCGCGCAGTTGCATCCGTCGGACTACTCAGTGCACAGTTACGAGTATGAGTATCACTATGAGTGCGAGTGTGAGTGTGAGTACGAGTACGAGTACGAGTATGAGTACTCACGAGTGTGTGCGTGAGCTTTACCTTAGCGCTTTGAGCTCTCTACCAGCTGCGACTGCGGCAAAACAGTGGCGGCAAAAAATAAACACATTTATGGAAATTTATTCATAGAACTTATGAAACCGATAGACAACAACCAACAACAACAAGAACAACAACAGCAACAGCAACAACAGGCACAGCTATGACAGCAACAAAAGAGGCTGCCTGACTGGGTCGCCTGACCACTCGTCCATTCGCCCAGGGGCTGCAGCAGCGGCGACCCCCACACCCCCGTCCCCTCCAATCCCCTCCCCTAGCAACCACTCCTCCTCTGACCACACGTCTGGAGGTTGTGAGCCTGGTTTAGTTTTGCCAAACAGTTGGCAGTTGCTGTTATTTTGTTGTTGCTGTCCAGCCTTGGGTGAGCTTCTGTATTCTGAAATGTTTGCCGCTTGCTTGATATATATATATATATATATATATGTACTATATAAACACGAATATCGGACTGGAGCCTGACGGTGGCCAAAATGTTTTCTCAATGAAAGCGCAAATTGTGTGCGAAAAAGATACAATTAAAGCAAATAATATGCAATGGTTCAATTTTGGATGAAATGAATGTACAGAGATATATAAATAAAACATATAGAGATATCTAAGAGTGTTAAAAAAAATATATATATATATTATATAAGAATTTTAAAATAATTTAAAATTTCATTTTAATTTTAAATTTAAAAAAATTTAAATAGAGCTAAATAGAATAAATGAAACTATTAAGCTATAAAGTTACAATTTGATGAGAGAAAATGTAGAAAATCAGAAACAGCAAGTATAATATTTCTGTACGAATGTACGATTCGTAAAAATAGCCTATGAATAAAAAGATTTAATATTTCAAATGCATACAATACGTATCTCATGCATACTCGAATATAAAATATAAAAATAGATTTAGACAAATCAGTTAGAAACCTATTAAAACAGTACAAAGTATTTACTCTTTTTGGAATAACTTTATAAATATTATATTTTTCAATATTGATTAAATTTATTCAACAATAATGTCTTATCGCTTTTCATTATTTATAACATTCTCCATAGTACTATCTTAATTATAAAAAATATGTATTTACAATTACAAACTAAAATGTCAGCTTAAAGATAATCGTCGACAAGCTGTCTGAATATTTGTGAATGTGAAAATCTTTAGACAAACATTTCAAATTAATTTGCAATGTTAAACAAATAAATTCGAATAATTTCCAAGTTTATTTGCTGTGCAGTTTGCGTTTAATGTAATTGTTATTGTTGCATAAATACTTGACGCCATGTCGTGGCACATCATTATTACCATTCACACACAGAGAGACCCACTCACACACACACACACACACACTCACACATAAACACATTCATGTGCAATGGCACTCAATAGATTCAACAGCAGAAATAAACTTAAAAATATGCACAAAATATGAGCGAGAAATGATTTATGGCATTCACAGCAACAGAGCAAACATTGTGTGAGTGTGTGTGTGTGCATTTGTGAGTGCGACTCGTTGGTAGAGCAGTGCAGGGTATATTTGCGGGCCTCTCTGTTATCTGTTCAACATGGGGAACGTTTCATCTCCGTGCGCTAATTATTTCATATGCTTGTAAAGTGCTGACTCTCTTACTCTCTCTCTCTCTCTCTCTCTCACTCTCGCTGTGTCTTTCGTCGTTTGTCCCTTTTGGCTATCGCATGTGCTATTGCCTACTCATTCATTTTATTCATTTGTGTCATTCGCTGGCATTTACTTAGAACAACTTGTTTGATTATTGAACCGGGCAAGTGTTTAACCCGCAATTTACAATTTACGATTCGCGATTCGCGTTTTGCGATTCGCGATTTGCGATTTGCGATTACAGCTAATTTGTTTTGTAAAACGTGTCCGTCTGTCCCACTGTCCGTCCGTCCGTCCGTCCGTCTGTCGCTTTGTGGTCTCCCAGTCAGCCAACTGCTGGCAACTTCGAAAAGATTTATGAACTGTTTTAATGATCTAATTAAATTGCAACTAGCCATGAATATCATCGGCCGGTTCACTTCACTTCGTCTCGCTGTCATTTCTCGTTTCCACATCAATTATGAGGCAAAACTTTTTGCTCCAGGGGGGCCATCGGGTTGGGGCTTGAAGCCACTGTGCGATTATATATTTTTTGAATTATCGACACGCGTTTATGCAAATTCAATTGATATTGCTGGAAAATATTTCTCGATTTGCAAATAACGTTGATTGGTGTGAGAAGTGACGAGTGGGAAAATTGAGATGAGCCAGTTGTGAGGATGAGCATATAAAGAAAAATTAATTGGGAAATACTCGCAGGGAGGTGTGGATGGCCTTATAGTGATCAATTACTTAGTATGATCAGTAATATTAGTATTTAGAGTATTTCTTTATAAATACAAATAATTCTGTAACTAATAGCATTTAAACTTTCAAGTATTAAATAATTATAATTATAATTATAGATTAAATAATTATAGACAATAAATACGACTTCTTTATTCCATATCATCTGAATTCCTTACCTATATTAATTAACATTTCCCCACAGAAAACTTCAGGTTTTTTAAAAATAGCTAAGAAACAATATTTATTTATATTATTAATATTATTTATTAGTTTAATTTCAGTTATTCAGATTTCAGATTCCTCAGATTTTTGCTTGCTCTAAAGTTTAAGCATTTCTTAAATATAGCTTAGAAACATATATTTTATATTATAAATATTATTAATTAGTTTAATTTCAGTTTGCTTCTATATATTTTTTCTAAATATATTTATGTAAGAAAATTTATTTACCTTAGTTTTGTGATTGTTTTCGTGTCTTTTACGATATAATTCTTGTCTTGTTGCTGGTTGTTGTCTTGGTTGTGTAAAAATCGGTGCCCAAAATATATAAGTGTATATATATATATATGTTTATTTATATATATATATATATATATATATTCTTGTGTACTCTGCTCAGCTTAGTTTTAAGTGCGTAAATATTGATGATTCTTACTGATGTTTCTTATACGCTCTACTATATATACAAATCGTCGTGTGTTTGTTTTGTTTTTTGTTGCTTGCCTAAAACTCGCGTATGTCTAATTTATATTTTTATATATATTTAATATCACAATTTCTTTTTAAAAACGTCGACGTTTTGTTAGATTTACACTTAATTTAAATGATTCCGCTGCGATTAATTTATGTTATCTTTATTTAATGGTTTATTTACAAAATCGAGAATCACAATATTTTTGTTGTTGGTGAATTTATAAATATATAACTAAGCACAATTTATATTTATATATACACGCACACACATACACATATGTACATATTAAATCACCAAATAAAACGTTGCGAATGTTTTGTTGTTGAGTTTTTGGATTTCGTATTTGTTATTGTTGTTGTTGTTGTATTGTTACTGTCGAATTGGGAGATGAACTTTTTGAATTTCTTGAAATTTTGCAAACGATACAAAAGCAAAATGAACAAAACTCGCGCCACAACGATGGCAATCAGAACGATAAACGAAAGGACGAGAAGACGCAAACGCAAATAATTTCGATGTTGACGGGTCGACTTGCGTTTTCTACCCATAAACAACAAATATATTGTATATTATGCACGGTCAAAATCAATTCGGAGAGAACGTCGAACACTGATTCTCAGTCTGGAACTGGGTCTGCGTGCTTATCAGCATACGTTGCTTATCAGCTGCGTTCAGGGCTCAGGTTCGGGCACGGATTCGGGTTCGGCGTTCTTTGCTGAGCCAGCGCCAAAAATTGGCAGAGACTTGGAGTCGATGCTGCGGCTGATGCTGCTGCTGCTGCTGATGAAGTTGATGTCGATGTCCCAATGCCTTTCCAAGTGCCGGTGACATCTCCGCCTCTCGCAGAAACGAGAGTTCAGTTCAGGCTGCTGATAAGACAGTTCGGCGCAATTGTTATTGCATAAATCGTGGAAAATCAATTTAATTGAATTTTATTTGAATTTTTTGTTTGTTTGGCTTTTAGCGGCTGCTCTGTCAGTCCACATACGATTTTCTACGTATTTTCCATGTCATTTTCGCGCACACTTTTTACTCATGCGGCTCCACGCGTTGCCTTCTGTCATTTTGCGCCAAAATGTTGCACAAATGTTTGTTGTGTCAGATGTGTCACTTGTTTTTGCAGGCAGCTTTAAACCCAAATAACAAGAAAGCGCAACCGAAACCGAAAACTTCCTCGAAATGCACAAAAAACCAATACGTATTTATTCTGCTTGGGCTTTCCTCGATTTGAGATATATTTTTACGTCAGTTTGGAATGAAGTTCGCGAGAACGAGTACCCGAGCGGCGGCGGCAACACGTCTATTTGGCACGTTCATTCATTCACAACTAACCGTAAATGCTCGTAAACATGTATCTTTCGGATTCACAAACAAACTTACGGATACACAGCAACATTCGGCAACATGTTGCGCGCTAAGCATGTTGCCCCGTTCCCACGAACGAACGAGCGCGAACTGGCGAATGAGCGAGCCGGCAACACAATATGATAAATGGCGGCATTGTTTTTGGCCAGCGGAACTCAAAACACAGCGCCGGGCATGTGCTTAGAAACAAATCGGAAGCGCTTTGGAAACGGTGAGTGTGTTAAAGATTATTCATTTATTATATAATAAAATAGTGAACTGTAGAATCAGATGAATCATTTTTATACAAATTATATGGTAAATGTACATCCTATAGGAATTTAAAATATGTATTCATATAATAGCTGGATTGGATTATCGATTTCTTTTCTAGCAATAATTTAATATAACAACCTTATGGTAAACACAATATTTTTATTCATATTATTATTATTAAATTTTAAAACTGTATAAACTACCTAATTTATAATATACATTAAATTGATTTATATTTTTTTGTGTGTTTATTTGAGTCGTTTCAAATTTTAAATTTGTTGCATGCGAACCTTTTATTTTTACACATTTTGAAAGTAATTTACTTGTATTTCAGCTTGTGTAAGCCACGTTTTTAATCTGTTTCTAAATGCTTTGGCTAGTATAGTAGGTTCGCAACATTTGGTCGCTGGCTTGTTGCCAACATGTTGCCAGCATGTTGCGCGCGCCTTGCAAACTTGTTGGCTGCATGTTGCCAAGCCGCAAATGAAGAAATAACGAAATAATTGCAGTTAAAGCATTTGACAGCAAATGAGAATTAATAAAACTGCATAAATTAGCAGCACATAGAGGCAAATTAAAGTCAAATAAATACAAATGATAGCCAGCTTATTGGGAATGCAATCGATAAGCGTTTACAAAATTCAAAATTGAAATTGAAATGGAAATGAAATTGGAAATCATAAATAAATAATAGAAGAACGCAAAATTGTGGCAACCGCGATGCGTGGCGCCTTTTGATTTGGTGCCGATAATTGCTGTCATGAATATATAATAATTCTACAATATATTCAATTTTTGTGCCGTTCGATAGGGTTGGGCAGGGAAGGCGGCCTAACTCTCTGCATTGGCTATTTGTTGTTTGTTTAGTCGAAAACCCTTTCAACTTTTTTTTTTGGTGGGAAACTGGCTGAACTTGAAATTCAGTTGTGAGCAGCGGCCACAGCAACAAAAACAACAACAACATAATCACAGAAATTACCGCCATGCATATGAAATACAAATATGCCGACGCCGTCGCCGACGTCGACGCCGCCACTGACGTCGCCAAAAGCGCACGCAACAAACACGAATTTTTGTTTTTTTTTTTTACAAAAAGATTTATTGCTTTTGGCGGCGCAATTGTTAAGAGCGAGAGAAAACGAGACGGCGCGAGCGAGACAGAGCGAGATAGCGCCTCATGAAATAGTAAAAAGTTGAGCTACAATTGAAAGTGAAAAGCGTGGAAACGTGGAAGTCATCGAGAGTGTCGTCGGCGTTGTTGTTGTTGTTGTTGCTCGGTCGGTCAGCGATGCCGACGGCGACGGCGACGGCGACTGCGACGCAGGCCGCCTGAATGGCTTCATTATACTAAGGTCCTGCTTCAGACTCAGGTCCTGGGGCGACTTTACCCATTTGTTGTTGTTGCTGTTGCTTTCAAAATTTTCTGATTTCAATATCCCTTTGCATACATTTAAGCGCTAATTGCGTGAAGCCATAAATTTAAAATTCTGCTTTTTATTTGACTAAGCGTACCAAGAAAATAATGAAACCTAAAAAAACCCAACTCAGACGTTGATAACTTTATTTAATGCATTCGCAACGCCACAAGAGCAACAGTTGTTGTTGTAGAAATTGCTGTTGTTGGCATCTTAAATTGATTAAAGGCAGACTCTAGATTTATTTCTAGCCCAAGATTATCAGCAGCTGTACACGAAAGGTGATAAAATAGTTCCTTTTTTTAGTTTAAGAGAAATTTTTATATAAATTATTTAAAAGCAACAAATCAAGAAGATAAAAAAAGACAGCGAAACTATTAACAGAAATATACAATAAAATAGAATCAAACTGCAAAACTGATCTAAAGAATATTGTAAGAAAAAGTAAATACAAAAAATTAATTTATACAATCAGTTGGTGAAGTAATGAGAAATGCATTTAAAATATTTATATTTGATACAAATATTGCTGAAAATACATGTGGCTGTAGCTCGAGGTTAATATGATTTTATAATTGAGTAAAAATAAAATAGCTCAAATATTTCATGCAAAATAAATTCCAAAATAGTCAAAACATTGCCTACAAGTTAGGGAAATTTATTCTAAGTTTAGAGCCTTTGCATTTAAATTAGAACTATAAATATGAAAATAGATCTTAAGAGTTTTGTGTACCAAATATTTTAGGTAAAATTTTACCTAAAAATAAGTCTATTGTGAGGAATACTTAAAATATAAATATACAAATACATTTTTACGATTCAAATTACTTTAAATTCGTATCATTTTCCAGAAACTTAATATAAAGTTTTAAAAAATCATTTTAACCAATGCGAATTGAAACTGTTACCAAATTCAATTACTGCCATTTTGTGCGCTTCGGCTGCTGTTAATTTAATTTATTAGGGCATCTGTTTCGAGCACATTTAACATCCATTAGGCGAGGCAATTCTCTTGATTGCACTCACATCCTTCGCACCGCCGCCCTGCCACCCTCGGCACACACTTCTGCAGCGCTTGTTCCTGCATTTGGTAAGTGACAGTGACGCGGGGCGTCATCGGCAGTGGCAGCGGCAGCGGCCGCCCCTCCCCTCGCCTACAGCTGAAAATCACGAAAAAGACAATGGCCAACATAGAGGAGCGTATCAAAAACAATTCCCGGCAAATCCGTTGAATTGAAATTTCAACTTACGCAGCCGAAAAAGCCGAAAAACGAGGGCAGTGCAACCGCCCTCGAGAGCTGCCTGTGCCCAGTGTCCCCTGCCCTCTGTCCGCTGTCCGTTGTCCGCTGTCCGAGCACAAAGCTGACAAAGACGAAAATCAGAAATCGTAACGTGGCGCATGTCCTGGCAGCAGCCACTAGACTCGAAATTAGAACCTCCCATGCACAGCTAATGGGCGCACTCGCTGCTCGCTGACGTCGGGATCGGGGGGCGAAAGATATTCCAAACTCCCATATCCGCACACATTCCACATTCCGCATATGAGTATTGAACGACGAAATGAAACGCACATAAATCAAAATGGCCGGACAGCGGGCCAGCGGACGCCGCACTCTCTGCCCTCCCCTCCCCTCGCCTCCCCTCCCCGCCCTGGCTGCCTTCCGCCCTTCCTCTAGCTCGCTCACCCTGTCGGTTGGACTGACAGGCTGGCTGTGGCAGGCACACGGGAAATGAAACTGAAAAGGGAAAGGAAACGGCGTTTTGCTCTGCCTCTGCCTCGCTGTCGCTGCCGCTGCCTCAGCCTCAGTCGGGGAGTTCGGCTAACGGGTGCGGCGGCGGCGGTGGTGCTGGTGGTGGTGGTGGGTAGCGGGGCGAACATGGCTGAGTGCGCGCTGCTGAACAAATGAAATGACGACGGGTTGACTGCCTGTCAAAAGAACAAACATGGGCGCACTGCGTCGCCGTCGTCGTCGCCGTCGCCGTTGCCGTCGCAGTCGCTGCCGCCGCCATAGGAAATCAAATGAAATGAAATGCACACATGACGAAACAAAAGCCCAAGCGAAACCTAAAAAAAAAAAAAGACAACAAAAAATTATCAACCAAAATGCGAAAAGGCCTCGCCTGGCGGCAGTCAGGCAAAGCCGCATCCACATCCACAGCCAGATCCAAAGTCAACCCAGCAGCAGCAGCAGCAGCAGCAAGCAACAAAACAAAAGCTCGCAACAACAGCCGAAAATAAGCAAAGGCAAAAGGAAACCAACGGCCATCATTGTAATCATCACCAGCAACGACAACAGGCAGCGGCCAAAGCAGCAGCCAGCAGCCAACAGCCAGCAGGCAGCAGGCAGCCCGAGTCCGCAGCCGGCACAGAGCGCGCCACAGACAGGCATCAGCTTACCCCCAGGCGGGGGCGGGGCGGGGGTCGTGTCTGTGTGGGGGTGTGGGTGTGTGCTTGCCCTGCCAAAAGAGTTGCCACTGGCCATGGGAATGTCATGTGCTCGAGTCCTGCGCCGCTGCTCGCAACGTGGTTGCCGTTTTGTGGTTCACTCATCCAATTGTTGTCGTTGTTGTTGTTGTTGTTGTTGCTGACTGAATATTAATTAACGCTAATAGAATTGTTGTGAGCAAAAACATCGAACTGCATTCGAGTGGGAGATGAATGATGGCTTTCAGCAGGTTTCGAACTGAATTGTTGCGCGACCTTTGGGATGAGCTGTAACCGTAAAATCCACTCAATCTAGAGATATTCTGTAGTGAATATGAAAATAAGTAGCGCTCTTATACAGAAAATTAATTTGTAATATTTATCTTTTAATGTCAGACAGATCTATCTCAGAGGCAACCGCCTTTCAAACGAAGGATTCGAACCCTGCAGTCAGTTTTGATGGTTAGACCGCAGTTTTTACTGGGGGTGAATCAGGGTGAGGTTGCTTATCTCGAAAATATCTTTACGCGGCTTGCCAAATAACTACTCATTATTAAAAATATTAAAATATTAAAATATAATCAAATCTGCTTCTATTAGTTTAGAAGCAATATGAAATAGTTTTCAGTGTTTCAAGAACCGTTCAGCTTTGGTGAATTCTGATTTGGGATTAATTTAAAACAAAAATTCATTAGAAGTTGATTTTAGACATGATAATATCCATATTCTGTTTGTTTCTTGTGTTTTAAGACTTTCAAAATGTACTTATTTTAAAAATATAAAAAAATATATTTATATTAACTTTTAGGATAGAGAATAAATATAAAATTAAACAATAACGTTTGTAAACAATTTGAAAATATTATTTTTCAATGATTTAGCATCATCTTTTAAGCTTAAGTGCCTAATTTTAGCACTATATTTCAAATATTTGTGCAGTGATTTCATAGGAATCTAGAAATATACCCTTTTTGATTACTTTAGAATCAGTCGAGACTTTCTCTTGCATTGTCTTGTTTATATTGTTTAAAAAATATCACTTCAAATGTATATATGTGGAAATTAAATTAATATTTATCCATGTTGCTTTTATACCTTGTAGTTTTATAAAATATTTCAACAAATAATATTCAAGCCCCATTTCAATTTTCTTATATACATTTTTTTTTCATTTCAATAAATTAAAGCAGTTGGTATAATGTGATAGTTATCGTGTATTATAAAACACACCTGTCGTCAGTTGAGTAACTAATTTTTCACACACCAATTTCAATAGAAATGTCCGACAAAGCGATCCCGACTTGGGCCGTGCAACACGCCCCCGCTAGCCATCGAGTGGAACAAGTCGAACATCGAGTGAAAATTGAAATGTTTTCTTTGCAACGAATATCAATTTCGACATTTTAGTGCGCCCAAGGACCAGCAGAAAAGGACACGCAGCTAGGCTCGACTCGGCTCGGCTCGGGCTAGGGGCAGAGGAGCAGCGGTCGCAAGGACGAAGCGACAGACGACAGAGGACAGGCGTTGTCCTGGGCCTGGTGTTGGCAACGCACATGTTCCAATCTAAGCGAACACAGCGAACGGATACAAAAACTGTACATGGCATGATTACGCTTACACGTTGCCAGTTGTTGTTGTTGTTGCTGTTGTTGTTTTTGTTTTTGTTGCTAGTTGTAGTTTTTGCCTACGAAAAAAGAATTTCAATTTTAGAAACGTGTTCCGGGTTTTTTCTACCAATGTGTTCTACGAGCAGTTGGAGGGTGAAAGAACAACAGCCAAAAAAAAAAAAACACGCCGGACAGCTAGAGATACAGATACATTTACAGATACAAATGCAGATGCAGTTACGGATACAGATACATTTACATGCGCAGAGTTGCTCTGGCCTGTCTTTAGAAGATTTTTGGACACTTTCGGTGCGTGTGTCGGAAACAAAAACAAAAAAAAAACAACCCCGGACATTGACGGATGACGGACTGCTGTTGCTGCTGCTGTCATTATGGCGGCGAGGGCGGCAAAGTGTCTAAAATCATGCCCGGAGCTAGACGAACCAACTGACGAACTGTCACTCGCAGCGAGAGAGAGAGAGAGATTTTTTTTGTGAATAGCGTGTGTTCAGAAATGAGCGGGGGGTGGGGCGCTCGGATTGATTGCTTTCAAAATGGGCTGCTCGAGCAACTACAAAATGGCCGCCGCAACAGCGCAGAAGCTGCGACTGAGAAGGGGGAGCGGGGGATTTTAGACGGCGGTTTTGGTTGGGGGATTCTGTCGAGCAAATGCAAATGGGGCAAACTTTAGCTTCATTTCCGCGACATGCACTTTGATTAATATTCATAAATATCCTGCGTGCGGTGTCTGGCAGCAGACAAAGGTGACAAGAGCAAGAGACAGAAGGAGAGTCAGAGGGGGAGGAAGAGAGACAGGCAGCGGCAACAAAAGGGAGCTACAACAAAAAACCTGGCAACCGGAAAATGGAAAATGTTAATTGTTGCCTCGCGACGCACTCAAGTCGAAAGCGCACGCAGTGGAAATCGAAATGGAAATGGAAATGAAAATGCGACGGTGTATTAAAGTTTTTCCCATTTCGTAGGTAATTCTTTTGTTGTTGCTTTCTTGTATTTTTGTTGTATAGACCAAGCGAAATGTGTTGAAACGCAATTTGGTAGAGAGCGAATACCAAAAATTTCAAAAATTATTCATGAATAATTTGTAGGCCTTTTTTGGGTTGGGTTTGAAATATTTTTTTGTATTTTTTTTTTCGTTTGTCTTACAAAAGTTTAATTGGTTACGCCTGAGAGCCATTGCGACGAGTTATGTCTGGGGAGTATATTTATACCATGTCTAATGGCGTATTCTTTAGACTAGAATATAAGATCTGATAGTGGGTCTTACTAAGATGGGATAATATACTAAGCAAGAAGTTTCTTGAACCACTTGAGGAAGTGGAAGAAAAAATTACTTGTATACGATTTGATAATAAGATTAAAATATATAAGAATATATTTTTTGCTTATAACATTTTATATAAAATGAGATCGATTTTTGAGATTTTTGATATTATTATATAGATATTTATTTATAAATCTTGAAAACTGTTTTACCAACCAAACTTTGATAAATAATATTATACTGAATATTATATCCTATATCTTTTAAAATATATATTTTATTACCTACTTACAGTGATTAAATGTTGTTGTACCTTACCTGGAATGAAAGAGAAAGAAACGTTGATTAGACAAGCTTGAAAAATAAAGTACCCCCCGAGGGGTGTTTCATGTAAACAAGTAAAATGCACTTAAAAATTCGTCACACAAACACGTGGGCCGGGAAAATTGAATTACATTTCCTTTGCCCAGCGCTGTTTCCCCTCAAACACAAACTCCATCATTAGTGCTAAATTCACTGATTGCTCGTCGTACTTAAGGAAAAACATAATTTGAAATGAAAAGCCCAAATCAGCCCAAAAATGTATCCGAAACTGAGGCTGAGGAGTCCGCCCAAGACATTTAGCCAGATGACAACAATGTCACCGGCATACAAATGCGTCTGCCCCCCGCCCCCCACCTGAATTGAGTCCAGAACCCGAAAGTCTGTAAGCAACTTTTGTAGGGAGCTACGGGGGCGGGGTGGGCGGCTGGTGCTTAGGATTTGTCTGTAGCTCGTCCTTTTTGGCCGCTCGGTCCTTTGCCCATACATGAGTTACAATATTTTTCAATTAGAAATTATTCTGTTGAAAGTAATTCGATTATTTTCACTCGGAGGGCGACACGTCGCCAGCAGCGTGGGACGCTTCCGTTGCCAGGACCCAGGACCAAAACTTGCTAGTAAATGTGGAACGAGGACAACGTTGCCGTCTCGCCAAAAAATATAAAAGAAAAATAGAAAAATTGAAATGCGAGCAAACAAAAGCAAAGTGCACAGAAATGTTTGCAAACAGTTTCGATTTCTGGCGAAAAGTTAATGGCAACATTTTTGTTGACTTTTCAGTTTATTTGCAATGTTTTTCTTCTCTTCTCTTCTAATTTTTTTTTTATTTTCCAATGAAATGTTTGCAGCAATTGAAAATCTGTTGCTGACAAAGTTGCCGCTCATATGATGCATGTTGTTTAGTTGGAGAGGAAAAAAGGAAATTAAGGACGATGTGAGCTGCATATAACATTAAAGAGCGCTCGATCGGAATTGGATTAGAGAAGTTTAAAGTATTGATTTAAAAATTTAAAAAACTCCATATAATAATACAGAATAGCCAAAGAATATGGAAAATACGATGAGTATATTTTTTGATATACATAACATATTTTAGAATAGTTTGTTATATTACTATATTTAATATTAAATAGTTTATTAATAAACAAGAAGAGAAATATTAATAAATATATTAAAATAAATTTTTTATTCATATAATATTTAGTTCCTTGATTTTCAATGTATTTCATAATATCTTTAAATGAATAATACGTATTAATGAGTTTTTTTCAGCAGTTGTATTTAGTATTTAAATTTAAGCAACTAGCAACTCATTCACACTTGATCAGAGCGTTCTCAGTAATGTCATTCAGCGGCATCATAAAACTGATCTGAGCACAATGAATACAAATACGAATACAAAATGAAAACGTGCCCCTGTAATCGGGCACATCGCATTCGTTACAAATGTCGCTCGCACTTCATAAAACAAATTTATGAACTCGCCGCCCGATCATTGATCTCGACATCTTCATCAGGTGGAATTGGAGTTGGTATTGGAATTGGTGCAGCTGCGGCTGTGATCCGATCTGGGGCGCTTACAACAATGTCCCATGTCCAAGTGCCCAGATTGGACAGCGGCTGTGTGCCTGGGCCTTGTTTATAACTCAATCGCTGATCCAAATTCCATGCCGCCACCGCCGCGCAATTGCTCCCAGGTTACCCATTGTTGTGCAGCCGACTCCCCTCTCTCTCATTCCCTCTCTCTCTCTCTTGCTGATGCATGTTCGTGCGCCTGACATCATTGTCGTGCAAGCGTGTGTCGCTCATTCGTTACGACGAGTGCGAGTGCGAGTGTGAGTGCGAGCCGAGTACTCACTGTGGACAGTGGGACACCTCGCAGAGTCGCGGACTCTTGGCTCTTGAGTCGGACTGTGTCCGGGCCCGGCTAATGAATTTAATGCAGCTTTTGGCTTTCGGCTTTGGCCCGCGCATTGTTGCGTGGCATTTTTTTGCCTTATTCGTCTGACGTTTTTGCGCACGAGTTATGCGTATTTATGATATATATACCACTAGCTGGCTGTCCCACCCCCACCCGACCAAGTCCAAGTCCGAGTCCGAGTCCAAGTGCGAGTCTGCCTCTGGTCTGGTCTGGTCTGGTCTTTGGCCCGGGTCTTGGGATGATTGTTTGGTAACCTGTTGCGTTGTTGTCGGCTTTTTGCTCGTCTTTTTTTTTTGTTTTTGTTTTTTATTTATTTATTTGTTTTTTCTTGCTCATTGTTAGCTGGAGGACCGGTTCAGTTCGCCGTTTATGACATTTTCTTGTAAGCCACGCACCTTCAAGTCAAATTTAGCTGCCGCTCTCATTGCGAATGAAGCTGTTACAGTTTCGATGCGATTGAATGCGATTTGATTTGATTGTGACACGACTCTGACATGAAATGACGCAATTCGCGGACTCAATTCTACCAAGGTTCGCAATTTATGCTTTCATATTTGCTCAGGCCAGGAACAGCTGCGTGATTCATGGAAATAAAATAAATATATTTCCTAAGTACTTTATCAGCTTCAAATATTTTGTGCTCCATATCAATATTGGCCCGCATATTCAGCACATGTGACGAAATATTTCATTCGTCAATGAGTTTCGGCACAGTCTTTATGAATTGCCTGTTCGAGGCCAGGCCCTGCGTCAGCCAACATGGTAATCCAATTTGGCCGCTTCCCGGAACTTATGAGCGCACAGTTCAAATCGATTCATTAAAATCAAATCCGAAAGGCAAACTGAAACGAGGGCGCAAAAGCTGTGGCACAGGCCCAAAACGATTGCCAAAAATGCCAAAGGAAAAAATAAATAAAAATAATATAAAAAGGGAAGAAAGCTGACCGTCTGCAGCAAGATGACCAAGCACACACACACTCACTCAGTTATGGGCCATCTGAAACCCATAATCAAGGCACAAACATGCAGGAAAAAAGTTCGCAGCTTGTGGTAATTTGGTGGGCGTTTTTACTTATATTAGGTCAGGAACGTGCTTTGAATAGTCTCCGGTTGCGAGCTCCAATCGGAAAGGAGGCGACTCCTTCTAAGGCCACTCTAAGCCAAATCGGAATCAATGCTGTTGTCCTGGCCGCTCTGTCCAGCGTGCGTGCGAATCAGTTGAACCGGCCTCGGCCACCTTTCACATGCGCTGAAAGTCGCCTGCTGGCCCCAACACCAACACCAACAGCAACAACAGCAACAACAACAACAACAACAACAGCAACCACAACTGTTCCTGCTACGTCTCTGGAGCTCGCGCCATCGCCATCTTGTGGCCCAATATATGCATGAGGCGCACATAAATCAATGTCAACCATAATCATTTAAAATCAATCAAAATACGAACGCTTTGACTGCAGAATTGCCTGGAATTGGCCGAACGTGGCCGGCCAGCCAGCCAGACCGTCCCTCCCTCTCCTGCGCCCTCTCCCGCTCCCGCGCCCGCTGCACAGCTTGCCCTGCTATCTGCCGTCTATGATCTGTGCAGTTGGTCAGTTAGCTCAGTTGCTCGTCTGACTGGCTGCCCTGGGCTGCAGTTGAAGCGATTAGCGGCCTACAGCTCCGACTCCAACTCCGACCTCGACTCCGACTCTGGCTCCGTCGTCGACACCCGCTCCGATTCCCGCCCCGATTCTGTTTTGTGCAGCGCCCCCGCTAAGCCTCCAGTCGTCAATTTGTGTAGTTTTTACGCGTGTGTCTCAACCTGTCCGAAGTGCTCCAAGTTAGATACTCACACTCACACTCGCACACATTACCATATCTACACACACACACAGCAACACACATCTAACGCAGTCGCAGTGGACGTCAGT
The DNA here is from genome assembly GCA_035041545.1 of Drosophila colorata. Lineage (NCBI taxonomy): Eukaryota > Metazoa > Arthropoda > Insecta > Diptera > Drosophilidae > Drosophila > Drosophila colorata. Next base: position 10,804,448 of record JAWNLD010000680.1, read on the forward strand.
CAAATGCTCTGCGTGCTTCTATTCATATGTGTGTTGGTGTCTGGCCCGGGCTTTGGCCAGTCTCCGTCATGCGTCATGCATCCATCTAATGGCGAGCCCGCACAGTGGGACAAAGTGTGCACAATTTGCAACAACAGATAAAACAGATTTATAGTTCACTAATTTGAAGTCTTAAAAATATATGTTCATATTTTTATTATTTTATATATATATTTTTTTTATTATATATATTATAAAATTTCAAAATTTTTGTTCAACAAATGTGAAAGAATGAATTAATCTCAATAAGGAATTTTTTTGCAAATTTCTTTAGTATATATGGAATTATTTATTATCTGTGTTCATAAGTTTAAAGTTTTGAAGAAAAAATACTATATAAGCTCATGCTTTATTTGAACTTTATTAATATACAAATTTTATATTAAAAAAATAACAAAAGAAATAATAAAATTAATTCCTATTCAACTATTAATATTATAATAAAAATATATTATAAATATATATATATATATTTTTTACACATATACGAATGTTTATGTAATACTGATACCCTTCAAATCCCACTCCCGAACATTAGCAGATAATTTTGAAAAATTGACAACACTCATTTCTGAAGCATATATAAAACCACATAATTGTCAAAACTGCTATTTAAATTTGTGTTTGCAATCCATTCACCATAGTTGTCCATGGTGAATGCGTTGCCTTTCGAGTTGTTGGCTCGTTTGGCAGCACCACCGGCGTTGCAATTTGAAGTTGCCGTTGCCTGTCGCTGTCGGGGCTGCGTGAGGGAGGGCGAGGAAGGGGCCTACGCGGACTTGGACTGGTCAGTTTTGATCGTTGGCCATGCAACTAAATTGGCTTATCGATCCGACAACGTTATTTTTTTGCCGAAGGACGATAACAGCGAGGCGCAAATTGTGGCTAAATTATCGATAGATTTGCGATAGGCACACACCAATTACAGTTACTTGGCGTAAACGCTTATTGATTAAAGGCGACCTGCGAGCGCTGTAAGTGGGCAGAGATGCCTTATCCCGGCCCCAAAAGTATTCCTCGTGCTGCCAGTCAATGTTCAATGTTCGTGGCACCTGTCAGTGCGAGCGGGCGAGTGTGTGTGCGAGCGAGTGTGTGTGTGTGTGTGTGGGTGAATATATCGTGTGAACTGCTGCATATGTTAATGTTTGGCGCGCCATCTTCCACTTCCACTTCCACTTGGACTGTAGTCGCTTTAATTTCCTTTGTTTTTGGTTTTCCTCTGTACGACTGCCTGAAGACCCTACGCCTGGGCCTGGTTGCGAAGCGGCGACGACGCCGCGAGCCGTGCGCCAGAGCGAGATGGGCGACACGGCAGTCGAAGCGAGATGGCATTAGCTTAGAAAATTATAGAGGGCTACCTTATGATGGCGGCAACAGCGACGGCGACGACGACAACGACGACGACGACGACCCACGTTCCTATTTCGTTTTTGAATAATTTAGCGCTGTGAAATTCTTTTGGCTCGGCTTGCTTTCGTTTCCACCTCTTGCGGCTTTCATAATAATAACGGCGATAAATCATAAAAATTGCACCTTTCATTCAAGTCGAGCGCTGGGCTTTTCGGGAACTTTGATTTGGGGGTACAGATTTTGCCCCCCTCCCAGTCTCAGTCCACGTTTCCGTCCGTCTGGGGCGTCCATCTAATAATAACTGGCAATCACATGCACTGGGGATCAGCATTGTCCAAGAGCCCACAAATACAATGGCGGTACGATTTTCAAATAGATCTTGACGGCTCTCAAACTCGTGTTGTTTTTTCCTCAATTCTTCAATTTTGGGTTCCTTGATTTTTTTGTTTTTTTTTTTGTATTTTTTTTAGGCGGCTTGTGTTCAATTTTTGGCTCGGCTCGTGTTGATTTCTTTGTTGGATTTGCGTGTTCCGCATAAATTTTATGCGTTTGTAGTTGACATGACATGTGCGTGCAAACATTTCTCATTTCCATTTCGTCGTATGCCATGTTAGCATTTAAAAATATATATTCGTAATTAAAATAAACAACAACTGCACCCCCCGCCATAATAAGGGGAGGAGCTCTCACTATTCAGGCTCAAATCGAGTTTTATTGTTGGGCAAGATAAGAATCGTGTAGTGCGCTTTGCACTAATTACAAGAACCATTCATAATTCCGAAATGAGAAGTTACTCAAAATGTGTGTGCTGTAATTCCCGCTATATATAAAAACAATTTTATATGGCAATGCGTGTTGGAATTTTAGGCAATTGTTAAATTGCATACCCCTACGGGAGAGGGTGTGTGCACATTTAGAGGAAAACTTATTACATGTCCAATATAATAATAACGGAATTAAAGCTTTGGTAAACTAAAAGTAATTCAGTTATTGTGCTGGGTATTGTTTAATAAACGGTATAATTTCAGGCTTCAATGACTAATAACAGTTAAACATTATCTATAATTCAAATTTTACTATGACAAATATTTAACTTTAATTAATTCTAAAATTCGTAGTTATTAATCTGTATATTTGTCAAAATTAATTTTTAACTTTCTGTCTTGTGGCATGATAAGATTATTCAGCAGCTCGTAAGGCCAATTTATTTTAAGGCACACAAAAAAATCTTTATGATGTTCCATTGTTTTTTCTTATAATTTATTTTTTTTTGCCATATATTATCTTGATTTATAAAAGTATGATAGATCTCAACTGTTTTCAAACATATCTTTATTTTGCACTAGCTCTGTTAACACATTTCGCTGTCAATTCGGATTATTTAAAGCAAATCCGAAAATGTCCAACAAAAATACAAAAATAATATTTAGGTATTTAAAAAGGCTACATAAATTAACCAAACAGATATTATTTGTCAGGTTGTTTTTGTTTTTATTTTTGTTTATTGTTTACCGTTTGCAAGAAGAGAGCCTTAAAATTGATGTACTTTCTTGTGTCTGCCAAATCAGCCGTCAACGCCTTCTGCCAAATGGATTTCACTCCCCACTGAACTTAAGAGAACGACAATTATTTATGAGCAGAAAATTTGTTGAGAAAATTTCCTTTTTAATTATGACAAGACAGGGAACTTGACAGTTTTACCACTCACAAAGTGTCACAAGTGCAAGAAAAATGGAAAATGTTAAAAGTGATGCCTATTTTCGATATTTAAAAATTAATATATATTTAAAAACATTTTTTTGTAGAGTGTTTTGCAACGTTTTTATGAGTCGCTGCGTATATTTTTTGTTGATTATTTTTCGACATTTTCGAAACTAAAACAAAATACCAAAAACACAAAGACGCTCGCTGGGTGTTTTATATATATTTATATATTTTTTTTTTTTGTATGTTTTTGGGATAAGTTTGGAACGCGGGCAACACATCGATTGATTTATGGGCCCAAATTGAGGCGCTGGACCCGAATTCGAGCCCGGATACCGCTGCGAGCCAAAAATTGTTGCTATTGTTGGGCGGCCTGGAAAGGTGCACAGCGGCAGTGGCATCTGCTGGGGCATAGCTGCAACATGGATTTTCATTCATGAAACTTGTCCCCCCGCCCAGCCCAGCCCCGTTGCCGCTTGGCACAGCTGCAGCGCTGGCGCCGCAACACATGTATCTAATTTTTAATAATTATCAAAATTGATTTCAGCTGAATTTAATTTTTGTTCCTTTCCTTTGATATTTATTTCCTTGGACTGCGGCTTTTGTGGGCTGCTGCTCTTAACCCATGTCTGCCCTTTGCTGTGCACAGAACCTTGAAATGCTTTTGGTTTTGTGTTTGTGTTTATTATTTTATGAACTCATTAAATAAAATTTGACTGCGCATTTTTATTTCGTGCACGTTCCAAAGACAAACCCCCCACCAACCCCACCCCGTCCAGAGCGGGAACTCAAACTCAGCTGAACCATCAAGTTTTGTGCGTTTCCTCCCCCGCACTCAGGTTTTTGTTGTTGTTGTTGTTGTTATTGTTTTTGTTTTCGTTTCTGTTTTTTGTTTTTTGTGTTTTTTGTGTGCTAATTAGTTGAAATTTTCATTGTATCCAATTAATTATGTGACACGCTTATCTGCAGAGCGTTTTTTGATCATTTGCCAGTGACCTGCGGAAATGAAATGCGCTTCCGCGTAGCCCCTGCGCTGACCCCCGGGCCACGCCCTCTGGCCGGGCGACTCGACTCGACTCGACTCAAGACAGCAATTAAAAGCCAATAAGCAGCCAATTCATGTAATTCACTTAACCACAGCTCGCAGAGCTCATAAAATCCGTTTAACTGCCGCATTAGAACCTTTCAACTGCCGGATCTCGGCTCTCGCTGGGCTGGGCCACATTTCATGGGGCATGGCCGCCAGCTGCGGTCTGGTTTTCGGTTTTCGGCATTCGGTTTTGGGTCTGGGGCCAAATGGCAAAATGATTGCTTTTTATGACCTCATAAAATTAGATACAAATCGCTCTGACGACGTTTATCTCTTTCGACTTTCGTATTCTTCTCTCCAACTGTCTCTGATTTGCTCCTTTCACTCTCTTTCTCATCTTTCTCCGTCTCGTTCTCATGTGGAGTGTTGCTTTTATGGGACACATATTTATGAGCCGTACATTTCCCAAACGTTCCCATGTGCTAAACGGCCAATAAAAAGTGTGCCAAATTCTTTAATGCCACCAACTGGCTAAGTAAATAATTATTTAACGCCTTTTATGTTTTATGGCTATAATATGAAGTGCTCTCGGGTTGAGTTTTACGAGCTTGGGTAAGGTCAGCGCCGCGCTCAGCGCACATGGAATGGGAACAGAAAAAAAACACAAAATGAAGTTTTAATTCTGTCATGCTTAATTGAAAAGCAATAAGACTTTTGATGGCAGGGAATTGCAAACAGCTGAGGCTCATTAAAAAGAGCTTGAAAATAAATGTATTATGTGACAAAAATGAGTTGGGAATTGGTGAGGTTAGAAAGTTCGTAGGAATCCAAAATATAAAAATAAAATTATAAAACTTGGTTGAAAATTGGGAAGAAGGAAAATGTATTTTAATGTATATTATTTTTAAGGGATCTGCGTGTTTCTTGAAATATTTTCGAATTCATCATCAAAAATCGTCCCAAAATTAATTCCCCACTCTCTGCAATATAATCGCCATTTGGGTAAAAAAAAAAACAAAAATGGGCTGGAGAAAAAATCAACCATGAACAAAATTCAAGCCTGCTGAGCGGGGCAAAATACAGAAGAAGAAGAAGAAGAAGAAGCAGCAGAGAACCAAAAATAATGATAATAATAAACCGACGCCTGAATTGGATGCAGACACGGGCGGATATTTTTTGACGTTGCTGTTGCCAAAGGAGAAGACATGCTGCGATGCCCAGAGCCGGAGCTGCAGAGGCGTAAATGCTTTCGAGGCCAAATCAACTGGACAGGGGCGGCGTGGCGTGGGGGGGGGGCGACACACGAAACAGCTACCAAATCATCAGAATCAGTTGGTGTTGGTGGCAATGGCAGCCGGCAACTGGCGACTGGCGACTGGCAACTGGCAACTGGCGGCTGGTTAAAAAGGGAATTCTGACGCAGCTGGAGGGCAGCAACAAACAGGACCAGAGGACCAGAACCATATCCTTTGTGCGCTAGAGCGAAAGGTAGCAGCAACAGCAATCGCAAAAGCAACAGCAACGACAACAACAACAAAAACAACAACAACGAACAACAACCATTCGGTGGTTGCAATTTCGCTGAGTGGCGAACAAAACAAAAATGGGAACTTTAACACTTTGCATGCAGAAAAATTGAAGGAATTACAAAAAAAAAAAAAAAGCGAGAGATTTGAAGGCCCATACTTCACAAAACCGTTTGGTTAAACGTGTCACAACTTTAATTTCCGCCCTTTGGAGCCGGCCGCCGCAGGACTTCCTCCATGCGAGGCAGGCGAGGCCAGGACGGCAAAAAGAGCACCAATGCACACATCCTCGCACTCGCAGTCAGACACACAGCTTCAGGCTTGGGCATGTTCACTTTGTATGTAAATCATTCGAGCAGCTTTCCCGGCAGGACCACAACAACAACAATAAGAACAACAGCAGCAGCCACAGGAGCAGCCACAGGATGCGGATGCGCCGTAGGTGGTCAACGGTACGCGACCGCAGAGGGCGCCGTAAAAGCTTTTTGTGTCAACGCCATCAACGCTGAAATCAATTCAACCACCGACGCCTGCACCGCACCCCACCCCGCCCACACCGCCTACCCCTAACCAGTGCACCCCTACTCCCACCACCAGCAGCAGGACAGGGTCTTCTGCTGCTGGCGTTGTTGATGGGCTTCGTGGGGCACGGCTGTTGCTATTGTGCCCCGGTGCAGCCCGTCGCCGACGGGGCGAACTTTCACCTACGCGCTTGCCGGCACAGCGGGAGGACCGCAGCGTCGGTGGACGGTGGACGGCGGCAGCAAAGGAGAAGCCATCAGAAAGTGTCAATAGCAAAACTGCGCAGGAATTATGAAATATTTTATTAAAACTGAAGGAAAATGACACGAGACGTGGCACAATGGCGATGTCTGAAATGCCATGCCACAAGGGGAGGCAAGTGTTATAAAGAGAGGGGGTTCGGTGCTTAAGACTAAAGGATTTCATTGTCATGTTTTTGTTTATTAAATAGAGGGAACTTAAATGAATGTTTTGAGAGATGGGTTGTGGGACAATTATTGTTGATTGTAAGCATATAAATCATCAGTTTAAAGATGCGATTTTTGAGAGGTATTTACAGTTACAGTTTAAACAGGTAATCAATTTAAAAAAATATTTTATATATGTTTCCTAAATGATTTCTAAAAAATAAAATGAGTGTTTAAAAAAAAACTGCAACTTTTACAGAATATTTGTTGCGTATTTTACATATAAATGTAAGAAAGTAATTTCATTTATATAAAAAATAGCTGTCAAGCTAATCTATCATACATATTTAAGAAAATATGGAGTTTTCAAAATAGCCTTTTAAATACTTTACTTGGCTCTCAAGTTTATTTTTTAAATATTTTTCTTTGTGTGTATACAACAAAAATATCTTGCAAAAGCTTTCAAATTAATTTGAATGCATTCAAAATGACAAAAGCTCAAAATGTCAACGCATTCAAAGACACACACACGCACACACACACACACACACACACACATGCATACATGACATATTCATGCAAATGCATTACAAATGGCATTTGACATTCGTTGTTGTTGTTGTAATTTGCGTGTGTGGGTAGATAATAATTCATTGTACGTCGCTGGCACGCCAATTTCAATTATTTAATCAATAATATTAATTTTCGTATCATATTTTGTCACTGGCAATAAATGCAAAATTTGTAAAGCAGTCCGCACAGGACAATGTACAATGGACAGGACAACGCATGCACACACAGGACATTTCACTCATGTAATACACACGCACGCACACACACACTCAGACGTTCACACACATGCTTGCTTCGCTGCAGGATGTTCACACATTCGCATTGTCCTGCATCCCTGGGCGATTGCACATTTCATTTGCATTTTGTGCATCGCCTGCAATTTCATTTGTCGCCCGCTCGACGCTCTTGTCCTTCATCCTCCCACCCCCTTTGGGCTGTGGCATAGTGCGCATTCCTGGCCATTGCGTTGACAATTGGCCCCAGCGAAATTAGCCACTTAAATGCGCCACCACCAGGTTGCAGCTGCCCCCGCTCCAGCCCTCGCCCCGCTCCCTCCTGCTGCAGTCCCTTTCACGGCTCGTTTTCATTAGCAACAATTACTCAGAGCGGATGGCTGGCAATTTGCATTGCGGCATTAAATTGTGTACACACTTTCACTTTAATGCGAAACGCATCCTTGCTGTGTATGTGTCTGTGTGTGTGTGTGTGTCCTCGTTGCATGCAATTCATTGGCCGCCTCGCTTTTTTAATCAAATTGTCAATCGCTGTCGCCCGTTAAGCGTCCTCCGTTTTGGCCATCTCTTATTTATGGGCCAATAAACTTCAAACGCTGCATTGGAATTTTTTCATTTGCTGCCAGGCGAAGGACTCTGCTGCCAGGACTCTTGCTGTTGTCTCTCGCAACGAGGACAGTTTGAATTTAATTTTGTGTAAATTACAAAGCGATGTGACACATCCCTGAAAAGGACCCCTTAACCCCAGCCCGAGCTTTAAATACTTGAGTCTGAGCCAGCGTCAGCTTTCGACGGGTCCTTGCATTTTTCAAATCTCTAGGAATCCTTTTAAATTAAAGTTTTTGTTATTTAAATTCACTATTGCATTTGAAAAGGAGGAACGGAAGTTATGCGGAAGCAAATGTCACAGAAAGGTAGTTTCAACAATTTTAATTATCCATTATTTAAAATTAAAACCTGTTCGTTACTTGATTATTTTTACGTTATTTCCCAAAAAAAAAACAACAACAAAATTGAAATGTTACGTTCCCTAATCCATATTTGCTAAATTTCAAAGACTTATAACCTAACTTTCATGAAAAGTAAATGTTTACAAATAAAATATGTTTCCAATTTTGCCGCAGTCAAGAAAAGTACGTCAAGGTTCTCCCAATCGAAGCATATGAAATACACATTTCCATGTAAAACAAACCCAAATATTAAAAACAAAAAAATTGTCCTCGATCTGGAGACACATGCGAACCAAATGAGCTAACGAAAGCCGAACGAAAATTGCAAAATATTGCATCAGAAATGCGATTACGTTCAAAATTGTCACAGTCATAAAACTAATTATTGGGCTAATAACCATAGAGATGAGTACTGGGAAAAATGCGAAACTGAAATTCAGAGACGACGACCTTGCTACACTTTGCCAACCGCACACGGGGTCTAAATGGGAACTGTCTGGAGGTCATTTGAAGGGTCGCTTGCACTTTCCGCCGACCTTGACACGGTCCGGAGTAGAGGCGTTGCATAATGTTATGCGTTCGCCTTGAAGGCTGCTTAGGCTGATGCTGATCCTGAAGCGCCTGCTGCAGCAAGGACGAGCACATGCAAATGGGCTGCGTGTGTCCTTGTTACATAAGTTCAGCTGACCTTTCCGAAAAGGGACTCGAGTGCAATGTTTTGGCTATTCAAATGTGCGCAGCATAAAAACAAATTCGCCCACTGCACCGCACAACAAAGCAACTTTCTCTTTCGGCAGCAGCACGAAATCGCAGCCGGTGTTTTGGGCTAATCCGCACGCCTATTGTCCCGCTGCATGTCCTGCTGTAGGTCCTGCTGCCTGACACTTTCGCTTTGGGCAAAGCAAAGGCTTTGACTGTCTTCTATTTATATATTCTTTTTTGTTTTAGGCATGCAAACAGGTTCCTATACCCGTTCCTGTTACCATTCCCATTTCCCATTGCCCATTTCCCATTTTCCATTCCCGCAGCGCACTGACAAATTTCTTGAGCCGCCGTTTGGCAGCTTCTCAGCGACGGAGGCAGGCAGTCAGTTCGAGCCACGGCAACGAAGATAGATTGTGTGTGAAAATCCTTTCAAATGATTTGTTTACCAACAGCGCATCGTGGGCCTTTCTCCGCTCGGCCGTTGCCGTTGCCTGCTGTTATCCAGCACTGGCAGCTGTTGCATTTTCCACGCATTTATCAGCCGGTGTCGGTGTCGGCGTCTGCCAATGCGCCATGTCCATGTCCTCCTCATCAGCTGTGGACACATATTTCAATGTTCGTGACTCGATTTTTCCCGCTTACATTTTCGTTCTCCTTTTCTTCTACTCGCTGTTGCTCATCCACTTCCACTTCCACTTCCTCTTGCTCAACTTCGTCTTCATTTTTCCTGGTTGGCTGTCGCTTTCGTGCCTCCGACTCGCCACTTGAACATTTTTATTTTGTGCGATTTAATTTTTATTATATGCGCCTTTGGTCAATCGGACACGTTCGCCATCTCCATCTCCTCCACCGAAACCTCAACCTCAACCTCATCCCGAGCCACAGCCACAGCCACATCCACATTTATAGCCACAGCCATCCCTCACATTTGCTTCGGTTTATCGACAAACACTTTACCCGAAAGGAGCAATCACCATAGGGGGAATCGAGGCTCTGGCATGGTTTTTGTCCAGTGACGTAGGGGGTGGGTTTTTGGGGAGTGGTAATAAAGTGGTTAAAGTGTTAAACTATTCTTTATATGCCTAAAAAATTCTTTTCGAATTTTACTGAATAGTTACTTGCTATAAACATTCATTATAAATGAATAAAATGTATTATATTTATTTTTTAAATGGTATCAAACATTGTTTTTATACATATCATATATTATATAGATATATCCTCATGTGAATTATTTTTTTACTACATTTGTTACACAAAGAAAAATGTCTTTTTAATAAAGAAATGTTTTTTTTTATACCATAGAAAATACAATTACAAATATAAGAGTATTAGTTAAAAAAATAAAGTTTTCTCTGAATTATTGTTGTTGTTAAATGTTTCTCCATCTTTTTATCTGTTTGTATTTAACTTGCATTTTTTATTTTTTTTTAACAGTCTTTTTTTATGAACTTTTCTGTATATATATAATTGTATTTATATAATTTTACTTTGCCTGTCTATATATTTGCTTTATAGACTTCAACAAGATTCACCTCCCTGACACCCATTACAAGGCAAACCAGCTTAACCCCTTTCAAAGTCGCACCACTCGCAACTACACCACTGACCGCAGCTGGCCTTTTGCTGATTGTGTTTTTGGTTTTCGTGTGGCGGACCTGGACTTGAAACATGTTTGCGAACATCCACAGCAACAACGAGCAACAACAACTTGGCCGTTAGCTTTCTCAGGCTGCTTATGTAGTACGAGAGAGCATATTGCCGGTACGTGGCCAAAGCGGTCTTCGGCTCTGTGCCTGCCATCTGCATTCAGCGCAGTCTCGGCGACTCGATCTGGCCATCATTTGGTGCTAAACTTGTCCACACTTTATTACGACTGACACACACTCGCCGCATGCGCTGCCATTGGCCAAAAGGTTCAATCAACATTTGTGTTGAAGTCATCGCAGGCTGAGCATCAATTGGCGACTGCATCTAAAGCGAAGCCTGCGGAGCTCACCTGCACGTCATGGCTTATTAAACGTTGTCCACGACTGCCCGGCTGATAGCCCGGCCTAATCTCGCTTGTCACTTGTCCGGGCAGTTTTGTAGGCACCTAAGTGGCCATGGCCATGGCCAGGGCCAGGGCCAGAGCCATAGCTCATAATGCTGCTGCTCCATGATGCCCCTGACGCGGACTTCGATGGCGGCGCAATCTTCAATTCATTTACATTTTTATTCTCGCAGATTAACAGTATCGGCATGTCATCTGCTTTGTACGCTGCGGCTTATGGCTAAGAGCTCGGGCATTGAGTGCCTCGCTACACGCCAGCTGGCAGCGCTCCACAAAGGGGGCGGGGCAGGGGGAGGGGTGGCAGAGCAGTAGAAGGAGGCGGCAGAGGCACCTCCAACTCGCACGTTCGCCAAACTGTTGCAATGTCGCAAATTTTTATCGCACGTCTACAAGAAATTCAACGCGTGCACATTCCACATTCTGTGTGCTCACAGCATCTCAGCATTGTACAATGGCACAAAACAGTTCTTTTCCTGGTAAATACAAATTACTGACTTCAGAGTTGATTTAGCACATATTTAAATTATATGATTAATATTTAATAAATCATAGGGAAACATTTAAAAAAATATAAGAAGGATGGAATATATTTAAATGTTTTCATGGCACAACATTTGGAATTTAAGCAGAAACTATTAAAGGTTAATATGCTTGTAAAACTATTTTCTTCTATATTTCGTTATTATTATGTAACCTATCAACCTGACTTCTATTTTGTTCTGGCTTCTAAGTAGGTCATCATAACATCCTGTCCTGTAATTTCTCTTGACAAATTTCTTCTAATATAAATGTAAAAAAATCGTTTTGCCCTTGATCAATGATTTGAAATAAATATAATTTGTATCATTTTAAAAGTGCTTATAAGAAATTATTTTCTTGAAATTAAAAAAAAATCTTTAATCAATAAAAAGGAGAATAAATTTAATTGAAAATGTTTGCTTAGCTTGTGATGTTGTTCAGTTTTTGCCTGTCATACATATTTGTTAAAGGGTATATTACTTTTGAGTATCTCTTTATATGTGCCCCATGGTAGGTGAGGCAGCGCGTCGGTCGACAAAGCGACGCATCGCCTGTTTGGCAGCTTGCAACTCGCGTACATCTGTCTGTCTATTTGCTGGGCTGTTGTTGGCTGGGCTCGTTGGGTTGCTTTGGGTTGGGTTGCTTTGTGTTGGGTTAGGGTTTGGTGCTGTTGGGTTGTTTGGCAGCGTGCCTCGCCAGCAACGAGCATCCAGCATCCAGCATAGTTGTGCAATTGACTTACGCTTGTTTGATTGCATTCGAACTCGCACCTTGGGCTTCAACTGCTGCCACAGATGCAGTCGCAGTCGCCGTTGCCGTCGCCGTCGCAGTCGCTGTGGTTGCAACGAGGACCAATGCCACGACCGATGCCGACTCTTGCGGTTGCCGGTTGAAGGAGGTTGAAGTTGTGCCGTCTGTGCCATTTCGCAGAAATAAAGATGTTAAACGTTTTGCTGATTCGTGTTTTATGAACTCAATTTCAATTTATAATCTCTGTTGCCACTCACTGGCTCTGGCACCGGCTCTTGCAACTGCTGCACTGCCGCCCCGCCTCGCTCCGCCCCCTTGTTCGCTTGGCCAGTCAGCCAGTTTGAGGCGTTTTAGCCTTTTGTGTTATCGCTAGGAATACACTTTGAGATACATGCACTAAACAACAAACAAAACAACAACAACAACAACAACAACGTATTTCACTCTTAGTCTTAGTGTTCGCCCCGCACCCCCCGCCCCCTGTCTGTCAGTCGCTGTGAGTATCTGTGGGTTACTTAGTTAGCTGCTGTTGCTGATGTTCGGCTCTGTTTTCGCCTTTGCTTTAGCTTTTGCTCTTGCTTTTGTTCCTGTGCATTGTCAAGTCTGCAATTTTAATGTTGACAGAAATCAGATACAGGCGACTGCAGGAATGCTGCATGCGCATTTAAGGCATTTGAAATGTATCTAGAACCAAGTGGCCAACACGGCCAACACGGTCAACTTGGCCAATATAGCCGAAGCTGCTCGAATACCGCAACTACAGGTGTGCGAGACCATTTGCGTGCTTACCTGCAATGAGAAGAGCGAAAGGATGGAGAATTAGTTTAATTTGCTTGGCGCTTGAATGACAAATTAATATTTATAATAGAAGATGCATTAGTTTTGTGTGGGTAGATCGTGAATTTAAGCTGAGGGAAAGATGAGAAGTAAAATAAATATATTTGTCAATTGTATGAAATTGGAAACTTTTAAATAGATAAAAATTACGTTATCAAAACGATATTCAATTATTATTGTTTCGAAGTAATGAGTAAATATAAATTTGCTAGTACAAGTACTTATTTCTAAATATTTTTTAACCTTTGTTTACCATGAAATAAATCGAAATAAATTTTGTCAATGGGTGGCACAAATTATAAATATATAAAAATGTTTATGTAGACTGAAAAATATTCAACAAACATGTATGTGCGATTTATAAAGTGTGATTAGGATTAGAATAATTATCAATATAACTATGAAGGCTTTTAATTTATGTTGTGCCATCAAATAAAACAAATTTGTATTTTCTATAATGCAAAGAAATAATTTTAAACTAATTTAATAAATAGTTAAAACTGGAAACCCATGGGCGATATATATAGTTGACTGTTCTTATAAATAATAAAAACTTTATACAATTATATAAATATTAATAGCACGATTGTTTTTTTTTAATTAATACTTTCTTTCAAATGTTTGCTTAAGTCGTATTTTTTCTTTGATCCCATGAACTTTCCTACATTGAATCAAATTTTTAATTTATCGCGCCAGCCTAAAATGTCAAGTATTTCTCTATGGCCTGCGTCTCTCCAAAGATGAGCACTAAAATCATATTTCACAGACGAAATCATTCCAATTAAGTGCAACATGTATTTGCTGGCGCCAAACTTCTCAGGGGACTTGGACTTTGACTTTCCCCACTTATCCAGCTAACCAGGGGTGAGTGTGTGTGTGTGTGTGTGTGTGTGAGAGTGTTTGGGAGTGAGTCTGGTTCTGATTCCGAGATGTTGTCGTGTGTTTAAGACGCAGTTGGAAGATCTAATTTCCCCCACAAGCGGCTTGTAATATCCTGTCTGTCAGCTGCGAGGAAACCACATATATATATGCTGCTAAACTACATGTGATGTGTGTGTGAGTGTGCGTGTGTGTGTGCGTGTGCGTGTGTGGGTTGACAATTTGAAACAATTTACTTATTGCATGTTTGCTGACGTCATCGCTAGAAAAAGTGTTGCCTATGCAAAATGAAACCCAAACTAAACAAAGTCCTTTCTATCTCTCTTTCTCGCTCGCTCGCAATCATGGCCGATGGGCGCATGAGTTAATGGGCGTGGCTAGGCCAGAGCTCTGATTACTGCTGCATACTTCGGGGGTTGTTCGTGGCACTCGCTGTTGTTGTTGCTGCTGCTGCTAATATTGACGCTCTGCTGATGCCGATGACGTTGACAGTTACATTGATTTATGGCGCTCTTGGTCCTGTTCGTAGTCCTTTTTCCGACCCGTTTCGGCCGCCTGAAATCTTATCCATCAAGCGACATGATGATGTCGGCCCAACCCCCCTCCGTCCCCTTCGTCCTGTTCGGGCAGCGCCTTTTCTCCTCGCGCTAACTGCCACGCAATTAATGTATATTATTCACAATTCCGCTGGGCTGTGGCACCAAACTTGATTGCAGTCCTTTGTGTACAATTAGTTAATTGAGCGCTGGCTTATCCGCTACCCGGCCCCGCCCTGCCCGGCCCCGCCCTGCTCTGCTCCACACATGGGTGCGCGCTGTGGGCCAGCGCTGGACGCGTTCTGGCCTTATCACAAACAGTTACTCGTGGAACCGTTAAAAGCTGCCAGTCTCATGTTAACGCTGATGAACACATCTTGCCAACCCCCCTCCGCGGCTGTCTGGCCCTCTGCGCTTGTAACCATCACGCAAGCTACAAGAAACAATCAACTGACCATTCCAGTTCCTATTCCCGTTCCCGTTCCCACTCTCGTTCCCGTTCCCGTTCCCGTTGGCCGTGTTTAACTAAAGTGCACATAGAATATACAGCGGAAGGCTGCGGGGCAGGGTCATGTCGAATGCGGTAAATGCAGCACATCCGATGCTGCTGCTGCTCTGCCCGACATCGCTGCTGATGGTTTAAGGCGTAAAATAACAGCAGCAGCAGCAGCATGGAAGGGGCATGGAAGGGGCATGGCAGCAGCGGGGACAGGAGTGGCAAAAAAAGTGTGTAATGAATTATTACCCTCTGATAAAAGTGCATGTCGACTTTTTCCTCTCTTTTTTTCATGTTGTTGCGGCCGCTGTTGCTGTCTGTCGATTGTTGCAACATTATGGAAGTATTCCCTGGGTTTTAGCTTTAAATATTTAAGGTCGACCTGGGATTATTTGGCTGTTAATGTGCTGAGTGTGGAGTGCATTGTGAAGGGATTAAGAACTGTTTAACGAATTCACTTTAACACAAATAAATATTCAAAATTCATTTGGTTAAATTGCATTCAGACTAAATGCCATCAAGCCTGGGTAAATCAGTCAAATAGACTTGTTTCCGCAATCAAGAATCCAATAATATGATAAACTAAAAACAAATTCTTTAAATGACATAACAAATAATAAAAGAAATTAAATGCTAAGCCCAAAATAATATATATCTTAATTTTTCTACGCTTAAGATCTTCATTTTAATATATCTTAAAATATTTTATAAAATTCCAGATCGAAAAATTAATCATAGCAATATAGAAATACATTTTTTCGAATATACAAAGAAACGTTTTTTAAAAAATATTGAGATGAGATCAGGTAAGTAAACAATCGAATGCTAGGTTAATATTTTTTTTTTTTGGCAAGCTTAATTATTTTCTTAAGTAAATATATTAAATATATATTAAAATATAACGAAATAAATTATTTATCTTAAGCAAAGTTATACAAAATGTAAATCCTATAAAATTTGAAAAATAATTTCGAATAAACTGAATAGTTTTTGGTATCTTAAAATTAGATACTTCATAGAAAACGTCAGCTAACAAGTGCAATAGAATGGAATGCCATAAGTTAAGCTCTAGTCAACTTATATCCGCCGGCGAATGCATTTTAGCTCAAATCAGTATTGGCCGATCCTGAAAATCACCGTTGGCTAAACACGCGCCGGTAATTGCGGCAATTGGCGCTCATTTCTCTGTCATAAATATCTAAGGCGAACTGAAAAATGACCGAATCATGCATGTACACCTACCCATTGTAAATCACCTTCACACCCGACAGAAACGCAGACAACGACAACGACTGCGACTTCGACGCCGACTGCTGCGTCGACTGCGACGTCGAAGCCGACAATTTCTAACACGGCGGCATAATCGATGCCCATTTGCCCCAAGGTCGCATCGTTTGCGCTAGAAAACGCTGTTAATAAATTACGTGTAAAACAACGTGTGAACTAACATAAATAATTTCCTTAATCCACTGCCTGCCCCACCATCTCCCCAGGCCCCCCCCTCCCCCTCGCACATGTGAGTGGCCTAGGAACATACGTGCACAGCAATCGATTAAGCGTAGATAAAAATCAATTTGCGGCAATAATAAATTGCTCAACTACCAGGCGTGCGGCAGCCGGGCCAATCGAGGACCCAAATGATGCCCCCAAACATTCGTCGCCAGCCTCCCTCCCCCCCCCCCTTGCTCGTTCTCTTTCGAACAGCTGCAGTGGCCAGGGCCAATTTAGGTGCATTTTGCACGCTGTCGAGTCGCGGAGTCCGAACAGTTTCTCGAACAAATTGGCCGCAAGGTGAAAACAAAATGGCAGGCGGCAGGAGCGACGAGAGCGAGCGAGAGAGAGACACATCAAAATTTACAAACATTGTAATCATGGGTTAAATATCGCCTGCTCCCCGTCTCCGACCAGGGACTGTCTCAGACAGCGACTGCGACTGCGTCTTCGGCTCGGACCAGGTGGAAGGCGCGTCTACATCTGTTGCAAGCACTCCGAGTATCTGCCGTTGCAGATCTGCTCGGAGCCCAGAGTTCATGGATTAATCACCGCGGGCAGGGCAGCACCGAGACCGAGGCAGACCCAACCGACCCAAGACTTTAGACTTGAGACTTGAGACCTCAGAGCGCAGACTTAAAGACTTCCACTTGCAGGCCGCAGTCAGCAGTCAGCATCACGATTCACAACTTAATCCGCAGCCGGTTTGCGTTTCGAGGGCGCAGCATCGTTTGTCGATTTTCTGGCGTTTTCTGCATTTCACATTTTGCTTAGCAGTCGCAGCCGCAGCACGCCCCTCCCAGTGCCGACCCGCCCCCATCATAATAAAATGGCAATTGCAAGTCGCAGCTGATTCATCGCACCAACAAAAATAAATGAATTCATTTGCCAAATGCTATTCAAGAGACTGCACAAGGCCCAGGGGCCAACTCCAACTCGAAGTCCCAGCCTAAGCAGAGGCTTCTAATTGAACTGTTTGCCCAGCTCTGCGGCAGCTGTAAACGCTTGTCATTAGTAATAAATACTTGCAAGAAGGTAGACAAATCTTAAATACAACAGAAAACTATTCTCAACATTTTATTATCTTGCATAAATCAGAAATCATGCGGATCAATTACCATTTCGATTTTGTGGAAAGCGTGGAAATTTAAATTTGAAATGTGGCTTCATGTATTCTGCTCGAAGTTTCTTTACAATAAATAAACATTTTTGTAAATTAATAAATTAGAATATATTTTCAACTTTTTATTTGGATTTTAATTTGTTAAAAAATAAATAATAAAAACATTTTCAAAAACCATTCAAATAAATTTTAAAACTGGTTCGGACTTATTTTGGACAAATCCTAGAAATTGAAAGATCTATGATTTTGTCATATTGTATGTAAGAAGGATATGAAATCGGATTATAGCCTCATTTAAAATGTTTAATATATAAAATAGTTTAAAAGTTATATTAAAAGTTTGCTAAGCCCACAAATTGTTATTGTTATTTCTTTCTTTTTGGACATAGATCTTTAAATACTTAAACTTTTTAAGTGTACACCGAGGATAGAATCTTAACTGAAAAATATTATTTTGATAGTTAACACTAAAAATGATGAAATCTCGTCTCGAAACTGGCTCTCTCCAAAACAAGTCTCAACTTTTGAATACGTTTTTCTGGTGTCAGTTCTTTCACTTTTCGCGCATAAATCACGAGTGGAAGCACTTTTTAATTGAATTAAATGGTTATTAAATGGCGCTTATCAAACTCATTTCGGGACAGATCCGAATAAACCAGGTACAAATCGATGTTCGACATTTCGCGTGCAAACTAAAACCCCAAAAGCGAAATCGAACAATGCCATAAAACCGCAAAACAGCAGCCGCAATTTTTGCAGTTCGCAGCGCGTATTTTATATATTAATTTGCGAACAATCGAGAATCGACATGTGACACGCGTTTTTTTAAATTTATGCCCTACGAATTGCATTTACAATTTTTTACATTCCCCCCACTGTCCGTTGCTGTTGTTGTTATATTTTTTTTGAATGCATTGCCATTGAATGCAAAATGAGGGACGACGCAGGCGGTGGCTGCATCCTTTTGTGTGTGCGAGTGTGTGTGTGTGTGTGTGTGCGTGTGTGCGTGCGTCACAAATAATAATCGCAACTGAAAGTGCGCGCGGGGTTAGGGACAGGGTATCTGCGACCTGCATATGTGCGCGACATATCAAAAACAATTCCAGCTCATCAGCATCATCACCATCAGGCTCGGCCCGCGGCTGTGTAGAACCTTTGCCTCCCCTTCACCCCCTGCGCGTCCTTCCCCCGCTGCCAGGGGCCACACTTTTTTCCTCGCCACACACACGCCATAAATCAATGTTCGATTTTCACAACAACAGCAGAAGGGAAATTCGCAAAGCAACGCAGCAAAAAAAAGCTGCAAACGAAACGAAGTAACGGACAGATGGACGGACGGACGGCGGGGCAGTCGGCGGGAACGGCGGGACTGGCAAGGACACAGGACATTATGTTCGCGCCATGTTTAAAATTTTTTGTTGCTGTTGCTTCCTTTTTGTTGTTTTTATTTTTACTTCTCGCTCTCTTTTTTTTTTTTTTTTTTGATTTTCAATGCTTGTTTTTGTGTTTTTTGTCCTGCGCTGCTTTTCATCTCATGCGTTACACATTTTATTGTTGTTCTTGTTGTTGCTGCTCTTGTTGTTTCCTTGCGGCAATGAAATGCATTACATTTTGTGACATGCGGGGCGCCAGGAGAGCGTAACAGGAACGGAACATTGTATCTCTGGGTGCACGGGCAGGTAAAAATAAAATGCGACAAATATAACAGAATCCAGATGCCATTCCGGAATCTGAACATTGCGAAACTGCAAGCTATTCATTGTGACTAACCACACAAAAATGATCTGGCCTGAAGAGCTAATGAATAATCGTAATTAAGAGCACACGAATATTTTCCTCAATAAAACTTGCAGTGAAAATTATATTTATCAATATTAAATTTATAACCAAATACTCTTAAATAATTTAAAAATGGAAGATTATTGATAAAGTGGATAATTTGGTATGAAAAATATAAACAACATAAATTTGTTTTTATATTTTATAATATACTGAGCTTATTTTATAAGTCAATATACTTAATGCACAATTTTTTTAGTTGAGAAAAAAAGTTATATGAAATTTATATTTTTATTTTCCAATATTTCTTGACTCACAAATATCATAAAAGTTTTGACAATGCACCCGACCAAATCTACAGCTGAAAATACCAGTCAAAAAACGGATTTCTATTTTGTTAAGAGGGCAGCAGAAAACATTTCGACAGTTTGTCATTGGCTTTCAGAGTTGGCCAAGTGCGCAAAAGTTGTAAAGTAGTTCAAAATCTATATTGTGAGCAGCTGCTGCAGCAGCTCAAAGAACTCCAAAGTTCAAAGTTGGCCAACTTTAATGAAGTCGCAACAAAACAAGATGTGGACATCGGGAAAAATACCAAAAAGCCCTCAATAAGTTTATAGAGCTTGCTGAAAATCAAACTGAAAATAATCTAATAAGCAGCTTTCCAGTTATTCACCTGTATAAATCTCGGAATGTGTCGCCTCGAAGTCAGCTGTCTTTCAGCTGTCAGAGCTGAAACCGAAATTAGAAGACGAGTCGTGTGTGAGGGCAGCCCCGCTAGTTATGTGTGGAACTTTTTCCGCTTGGTTCGGAGGCGCAGTTTTCGTTTTTCCAAAATGATTGTGCACAACAATTTCATTTGCGTTATGGGGCACATGATCGCTTGGCTGTTGCTGTGGCAGCTTCAGCATCGGCGCCAGCTCATCACCGCGATCACAAGGCGACACCCACGCAACAACAACAATTCACACACACACACACACAACACGGCACGGGGAGGATTCCTATTTTTTTTAGCTTAGCGCAACTTTGCCGGCGGCGAAATACGGCCAGAGATGATTGCCATGACACAAAGCACTGGAAAATTTGCCTTTTTCGCTCGCTTGCTGTTTATTGCGGCACGAGAATTGCGCTTGGAACTGTGCGAATGCCCCGTACACAGCGCCGCCAATTTGCCAACTAGCCGCCTCCGCGTCTGGTGGCCGCCAGAGGAGCCAACGGCCAGAAAAACGCTCCACGAGCGACGACGTTGAGCAGAAAAACGCTGAACCGAAATACTTAACAAAAGGCTGTGCAAACGCGCGTCCAAATGACAAACAGTGGCAAAGCGTGAACCGGGGCCAGTTTTGGCCCTGGAAGAGCAGAACAAGGCATAAATTATTGGCCTGATGCGGCTGGTTTAAGAGCGCCTTTTTCGGGGGCCAGCTGAGAGCTGCAACATTTTAACGCAACTTAAAGTGGCAATAAGTTTTGGCCTGGGCCCCAGCAAACGACTTAATTTTAGACGCTAAACTGCTACTTGATGGCTCTTCGATAGGCGCCCATAAAGAATATTCTCTTAACTCCGCCGTGCACAGTGCGCAGCATGCGCAGTTGCCACAGCGTCTCTCAGCTGGCGGGCCACAGCCACAGCCACAGCCTGTTGCAAGAACAATCCGAAAACAACAATATACAAAACAAGCGTACAATGGGAGCCAATGGGCTGGGGATGATGCTGGCTGAGGGTACTTATACTTATATATATAGCGGCATTAATTGTTTAAAAATATATATTATTTTACATTAATAATATTAATTTGTTGAATATATTTTTTAGATTTTCTTATCGATTTTATTTTATTTTTTAATATCATATTCATCATAAATTTATTATTATTAATTCAACTTTACAAAGAAGAAACTCATTCGAATTATATGTTTATAATTATTTTTGTACAGTTTTTAAACTTGAATTTTTTTATTTTAATTGGCTTCATTGATTTCGGCAATGGTTTTTAAATATAATAAGTAAAAATACTAATTGTTGTGGTAGAAAATTAATTTTTAATATTTTTTATCAAATAAAACAAATTCGTAAATTTTTCACACAAATGCAAACAAATTATTTATTAAAGGTATTTTTTTAGATATCTCATATATCACATAAAGGCATTTGTTTTTTGTAAGTATGCATTTAAATTAGTCTATTTAACCAAGTAATAAATTGCCTGGCTTAATGGCTTATACTTGAAATGTTCAGAACCAATTTTCAGATATATAAATATATATTGAGCCGAGATTTGGCCAATTGTGCCACTGTGCCAAGTTTGTGCCCAGCATTGTCAACGCTATTGCTGTGTGCAGTTGTGTGTGTGTGCCCGGTTGTGCTTGTGTGTGTGCTGGCAAGGCAGCTAATAAAATTAAAATGCCATATTTCAGGCGTTGATAACAACAATAAGTGCAGCAAAGTCGCCGCGCGTCTGCGAGTCGGAAATTATTTTTTGGCACGAACTCATTGCGGCCTTGTGCCAGAGAATCAGAGCAAGAGAAGGGGGCGAAGGGAGGGGGCAGGGACACCAGCCAGGAGCAAGTCTATTGATATGACAAAGCGGCGAATGGCAAATAAAAGGCGCCACGAAATTACCTGTTAAAAGTTTTTCGGGCCTTGCCAGGAATTTGCTTTATTGATTTTTGTGTCGTCGCGACGCCTTTGGGCAAAAATTCTTTCAAGTCAAATTATGAATATTGAATTTGCACTTGCCTGGGGTACAGCCAACAAGGGGTGGCGGATGGGGGAGGTGGGAGAAATCCCGCTCGAGGTGAGCACAGTGTGATAAGCATCGCCAGACAGGGCGCAAATGGGCGCATGATTTATGCCTGGCTGATTTTATTGATTTCTTATCAGCTGGCTGCGTACCCGGCTAATCTATTAATGTGCATACCGATTTCTTGCTCTCGTTTTGGAGGGAGCTGGTGGGCGGCTCAATCTCGAAGCTGCTGCTCGTTGGCTTTTTGGCAGCCTCTGGCAAGCGTAATTAAATTAAAATTCCTGTTACATGACATGCCTGGCAAAAGTGTCGACACACACACACACACACACACGCACACACACACTGTCAGCAAAAGGAGTCAACAACTGGCGCCCGCTGCCTTGAAACTTCAATGTGTGTGCGCTTATGGCAGCATCCATGTCCATGCTTCGTATCCATGTCCTGGACTGCCACTGACACAGACAATGTCTAAGTGTGTGTGCGGGTGTGAGTGCGTGTGTGTGTGTGCGCATCTCTGGAGCTCGTTTTGTGCAAACTAAGACACGTTGTCAGCATTCATGTCACCGGCGCTGCAAGCAGGGGGCCAAGCAGGGAAAGAGCGGCAAAGGGGGGAGGGGGTGGGGGAGAGAGTCTGCCACGTCTGCCAGCCTTTTGAAGTAGCTTTTGCATGCTGCTAGATTTTTCATTAAAATTTACCAATTTTAATAGTTGTTGGCTGCTGCTTTTATTTTATTTTCGAAAAGCAGAATGCAAAATTCTGCTTGGCAAGTGAAAAACTTCAGCTTTTCGGATATGTGTCAAATGCAGGCCAAGGAATGTAACTCAGGATGCACAAGCCTTAAATGCGACACATAATTAAAGTATTAAATTGACAATTTGAAATGACTTGAGCACAATTTATAGGCTTCTTAAACTTAAACTTAAAGTTGCAGGAACTTAAAATATTTCGTAATAAATTAAATATTAACCAAAGATAACTCAACAAATTGGTTGGCTCCGTTTGCACTGCTTCAAATTTAATCTTTTCATATTTGAAATTTTTTGATAAGCTGCCCAAGTACTTAATTCATGGAATTGAATTGATTGTGGCTTTGTGGCTGAATCGGAAATCTGCTTCAAATATGCGGGTTCTATTTATATCACGCTGGAATGCAGCTCAAACGCCCTTATTAAATACTGTAGAAGCAAATGCAAAAATGCAGCAAATAAATATTTATCAATATTTCTAAGCATTTGTAGAGCTTGAGTATTAATCATTAAGATTTGTTGGATTTCCATGTTCACCCCAATGTTGTTTCCAAATATACATAGAATAAATATAAAATATAAAATTTAATTTGGATTGAACTTTCATTGATAAGTAAAGCAAATTATATTTCCATTTAATTTTGAAATATGTATATGCCTAATTGCTCGCATTCAAAATAGCACTTGTTACCATTTTAAATTTGATTATAAAATGTATTTAATACTGTAAACTTAAAATATATTTTTTTAAATATTAAATATGATATGATTTGAAATTAACACAAATTGCTCTTACAATTTGAGGAACATGCTGATCTTGTATATTTATTTCTTTGGTATATCATTTACTTTAAGAATTAAGATTTATTAATGATTTTTATTTTAAAAAAAAATCTCCTTTTATTTGTTTTCTAGTTTTGCTGCACTATCTAGACGGCATGCAAGCACGTCTAGTATCAAATGCTCAGTTCACTTCATTTGAATTCATTTTCAATTCTTTCATTTCATTTCGCTTCGTTTGCACAACCTTCGCCAGGTAGTAAATAAACAAAGCGTCGAATTCAGCGCAACGTTTAAAGATACATTTATTATTTTGAAAATGCGCAAACACTTCATGATGATTACCAAAGGGGGGCAGGGGTTACAAGGAGCCGGAGCCGGAGCCACCCCCAACAGCGAGGGAGTGAAAGCAGCTACCCGGACTGCTGGCTGATTTGCCGGGCTGCCAGCCCCCCGGAGCAGCGCACAGAAATCTTTTTACGTCAGTTCTGCCTGTCTTGCTGCCTGGCATTTTCTTGCGTTGTTACCTTCAGCCGGGAGAGCAGCGGCGTGCAATGCTTGGCTGCGTCGCCGCCCCTTAAAGCCCCCCCCCCTCAGCCCACATTCCTCATCCTTCAGCTGGCAATTTCCTTTAGACGAGCTGCGAAAACACACGAAACCGAAACTTTTGCGAAATACGTTAAACGCAATGCTGTCCGTCCCATTCTCAGTTTCAGTTTCAGTTCCAGTTCCTCCGATCGCCCGCCCCCTTGTGTGTCTGTTTGTCTGTCCGTCCGTCCGTCTGTCTGTCTGTTTGGTTCATCCTTCCGTTTGCCTGTCTCAGTCTCGGTCGCAGTCTCAGGCAGCAGTTTAGTATATAACAAGTCAGCGTCAGCTGCTGCTCCTGCTCGCATTCATGCTCCTGCCAGGTCTGCTCTGCTCTGCTCTTCTCTGGTCTGGTCTGGTTTGGTCTGTCCGCGTGTACGCCACTTTGTCCGCTGCCTCAAATACTTCCATGTTCATTTTACAAGTAAAACGGAAATGACAGTTCCGCAGCGAGTGCCGAACATCTTTGCAGTTGGCAGCGTCCCTCACCGGCGGAGCCCCCATGAAAGTGAAAGAAACCTTTTCCCGCATAATAGTCTGTCAAAGTGGCTGCCACTAGCGCCGCCTCCGCCTCCGTCACCGTCTCCGACTACGTTTCTGCCGCCGGCGCTGTCAGTCAGCTCCAGCTGCAGCTCCCTCTGTCAGCTGGCTGCTCTACTTAGCTACTTAGCACTTAGCACCGATCCCAGCTCCAATTCGAGCCCACTTCGAGGCGAGCCCCAAAAACGAATTCAGCTCTGTAATTTTGAGCCGCTTCGGCTTGCAACTAATTTTCTAATTATGAGCACAAAGGCGCACAGAAATCATGTCACGCTCGCTGACTGATTTATGGCCGTTGGAGAAATGTCAAATATTTGCCGGGCCAAACCAGGCTCCAGCTTTTAACTTATCCAAATCACTTGGCTACGACGCAAGTTTTTGTTATTTTTTGTTGCTTTGGCTTTTGTTGATTTATTTGATTTATTTATTTATCGCTGGCTCCATGGTTGGCTCTGTTTGTTCTCAAACTGGAGGCGCCTACCCAATAATCGCCAGCCGAGCGACTGATTAGCTTAATTTTCCGGATGGCGGGCCTGCGTCGATATCAATATCAAAGTTTATTACGAATTTTTTTTATTTTTATTTTATTTCATTTTTCTCCATACGCACATTTGGTGACGACTATTTTAGAAACAAAATGAAGAAAAAGCATTGAAGAAATTGTAAAAAAAATAATTGAATAAAAATTCAATACGGATAAAGTAGAATGAACCTCCTAGCAATAATAATTACCATTTATTACGCACCACTCAATATATGAGTTATTCTTTATATATATTTTATATCAGTAATTCGCAATTCTTGTTGATTGAACTCGAAAGCCGTTAAGGAAAAAAATCCTTGAATAATATATAAAATATAAAACGTAATAAAAATGCGAATTAATATAAATATATAAATTTTTTTTTGTTTGAAAGTTTTGAAAAATTTATGAATTGATATTAATTATGACAATATATTTCAACTGCTTATATTTCGTTTGCCTTTACGCAATATACCCTGTAATTCTTTTGTTATAAGTTAAAAACCCACGATAAATTGGGAATAATAAATTCCTTATAAAAACTATTAAATTTCATGCAAAGAAATAACAATAAGTTTAAGTTGGAATTTCGAGTAAGAAAACAAATTTGGTTCCTCACGCACCCATCTCAACTAGACAGTAACACCCACATATGTTGATCCACTTAGCTTAGCGCACTGCCATGTAGTAGTGTATTTGTGTGTGTGTGAGTGTTGGGCGATTCCCAGGAGCCGACGCGGGGCGATGACGATGGCCATGGGGCACACTTCCAAGTAATTTGCAAAACTCCGACATCCGACACTTTGCTGTAGTTTGGCGACTTTGATTTATTGCCGAGCGCCTCGCTGGGGACACAATCAAACACAAATGCAGGCATAAGGAGCCAACGTCAAGGGCTTCAATGTCCTGCAAGTGAAGTAGGCGCGACACACACACACACACACATACGTGCACATACCCTACAAAGGTCAGCGTTGTTAGCGTGATGATTATGGCAGCTGTTAATGGGTAGGCGGGGGCAAATGGCCAAGAAAAACAATGGCCAGTTTTTTGGGGTCTTCAGCTGGTGACATGCAAACCCGGAGGTGACAGCTCGGCAGCTAGCAACAGCAACCGCAGAACCAGAATAAAAGATGAAACAAAAGTCCATGTTATTCTACGAAAGAGTCAAAAAGTCAACCTCAACTTTGGCTTCAACTTCGGGGTATCAGCTTCAGTTTCGGCTTCAGCTTTAGCTTCACATGCCCGAAAAGTCGCACAAAAATAATCCCAAAAACTTCTGCGCTCAAAAACATGAAAACGTTCAGCACAATGACAGAATAAAGCGAGTGGGAGGGAGGGAGGGAGGGGGGGAGGGCTGGAAAAGAGGTAGCGGCTGCGGATGCGGAGACGTTGATCACAAAAAGGAAAATGTCAAAGTTCTTTTGCGGTCTTCGAGGTTCTTTAAATGTTCTCGGTAACAAATACACATATACATAGTATATATATATTTATATATTTCTTTCTTGGAACCTTCGCTAGGGAATTTAGCACACGAGAATTGTGCGCGATTTTGTTTTTGTTTTTCGTATATGTTTTATTTGTATTTTTTGATGTCGTCTTTAGTTTTGAGCTTTGTCTTTGGGCTGTGTTCTTGTGCTTATTCGTAAGTGTGTGTGTGTTTTTTGATGTTTATGCCTTGGCCTTAACTTCCCAGAGCCTGTAGATGAGCAGGCCAGGTGAAGGGGCTTTTGGTAGGCACAGGAAATGTCAATGAAAGTTCGTCGTGTGAATATCTATGTAGCCTGAGAATTGTAATTAGTGAGTTCTTGTTTTTAGTAAAATATAAACAGTTATAGTTTATACACAAATTACAAAAGAATAAGGTAATATGCCTCAAAGCTTTCTTTCTTTTATATTCAATTATTTGCATTCATATTAAATTATTTTCATTATTCATGGCAGAGTCCATAAATCAAGGCATTAAATAAATAATTAGTTAATGTCATAAAACATTGCATAATTTCAGCTTTAGTTTTGGAATTTAATAATTTGCCTTGGCCTTTAATACAGAATTTGCACATGTTTTTTGCTTCCTAGCCTGCCCATTTCATTGTTGCTGTACTCTCGTATATGTTTGGCCTATTGTACTTATGTGTACATGTATGTACACATATTTTTTGTATATTTTTTATATTTTTTGCCGGCTTTTATTTGTGTCACGCTTCCGTGAACATGAAAAGGAAGTGCACGTCAAAGCTTAGACACAAACCACGAAGCGTAAAGGTGCAAGTGAGGCTAAAGTAACAACATTCATTGCAATTGCCACCAGCCAGCGGCCAACAACAATGGCCAAAAGGGTATCCGTATCTGTAGCTAAGCAAACTAGAGTGTGCTTAAGTGTGTGTGTGTGTGTGTGTGTCTAAGTATCTGCATGCAGCAATGCGTGCCAGCGAGAATTTGTTGAACAATTTCGCTAAACTCGAGGCGAAAACTCGAATAAATTGGCCTGAAAATGAAAAGGGAAAACAGCGCATAATAAAAGCACAAATAAGCACAAGAAAATACAATAATAGCAGTAGCAGCCACCGCAAACGCACAAATTACAACAATTAAATGGCGAACAAAATAAGCCAAGCCGCAATTATCACATCACTAGCAAACGGGAGAGGTGGTTGGACGTGGCGCTGGAGCTGGAGCTGGAGACGCAGTCATAGTCTGAGTCGCAGTCCGAGCCGCAGACGGAGGCGGCGGCTTTGACTTTAATTTATGAACTGCGGCAAGTGGAACTGAGTGTGGGGGCCGCTCTCGGAGCCGGGTGGCCACTGAGGCGCGCACTCGGCTGCATCGTTGTGGAATCTCTCCGCTGGTTTTCACTTTACTTTCAGCGAATGCCGCCCAACGACAAGGTGAGCACCGATTTGTAGCCGCGAATGTAAATTGTGAAAATTCAAAGAGGCAGGTAAAAAAAAAACACAAAAAAGGGCGGAAAAAAAATGCACAACAGGTGTCAGCAATTTAGAGTCCGCCGCTGCCTGCGTCTAGTGAACATTAAAGAGCCCAGTTAAACTGGACAGCGAGACGGTCGTGTCGCTCAATAAATTGACAACGATCCAATTTCATAATGAAAATTTTGCGGCTGTCAGCCTTCAATTGAATCGGAAAAACAAAACAGCGACAAATGTGGTGCGGGCAGCAGTCAAACTGAAAGCAACGAAAACGAAATAAAAAAATACCGAAAAGAGCAACGAAAATAACAGAAATAACGCACAGAGATCCAAGAATTCCCCCATGAAGAAATCCAGCTGACAGGCCAGGCCCCGTTCCTCCCAGCAGCTCCCCCTTTGCACAACCCCAGCAAAACTTGAACAGAATGTGGCATGATGTTTGTATCTGTGTGGTGAGTGTGTGTGTGTGAGTGCGTGTTGTTGTTCTCTATACATATATATATATGTATATATGTAGTTATATCGAGTAAACGAAAAACAAAAACTTTTTTCCACTTGAGTAACTTAAGTGCCAATTCCTCCAAAAACAAAAATAATAAAAAAAAACTAAAAGCACAAGAAAAACCAACGCAAACAAAAGAAGAACAAGAGGAGTAAAAAAAGTACAGTAGATGAGCACATGAAAATTGTATTTAATAGGGGAAGCCAAAAACTGTTTGGGAAATAAATACAAATATCGATTCGACATCAAGCTGAAAGACACCGAAAACAATTTGAAGACAACTGCAAAGTGCTGATATCAAAATTTATATAACTCAATAAAATAACAATCTGGAAGATACGGTGATATAAATCGTTACAGCTGATGGGAAAGAAATGGAGAATATGTTATAAGTGGACCTACTTCACATAAAACTCCTAAGCGTAAACTTGATATTTGAAAGATATATAAAAATTATGATTTAATATTTTCTATCAGTTGTATAGAATTAAATACCTGTAAATAAAAAAAAAACTAATGCATTGAAACTTTAAATTTGCAACGCAATATTTCAATTATTTGCTGTAGTATTTTATATTCTGCTTAAGCTATATTGGAATTAAAGAGAAGATCTCTGATTTCAATACAATTTATTATTTTAACTCACATTACGAACATAAAAATAAATTCAAAGGTGTGCTCTACTTTAAAAAAAAAACAATATATTTTCTTATCATTTGACAAAGAAAATACTAAATAAAATTATTGTAGTATGTATTTGCTTGTAAAGATACTTTTTAAAATTACCCACTTAATTTTAAAATTTAGAGAGCCGTCGGCAATTGCACAAAAACAATTAAATTACAAAAAAATATTAATAAGTAAAAGAATAGCAAGCACTAACGCTGACTAATTCAAGGACATGGCCAGGCTCAGTCTGCTGCTTTGCTTTTGTTGTGCTGATGACGTCTAGAAAGCTCAGTTGGGCTGCTTAGCAGCTTTGGCCATTGTTTCAAAAGGGAGAAATGAGTAATGGCCGCTTCCACATAGCACGTCAATTTGCATTGATCAACCCATAAGCCACACACACACACGCACACAGACACATACGTCACACACTCACACATCATAGTAAGAACAACAATAGAAACGCGTGGAAAGAGAACAAGGAACAGCGGCCATGATTTGCCGTCGGCACTTCAGCCATTGAAGAGCGTCGGCCCGGCAACTGCCTGCCTGCCATGCGAAGACTTTGAGTGGCGAATGCTAAATGCTCGTCATCATCCACCATCGAGAAACGTATCTCGAAGATACTTTCAGCAGCCATGGCCACGGCAAAACACATGGCATCTTGCAGATACACTCAGCAACCCCAAAGAGCGCGAGAGCGAGAGCGAGAGAGAGAGAGAGCGCGCTCACACAACAGCTGCGCAGGCCGAAGAGCGTGCGAGCTGTGGTAAAGAGAGCGCACGGCGATGCTCTTATCCTGTTTTACCGTTCCATGCGCTCTTCGCTTGGCGGCCATCTCGCTCGCACGCAACAGCTGCATGGCTTCCCGCCAAATTTGATTGTATGCCATGCTGCTCTCACTGGAAATAAGAGAATGAGCTCTCTCTCTCCACAATCTCTCTTTTGCACTGGAAAACTAAGCGAGTTGCCGGTGCCTCGGGACAAGCACAAGGAACTGCGTTTGTTGAAAAGCAATTCAAAATCGAATTCAAATTCGACTGCGAATTCAAATTCCAAATTTTAGATATGCATTTGTTTGCCTCAAATATTTTATGTCATTGCCAAATTTGCGGATATTTTGGCAAAACAAAAATTGACTGTTCCTGATTCGAATATTAATTTAAGATTGAGGCTATTTTTAGTTCAATTACATTAGCATAAACTTGCTGCTGTTTCCGAAAACGGCGCTACACACAACTTTCGATCGTCAAAGGCAAAGGCACACACACACGCACGCACACACACACACACACGCACAACTACACAGATCTTAGTATGTAAGTAGCCTAGCTTTGGCCAAGAATCAAATGTCTTTGGCTATTTGCACGTCTGACCCTTTTGGAGTTAATGACTTTTGGCCAAACACATTGAGTGCCAATTTGAATACTCACGTGGGGCCCAATTCTTTTGCAACACTGTGAAAAATCTATTGTGATTGCATGTTAAATAAATTTCAAGTGCGTGTAATAATGTTTATTATTAAACAAAATTTAAAAAATAATATCAAAATCTTAAGTTACTAAAAGAATTATGTGTTAAATTATTTAAAGCTTGAATATTTCAAAAATAGATTTAATTAATTGGAGCTTGATATTAAAAATCAACAGATATAAATAAATAGTTATGTTATTAGTAACATATTTAATTACTTATTAGTATTTGTAGAGATGACATTTTATTATAATTTTACACATAGGTATTTCCATATAAACGTATATATTTGAGTTTCTCTTTAAATATTAAATCGTTTTTAATTAATAAAGTTTTTTCAGCTAATGCTGTTCATTAGTTAAGAAAAGTGAATTTGGACTTGGCACAAATAGGAAATAAATATTTTTCTTGTGCCACATCAATAGCACAATCAATTAGTTATAAACTCTCTATTCAATATCTGGCTAAATCAAGTTGGCAAAGTCGCTTAAGCCAAACAGTCGAACAACCTTCGCATTCCATCGCATCGTGCCTCGGGGCTCTTGTGCGTTGTTCCTGTCAGTTGGGTTGGGGCACGTATCGATTCCAATTGGAAGTCGACAGTCGCACTTTGCTACATGGCGAACAGAAAATAATTAAGTTCTCAAAAGATAAAAATCATGTTAGCCGCTGATCAATTAGTAGATTTATGCAGCCCAACGCATATTTCATCTTTTGCACCCCCGCCCATCGCAGTGTCCTCCGCCTCCCCCCGCGCCGGACGCTGGATTCGCCGGAGAATGCATAAATTTACATATGAGAATGTCTTGAAATGATATTGAAGGCTGTTGAAATGCTGCAGCGCAACCTGCAGCGAGAGACCCGCGACATGAGACCTGAAACCTCGACTGCACCTGCACCTGCGCCTGCGCCTACAAATGCGAATGCTCCTGCGCCTGCCCTGCAGCGTTATTGTTGGGCAGCGCGAGTTCGGATCGCGTCTGGACATGCACATGCACAGACGTCAGTAACTCATTTATCGCTTAACTGGACTTGAGCCGCCCCTGGCCCTGGCTGTGGCTGCGGCTCTGAGTTTGGCTCTGCGTTTGGTTGGCTGCGATTCGGTTTCGGGTTCTGTGTTTTATTTTGACAACGAATTTGCATGCACTCGAAACTGTGTTTTGAGCCTTGTTAATTTTGACTAAAGTCCGCTGGCCAACGTGCACTGGATAAGCGCCAATGCCCACTACTGGGCACGGTCTCAGTCTCAGTCTCAGTCTCGAAACCAATCCCAATCCCAATCCCAATGCCAGCCGCGTTGCGTGACTGGCCAAATGCGAGTGCTACGCATGCGCGCGCTTACAAACGCGAAGCTCAAGCAAAACGACCGACAACAACAACAACAACAACAAGCACAACAACAGCCACAACAACAACAGCAACAACAACTTGAACAGCAGCAGTAAAAAAAGGAAAATGTGAAACAAGAACCAAAACAAAGTGTTCAATGTTTCCGTTTCAAATTCTATGGAACAAGACATATGCGCAGACAAGCGCACCACGCGGCCCAGAGGCCAGCATTAGGCCTGCGTTAATGTGGCCACAACCGATTCTGGCCCAGTCCCAGTCCCAGACCCAGTCCCAGTCTCAGTCAGAGGCCCAACTCCGAGTCCCAGACGGGCATTGTGAATGGACAACTCGCCGACTCAGCGAACGCGTTAACAAGTGTTCTGGCCATTCGTTTTTTGGCCCAAAACAAGTTCGGCATTTTGCTTGAACAGACCGCCAGAAGTGGCCCAGACAATGTTGTGCAGAATCACAGTGGCAGAGTCTTGAGAATTATGCGTTCAAAAATACATAAGTACAAAGTTCATTTTGAATTAATTAAAAATTTAAGAATCTATGTACTAGAAGTATTTTTAATGAAATGAATATTTAAATATTATTTATATTTAACTCCAATAAGTTAAATATTATTGAACTTTATTTAGAGTAAAAAGAACATTTTTTTTTCATATTTTCCAAATGATTTTTATAAAAGTGAAAAAGTTTTCAAGCATGGAGTTCAAATTTGAAAAACTACAATACTTATCACAGCTTAGAACTATACAGATAAAATGTTTTCATTTTTGTAACCCTTAGTTTTATAATAAAGAGGTCACTAAAATCACTTGTAAATTATTTTTATATTTTTAAAAAATGTTTTTTTTTTAGTTCTTTTTCTTATGAAAAATGTTTTCAAAAGTTTTTGATAGATAAATATTATTTTTACTAACAATACTAATTAATAAAAGAAATGTTTACTATTTGTCCACAATGTTTGTTATGTCACCCACTGTGCGTCATGCTTGCAGCTGAGCGCGCGATTGTGCCACAGATAAAGGCACTTGCGCATTACAACTGCTCGAGCAGAGCAGAGCAGCCGCATCCACGTTCACATCCAGCAGCTAACCAGCCGGGCCAGACAGCCACAACAACAAAAACAACAACATGCGGAAAAAGTGCAACAGAATTAACAATTCATTTTCTTGTTAAATATGCCCAGGCTACAGCAAGCGCTTCTAAGTACCCAGTGCCCAGTGCCCAGTGCCCAGTACCAAAGTGCGCTTTGGCCAGGCTAACAAGGCTTGTCTGCATCTGCATCTGTGCCCCTGCCCCTGCCCCTGCCCCTGCCCCTGCCCCCTACCACTGTTGCCCAGGGGGCAGGTTTGGATGCTGGGCTCATAGTTAATAATGCGATAATTTCATTTTCATTCAAAGGCAAATCGAATGGAAACGCAGCGTCGGCTACCGGATTACGAGGCAGCTCGGGATACTGTTGGCGTGTTGCAGCAACATGTTGCACCGTTGGCGCGGCTGATGCATGCGCAAAATTTAAATTATGTTGTTTTGTCGCATGTTTTTCGCTTCTCATTGCCTTTTGGCCGCGCTTTGTCGTCGTCGTCGTCGTCGTCGTTCACGTTCGCAGTGCTGATGTTAAAGGGCTTAAAACATTATCAATGAATAAATGAAAATGTCTTTTGTCGATGGAAAATTGTCGTGTTGTTGTTGCTGTTGTTGCCGCTGCTGCTGGTGCTGGCATGCAACGGCAACAACTCTTAACGTCTTCTTTTGGCCAGGCAGCGCTTTAAGCCGCTGTTTTATGTCACAGTCAACTGTCATTTGTACATTGAATGCGCGGCCCGTTGCCCGCGACGGGGCCCGGCTGCGCTGCCCGGCGATATGTTCAATTTGCATAAAATCACAGGAAGCACTTAGGATTAATAGGCCGCTCGGCATGCCAATTGCCGGGCGCTGCCAAGTGGCCAAGCACTCGCGTTGGGTTAAACATGTGTTGCAGCCTCGCCCCACCCCGCGCCGGTTAACCCGAATTATCGATTGTAATTTCGATCAATTTGCTTACCTTTTGTGATGCTGTTGGGCAACTACGGCGTAATCCATAAAATCCGCTCAAGCAGCTGCTAATCCAATTTTGTGTGCTGGTAATCCAAAAATCCAACTGCAATGAGTCCAATTGGAAAGTGATTTACTATTTGTTGGGCTAAGTCGAATTTCCCTAACAAAGAACCGAACCAAAAATCATGCGCCAGCACCAAAAATGCTTAAACTCCCTCTAGCGGCATTTGGCGGAAACTGTGCAGCAGCGTATTTATAAATGAATTATGTTTCTGTGCTAGTTCTTCATATTTCTTATGCGAAATCAGCTATATGGAAACTTATATCTTGATTTGTTTATTTTTTCTAAAATGTTTTATTATTTGAGGATATTATTGGAAGACAATTTTTTTTTTTGCAAGTTTATTGAAATAAATTTTTAGTTAAATAAATCCTTCAATTAAGGATCGGTTTAATGTGATAGCTTTTGGTCTTCTTTAATTAAGTATTGCATTTCTTTTATTGGGAAATTAGCAATATTTGAAATAATTGTAAAATTAGTAACTTTAAAAAATACGTCGAATGAAAGTTCTTCGAAATATGCCTATAACAACATTATTAGATATCTGCATCTCAATTAAAAGTTTTCTAGTTTATAAAATTTAAAAAATGTTGATTGATTATTAGGTTTTTTATAATACCGTTACCTTTGCTTTTCACGCTCATGTCAAAATAATACTTTTAAATAGTCATGAGGGAAACTTAATGTAACTAAGAGTGAGAAACAAATCTTTAAGATTAAATTAATAAAGATAAGCAAAGCACACTAGAAATATGTTTCAGTTTATGTTCGAATAAAATTTTATTGGTAATTTTACTATAAAAAAAATTGATATAATAAGCACAATAAAAATAATAATAATTTACTGTACAAAAAAAAGCACAAATAAAATAATAATAATAATAATAATAATAATAATAAACTTCTCAGTTAGATCTCCCTAGCTTAAGCTTAGTTCATTTGGGTATTTTCGCCCCTCAGTTTTTGAAAATGTATTTCTTTTTCTTGGCTATAAGCAGCTATTTGGCAGATCTCATTCGGGGCAAGCCATTCACGATCATTTGCAATTAACAGCGCCCAAAAGCGATGGCAATGATTGCGCTGGCAGCCCGGGGCCATTGTTAGGCGGCGGGTTCGCGTTCTGTGTCTAAACCGAGTGCATACATGTGTCACTCGTGCGCCGCGCTCTGCCGCGGCTGTCGCTTTCATATTGCTCGCTGTGGCGAGCACTTCGCACTTTCGGGCAAAGCAAAAGCAACAGCAAAGACAAGAAACAAAATAAAAGCAAAGGAGACCTTTGAATTTGGCCAGCGATTGCATTGAAATCGCATTATTAACGCCTGCAGAGCGCGAGGCCTCACCAAATTGGCAGCGGCAGGAGCTGCCGCCAAGACGGGTGTGAAAATAATCTGTTTAACGAGGGAGTCTTACAAAAGACCCCGAGCCAGTGGCAACAGTGCAACAAGCAGCAAAGTGGCGAAAGATGCCGCCTGCAGCAACAGCCAACAACAAACGAGCAACAATAATGACATTTGGCGCAAATGAATGAGAAGCCCGCTCAAATTTCCACCAGAGAAACAGCGCGGCTGCCTCTGCCACAAAAGGATATGACAGCAGCGGCCAACCTGACAGGCCCAGTCGGATATTGGCATTGGCAGCAGCACTGCGGCATTGGTTGGGGCCATGAGCCACCGGGTCGTGCGGTTTGGGCTCCCATATGCGCAGCTGGGCGCTGACATTAAAAGGTGGGAAAATGTCAGCAGTTCGCAGGAAGCATTTTTGGTTGGCTTTTATTTGGAGGGGGGCTTTAAATGGATATCGAAATAATTGCACAGATAACAACGGGTCTTTGAGTTGCCGTTGTTGGTTGGCAGAGCTATTGCTGGGCATGTGGGAGCCTAAATGGGGTGATAAGGATCTTTCGAAGGATCACATTTGTACAGAAATCACATTCGGTCTATGATATCTAATGTAATGCAATAAATATTTATTTATTATATTTATTATTAGTATTATTGTTAATATTCTTAATTTTATTATTATTATATTTATTCATAAAATATTTATTTATTATATTTATTAATTTGGTAGTCTTGTTTTTATTAATTAGAAGTATAGTGTAGTTATAAATTTAGATTATTTATATAAAATATATTGCCTGATTTATGCACTTATTATTTTTAAAACAGCTGTAGTATTTTTTTTACTGATTGCTAATACCCTGTAATTTCTAAATAAAAAAATTATTTATTTAAAAAATCATAATTGATCTTCACTCCAAACATAATGTTCAATAACCTTTCAATTTCCTTAAAAGTAACGCTCAATATTACTTCATAAAATATACGTCAGATCTCCATAGAGAACATTATGCTATTAGGCCTTCTTTTTATTGAGCATAGCCGAAAAAGAAAGTGATTCCACTGCGATCATGAATACGTATAGACTCTGCCTATTAGAAATCAACACGCGCTCGTCTTCGGACATGCTCCAGGGCACGTATACGGCGAATACGAATATATACCCTTGGAATGCCTGGCCGGGTGGTTCGCGGGCAGGGGGTGGGCGGTTGGCTTGTCGGCCACCTAGGCGTAACAGTATCCAAATTCATATGCATATTCGGCAGCTTGTTGTGATGACTGAATGCGCGAAGATATTTGCCCTGCTGCGTAATTGAGCCACGGGGTCTGGGCGTCTAATGCTCTGATAGATTCGCCGGGCTGTGATCGATGGGCGTTGACAGATTTTGAAGCAGCTCACGCCCAACATCAAAACATCCATAAATATTTTTGTCGTTTGTCGCTGGCCTCCTGGCGAATTTATGGGAGCCCGGGTCGTAAAAAAACCGTAAACAGCTGCGGGCGTTTTGCGCGGCAGCGTCGTTAAATTAAAGGCGAAAATAGTTTTTGGGCGCTTAGCTCGGGAACTGTGCGCAAAATACCTAATTAATTGGCAGTCCAACTTCTGGGTGGCCCCTCGCCGACTTGGCTTTTGATTTATGCACAACGCGGCCAAAGCGCTCATCAGCCGCAATTTGCATGCGCAGTCGCAGCCCTCAAGTATTTTTTCTTATTTTAATTTTTTGTTTTTGTTTTGTTTTTTGCAGCGTTTAAAAATAGCGAATCGCGCCAGCGAATTTTTCGTTTCATTTTTGTTTTTTTGTTCGATTCGATTCGGGTTCGACGCATGGCGATATGTGCGCACAGTTTGAGAGGCGTTGGTGTAGTAATGCTACTCGCCGGTAGATGGCGTTCGGTGTGCAGCCATCTGGCGTTTGTTAGCGGGTACGTAAAGTTGTATACTATTATCCTGCGAAAGCTCGTCTTGGCTGCAGCAATGTTGTGTTTTTCCGTGTGGGTGTGTGTCACAGCTAAAAAGCTTTCAAGGATATTTTTTAGAGACACAAGTCCTGCGTTAAAAAAGGATAATATTATGTAGTACGGAAAATGCCCGCTAAAGTCGCTACAGCCAAGGAAATATCCCTCGCCACAGGGTGTTTCGGATAGCAAGCAAGCACAATACACAAAATGTCCTTTTTGGGAAAATACTCTTAACAAGTTTGAAAGCCGAAAAGTAACTACCCTGTAATTTTATTTTATGGTTTTTCAATTTTAATTTATATATATTGGTTGGGAACTATGTTTATTTGTTGTTTATTTACTAATAAAAAAAAATAAAAATGTTTGCATTAAACATTTAAAAAAAAATGGAATTAAATACGAGAGAAATTAAATTACAAAACTTGAACTAATTTGCATAAATGGAACAATGCAAGCAAAGGAATTTCGAAATATGTTTGATATAAGCGATTTGAATATATTCAAATGAATATAATTTGAAGATAACCATTTTTGCCCGGTGCAAATCAAACAAATGCCGAATGTCTGATATCAGCTGAACATATCAGCAGGCAAGAGAATAATTTCCTAGATGCTAAAACGAGCAAAATACAAGCGTTCGTGCTTGTAAGCGGTTGTAGAG
The DNA here is from genome assembly GCA_035041545.1 of Drosophila colorata. Classification (NCBI taxonomy): domain Eukaryota; kingdom Metazoa; phylum Arthropoda; class Insecta; order Diptera; family Drosophilidae; genus Drosophila; species Drosophila colorata. Next base: position 10,842,836 of record JAWNLD010000680.1, read on the forward strand.
GGACCACACAGAGACATCAGAGATAAACTAAAAAAATAAAACACAACATAAAAACAACAGCAACAACAAATAACACAAGTAATGCCAAATGTGAAGAGTGAGACAATGAACACAGAAACCAGCACAAAATGTAAGGCAATAAAAATGAACTTCCCTTTAATTTTATGGTCGCGCCGACACTTAATAAACAATAATCATCATCATCATCAACAGCAGAGGCGGAGGCATTGACAATGGTGGGGATAGCGCGGGGGGAGGGGGGAGTGGCGAACAAGTGCTACGCATCACGAGCCGGTTACTTCATTTAGCCATAGCTATAGCTATAGCGATGTGGCTTTAGCTGGATGTCGGAGTCCAAAGAGTTGGCCAACGAGATTTGCATTTTGATGAATTGCAGGCGAGAAGCCGAAAGATGTTTGCCCCGACACGGAGCTACCTGTAAGTCATTTTAGTGACACTATCTGGCAATGTCTGTGGGCGTTTGGCGGCGCAAGTGGTGGGTAAAGGGGAGTGGGGGGTTACGGGGTTGTGTGGCAGCGACAGACGCAACTCATCGTGTACTTTTTAGCTGTGACTTGTGTGACTTGAAATTTAAATTAACCTCTTGCTTTCGGGTTCTCTTTGCAGTGGGGTAATTATTTTTGTCATTTTTGCAAAAAGCACAACAACAAAAAAAACACAAAAAAAACAAACAAAAAATAAATAAAAAATTATATATTTTTTTGCTGTTTCGCCTTTGGCTGCCAAACTGAGTTATTGTACAAATTAAAATGAACGATGTGTCGGGCGGCTTTTGTTGTTGTAGCGCCAATGCCCCAAGCCCCCGCTTAGCCAAACCCAAAGCCAAAGCCAAAGCCAAAGCTAGAGCAACAACACACATCACACGTCAAACTTGACTTCAATTTTTTCTAGCTTGTCGGACATGATGTGACTATGAGCTCCGAGCCATGAATCTCCGCGTGTCCAGCCCGGGCGTGTGATCGCGATAAGAATTAGCGTTCCATACGCAGCGGCCGAGATGAAAAGCTTTGCTGCTGGCCAACAACAGCCAAACAAAGATATTGGCTAAACGCCGTTGCCGGCTCGAACGGCGGTCTGTAACTGTAAGTGATTGCTTTACATGGCCGACAATGTTCACAGCGGACATTCACAAGCGCCGCAACGAACTTGACACTTGCCGTGGACTCGGGCCGAGCAGCGGCGAATTATCTCGACGCGCATTTAATCTAAATTCATAAGTCGACGTGAAAGACAATGGCGGCGAATTCGGCGAATGCGTGCGTGAGTGATTGCCGTTATGCGGCTGGCCCAGGGCTGATAACAGCTGACGGATGAGCAATCACAGTGTGACCATCTTGATTTATGCACTCAAAGTGCTTGCATACTTTTTAGCATTTGCATTGAAGGGCAGCTGTCGAAAGCGTTCCAGGTCGAGTGACCTTTATTTATCAAGGTATTTGGGTAGCCTTGATAAGTGAATACCTATATATTTAATGTAGAAATACGCATAAAACCTAACCGGATCGACTATTCGATTACATTCATTTATCGATAAGGATATCTTTTCTTCTTATAAAAACAAATCTGATAGTAAATTTAATTTAAAATACACAAAAAGTTCCTAATAACGATACCCAATAAATTTGTATATATACTTATCTTATATACAACTTATATACTATCCTTATCGTCAATATATCACGACAAATATCTGGCTTATGAGCATTTGCTTTAAAAAATTGTAAACTTTGAACAGTTTTTTTAAAAAATGTTCCGTGATCAAGTTTTTATCATAAAAGTGAAGAAGTTTTTACTTTGTCTATTAAATTTGTTTAAGCTTTCTTATCGTCTCTGTCCTTTGAACTTTAATACGTTTTAAGCTTTCAAGCCATTTTAAAGCTCACATTTCATTTAACAGCTGTTTGTCAAGAAGCTTACAAATTTATCAGACTTATTCTTCAATAATTTATGAACTAAATATTTTTTAATTGTTGAAAATTTGCTTCTTGTTTGAGTAGAAACCTGCCTAAGTTAAGCAATGATTTATTTATTTATATATGACAAAACAATCACATATATATTTTGGTCTATAAATAGATAATCGAATACATATTAAAAGTTTTTAGGCAGAAAAACCTAACTGGCACTTAAACTACCAACTTGTGCAGCATTCGAAATAATCTTTAAATTTATTTATAGGCTGAACTCGGGTCGACCATTTTCAATTTCTACACGGCTCCAATTGAGACTTGGAATTGCCATAAATTGCATGTGCGACATCTGTGCAAATGTCGCCGTGTGTGTGTGTGTGTGTGTGTGTGTGTGTGTTGCGCTGGGTGTGGGTGTATTTGTGTGTAGGTGTTGGAATTGGACTTCAGTTGAAACTGCTGAATGAAGTTAGTTCATTTAACTTCAACTTATGACGCGCCAGAAATTTGCAGACAATGTCTGACAGACTTTCAAAATATGCCACAGTTGAACTCGGGGGCAGCAGCAACAACAACAACCATAATTTGTGTGTGTGCGTAGAAATGTGCATGCAAATGTGAGCGCACTTGGTTTGAATTTTGAATGACCTTGGCATAGAGGAAATGGCAAAAAGCATTATTTAAACTTAACAAGCCGACAACTGGGAACCCCTTAACATATACATATTATATATATATGTCTAGGTGTGTGAGTGTGTGAGTGTGTGTGCTGCAGTTATGTAAGGGCTGAAGGGTTGAAGGGGTTGCCAGAGTTGAGTGAGTGAGTGCGGCATGTTCCAAGCTGCTCTGCTCCGCTCCCAATTTGCTGTACTCAATCAGAACACGGCAGCCCATTAGAGACTCAACGCTCCAGGGGGGATGTGTGTGCGCCATCCTGCTGCCTTCTGCCTGTGTGTGTGTGTGTGTGTGTCGCCTCTGCGTGTATTTTGCTAATTTACTAGACAGAAATACGCCTTTAACCCACCAAGCTCATTTATTATATAAAGCAGCAACAACAACAGCGGAGCTGGAGACAAGCTGGCGCTGGAGCTGGAGCTGGAAACTGCTGCACAGAAGTTACGAGCAGTTGCAAGGACTAGCCACAGTCAGGAACGTGAGTATCCCTCCCCCTCTGGCCCGTTCGCACAGACAGTGTAGTCCTTGGAACTGAACCTGAACCCTTTTCGGGCAGCGACACGTGTGTCCTGTGTATCCTGTGCACAGGAGTCCAGCGCCGCAGGGTGGCAAAGTGGAAAAATCGTGTTAATTTAAAGGCAGCAAAAACAGAGATTTTTGATGTAACCATTTATATGAGTTTATAATTACAGAAATTAGTTTTTCCGCTTTTGCGTTTCCTGCATTTCCTTTGTTGCCCCTTGGTCTGTGAATATATAGAGTGATATATGGGGGTATATATATATATATATATATATACATATATATATGGTAGGGTTGACTGCAATATGAATCATATTTCGAGCTTGTGCTGCAGCAGCAACAACTGCACGGAATTGCGTGTGTGAGTGAGGAGCATGTGGAAAAGGGATTCACATATACAACAGCTTTAAATAAGTTGAAAACCATTTATTAGGCCTGAAGAGTTATAATATGAGTTATATATATGATTGTTGTACAATAAAAAAGCTTTTGAATTGAAGAATACTTTAAAATAAAGTATCTCAGGTAAATGTTATCTAAAACATTATCAAAAGTTTAAACTTTTTTCATGTCATAATTATTCAGGAAATTCTTTAAAAAATAAAATTAAAAAATAATTTTCTTAACTTTAGCTTTAAGCTTAAGCTGACAAAAACAATTAATGCAGTTTGATGATTTCAAGAGCTTTAAAGTTGCTTGCTCGAATTTTTAAACGGTATTCTGTGGATGTTAACGTTCGATTCCACTTTGACCTTTGACTTTTTATTTAAGTAGATCCAGAAGCCGCCGCCCACTTCATATAAGTTACCATATAACCAATTATCACGCCAGCGTTCGAGCCCATTCGCACTCATTTCGGTTGTACGCAAATTGTATAAAATATTTAAATGCAATTAACAGAGCCGGCGCATGAAAATCAGAAACAACAACAGTAACAGCAACAACAACAACAACAAACGACGAGAGGCCAGAAAAAACTTTTGTCAAATCAAGTTCCTTCCGTTCTGGTTGCACAAAATGAAAAATTTCATATAAAATTAACCCTGCTGGCAGGATGGCCAATCCACCCCGCGGGGCAGCATGTGTAAAAAATAACCCCAAAGAGTGGCAGAGTTAGGGGCAAGGGGCAGGAGGCGTTGTGCTGGGGGTCCCGGACAGCGCCCGAGGCAGACAATGTGGCAACAAATTTGTATGTAAATGTATGCAAAAGTAATTAATCATAGTCGCACATGCACGCACACACATACACACACACACACACACACACAGGAGCAGGCAATGCGGACATTACACAGACGAAGGATACACAGGACACACGCCATCTCGCTCGCTCCTTTTCCCCCTTGGGCCGAGGTGCGAGTCAACTTGTTTAAAGGTTAACTTCATTTTTATGATATTACGAATGTCGGCATTGGCCTGGGAACTGGGAGTATTACACAGGCCTGGGGCCTAGGCGCTGGCTGATGAAGCAGCTGGCAGCTCCTTTGTCGCTGTTACTTGAAGCAGGACTCTGACACACACACACACACACGCGCGCAATCAGCGATATTGAAATGTGATACTGCGATACCCGAAGGAAACCCAAATCCAAATTTGAATCCTTGGCAAGGAGGCAACAACACGTGGCGAGGCGGCCATTTGCCCCTGCAACGGGGTTGCTGGCGGCGATAAGGTTGGCGGCCATGATGCCAACGCTTAGTGCCGCCGCCCGGCGATAGCGTCCAGCAGATGCGGCTAGGCGAGCAGAGGGGTGGTAGGGAGGGCGAAGGCCAGAGCAGAGCAGAGCAGACAATGGCAACGGCTGCAGCGACGGCAACGGCGGTGGTGGAAAATGAGAAGCAAACGGCGATGCCCTCAACAAGGCAAAGCAGAGAACACACACACACACACATGAGTGTACACCGAGAGAGAGAGAGAGCACATAAGAGTGGCAGGCAGGCGGGCGAAAGAAGAGTGCGAGGCACAACGGGCTGTGTCGGAGTGTTTCAGCTTTTTGGTTTGCTCATAAATCATCGCTGAGACGACACCATGTTAAATTGGAACTTTTCCCATACATAAATAGAATGAGCGAGAGAAAAAATTAAAGAAAAAACTTATATAAATGTATATATGTGTGTATATCTTTTTTCAAACGATTTATAGTGTTTTAAAAATTTCGAAAATTAATAAACTAACACTATTTATATTTTGTTGATTAAATTTGTAGTAAAAAATTTGTAATTTCTCATAGGCTCAAGATATCTTTAACAATATGATACTAAAAATAAAATATATTTTATGACACCGTATTCAAAAAGGCATTGTGAAAAGTTTCCCCAAAATAGAAGAAAACTAAAAATTGTCTTATTTAAAAACAAATATTTAAGATACAATTTGTCTAAAAAATCGGATACAACATTCGAAAAATATAAATGTTTAAGAAAATGGTTTTAATTTGAGAATTTCATTAAAATTTAAAACATTCAACGTTTTGAGCTTATAAAGATACTACAAAAACAAATGATGAATGTGCATTTTAATAAACTCAATTGGGATTTAAGTGAAAAAGAAAACATCCATTTTATTTGAAATTCAAGCATTATTTTCTATCTATTATAAATTTGACTACATTGCTGAATATTTTATTATCTAAAAATGCTTTTATTTCTATCTGGTGGCTTGTTCATTTCAAAAATCTTTAAAAATATCAACAATAATTAAATAATGTTATGGCATAAATTAGCAACGTTGTAGTTACTTTTAGAAATGTTCAAAATGAAATTAAAATGTGTGCAACATTTGTATCTAAAAGTAGCAACAGATACAAAGTTCATTCAGATACAAATGCATATGCAAATGCAATTATGTATGTGCATTCTGTGGGTATAAACGCACACACTCAAATATATATATATATCTATATATATGTATATATAGCTAGGGTGTCTCTCTTTCTCTCTATCTCTCTCTGTCTTTCACTCGTTTGTTCGTGGCCAAAAAGCCATAATTTTCCAATTAAGCGAAAATGAGCGATTTATTTGCCATGAAATCAGTGAGAATCGCCGATAAAAATCTCTTCATTCTGCTTGCCACGGGACGAGGACCCGACGCTCTTGTTGTTGTTGTTGCTGTTGCTGTTTTTCGCTTTGGTTGCAGAAAGTGCAACGCGAAATGTTTGCCGCCGTTGCAATTATTTATTATGCGCATGGCAATGGCCAGCGAGTGTCTGTGGAGGTGTGTCAAGGGGCATGCGGCATTGGGCAGCAACAACAGCAAAAACAACAACAACGGCAGCAGCTGCTGCTTCTGCTGTGGGTGGATGTCTGTGTGTGTGGGTGAGTGTGTGTGTGAGTGTGTGTGCCACTTAACCCCCAGGCCAAGCGTCCGCATTCGCTGTGTCAACACGAGAGCAGCGACGCGTCGTCTCTGCCGCTGCTGCTGTTGCTGCCCCAGCAGCGGGAATTCGAGTTCCGTGCCACAGCCGGTGGCTGTATTGTTGTTGTTGCTGCTGCTGCTGCTGCTCCCGTTGCTGTTGTTGCATTGTTTGCATTGTTGTTGTTTTTATATTTCGCATTTCTGTTTTTTCCGCTGAGCTTTTGCTTTGCTTTTTTCAACAGCAGCAACAACTGCGGCGGCGGCGGCGGCGGCTGTTGCAACTTCAAGTGGAAAATTGCTGAATATACGCGCGGATGTTGCTGTTGGTATACCCAGTACTTGAGATGATAGATAGGGCATGATTGTGCATGTGTGTAGCCAGCCAGAAACAATAAAGTAAATGTTTATCAGATGCCAGCAAACTTTCAATTAAAATCAGCCAAATGTTCATAATTTATTATCTCATATATTTTAGTATATAATAATATTAAAAACAAAAAAAAAAAAATTATAAAATCGATTTTTTTAAATTTGTTAAAGAAGGCAAAAATTGTTAAAAGCTTTTCTCGTTTTTCCATACACAATAAAATACAATTACAGGGTATATTTCAATCGATAGATTTCTACTTCACTCATCTTTCATTGGACATTGTAGTTGTTGTCGTTGCAAAAAAATTTTTTTTTAATTCCATTGGAATGGTCAGTTTGACAAACCCTGCAGTTTGTCAATAGGGTTGCCAGCCCTTTGCAAATTTTCAAAGCAACTGCAATTACAAGTGGAATTGCGTGTTGCGAGCGGTGGGCTCAACTATTTAACACCTGTTAGAGTAAAAGTGTTGCCATGTGCTAATTAAAAATGCAGCCGGCAACACGCCAGCGGCAACAACTGGCGGCAGTTGCATGTCTTGTGGCACAGTGAAATCAGCGGCAACCACCCCGTTTTGCAAAGTCTTTTGTTGATCCCAGCGAGCTTTGCATATTTTGACTGCCTAATTCAATTGTGAGCGTCAGCCAAAGTCCAAGCTCAACGTGGCCAACACCAACGCCAACAGCAACAACAGCAACAACAACTCCTGTCTTGCCTCATTTATCAACACCTTTTCATTCGTGTGTATGTGTGTGTGTGTGTGTGTTTGAGTGTGTGCGGGTAGCAACTTCCGTTGGCTCAGCTGAGGTGGGGAGGGGAGGATGTTGAAGGGGCATTACACAGGTGCCAAATACAATTTGTGTTGCATTTTTAATTTGTGGCGCCCGAGCAGGGACCTGACTTCGACTCGTGTCTGGGCCTGTGAATGGAAAATATATTTTTCGTGAAGTTCAAGTTGGCCGTTAAGTGCTGAAATGTTTACGGCAACCATCTGTGCGTGTGTGCTATGGGTGTGTGTGTGTGTGTGGATACATTTATGTCGTTTAACAAAATCGATGCTACACAAATAACTTAATTTAAGATTGGGATGTTACGAAAGTGTTGATTGAGATATCATTGAGGTATGAAAATAGGGTAAATATGATTTGGAATACAAATATATCTTTTATGGTAAAGTAAAGAACATATTTTACATAGGGCTTTAGCTTGTCTTTACCTAAATCCAAATTTAAATATATATTAAATATTATATTAGATAATGTGTCTTCAAAACTAATGAGCTACCTTCTTACTGAAAATAATTTTAAAAATATAACTTCCTAAGTCAAAAAAATAAATAATTCCAATTTATAATTGAACTATTCCAATGAATATGTCTTTTGTTATTATTATTATATAATAAATATATTATATTGCAATAGATTCTGAGATAATTTTAAAATAAAATTGGATACTTTTTTATTAAAGTATAAAAAGAGCGGTAATTTAATCAAAATATTTTCCATTTTATTTTAAAACCAAATGTTAAATTTCCAATATTTTAAATAAAGTTATAATAGACTAATCATTACTATTAATTTGATCAGTTCTCAATGAAACGATTTATTAATTTCATTTAATTTCTTTGGTACTGTATTAGAATTCTGTTCTGTGTGTTATCATATATCTTATTCGGTCTTTTAAACATTATATTTTGGCTAACTGAGCAAAACTCCCGAGGGTATCTCTCTCTTTTCCTCCTTCCACAAGCCCATTCCATTTGCGTGCTTCGGCTGTAGAGTGAAGTGCATTTGCATTGGCGCCAGTTGCCACGGTATATGGACTCGGACTGTCGATATTTCGGGCACGCACTCTCACAAAAGGATGAAAAAGAGGAAAAATAAAAACAGAAGTAGATGCAGATGCTGATGCAGAATCAGAGCCAGAGCGAGAACCAGGCGAATGCGGGCCAGGGCCATAAATTAAACGCATTTTCCGTGTGCCCAGCCACAGTCAACGAAGGGGGCGTTGGGGCCTGGCATGGACAGGGGACAGTCGCTGCAAGTACACTCCGCCACACACTCCTGACCCGCGATCTGCATTTCCATTGCCATTTATTTAATTTTATTTCTGTTAATTTGGTCGCAAATGCGAGGCGGGGTCAGGTTAAAAATACGCAGCATATGAGGAAATGCACACGAATTTATGAAAAATTAATTTTGAAATCGTTAATTGAGTGTTTATTGCGACCGGGCTCACTGAGCGCAACGCCGGCGCCCGCAACTGAATGCGAACGCGAAGCCGAATATGAATATGAAAATGAATGTGTGCATGAATATGAAAATAATGCGAACAAATGTGAAAGCGCATTAAATGTGTGCAAGATTTATGTGCGGCAGCCAAATTGCATATGCAAAAGTTGCATGCCACAAATAATTATAACATATAAATCGCCCCAATACAAAGTTCTATGGCGAACTATCCCCACAAATGGGAAAAAAATAGAAGCATGGGGGAAAAAGCGCTTCAATTGCCATTCAAATGCGAACGCGGCAAATGTCAGTCAAAGTCGGCAACAATTTGCATACGGACTTAAATCATTTTGTCGAGCCTTTGAGTGTTCAACTGCGTGCGGGTGTGAGTGCGCGCCTGGGCGTTGGTGTGAATGCGAGTGCGTCGATATGTACGCGCCAAACAAGACCAAACAATATTTCTCACATAAATTCACACTTTAACCAATTTGCATGCAATCTGCGGGGGTGCGACTGCCGCAGGCAGTGCCACCCTCTAGTCGGAGCCAGCCCCCTACCCCAGCCCCTAACCCCGTTGCGATGACTGCGCTGCGCTGCGCAGACAACGGCGCAGTGCAACGCCCCGTCGCCATTGTCAGCCCACCCCCTCAGCCTGGGGCGTGCTGCATGTGAGGTGTGGGGGTGGGGGGCGGAGGGTGGAGGAGGGGTTGGCGAGTGGTTTTTGTTTTTGCTGCATTCAGTGCAACGGCAGCGCGAACTTTTGCATATTTAAGCGATGCCTGCAAAGTGCGCGAGTGAGTGAATGAGTTTGAATGAACTCACCATGGCCAAATACAAAAGCCGCCCGAGAGCACACTGCTGGTCACTCTGCGGCGATAAACGAATGCATTTCAACGCAACGGTAAAAGAAAGGGCCACCAAAATGAGAAAGAACTGAACAATACGAATACGAATACGAATACGAATACAATATACGAGCAAGTGACTATTTACGTAGCCTACCACAGGCACAGTGGGCCGAAAACGTGGTAAATGGGAATATTTATTGTTTATTTTATTTAAATTGTTGCTGTATTATCCACTTGATTGTATGTTGAATAAATGAAAAAAGAAAGTCCAGACCAACGGATTTGCTTAGTATATAGAGCGTATTTGTTTATTATTTAGAGCATTATCATGAAATTCTAATAAGCTGAAAAATACTTTAAATTTTCTCTGAATTATAAATTTGGAATATTCTGAATTCAGTGCTCTTTTATAAACGTATGATATGAGAGTTTTGTTTAAATGAAGAATATATATTTTTATTGTATGAACAAAATTGCTCCAAAAATATTCCTTTGATTCTTTCTCCACTGTGCCTGTCTTCTTTATAGAAGTACGTACAACACATTTGCCAATGTCAGTGAGTTCTCAACGAGCTCCTGGATGGACTTTATTTCGTTTCCATTCCAATGCCCCTAACGGGCATTCGACCAACTGTGCAACCTACTAACCAAGCTAACAAATGCACGTTGTCCTTTGGCTTTTACCCGTTTTGCTCTGCCTATTCAACCCCTCGGAGCGCAACCCTTAGGATCCCAGCAGCGAAGCGTCTGGCGCGGGCAGCGTCTAGTTACGGACTTAAATCAAAAGGTGACTAAATGAGAATTTCCTTTTTAAATTAATAAACTCGGCCGCAGTCGCCGTCGGGACTTGGACTTGGACTTGGACTTCGGGCCCTTGCAAGCCGCGGGGCTCAAACTTACCCGTTAACTGCACTCATAAATTTGAAGCCAACTTTTTGACGTTCTGCACTTTTTTATGGTCTGCATAGTTCACTTTTTTTTGGGTTTAAACTTTACTTTAAAACCGTTTTTGGCTGCTTTCTAAATCAAAGCCCAAATGAATTTACGGCATTGTTTTAGAAAATTTTATGGCCCAACTCACCAAGTTCTCAATGTTTCATTAATTGCAGATAGTTTGGCCAGCACTTACCTGTAATAAAAGAGAAAATAATTTAGGTTATTTTAATGCCAAATGTGCTATAAATAATACTAATTGAAATAAAGTTAAAACTATTTATTTAACAGCACAAAAAATTACTCGACCTGAAAATGACTTTGAATTAATTGTGGAATAAAAATATGTTAATTGTGGAAATGAGAGGGCATTAAAAACAAAAGCTTTAAAGTGCTCTTCGAGCTAAAACTAAGTTTTGCTGGAGATAAAAACCAAATTTTGAATTTGAAATGCAAAAATAAATAAAATTAAATATTGGAAAATTTTGCTTGTAGAATTAAAATTAGACTTTTTACTTGAGTAGAAGAGAACAACATTTTTGACTTATTTCAGGGCAAAGGATTCGTTTGCCGTATTCACTTCGCAGCCCTGCGGCTCAGTTAGACAGTTCAACTACCCTGAAGTCAGTTGGTTAGATTGTTGGCCAGGATACGGATACGGGTTAGCATTGCGACAGCAGCGCGGACCCCGAGCCTGGCATTGCAGCTGATAAACATCACCCTCAGCCCCCGGCCAGGCAGGGCAGCAAGGACAATGGCGGAGCGGAAGAGGCAGAAGGAGACGAGGAAGGAGTAGGGGAACGGATGGTTGGGCGCACTGCTGGTATGCTTGGTGGAATGCTGCCATGCAGCACATGTCCTGCCAAGTGTTTTAATTATAAAAATGAGATATCGCAGACATCCTTCGCGAGCGGGGGGGGCCAAAGCCAAAGGGCGCTGTGTGGGTCGCCCCGACTAGTTTCCCAATGCAAAACTATGCGAAACGCGTGGCAGTTGCGCGTCGGCTGCTTGCCCCTCGGCATTGGCAGGAAGCATGTGCTGTGCCTGTGTGTATCTGTGTGTGTCTGTGTGTGTGTGTGTGTCCTCGCTGGCAAAGCCTTGGCCTTATCAGCAAATGCGGCGGGTCTTATCAACGGCGGGGCAAAGACAGCGACAGGCAATTTAAATGTGCCAGACGAGCGCTCGTCAACAGCAGAAACAACAACAACAGCAACAACAATCGCAAGGAGCAAAGGACCAAGGCAAAGCAGCGCCAGTTTGAGTCCTGTCGATACCCAGCTAGCGAGTTCCATTTGGCATTTATTCATTCATGCGTTGCACATTCGCATTCGCTCCGATAAAACGGGACAGATAAGTCAGCCCCGAGGATGTGGCCCAATGTCGAACATATATATATATATCTGATTCAGAGGCGCCCCTAAACAACATGCTGGGCCAAGCCAACCAGGCTGGCGGGCTCTGCTTATTTATTGGACTTGCGTCGCTTGTCTGATGACTTGGCCGGAGTCAAACACGGAGTTGAAACGCGGCGCAGGACGCGACTTTCATTTGCCCTGCAGCGTTAGAAGAGCGCGGAGATAATTGGCAATATACCATGGATATTTCTTGCAATTAATTCAAGATGTCACTGAGTCCAGTCCATATCTTTATCTGAGACTTAATTTTAATTTTGATAAAAAAGGAGCGAGAGTGTAATTAATTGTTTGCGCTGCAAATCTATCTCTATATCTGGCTTTAATAAAATAGTTAAAGAAAAGTTTGCTTTATGAATATAAAAAAAAAAATAAAATAAAAATGTATATATATGACAATAGAATCATGGTATTTCAAGGACACTATGAACCTTTCTAGCAAATCAGCCAGTTCAAAATCAAATATAATATATTCATTTGCCCCACAACACCTGCCGTCAATCTAAAGCGCAAATGTTCTTGATGAAATTAATAGAGTTCTTAACTTTTGACGCATTTGAATAAATGCCGAAAATCACACAAAAGGCCAAACTGGGCCGTAATACTCTGGCAAGGGCTCGGGCGTCAGGAGCAAACGAAATAAGTCAAGGGAAAACTCCGAAATGTGGGCAAACGGAAGCCATAAATGAAATTAAAACAGAAGAGTGTGGGCCCAACGGCAACGACATTTCTCGGAGGACTAAAATTAGGGTCACTGGGTGTGTTTGTTTTTTGGCTTTCAAGGGATTGGGCTTGGGGCTTGGGGTCGGGCATTGCGTAACACAAAAACCCGCTAACATACTGAAGAAAGGCAAGAAGCGGGCGATTTCTGACCGTGGCAATAGACAACGCAGCAAATAACCAGCCCAAAATGTTTCCAAGTAGAAAATTCTGTTCTTTTCGTTTTTTTATTCCACCATTTTCATTTTGAATGCGGCGCCCATTTTTTGTTGTTATTCTTTTTTCTTTTTTTTTATTGTTGCTGTGCTGACCAGAAAAGTTGGAAAAATCAACTTTGGTTTTCTTTTTTAATTTTGTTGTTGTTACTGTCTGCACAGCAAGCGACTCGTTTGTTTGTTTTGGTTGTTGTTTTGTGTTTTTCTTTTGTTTTTTGTTTTATTTTTTTTAGCTGCCGCCCGCTGTTTTTCCCCATTTTTTATATTACCACGCCATTTATCATTTCCTTTGCCAAATACTCGCACATATTTGCCATCTCGCTCGCACACTGCCTGTTTCTTTTTATTTTCGCCAGTGTGTGGGTGTGGGTGTGTGTGTGTGTGTGCGTGTTGTGTGTATCTATGTATACATATTCTTATACTTTCAGCATATTATTTACTCAGGTATGTAGAAGGCAATTTTCACGCAGCTTTAATTTAATTTATTAAATCTTTCGGCGTCAGCTGCCATTTTTGTTGTTGTTGTTTTTTGTTTTGTTTTGGGCGAGGTGCGTGCAAGGCGGCGCCAAGCCACACCCCCTCCTAAATGGCAATTCGAGCTACCTAACCCTGTCCCCCAACCCCAACCCCAACCCCAATCCCAGCCCAAACCTCCTCTGACTTTTTTGGAATGCCTTCAGTTGCCGCTAAACATGAAAATGCCTTCTTTTTGGCTGCGTTTTGTTTTCGTGTTCGGTTAACTTCGTTCTTGACATTTCCTGGCCAGGCTTTGGGCTCCTGCCCGCCTGTTGAGAGTCGGAACTGGAGCTGGTGCTGGGGGTCTGCGTGTTTGCATTTGACACATTTAATTCCAACCCGCACTGCCGCCCGACGCTGACATGATTTATTAATTACGAGCCAAAACATGAAACGAACTTGAGTTCTTAATTTCGACCTTAAAGACCCAACTAGATTTTTTCAAGTTGCCTTGACTAGGAATTTCAGCGGTTAAAAAAGTTTTTGGAGATTGTTTAGGTTTGAGGTTGAAAGGGAATTTAATTTTAAAGTAAATTATTTATTTACTTAAATTAAATTAAAATTAAAATAAGTTTACAAATTAATAAAATAGTCTTTGCCAACGAAATAAGTTAAAGCCTTATTTAGCTTTTAAAAAAAATTAATATAGTGAATAATATTTCATACTTTTATAAAATATATTTTGTTAATAGAATGTTTTTATATAAATAAATCTTAGTTATAAACTTGTCCTTTATTTCTATAAGAGATTTTCCTACTCTAATTGGAGATTATTGACAGAAAGATCTCTAATGAATTGAAGCCCTTTGGCTTTTAATTAAAACCGTATGGTTTTGGCTTCAGAATTAAACGCACACGTGCCTGTTTTTGTGTGGCTTTGTATTTAAAAACCTCAAAGACAACAACAACAACAACAACATATATAAAGGCCAAAACAAAAACCAGACGAAGAAGAATGTTTTATTTTTGAAAATTAAATTTGTAGAAAAACAACACAAGACGCTGCCAGCTAGAAGCTAGGACGAGGGGTATGAAATCGGGGGGCGGGGGTGCTGCAACATAGAAAACAACTTTGCCGCTGAACGGAGCGCGCCAAGCGAGATAGATGGATGGCTCTGGTGCCAAGATTTATGGTTGATCAAGAATTTCCCGTACGTTGCACGCGTTTTTTTTTTTTGTTCGTTGTTCGCTTTTCGTTTTTCGGGCTGCTCGACTTGCCTTGAATATTGCTTTTGTTTTTTGCTTATTTTTAGATTTCCTTTTCGTTTTCAGGCGCCCAGTGCAATGCACCCGCCCCCTCCCCCACCCCTCGGGCGCACAGACCACGTCTGGCCATTGCAGTCGCAGGGAAAATGTTGTCTTATTTCCAACTTGTCGTCTTGAAGCTGCAACTGCGGCGGCGTCGCGCGAGTGAGAAGAAGAAAAATGTCTCTTGGGTGTATTCATAACATGCCACAGCCATAAATATACTTTCTACGAGACATCCGACATCTGCGTTCGCGTTTGCGGCAACGCAGCCAATCGCACGCCCAACGCCCCAAACTGGGCGTGCTGCAACTGTTCCTTGACGAATTGGACGGATGCAGTGCGTCCGTCGTTGATGACTACACACACACACACACACACACACACACACACACTTGGAGACACGCGTGTGTGTGAGAGCCAATCTTCTGTGTCTGCGCTGCTTAATTGAGAAACTAGTTTCACCTCGCCGAAGATGTCGTAAGGCCTGGCATAACAAAAAATTGCAGTCGTAGTCCTCATTGGCGCACAGTGGGCCATGTAACAAAAAATATGCACAGAGGCAAAGAAATTATAAAATTTTAAAAAATCCACAACAGATTAAAATTGTTGTTGTTTAAATTGTTTAATTAATACTTTTATGTAGTAATGGTGCCAAAAATGACAATAAAGACAGATGAAAGGGTATTATGCACCCTGAATATAAATTCAGCGTCTTCGAAATAATTAATTTTATAACATTATTGCCGTAAGAATATTTTAACAAACAAATTAAGTATTTGAGTTGTCTAAAAGATATAGCAATTAATTTGTATACAAATATTCAACCAAGCAAAAGATGCGCTATCCTCTCTAAATTTAGAATGCACCTATTTTAACTAAAATATATCTATTAACTAAAATAATATGCACAAGTCCATCGCTTTACATATGTATATGACTTTAAACCACAACTAAATATGACCTAAGAGCCAAAACAAAAATTCAAAATATATAAATTACTTTACACAGGAGGATAATAAATCATTTTGAAAAACTCTTAGGAGCTCCGATAAAGTGCCCAGTTCGTGGGCCTCAGCTTGGGTTATCTCAAATGCCAGAAAGTCGGGAATTTTAAGTGTAGATTTGTGCCCTGGCCAACCATTGTGCAATTGATTCGCAACGTCTGCTGGGCTCTTGTCGCAGGAAGTGTTAAGCGGAATGTTTTAATAGCCAGGCCAACGCCAGGCACGCTGGTTTCTCCTTTTTTATGCAAATTACAAGAGGCTGCGCTAATAACATGTTCCTCAGCATATCCGAGAGATAAAACATTTTAATTTTCAAGTGCGACGCAGGCCGCAAACGGGTTTTGGGTTGCAGTTCGGGATAAAGCTGGGCTCGGGCTGCGTTCTTGGCAATGTCTCAATTGCAATTGCATTGGCTGCATGGGCCACCTACTCGTGTAGCTGTGCATACCCCGTGCACTTATTGAGAGTGAGATCATAAAAATGCAAATAAATAAAATTGAAATTAAAAGTTGTTTGCGACGCGTACACCGAAAATACACGAAAGGTGATAAATCAGGTGACAGAAATTAATTGAGTTATTCAGCATTGGATGCAACTCGTGTACTATGTGTGTGTGTGTGTGTGTGTGTGTGTGTGTGTGTGTGTGTAGATACATGTGTGTGCTTGTCGTCGCTGTTGTTATTGGGTGTTGCTGGCAAGTCGATATCGATATCGAACCTCAAGCGTTGTCATCCGGCCTCACACTTGAGCTTCATCTGCCTCAGGCCGCGCCTCAAAGCGACGACGACAATGTCTTTGCAGCCGCCTCCCTGCCCCTCCCCCTCCGCAGACCCTGCCCCATGTTGTCGTCGTCGTCGTCTTTTGCTTCATTTCTCGCTTGTCTCTTGCTGATTTTGGATTAATTTGTTCTGCAGTCAAGTAAATCCCCAATCGCAATCCCCAGCCCCTATGTCTCGGTGCGTTGCAGTTTTGGACCCCAGCATTTCTGGGCCGTTGCGTCACAAAAGGTGCCTCGCCGAGAAAACGGAAAACAAAAAAACCAAAAAAGTTGAAATAAAAAATACAAAAAGAAATGAAAAGAAAAAAAAACCGAGCAGCAGTCGAGGCACAAGTCACCTACCTGGCGGAGGGCTAGCATCAGGTTTTGCCAGGCCAATGCAGCAACAGCAGCAGCAGCGGAATGATATATGAAGTATCTCATGGTATGACATTAACAGCACACACGAACATGTAGTTTTGTTATTTATTGAGTTTTCAGATATTTTGAAGGCATTAACATTGAAACAAATTATTATGATTACAAGATTTATTGCCGCTTGCTAGCGAAACACACGAATATTCGTATCAGCAGAGAAAGAGAGTAACACAGAGAGAGAGAGAGAGAGAGAGAGAGAGGGGGGGGGGGGGGGGACACGTGAGACAAGTGCGACAAGCCAAAATATCGCATATCTCATTTGAATGAAATGTCAGCTGCGCCTGCCCCAACCTGAAACTGTCCCCTGTCCACTGTCCACTGCGCACCTCTCCCCTTTCGCTCGCACGTTTGCAGGCCATTTTTATTGTCATCTCACTCACGCACAATTTACCGTTTGTCAATTGATTGATTACGAAATCTTCGTTGCTCATTTCAATATCGCATTTTCATTAGCTCACGTCGAATGTTGTCACGTGTAATTTTTGTTGGGAAATTTTCGAAGCTGAATGCTATAAAATTAGCTATTCAGTTTATGATATGTGAAATAACAATCATAATAATAATCATTTTATTAACAATAATAATGGATAAATCAATTACTTTTTAATTCATTTATAGCATACTTATATAAAAATGAGTATATCAAATGAAAATATAAATTTAAAATATATATTATATATTATTATATACTAAATTCTCAAATGATTTAGTTTTTAAATATTTTAGTTTTCTATTGCCTTTAAGTAGCTGAGTTTTGCATATTTATTTAATTGACTTTTAACTCAATCATTAAAACCTGGGGTTGCTTAAGAAAAAGTTTAAAAATGATTCATCTATACATATATAGCCAAAAAATTATTCAAAACGATACATGATACGTTTTAAAAATATCATGTATATCATATACATTATGTATAGATACCAGAAATAAAATACTTGAAAATGCTTTATGTATATAGATATATGTTTACATTTTATTTATTTATTTTCCACAAATTAAGTGTGCATATATTAAATTCCATATTTATAAAACTAATTTTTTTCTCTACTGAAATTTGCTTTCATTTCTAGTTTTTCCCCCATCCCCTGCGTTATATTTATCCCGCTCACGCACTGTCGACCACAAACTAAATAAGAGCAAACAAGTATTTAGTTATCTTTGCATTTCATAGATGATTTAGATGATTGAAGATACGAGTTTCTGAGTAGGCAGCCCAGAGTGGAACTGAGCCACAGCCATGGCGAGACCCATAGCCACAGCGAGTCGTGTCTGCATATGCCCATTTTATTGCCTTATTAGCATTGATAATCTCTGGACGCCGGCCAGCGATTTGTAGTGCCGCCCAGTGTCCGGCTCCCTGACCCCCACGCACAGTGGTCGCCATCAAATCGGCGATGGATCGAAACGTGACGCAACGTCGACACTTTTGGCCAATTGCAGTCGCCAATCGGCGATTGCATAATTGTGGCCGACTAGCCGGCTAGATGGCTAGCTGGCTGGCTGGCTGGCTAGTTGGAATGCGCAGAAGCAAACGGTTTCAGTTTTTTATTGCGGATGCATTGGCAGACGATTTGCAGCGGTCGATAAGTCTGTGGGCCACGCTGGCCGCAGCCCTTGTCGGTGTCTAATCAGAGTTTATTGATTCAAACGACAGCCGGGTTACAATTCTGCACCCGAGATCCCGGTAACAGACACACAACACCTGCCGCAAATGGTCTGGGGGGTATAGGGGGGGTCTGGGCTCTGGGCCTGGTTCTCTCGAACTGAATTGACGTTTGGGTGCCAATGTCTTTTTGTGTCTGGGCTCTGGCTCGGCTTGAGCGCCGGCGGCGTTGCAAGTGCCGCACGTTGTGGCCACGGACTTCATAATTGCCGCAAGTTGACGCACGTCGCACGTGGAGCGTTGAACGTGGAGCTACGTGCCACCGGCAAACATTGCTCACTTGTTCGCCCGTCCCCGTCCCCTTTCCGCCCCCCTTCATCATTGGCGGATCAACGAAGCGTCGTCGTTTGTTTTTACTTGGAAGCTAAATTTTATCACACTTTTATTGCCGCGATGGCTTCTCATAATTTTACAACTTTTTTATTGGTTTGCAGCCAAAATGTCTTGACTATGGCTGATACCTGTTGTTGTTGTTGTTGTTCTTGTTGTGGTTGCTATTGTTGTGTTTGTTGTTGTTGTTGTTTTTGTACCTTGGGCCACTTTGACTAATTGCAGTGCACTTGCGGCCTGAAGTGTCTGGAAGTTGTTGTTGTCGCTGTCGCGCCTGTCAGTCAGCCTGTCCGCCAATTTGTCATCTTCTCTGTCATGTCACAAAATGGGAGTGTGTGTTTCATGTGTGTGTGTGTGTGTGCCTCTCTCTAGCCATAAGAACGTAATTTTTATTAGAATTTCATAGAAATGGCAGACGACGCCAGTTTATAGAGTTCGCTGACCATCGTTCATCACTTCCTCAGACAATTTACATGCAAATCAGAGTTGTGCGTTTTGAGCGCGTTTCGTGGGCTTCGCTTTCGTCAGCAGCCTGACGGACGGACAGTCTTACCAGCTATGTGTTATTAGTAACTCCAGAAAAGCTGATTATCAACTAGGTCTTCTTAGTAGGTAAATATAAATTAATCGTTTTATTTTACAAATGCCATTCAAGCATAAATTTATTAACTTTTACACAGCATTTTAAACTTCAAGCTTTGTTTTAGCATTTTTTTCTAACACTTTTAAATAAATAAATGTGAAAACATATTTAAAAGCACAATTCTTGAAATTATATTAAATTTGTTCTGTTGCTTTTAAAGATATTAATATATATAAAAAACAGATTAAAAAAATCGAATTTCAAAAGTTAAAATATATAATTCTTGTTGTAATTAAAAAGCAGCTTTGAAAGCACCTGAAAGCTTTGGGTTCTTTTGAATTCTTTACAGCTTTCTGTTATTAAAAAACTTAATATATATTAGCTCAAGTAAAATTTAGTATATTTCTAATAATAGGAACTTGAAAGCTTGAAGTAACATTAAAATTGAAAGTAATTTTTAGCTAAGAGTTGATTTCTTTATTTTGTTGTGATTATTTATTGATTGTATTAATTCAAGCATAAGCGATGCTTTAAATGTTGTACTTTAATACGACCTTTTACATAATTGAATGATTTCTTTATTAATTTTTATTACATATATTTGACTAGCTTTAAACATTTGTTGCCACCTTTTCCGCCTTGTAAATAAAACATTAAAGTGGAATTAATAGACCCTTTCTGCTAATAATAACATTTCTTAAATTTTATTTCGCATTTAGCACACCTCCTTAGCACATCATGAAGTGGCACATCCAGACGGCTTTTGCCAACCCCTAAACTGAACTCATCCCCGTACCGCACCGCACCGCACCTCAACCACCACCCCCTCCCCCCTCACCCGATCCCAGCCCTTCCCACAGCCATCGCATTTCGTTTGTCTGGCGCATAAAGCTTTCGACTCGAAGGAAACCAATTTGTTCAGCCGTTTGATTTAAACGGTTTTATGGCCGCCCTGTTGTTTTCACTCTCTCGTTGCTGCTGACGCGCCCTTAAGTATGCCACTCGGCGCACCACCCCACCACACCCCGGCCGGCGCGGAGCACTCGACGGCAGCACCCCAACCCCTAAGCCAGACAGTGGCAAATTTGCAGCATATGCACAAAAAGGGGGCGGACGACGGCAGGACGGCAGGACGAAAACGAAAGGACAGGGCGACAGTTTCGCAAGACATTTGGTCAAATTCAAATTCATTTGCGGGGGCCGCAATGTCACTGCCCTGGCATGTGTGCCAGACTCAGCACCCCCCTCTACCAGGGACTCCCCTCTTCTCTCCGGCCTGTATCCGGTTCCAGCCTAGTCTCAGCTGAAAGGGGAGTGAGTGTGTGCGTGTGTGTGTGTGTGTGTGTGGACGCAATGTGGTGCAAATGGCAGCCGTAACGGTTTAATCTGTTTTAAATTATTTTTGGGAATTTGCGGAGAGCCCAAACAATGGCCAAGAGTCGTCGACGGCGACGTCGCTAATCTGAACGCGCACGCAGCGTCAGGGCGAGGGGTGGGGTAAAAGGGGGCAGCTCGAACGTTTTGGTTGCGAATTCAGAGTTGATTCCCAGTTGGGCTGCCTTTTTGCATCCGCATCTTTTTGGCTTTCATATTTTTGTTTTCTTATTTTTTTTTGTCAGTGCGCTGCCCTTATAATCCGCACAACAACAAGCACTCAACCCATCCCTCTCACACCATCTATCTCTCTTGCTCTGCCTCTCGCTCTCACTCTCTCTCTCTCTCTCTCGCTCTAACAGAGTGTTGGACTGGGCCCGGGCTGCCGCGTTGCCTGGCAACGCTTGGCATCAAGATTAATTTTAGACGAAAAAAGGAAAGAAATAAGTCAAAATGATTAATGGGCTTTAATTTTTGTTCGTCGTCGAAGTAGACATTGCCCTGCGCTGCTGCTTCTTTCTCACTATATGTGTGTGTGTGTGTGTGTGTGTATGTTGATGCCCTGCCCCTGCACCGCACATATGTGTGTGTGTGTGTTAGGTATCTGCGCATTTGTATTGATAATAATACTGGTATTGGATTTCTGGGTCTCACCCGCAAGTTTCGATCTTACGAAATTCTTTCCAAACGTTAATCGCATCACTTTAGTCCACTTTTTTCTGTGTGCCCAACCATCTGTACTAGACTCTCTCTCTCTCTCTCTTTCTTTCTCTCTTACTCTCAGTGACTCGTCCTCCACCGAGTCCAAGCAATGGCCTAGGCGGCCATGGGCTTGGGAATTATGGTTGCCGCTTCGGATGCTGCCTGACATGGCGTTCGTCACTTGATCTGAATATACCCTGTACTTAAATTGAAAGATAAACTAGTAGCAATTCACACTTGATAGTAGCCAAAATGTCAGTCATAAATGTCGATAAACTAGATATAAACAGAACTTATGTTATATCAATATTTGTTTGTATATATAAAAACTTGTGAATACTAAATAAATCAATAGGAAATTCATGCAAACTTAAATTGTGAGCATAAAATGTCAATATTTCTTAAGAGGGTCTTAACGACAACATATTACAATTCATTTCACTTGTTAAATGTTTCATATTTACTAGTGAATCATTTTAATCCATTTCAAAAACTTTTCTAAACTTCTACAGTTATATTTGATGAAATCTTAAGTTTTAATTTTAGGAATCACCATAGATAAACTGATTAGAAATTAAGAACCTAAAATAAAATTGTTAATTATAAAGATAAAATCAATATTAATATAAATAACTTCCCTATGGGCTTACAGGACAATTGCTTGTTTATTTAGCAACAGAATGTTATCGATCATATATAAATAATAAGGACAGGAAGCTTATTCTTATATAGTAGATAAATTAGACAAGGAAAAAATTAGTTTTCTTAACTAATCGATTCGAATAAAAATAAAGAATATAACATAAAAACTATGTATTAAAGATAGTCTGTAATTTTTACCTAAACAGATATCCCAACCACCATTGCCAGTTGACTAGCACATTCTTTCATAATGACAATGCATATAAAAAAAAGTGAAGTCAGTATTCCCAGTCCGGCCCGTTCTGCATGTTCACTTGATTTGCCTACCTGTCAAGCTTCCTTATGCAAGCGGTTTGTGAATTTAACATTCAGAACATAATGTTAAAATTCCGAAACCCCCTTCGAATTGCATATCACATTCTATCCGAGCAAAAATCAAAAAACAATTCAGTTACCAAGTGACAGAGTAAAAGCGATTTTTATGGCCAAATTTTTTGTGCCCTTTTTCTTTAGCCCGTTTTGTTTTTGGGGGGGATTGGGGATTGGCAAAGAAAAATCAGATCACAGTCTGAACTCGTTGCGGTGGTTGAGTTGACGTTGACACGATTTCTCATATTCCGGTTAACTCTTTCCTAAGATTTTTGTGGCGTTTTAATTGTGAAATTTCCACGAAATGCGCATCGCAAGTTTTGGGGCCTCAAGTTTTTGGAGCTGGTTCGTGTTTTGGGGCTGACACGATTCCGCCAGGCAGACGCTGAAGCTGACGCGCTGCTGATGACGACGTGGCTGGCGGAGCTCGGCGGGTTCAGGTCCAAGTACGCTGAGCGGTACGGGTTCGGTTCGGGTCCCGGGGCCAGGGTCGGTGCCGGTGTGGGTTAGTGAGCAATCCGAGAGCCGCATTTGTGTCATTCTGCGACAACTTTGACATGTGTGACATTGTTTGTTGATTTTTTTCCTGTTTTTTTTTTTGTGTATTTTTTTTGCTGTTTCTGGTTGAGTTTTGTCAGCGACATTTTTCGTGTAGTCTGTCCGAGTGGCGCGACTCTGGCTTAGAGCAACGGCAACAAAACGAATTATTTCATGTTTTTGTATGCGAAACTCACACAAAAAAAGCGCCAACTGCCCAACTTGCCCATGGCTAGTAAGTTAGATACGGATACATATAGAGATACAGATACAGATACAGATACAGATACAGCTACAGCCGCAGATATGTCGACATCTACATATGTATAAATACTTATGTTCGTATATGAAACCTCGTCGCTTGGCGTTTGCCTGTTGTTGTTGTTCTCATTTTTTTTCCTTTTTATTTTGCAAATTTGCCGCCCAACTTTGAACAAGGTTTCGCAGTTCCTTCGATGGCTTTTTGCGCGGACTTTTCTTGACTCAGTTTTTTTCTCAATTGTTTTTTCTTTTTATTTTTAAGCTCGTGCTGTTTTAACAATGAGTTGTTGTTGTTGTTGTGCGGCGTGTGCGTTTGAAATTCGTCGAACGCAGCCAGCAGATACATTTGCAACTAGCCGTACTTTAAGATACATATCAAGAAAACCCAAAAATGTTCTCAAATGTAGAGCGTGGCTAATTGCTTAAAAAAAATTCCAGAATATTTCCATATTGATATTCATATTTGTCATTGTTTAGACAACTTCCTCAGCTACCGTCGGCGCTTCGCTGTGCGGCTTTCAGGAACTCCCGCAGTTCCCCGCTGCAATATGCAAATGTTATGCAACATATGTCGTCATCGGGTCGATGTCATCCTGCGAATCCCTCATGTTTCCGCCGCTTTCAACTGAGACAATTGCGTTGCAGTTGCAGAACAGTTGAGAACCGTTGTTGGTGGCTTCCCCTCGAAGTTCTGTTGCCTCCTTGCAGCGCCTTGCGGAGCGGAGCAAACGGAGATTTATGTGGATTTTTTATGAGTTATTGACTTCTTCACACAGATAAATCACAAATTTTCTCCATTGTGATGTGTTTGTGAAAATATTAGAAGTGAATGTGATTTATGGATTGACTGCGAGTCCAACACACACTCACCCGCACACACACGTACACGTGCAGCACAGTTCTCATGGAGTCGTAATTGAAGTCCCTAATAAACGGCGGAAAAAACAGGAACAAAAGATGAACCCAGTTTTGGGTGCCAAAACAATTAGGTGAATAAGAATGAAAAAATAAAACACTCTGAGCTGGAGAACGCTTTTTTTTTCTTTTAAATTGACGAGCATATGTTGGGGTAATGAATGATAATTTAATATCTGAAACTATTAATTTATTGATCATTTATTATCTAAAAAAATTATTCGGAATTTTTTATGAGTATATATTGGTAATCGAAATGGCAAAAAAAAAAAACATAAATAAATCTTTAAATATGTATTTTGATTTTTTTTTAATATTGTATTTTTGATGCCTAATCTTTTCTTTAAAATAAAAGTTTAAGTATAAGACTATTGAATGAAGAATACTATTAGAAACTTCAGATTCAAAGCCCAATTTTTCAAACAGGAAAATAAAAATCTATGTATGGAACATATTCATTATTTTGGGATCCAAGAAATATTTCTAGTTCTAGAAATAATTATTCTTCATTTAGAAATCGACCGAACAACAATTTTGAATCAGGTGAACAAATACTCAGTTGAGATAGTTTTGTATTTTAGTTTTTTTTTTTGTAGATATTATTTTTGTAGATAAAATTTAATGATACAACTTTCTAGCTAAGAATTTCAGATTTCTTTTGAACTATCAAGACGGCACCAAAGAATACCTATGATTATTTGTACCAGTTTTTCCAACAGACTTTTTAATCCTTTGCACAATGCAAACGACACGGGATTCTAAACAGCACCAATTGATTTATGTGCATATGACACATTGAACTGCATACAAATGGTTTGATTTATTATGAAATTTCGTTTTCAACTGAAAGTAAAAACACAAATGCAACACGCTCACGGGCGGATCTTGGCCGTTGTTGGCCAGAGGCAACTGCGGATAGCTGGAGATAACCAACTATGTGTACGATCCGGGCCAGGCGATTGAGATCACTTTCAAAACGGCGACAACAATGCGAACTCATAAATAATAATTTCAGGCTGTGCCTCGCGCCGAGAATGAAAAACTAAAAAAAAACAAAAAAAAAAACCGAGAGCGAAGAAGAAGAGCAACTGTAAAAACAGGTAACCTTCAAACACAATGGATGCAGACTGAGACCAAGACCAAGACGAAGACGAAGTCAAGCCAAAAGTCATGTCCGCTGCCCGGCAAGGGGCAGGCCGACGGCTCCGCAACGGTTCAAAGTCAAATGCTGCGGCCCAAAGATGCATTTGCCGAGATACGCGCACCAAATTGCCACTGCGAAGGACGCATATTAATTTTTATGGCCGTAGAAAATGACTATTGCATAACCTCAGAACTGAGAACTGTGCGGCCTTCGGCCAGGTGACTTCCTAATGGCTAATGATAATTCGGGAAATTCTTTATGGCTTTATGACATGTGCAGAGAAAACTGCAAGTGGCAAAAATTAAAAATGAAAAATCACGCAGCAGGTTTTCACTTTCAGCTGAGCTGATTGTTGTTGCATTTTCAAGGACATTGCGCGCATAAAAAAAAGAGAATTTTGCAGTCTTAAAGGTGTGCCAGAACTAACTAGTAGATCAGGTAGCTGTAATTTCCAGTTGGTTTTGCCAAAACTCAATTTTACAGCACACTTTCTCTCGCCCTCTCTCGCTGTTTGACTCTCTTCATCTCTCTATTTCGCTGGCTCTCCGTCTGCATTTTTTACTTGCTGGCTTTTTGCGTTCGTTGTCGCGTATCTCTTTGCCATAAATCATTGTCACCCGCTCGGCGCAATGTCACTGCGAGAGCGCCCCGCTGGGCGGCCCAAGCTCAGGCTCAGGCCCCGACTCTGAATCTGACTCTGACTCTGACTCCGATTCCAACACCAGCTCTCAGTCCGTGCTGGGCCCGCAAAAACAGTTCGAGTGCACTCGCAAAAGGCGCTGACTGCTAGCTCCAAAAACACAAAACCCACAACACACTCAAACACACACACACACGCACACACAGTTGCAGAGAAATGCCAAACAAACTGCAGCCACAGCAAATTGCCACCCAATGCCCAATTCTGAGCAACTGGGGGCTGTTTAGTCCTTTTTTACTGCAGCTACATCAAAATCCGCACAGAAATTAAATAGCACAGCAAAAAGACCACAACAAGTGGCATGCCAAACAAAAAATAAAATGAAAGAATAAAAAAACAAAATAACATAAAAATAAAAGAGAATCCACTGCTGAAAATCCGCTTGAAATTCGCTGGCTTAAAGAGTTTGTGCTCGAGTGGGCAAAAAGCTTGGGAAACTTTGGCAAAGAACACGAAAAGAGAAACACAATATAGAGATATATAAAGGGTGAGAGAGCTTATGAGAAATGTTAAACTAAATCAAGCAAACTTAAGATTTCAAAATTGTTTGAAAAGAATTTCCGCAATGTGGCTTAATTAATCATTAATCTAAACGTAAAACGTTCTACGACAAATTAAAAAAAAAATGCACTGCCAAAAATCTACTTGGCACTCGCTGTCTTAAATGTTGTTGTTAGTCTAAAATGTGATATGTACGTTTAAAATGAATTCCAAAATTCAGCGAGCCATAGATTAAAAAATATATTTAAAAACTCCAACATTAAACCATTGAGTAAATTAATCTGTGATATGTTAGAAATGTTAAGAAATTTTTTAGCTATTGCCTTTTAAAGCATGTTAGATACTATATATATGTATATATTTAAAATAATTTTATTTATATATATATATATATAATCTATCACAACCATATATAAAGGGTTCAATTCAATACATGTATAATGTGAAGCACATTAAAAGCTCAAAAGTCAATAAATTGCTACAGATTTTGAGGCGCAATGCTATTTGCTGATTTCTTTCAATTTTCTCTGGGGGCCTTTAAGCTAAGGAATGAAGAAATTAACTCTGCGAAATGGCGTGCGTATTCAGCGCACTGATTAAGGAAACTCTTATCGTAAATTCAGTCAACAGAGTTGTGCCCATAACGAAAAAAAACCAAAAAACAAATTTAGCAATTTATCAGAAAAATACCGTTTCAAGACTGGCTTATTGTATTTGTTATTAATCTGTGTAAAATTTCATTTTGTTTTTAGTGTTCGATTTTATGTTTTTGTTTTGTTTTTCCTTTTTTTTTTGTTATTTCTCGTTTAGGTTTTTGCATTTGATTAATTAGCCGTTTCATGTCGCCATTTATCAACGATTTTGAAAATAATTTTAATTTCAAATGCTCGGCATCTGTTTTAACTAAACAAGTTTGGCTTTATTGTTTTCTCAGAGCTTTGTTTCGGTGGGATTTGTGAATACATTTTTCGGTTTCGTTTGTTTTTGTTGTAGTTCAGCTTAGTAAGGTTTCCTTCTGCCGTCGAGCGGCATTGATTAATGTTTTTACAAAACAGTTGTCGCCATTTTTATGCGGGATTATTTAAAATATAAATCATGTCTAAATGTGTGAATTTGATTAAAAATATGAACACATTATTGTGGGACTCTTGGTCACGGCAAGGGTGAGAGGAAACTATTACTCATTTACCCATTCAAGAATTCGGAATTGTGAAATGAAGATATCGAAATTTTTTAAACAAGTTGTTCAATGAGAAAGTGAAATTATATATAAATTGAAAAATAATATCGACTAATTTATATAAATTACATAACATAATAATTTGTATAAATAATTGAAGCAATAAGTTTATTAAGAGAGAGGTAGAGAAAAACAGAATAATATTTAAAAAATGATACCTAAATAAAAATAGGCAAGGATACATATTAGATGATCAATATGAGTAGATTTTAAGCTAAATATAAATAGAAGGCAATTTGATCTCGGGAATAGTCTAAAAAGAGTGAAATTTATCAAATTCTGATATGACTTGAAGAAGAAACAAAATGCAGCATTTTGATATAAAGAATGTTTTCAAAATATATGGGAAAATCTGAGTAATTAAATAAAATTATATGCAGATACATATTTAAGTTGAGTTGAGTTCTATTAAGATGCCCATTTCTTATAAAGACATACAACATTTTTTAAGAGTTCTTTCCCCACAATTACCACAACATAAAGCTCACTGAATATTCCTCTATCATCCCGACTAGCGACAATTGGAAGTGCGTCAATTTACTATGTAACTCCCACTGTCCGGTTTTGTGTCTCAGTCATAAATCATGAACTTTTTGCAGTGCAAACAAAATCTGAAAGAGAAAGAGTAACAGAAACCGAGTTTATGATTTTGTCAGCTGTGAAACATTTCCAGCTGATTAAATCGATAAATTATGAGAAAATAATATCATCTGATGGCAAAAATTGGTGAAATAAAATGGACTGCCTATTTATATAGAACAAGTGCGTTAACAGCAAATAAAGAAAAGGGCGCGTTGCTGCCGCTGTATGTTGCATGCCGCATGCGGCAATGTTTATTAAAGCTTATTGAACAGATCAACAACGCATCAAATAAATATTTATTATATTTATAAAAAATAAATACAATAACTGAATTTTAAATATCAAGTGAAATAAATCTGAGCGCAAGTGCAATGAGCGGGTGTGAGGGAGACAAAGCGATAGAGGGCAAGTGAGAGAGCAACAGAGCAGACAGAGAGTGCGACAAATATGCAGAAGGCAGACAACTAGGACAATTGCAACAACAACAAGGACAATGCGCCGCAACAATGGCCGCATAAATTTTCTATGCACAGGCAGTTTGTCCATGTGTGTGTGTGTGCGCGAGTGATGTGTGTGTGCTGTGTGGTGTGCTTGTGTGTGTGAATGTGCACTCACACTCGGCAATGGCAGCCGCATGCGGAAGTGAAACTATGTTGCCCAGGATATATGCAATAATTCAAAACGATTCCAAGTTCAAAGCGGCCATTACTCGTGGCCAGCTCCAGTTCCAGCTCTGGTTCAGACTCCCGAATCTGATTCAGACTCTGACTCTGGACTCTGGACTCTGGACTCGACTCTCGACTCTCTGTAACTGGCTGTTAAAATTTATGCAAATGTCTAATAAGCCTGTCAACAGTTTGCAGTTGAATGATGTCCTCGCACTGGCCGAAACTTTTGAGTTATGAAGTGTTGAATTGGTGCCACAAAAAGCGGCAACTTCAATTCGTGTCGCAACTCACCGTCTAAATCCAATTTGACTGCGCAAATCCTTGATCCTTGTGTGTGGTTTATGAATTCAACTTGCAGTTGTGCACGTGCGCCAAAACTTTTACACCGAAACTTTTGCTTGATTATTTTCTTTTTGCTTTTCTTTTTTTTTCGCTTTATGTTTTTATCTGCACTTTCTTTTGTTTTGTTTTCTCTTTTTCTTTTTGGCTGTCTGCTACGTTTGTGTGTAAATATTGCTTGCTTTGGGGACTAGAAATGTTAAGAACTTGACTCGTTCACTCGTTCGGCTTGGCTATGGCCGCAATCAAGCCAGCTACTTTGTTGGAGAGTGTAACGAGTGTAACTAGACACTGATTCACTTATTGCACAATTTGATTGCCGAGCTTGACACCTGCCAGACGTTGGAACGGTAGGTGTTTATGGGCTCTTAAGTATCTACGTGGGTCAACATCATAAAAAAGTGTAGCAGAACAATTAGAAGAAGAAGACGAAGAAGAAGAGAGAGACAGAGACCGGGGGGAAAACCGCGCGCGTTTCTTCTGCAAATGTCTGCGTCTGGCTGTGGCCAATGTGCGACTGGTGCCTGCGGCTCTAATTTTTTACGATTATTGTTATGATTATTTTTATGATTTTTACGATTTTTACGAGCTGTCAATTGGCCGCAGCGTAGCGGGCGGGCGGACAACCGGACAACCGGGCTAGCGGGCTGGGCGGGCTGGCTGGCTGGCGTTGCGACGAGCTGACCACGACGACCGTAAGCGACCGAATAGTTTGGGCAAACAGACCCAAAAAGATGCCGCTGCTTCAGCTTCAGCTTCAGCTGCTGCTGCTGCTGCTGCTGCTCTGATGATGCCCCCAACGCCGACAACAATAACAACTATGACAACGACAACGACAACTACGACGACGACGACGACGGGCAACGTGTGGAATACACGGGTTTCACTACACTGCACACGGGTGCGTTTTGTGTTGTGTGATGTTGATTTCTTTACGACTTCTATCAAACTAAACCCATAAAGCATTCAATTCAAAGCATATACATGTGAAAATCCAAGCGAGAACTCCTTATTAATCCAGAAGCGACGCCGACGCTGCCGCTGCGCAGCCAACGCGCAGCCAGCGCCAGCAGCGTCGCACTGCCCCCAAACAGTATATAAATAATCTTATAAGAAACTCACGCGCCGACAGCGGCCAGCGGCAGAGCGCGAGAGAGAACCGCAGCCGAGGCGCTGCCAACGTTATTTATGCTACTGCTGCCAACGTTGACGTCAGCGCCAGCGCCAGCGTCGGCGTCAGCGTCGGCCATAAAGTATCTGCAGTCAGTACGAAACGAAAAACAAAAAAGTATCTTCTGCTCGCATTTTGCGCTCCTTGCCCGAGCTCCAGAGTGCCAGAGCTGAGCGAGCGCCTGAATGAGTGAATGAGTGCGAAATTTACGTTTGCGAGAGCTTCCACAGATTGTGGCAACGCCAGTTGCCCGTTGCCAGTTGTGCTTGTATCTCACATTCGCACAGCGGCCACTTGCGGCTTTTGCTGGTGTGAATTGCGACGGCCTAGTGCTTGAAGTTTGCCCCTTAGCCGGGCCAACATGGGCTCTGGAAATGCGTATATCTGAATAGATTTTGATTTTCAGTTTGGTACGTTTTTTATTTATATTATTTACTTTAAATATTAAACAAAACAAATTGCAGTTAAACTGTAATATCGTGTCATTTGTACTAATATAATTGGTATCTTAATTTTTAGTGTGATCAGTTTTGGAATATAAATAAATAAAGTATGAGAGCAGAATATTTAATATAATCTAAGTAACATCAATCAGTAGATTCATATTAAAAATTGATTTATAACACATATATAATATAATAACATTTTGAGAAAAATAAACAAGAGTTTTCTTTAACATATTTTAACCGTTGATTTAACTACTGTTAATTGTTATTAATCATTTATTTTATCTTTTGGAAAAAATATATATTTGTTTTTATTTGTTAAATTCAATGAAATCAACAAATATTTTAATATATTTTTTATATTTCTAAAACAGTTTTCGAATTATAAAATTCTTAGACTGTACAAAATTAACTCGATGTGTATATATCAGTGGGGAATTACTTTAAAAATTTCTAAATTATTTATCTTTTCAAATTGTTAAAAAATTACTCTAACTGGATATTTTAAAAATATTTGTAAAACAATTTCTAAATAATACAGCATTTTAAGCTGTTTAAAAATTATTCTATGAGTATACATCCAAAGGGCATTATTTAAACAATTCCAAAACAAATTCTAAATCATATTTTTTTAAACTTTGCAAAAATTACTTTAGGTATTTTTGAATGAGATATTACTGAAATAATTTCTTAAATATGCAATTTTGTAAGCCTTAAAAAATGACTATATTAGTATTTATAAATGGATAGTAATTTAAATGCAAAATATAAATAAAATTCCTTTGCTTGAACAACGCTTCATAATTTTAGAAATTTGCAGCGGAGAGTTATGGCTGCCGGGTATCTGGAATCTTCATTTGCCGACGGCACAACAATCATGGCGTATAATCTCAGCAAAACAGAAACAACACGCACTCACACACGCACACACACACACACACACACACACACGCACGCAGAACACAGAACCACCCCAAATGAGAAATGGCTCAGCATCTTTCTCTTTTGCTCGCTCCCTGCTCGCATCTTTGCTGTGGCTGCTGCTCTCTTGTGCTTGCCACAGCTGTTGAAACTGAGATCAGCAGAGGCAGCAGAAGAAGAAGCAGTGCAAAAGGGAGAAGCAGAAGAGAAGCAGCTGCTGCACCACGCACCACGTGCAACATGCTGCTCAATAAAAAAGGGTACCCCTAACGACTCCAAAACGAAACTTGGCCAACTTTGCGCTGCCTCTGCCACTGCCACTGCCTCTGCCTCTGGCGCTGCCGCTGTCGCGGCCGGCGTCGCCGCCACCAATTGGCAACGCGTCGCAAACAGGGAGGAGCCGCTGCGGCGCGCGCTCATAAAGCATTCTCGCCTGTCGCTTGCTCGACCGCCTGCCGGAGAGCAACACTAGCGCTCGCCTCCAAGATGGATGACGACGTGTCTGTGTGCGAGCGAGCGCGCACGAGAGCCGCCGCGCACGTGCAACAGAGATGGCGGCATGCGGCCGCGTTAAGTGTGACGAATGTGCCATTATTTTGCTTTATTGTGTCGTGAGCGGCCGCGTTGCTCTTTTCAATGGGATTTCTCACATAAATTTACGCAGCAGTCGCGCACGGACCCACAAACCGACTCGACCGAGTCGAGAACGCGTCGACGTCGACGGCGACGCTGACGCTGACGCAGGCAGATGTTGGCAAATGTGCGCCTGGCCCGACGGCTTCTCTCTGAGTGGCGAATCATTTGGCCTTTTGCCGTCTGCTAGGCATGAGGAGAAAGACACCGGCTAAAACGCCGTCAACTTGTTTTCGTCCATTATCAAAGAATTTTAAAACGTTTTTTACGCTGTCTAATTTTTGGATATTTACAAAATTGTTTTGAAAACGAAAATACATTTTTTTTTTCTTTCGTTTAAGTCTTATCCTAACTAAAGACCATATTAGCATAAGTATTTCATTTCTTTATAATAATAATATTTGTTCTTTCGAAATATATACATAACTTTTATTTAACTCAATCTTTGACGATCAAGTTGACAAAAAAAAACATTAATATTTAACATTTCATATTTTTCCATTCGCAATTCTGCGAATTGTTCAACATTAACTTTGCCAATAAACCAATCATTTCAAATATTCAAAAACGACTTGAATAAATGAAATTTTATTTAATATAAATAAAATAAATTTTTCAAATAGCTGACTGAGAAACTTTGGGTATATTAAGCTATTTAATTGATGGCACATCTAAATTATATTATATATATGTGAGATTTTATTTACAACAGTTAAAGGAGCTCTCAAATGTGTTATAATAATGTACTTTTTTTACATGCTATATAACAAAGTGATGTAATTTTTTATTACTAATAAAATAAAACATTATTTAATTCAATTTGGTTCATAATTATATTTTTTGAGTACAGAGTTTTTGATGATCTATGCAACATATCTATTTTTTCTTAATGTCTCCCTTGAATTTTTAGATTTTCATTCACTTACCATAAGGAAGGAATATCTTCTGTGGATCACCTTTATGACAACTGTAATTTGTACCTAGGATCTTTTATAATATTCTTCCATTTCAATGTTGCATCCAGAGTTTTGCAGCTGTTTTTCAAGTTTTTTTGTTTTCGAACAATTTTACACTCAATTATGTGCAGCAATAAATATCAGATGAGCGGATGAATCGGTTTTAAAAGCGTACTTGGCGCCCCACCAACGTTGTAACTATGTGCATGTGTGTGTGTGAATGGGTATTTGCGCCACACACAACTGGCAGGACCAAAGCCGTGCCCACAGGTCCACGTCTGTGGACCCGTACGCATCGCTGCTCTTTGACAACTGTGCGCCCCTAAATCATTCAATTGGGCTCCAAGAGCGGGAATGGCACACGAGGGGGAAAGGGGGGTAGGGGAACGGAAACGGGAACGGTAACGTAAAGGTGCTGTGGCGGGGGCTCAGTTGGAATTGTGTTGTGGATGTGGCTCGTTCTGTGTTGGGCTTGTCCTTTTTGTGGCATTCACCTTGGAAAATATTTTCACATGCCGCCAGCGGGCGCCCTCGTTCTCCATTTCCGCTCCAGCGAACTGCTGCAACAACTACAACAAAAATAACAACAACAACAACAACGAAACCAGCGACATTCAGAAAAACAAGACGCGCGTGCCGTTCGGCCGGTGGAGCTGGGACCTGGAACCTGGAGCCTGGGACCCAGGCTGTCTCGTCCTCGGCTCGGGCTTGGCAATCGGGCAAATAAGTCAACCTGCAGCAACTGAAACAACAACAACAACAACAGCCCAAAAGTGATCGATGAAGTCGCCCGCCAAATTTACGACGTGAAACTTTGAATTGTTTCGCATGTCGCTTCGATTTTGCCTTCGTTTGGAGCCGCCCCTAGTCCTGCATCCCTGCTCCCCTTCCTCCCAGCTGTGATCTGCTCTCACTGTGTCTGAACTTTCGGCTGAATTTCAAGTACAAGGAAGAAAAACAATGTGAATTTCTTATTTTCCTTTGAGCTTGGCATTTAATTTTCACTTTTCTTTTACTTTTACTCTGCATTAATTTTAATATTTTATGTACGTTGGTATTTTTGCTGGGCTAAAAGGAAAATATAAAATAATAATATAATAAAATAAATATAATAATAAACAAATAATTATTCACTTCATCTAATATCATACATAATTATTTAATTAAATTATGAAATACAAACAACATAAATAGATATAATTTTATATATTTATTTTTTATAAAAAAGAAACAAATGTAATTAAATATTCTGGCCAATTCCGCTTTTAATATAATTAGATTTGCCGTCGACTTCAAGTAAGGGTATTCAGGCTTGTCTTCAATAGTAGATTTTGTCATACGCTTTTGCAATTGTTCTGAATGAAGTTGATGTTGTTATTGTTATTGTTTGTTGCTTTTGGCCCAGAGCGTGCATGCAAACGAATAATCAGTCAAGCTGATCAGGTGAGTCAATAAATAAAGCACCAACTGACGGCGCACGGTAGCCGCGACCAGCAACAACAACAGCAACAACAACAGCAACAACAACAGCAACAACAACAACAAGAGTAGGAGACTGACACATGTGTACATATGACAACATTTTAATGGTCGTTTATCATAATTTGTCTTGGAGCTGAGCTAATGCTAACATCAATTGCTTACTTTGTTGCCTTGCACAAGGGGTGGGGGCGTGGCAGGGGGCGTTGCTGTTACCCAGCGCCAACGTCAACAATTTCGATTAAGTTCGTTGGGCTACATAACATTATACGACAAACAATGGCAACACGAGCACAAATTGTCGTTGACAGCACTCGAGGAAAGCCAACTGATGTGTTGCAATAACGGGCAGCACACGAATTACACGAATCCCACATATTCATTCATAACAATTTAAATGGATCACATCAGACATCATATAGACGTGGCTCTTGCCAAAAGACAACCGCAGAAGTGTTTCAAATTGATAGGAATTAGATTGCTTTTTTTGTACTAGATGATTTTTTTTGCTTGACATAGGAAATTTCTATAGAAAGGGTGCCATTTATTTTATTTATTTAATATTTTTAAAATATATATAAATATGTTTTGCTTTTGTATTATCATATAAAACAACACTATCATTTAACAATAATACATCCTGCCAAAAAATATAACAACATTTTATATCTAAGCGCCAGTCTAACAGACAATGATTTTATAATTTTTTTCATAATATAATATCTTTGCAACAAATTTAAATTGAATATAAATATTATATATGTGAATATTACATTCCTGTATTTGATCAAGTTTTTATTAGTTTCAAATCAAATTTACAAAAATGTAGACATTTAAAGTTATCGATCCATACTTGCTAGATTTCAAAGTCCCATAACTTTGTCAAAACTGAACCGATGTTCATATTTAATTAAGTTATAATGTATATAGCTAGTCGCCCTTTGCACACTTCGTAAGGCTTCGTCCACAGTTATCAGCGGGTACATTTCCCCAGTGATTTGAAAACTAAGCCCATTGGGTGCAACTAATGATATGATTATGAAAAATATTAAAGCCACTAAGTGAGTGAAAATAAAATACGACTACGCCCCAACACACACACACACATAGTTGTGGGTGTGTGAGATTGTATACTATATGTTGTAGATGTTGTTTGTTGATATCTATTGTATCGAAAGCAAATGCGTGTGCGCCATTAAAATGAAAGAAGCGGAACGCCTACAACTCGGGCAAGCTGGGTGGGTGAAATACGATGTGGTAACACCCTACAGCGCCACAAACATCCACACACACACACACACACACACACACACACACGCACACACACTCGCTCTGACTCTGCCTCCGCCAATGCCTCTCCCTCGACACGCACGCAGACTGCGCACGAACGCACGCACTCGACACATGGCGCTATCGGCGCTTCCGGTGCGTGCCCGAGCCCCCATCCCCATCCCAGCACCACTCCGCCCCTGGTCCGCCTGGGCAACTTGAAGCAGGCGCGGCGGCCCAAGGCAGTAGGCGGTAGGCGGAAGCTCAGCAGAAGGCAAAAAATCTAAAACGCAATAACTTTGGGGTGAAAATAGCCGAAAATATCGATGGAGGAGGACAACAGCAACAACAACAACAGCAGAGCAGAGAAGAAAAAAATTACAAGCAAAATGAGAGACCGAAAAATGCCAAAATAGAAATAAATTCCTTTGTGTGCTCTTATCTATATGATTTGTGATTCTGGGTGTCGTCAATTGTTGTTGCTGCTGCTGCTGCTGCCGCCACTGACAATGAGTGGGCGATTTGGTAAGTGGGTGGTTGGGTGCTTGAGTAGCTGCACCATCCCACCACTCAGCTGGGCCTGTAACCGCAGCAACTTGGCCCGTTTAATGGAATTTTTCTTGGTAGCCCTGGGCTGCCTTAAGGATGGATGCGAAGGAGTCGCCATGTGGCGACTGCCATAAGGAGCTGCTGCTTGTATCAACGATATTTCGCACATAAATATGCAGGCTGTGGCAATCTATCTTGTGCCACCCGCACGTGAAATTCCCTTTGTCCGCTCCGCACGGCTCGCAATCAAAATGAACATTTTTTCTTTTTTTTTTGCCAGTTTTCCTGGGCTTGTCCTGGCCAGGCGACCCATAATGAAATATACATAAGTAAGTATTTAGAGAGGCGCAGAGAGAATGCCAAAAAAATATATATAAATAATATCTCATAATGTCGTGAAGTATCTGCAAATGTGCGCAGAGCAGAGCAGAGCAGGGGCAGGTGGGCCACGTTGCCCTTCACCCCAACTACAACAACTGCGGCTGTGGCTGTCACAGTCGACAGTCGAAGGCGGGCGCGAAGCAGTCGCATCCGTATATTATAATAATGCGGATAAAGAGATACAATTTCATTGATATCGTCTAAAAGTCCAATATAACCAAAGATTTATGGCCAGCGGACGGTCGGTCAAAAACTTGAAGATGATCCCTCCAGTGCTCCAGAGCCACATACAAAGCCCACAAGCGACTTGAGTTCGCTTCTCTTTATTTATTTTTTTTAATTTTTTTTCTTTTTTTTTGTCGCTTTTGTTTTGGCTGGCTTCGCTGTTGGCTGTTTTTCGGCGAGCGGGCCAAAAGATTCATGTTCATGGCCAAGATACACCACAAAATTATCAAATACGCGCGCACATATATTTTTTTATTTTTTATGTGTGCCGCTACAGATACAAAGATACAACGATACCGAGATACTGAGATACAAGATACATGCCCTCTCTCGCGCACGAATGTGCGAACAAACGATTTTTGATAAATGCGCCTCATTACATTTTTTCATTATGAGCCCCATATATCTTTGCATTGTGGCCAAATCCTAAGTCCCTCTAATCGGACATTACGTAGTTGTTGTCATTGTGTGTAGGGACATTATTGGTAATTTTATAAGAATTAGTGTGGTCATAATATTATGTAATTATATGAGAAAATGCATTAAATGAATTGGTACTTCGAAAAGTATATATATTTAACAAGCGTGAAGTAAAAAATTGTATATTAACAATATATTTAAAATTAAACTTAGTTTTAATAAAACACAAAAATTTAGATTTTTAGTGTAATGTTCATATCTGCTCAAGAAATATCAAAAAGATATTTTAAAGAATTGTTTTTTAAATTTTATAGTTAATTTCTGAATTCTTTTTGCGACCTATAGATACTTTTCATCTAGTTATAACTAATCCTCCATTCCAATATCCACAACCTTCGATAATTTTCATCTTTTGTCATTTACTTTTTACTTTCAGTTATTCTATTGTATTTTGGCCAAGAGCAAACGTTGGGAAGCAGCCGGTCCGGAGCGTGAAAAGCGAGAGTAACTGATTTGTTTAGACCACAGCTGGAAAGAACGTACAAAGAAGGCCAATAAATGTGGCATAATTGCAGATCAGCGCAGCAAGTCATGAGGTCACCAGGCGGCAAGTGGAAAGGTGGAAAATGTGGAAAATTTAATGTTGAGCATTTGGGAACTTTGGTTAATCAGGTGGCGACGGCGGTTTTCGGACACTAATTACCAAGGGCGTGTGTGTGTGTGTGCGTGTGTGCAATAATGCATAAGAACCTAATGGCAGTTTGGCAGTTATAAAATGCAATAATTGTTGCAATTGCGCCGGGGGCAGGTGGCAGGCGGCAGGCAGCCGAGCGCGACCTTGCTGCGCCGGCTCGAATTTGTGGCACAAGGTCAGCAACGGACCGCACTCGCAGTAAGGAATCAAGGTTAATTGTCCATTAAGCGTGCGGAGAAAGTGCAAGTGTCTGGAAATGCCACCACCAAAGTGCCATGAAGTGCCCGCCATCGCCAGCGGCTGGGCGGAACGGGGCGGGAAGGGGCTGCACTGCATCTTAACCGAACTGCACGGCACGAAACTGGGTGTGTGCAAGCGTGTGTGTGTGTGTAATTTATGAGGTCAATGCGCTCTACCTTTGACTTTAAGCCGGGCCAACTGACCGACAAACGCGGCCATCAGCCGCTCTATGCACTGCATCTTCAAACGATGTGAAATAACAGGCAAATAACTTGGCCAAATGTGTAGAAAGTACTTTTAATAGAAACTGGCAGCTATGGAAAATAGCAAAAATTGAACTTCATTAAAAAAAATGTATGTGACTAGAGCTGGTTCTTTTCCAAGGAAAATTAAAATCTGACCTTTAGGCCAGCATTTAGGGATATATAAAAAGTTGTGTACAAAATTTGATGGTTTAACGTGTCAAAATCTTTTAAAAGAAAAGTAATAATGTTTTATTTAACTGGGCTTAGGTATAAACAAATCAATTAATAGTTTGAACATTTTTTTAAAGAAATATATGCAGAATACATTTACATTTATTTTAATATTTTCGATATTTTTATTTTTTTTTTAAAACGTCTTGCAGTAAACTTTAAAAAATTTCATAATATTAAATTTAATCTGGAGTTTACTTTTAAATTAAATTCATTGTGCGCTAGTCCTTATAGAATATATGCTTACTACTTTTCATAAAAGAGTCCTTTGAGAAATCAGTAGCTAATACAACAACATGTTGGGGAAGTAGGCGCTGCGAGTGTCCACCCACTATAATGAATTCAAAATCACTTCCGATTTGTCGATTGAATAAAATGACTATAATAAATTTGCACACACAGGGTGAGCCAGAGAAGTGGAGGGAGCTGGGTAATCCCCTAAAACTTGGGCATAACAAGTGAAAAAAGATTGGCACCACTTAAAAGAAATTGCCAATGATAATGATAAAATAAACAACAACAACAACAGCAGCAACATCAGCAACATCAGCAAACGAAAGCTAGACAGCAGGAACCGCAATGAAAGAGGCCGGCCGAATGAAAGTCAAGACAAACTTTTATCCTTGTTCCTGCTTCCTTGTGCCCGCTTCCTGCCAAATGCCCGCAACCAAATAAACAAAATGCCTACGAAAACTTTTCCTGAATTTCCATAAAAGCAAAAAAAAACCAAAAAAAAATCCCAAACAAGCTTTGGGCTTTCTGAGAGGATGAGTTCCATCGGCTGGGTGGTTGGCGGTTGGCAAAACAGTGAAAAACCGTAACCGAAACCACATTTTCTTCATTTGGACGATTGTGGGCTGGGCCCGGGGCTGAGGTTGTAGCCGATGAGTCCACTTCTTTAGCTTTGACAGACAGCCAAACTTTTGCCCGAAAAACAAACAAACACACACGCACAACCACACACACACACGCACACCCAGTCAGAGTGTGGCATATGAATCCTTTGGGAAATCGGTTTCACTCAATTTCGAAAATGTTTCGCTGCTTCAAAAATATCAACACAGCACGCAAAACACCCTCCAAGCATTTGTCA
Source organism: Drosophila colorata (assembly GCA_035041545.1). NCBI lineage: Eukaryota > Metazoa > Arthropoda > Insecta > Diptera > Drosophilidae > Drosophila > Drosophila colorata. The sequence goes on from JAWNLD010000680.1 coordinate 10,883,508, forward strand.
GCTAGTTCATGAGATGTTGCTGCATCGCTTTTCTTTCCCTTCCTTTCCTTTCATTTCCTTTTCTTTCCATTTCCCCCGGAGACCAACAAACCTAATCGCTTATGGCCGGCTGGTGAAGACTCATCGGGGAGTCGCTCGCCTCATTGATTGGACCAAGCCGTATACGGCTACCCCAACGTGGATTTCCGTAGATGCAAATCGGACAGATGTCAATCTGCAGTTTGTCTGATTGCCACATTGATTTGTGCCGGGGTGAGGTTCGCTCGCAAACCCAGGCCAGCTGTAGGCCATCGGGTTCCAGAACTAAGCCAACTGGCCAATGCTTTCATTTGCATTTTCCTTGCCTCCTCGCTCTGCTTGGCATGCGGTACATGAACCCGCAATTAGTCCGGCTTTTGCTATTTGAAGTGAATTTTGCAATTGCAGCTGATGCAATCGTTCAATGGCAGTTTCTTCGAGGGGAGGGGCGGGCTGGGCGATGAGGGGGCGGGGCGCACTGTTAGGCATGTATTGCAGTTGGTCGTTGATTGGCAATTGGTGGCAATAACATGCCAACAAAACAAGGCACAAATTCCCCAACAAGCCATTGGGGCAATTATTTGATGCCAAATCGAGTACTGCTGAGTGTGCATTAGACAAGCTGATTTTATAGTGAACACATCGGATAATCTAGAGAATATATGAGAAAAAAGGTTAAATAAAAATAAACGGATTCTCTGAAATAATTTGCCAATATTGGTAGATTCATAAAAATGAATGATAAAGCACATATTGTTTGAGAAGAACCTGGGTGCTTCAAAAACTAAATAAATTCTATACGAAATTTATTCTCAATTTTGAGCTATGAAAACAATGAAGATACGTTTTAAGGTTTTAAAGGTTTTCACTTTTTATGTAAGAATAAATAGTTATGATTTTACGTAGAACTAAAATTTTGTATCTTAATACATTTTAAAAATTTGATTTTAAAAAAATTATATCCTAAGATAAATTTAAAAAAATATATATACAATGAAAACAAAATATACATTTAAAATGATTTGAGTTTTGGTTTTCTCAAGAATTACTTCGCGCCCTCTTTTTGCAGTAGCTGATGCGTATTTAAATTTTTAAATTATTTCCGTATTGTATAACTACCTAATTGATACACCTTTGAAATGCCAAGCACAAGATGACATCAACTTGTCATGATGATAATTCTTTATAGTACTCAAGAAATAGGAAAACAAAAAACAAACAAAAATTACTAAAACAAACGCTTGCATTTTGAAAACTCATAAAGGCTGTCATAATCAAGTGCACATTTGCATTTGAAGCCCAGAACGTGTCGGGTATGCAAAATCACAAAGCGTCTTGCAAATGTCTTCCTATATGCACCAATTATATATATACTATATGCACAGTAATTGGCAGCGGTACGCGGAACGCCCGCACCGTCTACACGACTGTCTGGCCGGCGCTGATGATAATGATGAAATCTTTATTTATAATTCAGGCAGAAGATCAAAGCTCACAGAATTAGTCGTGCGGTAGGTCTGGCTCGGGTACTAGGCAAGTCAGTGTATATATGTAGTCGGGCATGGCTTATATGAAGCGACGCAAAAAACGAACTATAAAAATTCCAAAGCATTTTTGCAATTTGGCAGCAACAGCAACAACAACAACAACAACGTGTTTACATTTTCCAAAAAACTTAACGTTACGTGTCAACGGACACGCAGCAAATCCAGTGAAAATCCATAAAGAGAAAAACATTGCCAAAGGCTGCAGCGAAACGGCAACTGCAACTGCAACTCGGAGACGCGTCGACTGCAAATCGCATTCATTTCGCTGTGCTTGAAAAGACCTGAGGGGGCGGTGCGGGGCGGGGCGGGGCGTGGGGTGTGCTGGCAGGTGCCAGGAGCGTTGGATTGTAATATGCCATCAACAATGATGAGCAGATTTACATGCAAGTGCAGCCGTGTCGGACGTCAACGGCAACGACAACGGCAACGGCAGCGGCTACAAACGCAACAAGGCAACAACAACGACAACAACGATGATGACGACGAATTGCACGTTGATGGCAACACTGGCGACTCCGGCGACGACTTAATTAAAACGTGAGCTAAATGCAGCATGAAAAATAATGAAAAACTGACCGAGTTGCTGCAGGTGGAAACGCACGCCCAAGGCGAGCGGGCGGGGACAGTGGGGTAGACAGGCCGACAGGCACCCAGTTGCAGGCAATTCCAGTTATAATTAGTGTCAACAACCACATTACCATGCCTCGCACAGGGGCGTGCGGGCAGGGCGTCGTTGAGACTCCATTTTTTGACGAGACAGCAATCAAAACCGAAACTGTCGAAACTGTCATTAACCAGTGGCCATAGAAAGCGCTTGCCCGGCTCGGGCCAAAATGGTCAATGGGCTTGGACGAGGAGGACGCCTTGAGCTTGCCAAGAACCGCCTGCAATTTGTTCGATTGTTGTTTAACAACGACCCCAGCAAAATGCTTTGGCAATTCTCAGCACGATCTGCGTCGCTTTCGCTATATTTAAAATATATATATATATATATACATATATCTGTTGGCTGCCTGGTACTCCAAGCGGGACAACAACAATGCATTTGATTCTCTCTTATTGCACCTTTGGGCTATGGGGCTTACTTACAGAGTGGGCCAAGCTGCAAATTTGCAAAGAAACTGTGATCTATAACTCAATGGAATCAAAAGTGTCCTTTAGAGATTGAATTCAAAATTGTTTATTTAAATACAAATATAATTATTTATAATTTTTTTTATTTTTTCTATTCCTCTTTCAGGATTTTTTGTTAGCTCATAAATAATAATATATTTTTTATTAATGATAATTATTATTAATACTCTATGGGTTCGATACTTTATATATTTTGCGACAATATTACAGTACCCACTGCAAGGGTATATTGAGTCAAATATTTGTGTCACTCCCATTTCCGCTTTGTTCTTGGGCTGGAAACAGAGCTATTGAACTCAGACCCAAAATATTTGCTGGAAATTAACTTTTCTCGAGCTGTTTTCGATGTGATTTCACGAATTTATCTTCTAGGTAATGTCAAATAAATTAAATATCAAACAACTATTATCCTGCATTATATCCTGCATCTAAAAACCGTTACCGTTAATATCTCAAAAGTTTGCATCGTGTGTGCATAGAGTAATCCTTCACAAATATGAATTTCTAGGTGATTTATATGTACAAATTTAGGTTTAGGTTTTTTTTATTTATAATCAAAATTTGTTGTATGGTTTTAACCGTGATATGAGTCGGTTCTGGACATTCTTGGCACTTGCTGGCCTAGTGTTAAGAGCCGATTTGTCCTCTGAATCGGGAACATCGCACCGGACAAGCGACTGCGGGTTTGCCGATAACGAGGAACTGCAAATGATGTGCCATGGTGTGGTCACCAACAAATATCAGTCGGAGTGGGAGGAGTTGTCCCCGCCGGCGGGCACTGTGTACTCGCTCTGGCAGACAGGTCATGATTTCATAAATATGGTCGCTTTCTATGACACAGTTCTTTACAAATATGACACAATCAAGCTGGACTCTGCCGGACGACATATTCGGGTCAAGACAGACCACAGCGAATATCACACAGTTGTCTTACCCGAATCGCAGATGATGTGCTTCAACGACGAGATACCCCTGGTTAGTGCCCTGCAGCGCGCTTGCTATGGCTCGGGGCATGCCCGTCAACATCCGCGCCACACAATAATCCACTATGCCTCAGAAGATGAGGCAAGAGCCAGTGGCGTTCAGTTGCTGACTAATGTGATGTTGACCTGCCTGAACTCACTGGTTGCGGTTTTTTTTTTAACCCAAAACACATTTTAAAATTTGTCGTATTTTAAATTTTAGTTTAACTGATAATAAATCATTTTATTTTAAAGCCTCAACTTTGGAAATATATACATATGTATTTTCAAACATATAATTAGATGTTGGTATAACTGAAGACATATATTTATATAGATATAGATAAATATTTGGATATGATTGTTCAGTGAAAATTTCTGATTTCAAGTACTCGGTAAAAATACATATATTAAAACAATCAAAATTCAGACCTTATTACGAATTCTGATAGGCGCATTGTTCCGTCAACATGAAATCAAACTTTGAATTTTATTTCAAAAAAAATAAAAATAAAATAGGAGATTTGGATTTTGAAAGTGAAAATTCACTATGAAAAATTACTGTGTATTTTTGATAAACTCCAGCCTATGGCTACTAGGAACTGTGTCTGCAGATAGGCTTCCAAGTAATGTTGGAATGAGCACTGGAAGGTGCGATTTTGCCGACAACATTGAATTGAGCTTTCTTTGCGAAAGTTTGTTCACACGAGACCTATTTTTACGCTGGCGTGATTCACGTGTGAGAGACCGTGTTTCCTATTCCGTTTGGGTGTCTAACAAAACCAGATCAGACAGACCTGTAGTTCTAGTGTCATTTTATCCATCAAGCCTAAATAATAAAATCACGGCTATTACTGTTTTACCAAGAAACTATTTGATTATGGGAAAAGCAACGAGAAGCGCAGAGTTCACCAAAATGGCATTCGAACATTCGGAAATCCACTGCTTTAATTTAAGTCTACGATATATCAACGATCTGCGAAGTAATTGCATGGGACAGTATTATGATCCGGATGAAGAGCCAATACGAAACGGAATAATACATTATACCGAGAAATATGTCCACAAGCTTAAAAAAAAGAGTAACTCCACCATTGCTATAGCTAATAATTTTTACCTTATTGTCTTTGTGATCGTATTGTACCTATTCTTCTAAGCTTAAATGGTGTGTAAATAGCAGTTGTAATGATTTCGAAGTCGTTACAGTGAAGACTCAATAGAAAAGTAAACAATCTGAAATTTATTGACAACAGCTGTGAATATTATATTTTTGACAAACTCCTGCTGCTTTTTCGCTTTCTCGACTCTGACGGCCGATTCTGATACCCATTGAAGAAGACACCAGACAGCAGATCGATCCAGAATACCATACAACTATTATAGGATCTATCAGTCTAAAATATATATTTTGTACGAAAACCCCTGTCCATGTTTTAATAATTTATAATTAAATAATTTCTCATTTAGCTCCAAGAGGAACATTTTGAATTTGATTTTTATGTGAAAGCATCTTTGTACGTCTGCCACATGGAAGGGTATTCAATCTTCGACATCACAGAGACATCAGCTCTGTCTTTCGGGAGATGCAAAATTATAAAATTATATGACTTTTTATAGATTTTTATCAAATACTATTACGTGTTAAATAATTAAACAAAGGCTTGCACCTCACTGTGGATATAATTGAAGATTTTAAATTTGATAATGCTTTTTTTTAGAAATGAACAGTATTAAGTACTATGGATATGTCTGGATGGATGGATAGTCAGCTTTTGTTAAAGATATTACATTATCCATTTACTAGAACTGGAATCGAACTCGTTACACCATCTTAATTAATTTCGATCGTCCATTACAAAAATCTCGATTATTTTGAAATTCTCGAGTGTCGGAATTGCTTGGGACCATCTTATGCTCATTTATTTGATGGGCAATTATGAAATTGTATTGCTGGCATAAGTGGGCGGGGTTTCGGGAGCGCGTTCATTACTGGCAGCAGCCAATTACTTCCAGTCGTTTCCTACATTACTTTATCTGCTTTCGTATTCAAGTGTGAAGTGCCCGGCAAATGTACACGCAATTTAAATGAGCAAAAATGCGCTCTCCTTCAACCAGCCAACGTCGCCCCCGCCACACACGCCACCCACGCCACCCACTTACGCTTGCCACTCAACTTCAAGCAGCAAATGAGTTTTTCCCCATTTCTTTTGGCCTCGCTCATCTATATGCGAGTATGAGTGTGAGTGTGTGTGTGTGTGTAGCCTTCGTGTTTCGCCCTTCCGCCCATACCCAACCGCACACCTTTAATCAGCATCTGCTGCTCACATCTTCAAGTTGCCACAAAATGCTTTATTGCATTTTGTTGTGTTATATTACCCTCGTGTACCCACCAGGAGCAGCAGGAGCAGGAGCAGAAGCAGGAGCAGCAGCAGCTGCCATTGCCTGGCTGTCAGTCTGTGTCGGCTCCAGGTTTTGCCTGTGGTCCTGCCCGGCAACCCCCAATGCCAGACCCAAAACCAGAGCCCAGCCATGGCCCCCCGTTCGTGCCAAAGTGGCAGCGGCAGCACAAATGTCCTTTCCTTGTTCCATCCGCCCCACTTCTCGCCCAGCACAGCACAAACCCAGCGCCGCTCAGCTCAGCTCGAGTTGAGTTGAGTTCAGCTCGGTGCTGTATGTTTTTCTGTTTTCTTTTATTTTCATTTTGCTGCGTTTTCTTTTGGCATTTTTCGAAATTAGTTTTTGCTCTGTGCGAGTTGAGTTGACTCGAGTCGAGTCGGTTTTAATATATAGCATCCCATACATATTTATAGAGCTGCGGCACATTCATCTTCAGACCGTTCCCCATCCCCCACCGACCCCCCTCTCTCCACCCGTGCAGTGTGGGAGCGAGGCGCTTCACCCACTTAAGTTGGCATAAAGTAGGAAAAATGGTTGTTTTTCTCAGCCATTGGCAGCATCATCAGCATCGTTTTCTCATCTGAGCCCGCCTCGCAGAGAATACCTAAAATGCTTTACAACAACAACAAAAAATTGCTCACTAATTTCTAAACGTTTCTGGAACTGTGTGTGTATGTGTGTGTGCTGGCTACTTAAAAATTCAACTTGGTCACATCTGGTGCCATCTTCGGCTTCATTTTTGTAGATGTCAAACCCTATTCTTAGTGACCGAAAGCTGCCTACTTTCTAGTCTCCAGCCTCACCCAACAAACAGCTGAAATACACTGGAATAAATACAATACACAATTATAATTTTGACAAACAAAATTTTATAAACCTTAATAAAGTTAAATTCATTTTCTCACAACACAATAAAATAATTAAATAATTAATATTATTGGAAAAAGTATTTGCGATCAAAATTTGTAAAAGATTGTTATACAAAATTTCACAAAAAATAAAAAATCTGTAAAATAAAATATTTTACATGCGTACGTAGCAAATAAATAACAAATTAAAAGTATAAAAACCATTCCTCTCATGTGAATCATAATTAATTAATTTTTAAATATTTAAAATGGTATTTTTAACATTTTAAATTTATTCCACTGTTGGTTTTTACTAGTTGTTGTTGCTTTGCAAATGCCTAAAACTTTGAGTTTTCGCAAATTTTCACTACCCAACAACAACAACAACAACAAATACTGAAGGAGCAGAAGAAGAACCGACTTGGAATTTAGATGAGGGTAAGAAATAATTCATTCGCTCGTTTCGACGCAGCTCAAAGCCATTGCACAAAGCGGCGAGCGAGGGGGGTAAGGAATGGGGCTGGCGTAATACTTCCCTCACTATATATGTATATATACACCTAATATCCTTTTTTCGCACTTTCACATGGGTCCGTTGTCGCTGGCCCCACCCACTCCCCGCTCGGCTGATGCGCACGCAATTTGCTTGCCAAAGACGAGAAACAAAAAGCGGCAGCCGGGAAAAGTAGCAACAAGAAGAACAAATAAAACATTTTATATAATCTTAGGAAATATATCACACTTAGCGCGCTCGCGAGTCCCCCTGCCCGCGCTCCACTCCCTAGCACCACCACCACCACCACCATCGCTCAGGAGCTGACTCTTGCCCATCTTCAGGCGGGCATCTCTCCATCTTCATCTCTATTCACTGCGTACAGCGGGGCTAAGAATCTGAATCCAAATGCGATGCGTTTTTTCTTTTTCTGTTTTCCTTCTTGCTTTTTCCTACCGTCTTGGTTTCGTTCTTGGCCATTGTCTGCGCGACCAACTGTCGGCTCGTCCTTCGTCCTGTTCCAGCAGGCACCATCTTGCGCCGTTGCCCCGTCGCTGGTGGTGGTGGTGATGGTGGTGTTGTTGTTGCCGCTGCTATTGCCACTGTCGGTGGTGGTTGGGGTGACCGTGGTACTGGTGGTGGGTGTTGTTCATCTTCGCTACGTGCGAGAAAAATACCCTCGAACATATTAAATTGCGAATGCTGAAAATGCTTTATGGCTTTTCAGTTAGATTTATTTCCATTTTGTATGTTTTATTTATTTATATTCGACTTTGCCGCTCTCTTGATACTCCCACTACTACTAACACACACACGCACACACACAGAGTGATGCTACCCTTACCTACTCTTTCAGCCTGGAGGGGTGAGTTTTGTGTTTTGGGTTCGTTTTCAGTTTCGGTTTCAGATGCGCCAAATACATATTGCTGCTGTTGTTGTGGACGTTGTTGTTGTTGAAGAATGATAGCGAAACTAATCGAAAAATAATTGGATGTTGCCACGGCCGTTGCTGGCCACGTTCTGCCTTTCTTTTGCCGTCCTTTTCTATTTTTTTTGTTTTTTGTTTTTTGTTTTTTTTTTTTTGAAGTGAAAAAGTTTTTTCCAGCCACTTGCATTGAATTCCCCAACGCATCGTAATGTTTAAACAATTTAAAGCCAACAGCATTTGGCTTTTATTTTGACAGCAGCAGCTGCCAAATGTGCTCCACACTTTTCCTAACTCTCAATTCTAATCATAGCTCAAGCGAGTGGATAAAACAAAGTTATTTTGCATAGAAATAAGATATATTAAGATATTTGTATATATGCAAACTTACAAAGGTCATCCCTAAAACAATATTAAAGGGAATTTTTAGGGATAAAGAAAATAAACAATTTATTTAAGAATTCATTTTCCTAATCTTATCCGTTACCACTATAAATATTTAAAATAATGTTTGGATAATTTCAATAATATACATTTTAAATTCATTATTGGAAAAGGACTAAAAAATAACATAAACAGACTCTTATGACTGTCTGTATTAAAATACCCTGTGGACCTGCTTAATCCAAATAAAACAGATGATTTTTATAATATTGACAAGCTTCCTGGCAATTAACAGAATTCTGCAGCAAACTACAAAAATATAAATCGTACATCGATTAAGAGCAGGAACATGGAAATCGCAGATATTGATAAAAAAAAAAAGAAGAACAATAATCAAATTTATCATGACCGATGTCCAGCAGAGAATTTATGCATTAAGTGCAGCGGCGACATCAGGCCCGCCCTGCCAGCAACTGCCCCTTGGCCCCGTTCCCAAATCCATTCGCATTCTCATGCTGGAACCCTGTTTAATTGAAACGAAGCAGCACAGTGCGGACATGAACACCGAACCAGAACTGAACTGAACTAAACTGAACTGAACAGAGCGGGCAGAAATGGCCTCAGCTCTGGCTCGGACCAGGGCTCGCCTGCTGGCTGCAATGTCCAACATAATCATGTCCTGCTGCTGCTGTTGCTGCTGCTGCTGGTCCTCGTTCACTGTCTCTGTCAGCAGCACACAAAAGGAAGCGTGCGGAACGCGCTGGACACCAAATTAATTTGGAAGACAAAATGCTCCAATGCAAGTAGCCAAAATGTGCGCGAGCGCCATTAGCGGCAGCCAGGGGCGGAAGGGGCTGCCAGCAGGAAGGGGGGCAACACCAGGGACATGGCCTAAACACGCGCCAGCCACAAGCTGTGACTGCGAATCTGTCCCGAAACGTGACACGAAAACTGCCAAATTCTCTGCAATTCATTTCGATTTTGTTGTGGGGCCTTTTGGACATTGAATCTTTAAGCTGACTGCCGAATATCAGTTGTGGTGCATTTGAATGCATTCACAATACACATTTTTTATGCTCGCAATGCTGCAAATTAAAACAATACGCCACATAAATGCTCAGGCAGCCGCACTTCCAGCGGCCATTGTTGGCGCAGCTTCCTGGCCGGCCGCGAACCGCAGGATCGCTGCACCAGGCAGCCCGGCAGCCCGGCAGCACCACTAGCACCACCCAATAGCCAACATTCACATTCTCGTCGTCTATTCAAATGTAAATTTTTCATGAGCGCTTCGCATTGGCGGCGTTTTCGCGTCTGGAGTTTGATTTTTCTGTGTGCGAGGCGTTTGCTGGCAAATGCGCACAAAACGAATTGCCTGCCATATCCTTCCGCGTATTAATTTTTAACCACACGACCACACAAATACAAAAAACACCGCAATCAAAAGTCAGCCAGCCAGCCAGACGCAGCTGACAGGATGCGGCGCTCGGCAGGACGAGAGCAGCACACAATTGCCAGCCTGTTTGGCAGGCGAACTCTGCGGAGTCCCGAGTTCTCAATTCCAATTCCAATCCCATTCGCTTGTAATTGTCGCGGCTGCTGCCGTCAACGCTGTGTGGACGCGTTTTAATAATTATTTAAATTATTCTTGTTGAAATGATTATGGCGGTTGTAAGTGTCGCGCCCCTTCCACACTTATATGCGCCTTGTTCTCTCTCTCTCACCCTCTCTCGCTCCTCTCCTTTCTCACTCCTGCAGCGATCCCTTGCTGAATTATGCAGCGCATAAATCTTTTCGTGGTTTTCACAGTCGAAGTGTCGTCGATGTGGCTACTGAGCGAAGATTCTCGTTGGGCTTCGCTATTATTCGACTACAGACTATTTATTTACTCTGAGTTTTCAATATAGAATCTTGATGGAACGTCGGTAAGTTCTGTTTAAAGATCTGGCCAATTAATACGAGGAGCAGCGAACTAGAGATCAATTTAAAGTCAGATCAATCAAATTTATATTTCTATTTTAATAATTGCATTTCAAACTGCTAAGCGAGCAAATATATTTATAATTTTATGTTAATAATAACATTTCAAATAATAATATCTGTTGCAACTGCTGTCAATGCAACTGCGATACAAATCGAGGAAATAAGTTGAGGTACTTTTAAAAAGGCAACTGCAAATATATGGATGAAAGATAAAAACTTGTCTGAAGTGCCTATAAAAGTGTTCAGTAATCACAAGTAAAGAACAAAAATGGTTCAATATTTGTATGTATAGAGACCACCGTAGTAAAATAGTATCTAAAAACGTTTAACAGACTTGGAAATGATTTCCGTTAAAGACTTGTTTCCATCAGTTCCAAACTAACTAGCAACAAAATATTTCCTCTGTAAAAAAGGTTTATGTATAAAAACAAAAAAAAATGTAGTGTATTAGAAAATATATTGGCACAGTTAAAACAACAACAAGTTAGCATAGTAAAAAAGAACTGACATTTCAAATATTTAATTTGAGTCGTCTGTTGACCTCTTTAGAGGTTGCACTAGGACAATCCAAATTAAAGCCACTCAAATCAAACAGGAACACTCACAAAAACGAAATACTCGAAGCTGCGCACAGACACACCCAGCCACACACACGCACGCACACACACACACACACACACACTGCCAGTTGCCTACACATTCGTAATGAAATCCTTCGCTTTATTACCATGCAATATTCATAAATTTCTGCACAACATCGCCGAGGACTGCAGCAGCAGCAACAACTGCAACTACAACAACAACAGCAGCAGCAGCAACAGCAGCAACAGCTCTGCGAGTACTAACAACAATGCGAACAGAGCGCAACAATAGCAAAGTGCAGCAGCTAGGGGCAGCCCTCGGACCCCTCGCAGCCCCTTCGTCGACGGCTCGTTACTTGTTGAGAGGTGTTGAAACTGTTGGAATATAATAAATAATAGCGCTAAGTACTACTTTAAGAATTTACATGCGGCAATTGCAGCAGCCGCGGCAGCAGCAAATCCTAAAGCTAAAGCTAAGGCGGCAGCAGCAGCAGCAGCGGGCGAGGACCCGCAGACAGAGCCCCGAATAGAGTTTGGTCGAGAGAGGGGCCTGTGGCTCTGACGCCAACATGGCTGCGAGGATTTTCACACACACACACACACACACTCAGGCACACACACACGCCTGTGACTTGCATTTTGAATAATCGTCGGACAACATGAGGCAAGGCTGGGGCATGGAGCAGAGGGACGGAGCCGACGCAGGGACGCAGCATGTCGAGAAGCTTTTGCATTGTGCGGCGGCTGTGAATCTTTTTGGCTGCGCCTTTGTCACGCTGTGTGTGTATGCGAGTGTGTGCAACTTAATCCTTTTGAGTTTTGCCGCATAAGGAGTGCTGGCTAGCTGGGCAAGCACACACACACACACACACACACACGCACACACACAGTGTGTCGCATTAATGGAGCCACTAGCCACTAGCTGGGCAATGGGGGACAGGGGGCGTGATAAATAAACCGCCATCAATAATGTCTAAAATAAATGTTGGCTTATTAAATCCCATTTCCCTGCATCAAGTTACAGTTAAACAAAATGAGAAATGTGCCCAGCTATTTGGCCAGTGCGGTTTGCCCGCCCCGCCCGCGTCCAGCCAAGTGTCCTGTGCCTGATGTGCCCGCTGCTGCCAGAGACGCTGCCAACGTCATCATCAGCAGCAGCGGCAGCGGCAGCGGCGGCGGCAGATAAAAAATCCATTAAAATAAAAATACGATAAGGTTCGCCTTGTAGTGAAAGCGTGAAAAAAAAGCGTCTAAATTTATGCGGCTTTGCCATAAATTTGGCAGGCTATAAGGATATCATTAAAGCGCACCAACACACACCCACACAGCGCACACATACACACACAGATCGTCTTGGCAAGGCTTTCACTTTCATACAATCTACGTCCGTGTGTGCCGGCTCAAGTTTGTCCTTCAAAATGCGCCGCACAATGGGCTCAATTTCAATTAGATGAAACAAAATAAGGACCACAAGGAATTATGGTATGAGGCTGGGTAATTAAATATCTTAAAAAGAAGATTTTCACAGCTTAAATTCAAGCTAAAGACAAATTTTAACAATTGAATGCTGCTGTCAATATGATCAAAAATGAATAAAATTAATGTTTCCCCCTTTATTTCTACATGTATAAACTTAATTAAATATAAATGAAAATGAAACAATTTAAAAATAATATTTGAACACACTTCAAAAATAAATTCAACAACAAATTAAAATCATTTATATCAAAGTTTTAAATTTATAAAGTCTTTCTCTCTGTGTAGACAAAAAATGTCGGTAAATACATTTGCTTGAAAATTTATAAAACCATATTTAAATTTTTAATTTCTTGATACTTAAAATAAAAAATGCAGTTTAGTTATTTTTATTTCTATTAATAAAACACCATTATTGTAAATATTCCGAAATAATTATATGCAAGTACATTTAATAAATTTTGTAAAATTATTTTGACGTGAAACCTTTAACAAAATAAGAGGCTTTTTAAAAATATTTGATTTCTATTGTAAGCTTAGCATAGTTACCAAGTAATCATGTTTGCTTGCTATTTTCCCCTTTGATCCCATTGTGTGGTAAATTTACAAACGCTCAGTCAACGATGTCTCGACTTGCTGACTGGCTGCCTAAGAAACAGCACGGCACATTAATAATAATTTTCGATATTTATGACGGGAAACATCTACCACATACAATGTGAACTGGAACTGTGATTACAAATGCCGCTCAATAGCGGGGCCCCGCCCCCAAATTAATGGCCATTGATTATGTGCAAAAGGTTTGGATAAGCAGACTCGGGTTAGAGCATTGAAAGTACGTTATTTGCATTGGCTAGTTGGGGCCGTATGTGTGTGTGTGTGTTTGAGTGTGAGTGTGAGTGCGAGTGTTTGTGTGTGAGTTTTTCTTGCCAAATTGTTTGGGGGCGCCCCCCAGAAAGTTTTTATTTGTTCGCTAGCCGGCGAAAATAAGCAGCAGAAAAGGCGAAAAAAGAAGAATTTCATTTATATCGAAATAAACAACCACTGGAAACCCTCTGTTTGGGCGCACTGCAACGTTATTTATGATGTCATCCATCATTTTTATCGTGAAAAAACATTTTCCTGTCTCAGCCTGCGCCTGAGCTCGGCCCAGCTCCTGGTTCCTTTCTCCATTCTCCTGGCTGCTGCTGCTGCTGCGGCTGCGGCTGTCATTGGCCAAGGACTTTTTGTGTCGTTGTCGCTGATGCGAAAGCCGTCGTCGTCGTCGCCGACCGCCCCTTGGCCGGGCGAGCCGAGCATATATGCGGCTGGCAGGATCCTTGAAGAAATTAGAGAAGGTCTTCGCCAAAAAGGACGTAAATTTCCAAGGCACGACTATGCTCAACGACTCTAATGATGCATCCCACCCACATACCACTACCCACCACCCACTCACCTCCCACCCACCGCCTGGTTAGCAGCCATTGAAGCGCACCGAAACAAACTCTTCTTCCCTGGCAGCCAGCTCCGGGGGGATGTTAATGAAGTGTATGCGAATGAAATACGGAAAATTACAAATTGCTTTAGCTAGGCAAAGCAGAGGGGGAAAGCAACAAAACAAAAACAACAACAAAATAGAAGGAAAACAACAACAAAAACTGCAAATGTTGTTTACGATGTTCACGGTTTCCTTTCGATTTCTTTGGCAATTTATGGTTGAAGCCAATTTTCGGCAGGGTAGCGTTCCCTTCGGTTTCGCATTGGTCGCCAGCTCAAGTGGCTTTATATTGATCAAAGATTCACATTCGCATTACCATCCAGTGAAAGGCATTAATTAACGCTTGTCGGCGACGAGATTGATATATAGTATTTATTTTTTGTTTCCAATGAATTTTTCAAGTGTTTTTCTTTATTGGGTGTCAAAGAATTGAAAGTCTTAATCAATTTCTTGTATTTGCAAATGACATATTATAAGCTCTGATTGTTTCCTTTTAGAGTATATTAAAAATGTTACTTAAATAATCATTTGTGAGCCAAAAGGCATGTTCTTGATAAAACACAAAGGTTTGTATCCCAAAGATAGTTTCTGCGTATATAAAATCTAAATTTCATTTTCAGTTTTGAAAATTTATTTATTTTTATTGCAAAATCAAATGTTATTCTGCAAATTTTTCAATAAAAATTTCTAAATGCATATCATGTGCTCAGCTATTTAGAGGCCAATTGAACTTATAATTTAAAACTGAATTGCATAGTTAGTACTAAAGTTACTAGAGGGTATATTACCTACACTTAAAAAATATAGCTAAAAACTAAATTTGTTGCACTCTAAAATATTTATTATTGTAAAAAAGCTAAGGTTTTTATTGGGATATTTGAATGGCAGCCCCATGCAGCTTCCACCCAACAGATCTGGTCGCAGAGTGCCTCACAGTCGAGCTACACCTCTTTCTCTCCACTTGTTTCTACTCATGAGCATTCTTAATTCTCATTGTAATGCAACATATCCTGGTTGCGTCTGCCAAGTGCTTGTAAAATACATGAGTTTATAATGTACGCAGAAGGCCCATAAATTAAAACGTATTTCACTTGGAAGAAAAAAATCTACGGCATATAAAACAAATAGCATTCAAAATTATAAGGCGCACACACGAAAGAAATCGCATCGTACGTAATTCAAATCGGAGACAAAAATAAAGAAATCTTGTGTCTCGACGCCAGTCCGCAAAATGCTCGAGGTTTATTTCGGTTGCCGGAGACGGTCGTGAACCGGTTGCCAGACAGAACGGAACACTTGAAATATATATACATACAAGTGCATATATTTAAAAAAAAAAAATAGCTTGATAAACATAAAATTTATAAAAAAAAAAACCTTCCATACATAAACTTTTATTATAACTTGTTATATTTAAGAAATATTAAATAAAGATACATAGATTCCTCAATCACACTCAATTTTAATCAAAAGGATGTTTTTGTTTGTTTTGCTTCGGTTTCCTGTGTTCATTTGTCCTGTTCACATCTGTAGTGTATTTGCCATCAGCCATCGATGTTGTTGTTTCTCCATACGCTTTGTCATGCTGTGTGTGTGTGTGTGTGTGTGTGTCGGTTTGAGTGCGGCGCCATAACTCAAGTTGTGGCACAATGTGATCATTGGATCGCATGATTTGGATTTATTCCCGACGCTCCATTGGACATATTGCCGGCATGTGTTCCACTCATGTCGCCCAAGCAATGGAAATTAAATTAACATAATCGAAAAGCGATTCCATTCCATTCCCAGCATTTTTCGCTCTTCTCGCTTTTATATTTATACCCTGTCAATTTCTGTTGCAACGAATGCCGCTGACAGAATTAATTATTTCGCCACATAAATTCTTGCCGAGATGGTGACAACTCTGCGCTCGCAATGGACCCCGTGCAATTGAACTAGTGGAAATATTGAACATACAATTATTTTTCATTTAACGCGTATATTATAAAAGTATATTATATTTTACGAATATCTCTTCATTACATAATTGTGTATATACTGAAGAGATATTCATAAAATATAATATTAATTTTGGGATATTGGATGCCATGTTGAAAAATATTTTTTGGGGTATTATCATTTCAAATATATATTTCAGGAAATACTCTAGAAATAAATAAATGGAGTAAATGGAATAAATAGATTTTCTACCCTCTCATGTCCTAGTTTACCTATTTGGTAAGTAAGTAATTTACATATTTGCAAAAAATGTCGTAAATATTGTGGGCGTTTACAACACTGGACATTGTTCGCTTATCTCCAGTGAGAAATCTGCAGTTGGAGCCATTGAGTCGCAAGTAACTTATGAATTGTAAACCCAAACTGACCCGCAGGACTTTCTGGACCGTGCCCACAACAACAACAACAACGGCAACAATAACTCAAAAATGCAGAACCAAATTAGAGCCAACCTTATTGAAACTTTAATGCCCTACACAAACAAAGCAAAGCTGCTGCAACGTGCGCCAGCTCCAAGGAGTCAAAGGGATGCAGAGAGAGAGCTGGCAAAAGAAAGAGAGATAGAGAGAGAGGGAGACCCAGAGGATGCGGGGCTAGTCATGCGGAACCACTTACAAATCCATAAATGTGAATATTATTACTAAAATTGTTGTTGTTGCCTCTAGTTGCTGTTGCTGTTGTTGTTGTTGCTGTCGTTGGCATTGTGCAAAGTCTGGCGCATGCCCGTGGGGACCCGTGTTGACTCGGGGGGCAATTTGTGCAGGGCATGGGCGGCGGGCAAAACACCGCAATGACTTTAGCAAATAGTCAAGCAGCAGCGAGAGACAACACAAACAACAACAACAACAACAGCAGAGACAACAACAACAATGTTTGCACTTTGGTTTTGCGATTTGCAGTTGCTGTTTCTGTGTTTGTTGTTCGAACGAAAATAAATTCCAGTAGCTTTGATAGCCAGCAGCCGGAAACAAACGATTTTATTGGTAGTACAACTACAGCAATTGTTGTTGTAATTGTTGTTGCTGTTGCTGTTGCATGCTGCTGGCTATTGTTTTTGTTGTCGTATAACATGTCGTATTATTTGCGATTTTGGTTATTTGGCTTTTGTTTCAGCAGCAGCCCGTCAGCCCCTCGGCCCAAAGGCGGGCCTGCTGCGTTTATGGCCAACTCCCCATTTCTTCTGCCCCACCGGCAATTGATTTTATTTTATTTATTGTTTTGCGTTAAACTATTAAAATATTGTCGTTTGTTTTTTGCAGTTCAGCTCGCTTGATCTCTCTCGCTCCAGCTCCAACTCCGGCTCCGGCTTTTTTCCGGCTTCGGTTCGGCCATATGAATAATATTTGTGGCGTCGTTCTGCTGTTGACTCAAGTTTGGCAAATAATTTGATTTCCAAAACAATAAATTTTGCAAATAAATAAATTATACTTATTCGAGCTTAATACAACATTTTCAAGGGATTAAGACAAAAAGAGAATCACTGGATTTAGTTGCAGGATTTTTTTTTGTTATTTTTTTTTTATTGTATTTAAAAAATAAACAGCAGGTAAATTTTTTCATTTGCATATATATGCCAAAATAAATAAAATGATAAATTTTATAATAAAATGTACTATATATGTGACTTTTCGTTTGCTTTAGATAAATATTAATTAAAGCCAAAATAATATTGTTTTCCGTCTGCATTTGCCAATACTCATAACTTAGTCAGAACTGAATCCATTTTCAATAAAAATGTATATTGATAACAATGACAATACATTTAATAAATAAATCCTATTTTAAACTTCAAACTCCAACGACATTTTAAATATTTGACGTTGATTAGTTTTCTAGATTGACTGCTTCCTAATTGTATTCATTTTATCATGATATTTTAGAAAATAAATTCCAAATTTGTTTTTAAATTAAATTTCGTTGTTTTAAGTGTTTTGAATGTAGTAGAGCTTAGTTTCAATCCAAGCAATTAGACTTACGTTCTCTATCCCATTTATATTTTGAAGTTTCTCTTCCTATTTAAATACACTCATAGTCTTTCGTAGTATATTTTCGAAAGTACATAAAGTCTAGCGTATCTACTCTTATACATCTAATATTTTCTTCTGCTTATTTATTTTTCTATTTTGGTGGCCTCCATTAAAGGAAAGTAAATAAATTAAACCTCAAACTGGGCAAAATAAGCAGGAAAGGCGGAACTTTCGCATAAATTAGCCGTTTGCATTTGAAAATTCGAAACTTCCTCAACTGAAATCAATTCGATACTTTTCAACAAAAACAAATTCAGTTCGCTGCTTAGTTCAGTTGCCGTTTTGTGTTTCTGCTGAAAGCTGGAAAGTTTGTTTTGCCATTTTTCATTGGTTACAACAGAAAGTTTTAAGTAAAAAATAAATTTCAGCTAGCCGCAAAAAAAAACTAGCACACAAACACGCAGAGTTGGCAAAAAAAAAGTAAAGAAAACTAGAGAGTAAAATAAAAATTTTGTATTTTCCATATAATTTTTGCGCATATATTTTGCGCCTTAATATTTTTTCTCCCATTTCCGCGCTGAGCTACTTGTGGACAATCACAGTTCTGACTTTGGCTGGGGATTGCGGCGAAGGGGTGTAGCATACAGACAGGCGGGCAGGCAGGCAGACAGACAGACAGACAGCCGCCCAGACAAGTCACTTAGATACACACAGTCATGCCCAGATTATTTTGTACTTCAGTCGAAGCCGAGTTCGTCGTGCGCCGCGGCAAAACTGAAACTTTCGAGAATCCATTGGAACCCATCCAAATTATAAGTTTTGCCCTCATTTCAATGCAGCTGCAGAGACACCATGGCTGCTGTTCGGGATCTGAGTTCAGAGCTATGGGCAGAGCAGTATTTTGAAGTGTGCTGCCTTTCAACTTTCGTCATGGAATTTCCACTCTATTGGGCCGCTCTCCAGCTTCAGTGGCCACCAATAAAAGGCCAACTATTTTAATGGAAACAATATTTCAGGTCACATAACAAAACGTCGGCTTTGGCTGGCTTTGCGCCCGCCCTCTTTTTCGTTTCGCAGTTAATGAAAATTTGTTTATGAGTATTGTTTTTTAAGCATCTGCTGAGAGTTTATTTTTTGGCCAAATAAGCAAGCCAAACTAAGCACTCAGCAATGAGGTTGAGATCTTGTAAGTTCAGTTTTATTGGAATGAAAAAGTGTAATTATTACATAATGATTGGGGTTTAACTATTATATATTGAATATTAGTGTATGAATACATAATTAATTAATTAATTTCAATAAATTTTATTTGCAAAAATGAATTTATTTTTGAGAGTTTAAAATCTTATTTCAATTAAATTATTTTTAACAGCTTTAGGAAAATTCTGAGATACCTGTCTAAGTAATTACAGGTGTAATTGTCCATAACTTATCATAACAGTCAAATGTTATATGCATAAAGCGTAATTTAAAATTTGTTTTGTGAATTTCAATAACTCTCTAAAAAGAAAAATATTGTATATATAAGTAAATATTTCTTAAGATTTTCTAAATTTGAGGGTGTTTTGAGAGTTATTCAAACTTTTGATTGTTTTTAAGTAGTTCTAGTTGTATAAGGAAAACTCCATTGTGTATCTCGAAATAAGTATTATTTATGTGGCGTTCGCCCAACTTGCAACTCAACAAAAATCCTTGCCAAATCCTGGCCAGCGTGTTGTGCCGCAATGAAGCAATCAATCACAGCGCAAATCGCTTTGGTGTCGCAAAGCACCGCTGGGCAAAGACTTTTCGCCTTAGGAATAATATCCATCATTGCAGTTGCAGTAATCGTCTTCATTTCCAGCGGGCATGCCGCGTCGGAGACGCCTTTGATGCCCCAGACTGAGACCGAGGCTGAGGCCCAGACCCAGTCCCAGTCCCAGACCCAGACCCAGACCCAGCACCAAGCCATGACTCACAGATCGAAGGCAGGCTGCAGGGCGCAGAGTGCAGGGTTGCCAACGCGCGCGCTCTCTGCTTATGTGTGTGACGACTATGCGAGTCTCGTCTCCATCTCCATCTCCATCGCCATCGCCATCTTCGCCTCCATCTCCGCTTCCATCGACAGTACATGTGCAGACCCAACCAGCTTGCCTGGCAATCTCTCGCTGCGTAATCACATTCAAGTGCCTGCCCCTCCAATGCGCTCCACATGTGAGTCGAGGCGACGCCGAAGCTGTGCCGCATATAAATGTTTGATTTATGCATCCAAATGCTTGAATCGCAGCCAAAAAGTCTTCGCCATTGCCAGTGCAGCTGTTGTAGTTGTACTCGCAGCTCTTCTAGGGAAGCGTGAAGGGTAGTGGAGGAGGGAGAGGGAGAGGGAGCCCAGTGGACTCTGGCTGCGGCAGAGTTGTTTCCCACTGCACCGTCATTGCCTCATAATGGCGGCACTTTGAGCTCGCTGAAGCCACCGACACAGGCAGCTTATCCTATCGATGCATTCAGTGCATCGCCGATGACGCTGACACTGAAGACGAGCACATTATCATTATCAGCGGCAGCGGCAGCGGCACCACCAACACCACCAACACCACCGCCCCTAGGGCTTTGGCCCCTGTTGGCACTCAGTTATAAATCCATTCATCGCGGCTTTGTGGCGAGGTGTGTTTTATGCCATTGCAGTTCTTCGACTTCTGCGCCAACTTCCACTTCGACGTGTGCGTATCTCATGGATGCGTTTGCCATCTGCCAACCTCAAAGGTGCTTTAAGCCCTCCACGTTCCGTGTAATTTTGCCAGTTGCATGCGGCGGCAGTCGCGAAACCGCTGCGACTATTGCGCCATTTATAGCTCGTTAAATGCTAAACAACTTATTCAACACTTCGATAGCCAATCCGGGCTCAGGTTTCGCGGTCGTAACCATGGCCTAGAGGCCAGCGGTTCTTTAGCGAATCCCGGTTGGGCTGTCATAAAATTGCGAGAGAAAAGGAAGTACATAAATTCCTTTGGTATGCGAGTATTATTCATGGCATATTTGGCGGAGATATGAAAAAAATGTTAGCTGATTTCCAAATCAACAAAAAATAATGGCAAAAAGTAGAAATATGTTTGCAAAAATTTTTAAGGCGCCTTAAAACAAAAATGTTAAAATTCACAGTGTTTTCAATTTTTATGCTGAGGAAATTCTCTTTAAATGGTCTCTAAAAATTAATTTATATTAAATTTGTGGCTCCCACAAATGGGTTTTTATTTTTTATTTTTTCTTTATTTCTAAACAAATTTCTGACCTTATAATCATAATTATCAAAGAATAAATATCAAATTCACTAAGTTAACAGGCCATAGAACACACCATACATACGGAGCGTTATCAAATTGGCCGAGCTCAGCTGAATGGACTCATGAATAATGCATAAAATAGTGGCTAACCGAGTCGAGTCGAGTCGACTTCATTGAATGAATACAATTACAAAACTTGCGTATGCGCACTTCGTCGAAAGTTTTCTAAGTTTTTGCTTAATAAATTTACGAGCAGAACTTTACGCCGGGACTTTGAATCTTCTGCCCAGCAAAAAGTAATCACTTAACTTTGCATTGTATTCTCGGTTGCTGGGGGCGTGGGGGAGCGGGGCGGGTGAGGGGATAGTCCAAATGACGGGTAGTCGCTGACTTAATCATCGCATGCTGATATCTAGACAAGAACAGAAAGAATTCATTATGCTGCTGCCCACCAAAGAAAAAAAGGCAACTAAATCAACGAGTGCCTTGGAATTGGGAGCTCACCAAACTGCTGAAACTAATTTGCCAACGTATCGGCGGATCTGCCAAGGAACAACATCACGAACAGCACCAAACTCCAGTTCGCCAGTTGCCAGTTCCCTGTTGGCTGTTGGCAGTTGGCAGTTGCTGTTAGCCACCCGCGTGGAAAGCAATAAAGCAGCAGCAAAAAGAGAAATAACAAACTTAAATAAACAAAATGTACTCATTATTTATATTCGCGACTGAAAGAAATAAAAATCATGGCAACAATCTGTGAGACAAAAACTTTATAATATATACAGGGGTTTTATGCTAAGTTGTGGCTGATAAGCTAATCATAAAGGATATCATAAGACGGATTAAGGATTAAAAGATAAGATTTGTTTTGAAATGGATAGGCTAATAAATGATTAAATCAAAGTTAAAATCAATATAATTTAGGAGTTCATAAGACTCTTTAAAAATAATTTTATATTTAATAATATCATTGCTATAAAAGTTTTAAATAAGATAAATAATTGCCTACAGCTATTCATTTATATATTAAGTTGGTTTCAATGTAATTTTATTTAATATTTATTTTCATATACAATTTTCAATTACTTTTACGGCTGAGATTAATTAGATTTATTGCTTCCCCTAGACATTTAATCATAATTAAATCTTTCATTTCCTTTCGCTATTTTGTATTGAGCTTAAACGCTTTTTTTACCAGCTATATTTTTAGGTGAGCAAACGACAGGGCAAAGTGCTTTGAAAGCACATGAAAGCTTTAGAAGAAAATAAATGTATGAAGTAAAAATAACTAAAAATCTAAAAACAAAAATCATGATATGGTATCAATCTTTAACTTAAATCAGTTGAAAATTTCTAAGAATTAATTGACTTTCCTTTTAAGTACTATATACCTTCATTATACTTTCATCTTATATTTATTAATTGATTATTGAAGCTTTTATTCTCATCTGCATATGGATCCTAATTAAATTAATACCCATCAAAATCTGCTGGAGTCAACTTGGATCACCCTGTAATCGAGTACTGAAATATGCTTAAAGTTTTTGCTACCACCAGACAATAGACGCTAGCAAGAAAAGCGCATTAATTTTTTGCTGCTTTGTTCGTCTTCCCTTTGGCTTTCCCGGCGTTGCCTGCGTCTTCTGCACGCACTTAAAAATTAATTTAATATTCTTGTGTATCCTTTCACGAGGCGCCGCCAACTCGCATGTTCCTGCGCCACGACAGCAACCGGTGCTGCCAGGCTGTTGCCATTGGGTGTGTGCCATCCCTCCCCCTCCTACTCCCCCTCCAAAATACCAAGTACAAAACGCTGCTGTACATCATAAAAAGCCCCCTTCCCACAGCGATTGTTGGGATCTGCCTGGGACCAGCTCCAGCTTTCCCTGCTGTTGTTGTTGCTGCTGCTTAGCTCGCATGGCGGCTGTAAATATAATTACGTCGGGAAAATCCGATCCTTGCAGGATTAATTAGCGCGCATTATGAGACGCACTGACGTCGTCGTCGTCGTCGACAGAGCCAACAACAGCGAATGGGGACCTGCGCCGAGGTCGGCAGGGAGAGGAGCACGCAGCTCAGCTTCGGGCTCTCGACTAATTTGGTGGCTGTGTGGGGTGTTGGGTGGTGGGTGGGCCTGCTATCCAGGGTGGTGTTAACTAGCTCATAGCCCGTAGTTTGGTATACCTCTGTGTATACATGTGTACGTGAATCGCGTTGGCAACGTGTAAAAAAAAAGGAAGCAAATGGGATACATTTGGTACTAATTAAGAATCCATGTTTAAAATATGCTCCTCGTTCAGTTTTTGAGTGTGTGCCGAGGTGAACGTCGGAGTCTGCGAACCCCATTCTATTCGAGGGTAAGTGTGTGTGTGTGTGTGTGTGTGTTTGAGTGGCTGTGGTTTTGAGTTGCAAGAAGCGGCCATAAAAATATAAGTAGAACATGGCGCATAAATGTTCAGCCCAGCGGGTGGGTGGAAGATTGAATGACAGCACCACCTCAATTTCACCTCTTTCACAATCATCTAATACGAAGGCCTTCAATTACCAGAAATTCAATCCTCTGACGGAGTTGAGCTGCAGATAGAAACTGAGCCATGGCTGTTAAATATATGAGTCTTATGAAACCCATAAATTTATATTATGCGCTCGTGATGCTCAGACAATTTATCTATGAATAATATATTAAAAACATTATATATTATTTTACACTTGATTTATTTATTACACAATTTTACACAAATTGGTTTATTTATTTTAAATTTAAGGTGAAAAAGAAAATATTTTTATCTGAATTAACTTATGAGTGAAGAATTTATATCTTTAGGTTTTTTAATTTATTTAATTTATTTGAAAAGTCTGCTAAGTAATTTAAAAACTAAAATTAAAACTAAAAATTTTAATTAAATTAAAATCCCATACTATGATATGTTCTAAATTAAGATATACATACGACAATTGTTTACAATATTCTAAATAATTCTAAAAATAAGTTATTGTCTCTTCCAAGGAAAATCGCAATAAAAAAGCTTCCGCCATCAAAGAACAAGCGCATATTTGAGTATTTCACACCTCTTACATTCAACAAATGGTCATAACCTTTAACTGGCTGTAACCTTTTGTTTCTAGTGTCGAAATGTCAGCAATGCAAGGACGCATTTGATTCATGTGCCCATCGTGACAAGTGAGCGAACACCGAAAACAATGGGACCCAAATTAGAAGTCAACTGAAAACCAGGCGAATCTCGTAAAAGTCATAAATGGCGCAATAACAATAAAAATTCCGGTTGCAAATAAAGCTCGCAACTTTCGAGTTGACTTGCCGAGATTCCCAAACCCAAACCAAAACGCAAGCCCAGGCCCAGGCCCAATCCCACTGCCAGTGCCAGTACCAGTCCCATTCCGAGTACCAGTACCAGTTCCAGTTCCTGCCCCAACATGTTCATAAAACTGAAGCGCCGTTGTCAGCGCCTGTTGCTCTCCGGAGCAGACGACCAACTGTTGCGCGCGGATTTTACGAGGCGAGTAATGACGTCATAAAAATTAACAACTTCATGGCGAGAGTATCTTTTTTCTGCTTTTATTACTATTTTGTGCCGTTTGCCATTTGCATTGAAATCATTTGAATGTGTGCCAGCCACACTTTCCACTCAAGTAGGGCTGGCAGAGTCGCCTGAGAGGGGGTTGGAGGGGTGGGGGATTGCCGAAGGCGACAATCATTAGCTGGCAATCACGGAGGTCGAACCGGGCCGGCATCCAAGTCTAGCCAAGTGCACGGACGAATTCAATATGAGGGCAAAAGGCGGGAAATTAAAATGCAATCAGACGGGCTCAAAACTTTGCACAGTTTTGGCCAAAAATTTATTTGCGTGCCAAAAACAAACGGCAGCCCCAGGTAGCAGTCAGAAGAGGGAGGCCCCCTCGACCTAGACTCGGAATGTGGCCAAAATTGCGTCGGAAAATTCAGCGTGAAAGCGAACGAACCAACGTATACGGCCAACAACAATGCACAGTCACAGGAGACACACTCTTTTACTCTCTTTCTCTCTCTCTATATATATATATGCATATATATGTGTGTGTGCGTGTGCGTGTGCAAGCAGTGCCATCGAGCGTCCAATAGCCGACGAATATAATTTATTCGATCTGTGATAGCAGCGGCCTCTGTCCGACATGTCTCATAAAAATTGCAGTTTAATTACTCCATCGACAGTATCAATTTAGCGAAATCTTTTATTAGCGGCGCAGATGGATTGCCATCGTGTTAAAGCGCCATCTGTAGTCGGTTAAAGGTAAAGGATTGCCAGCGAATCGGCACGCCCACCTCGATTGGGGGAGGGCCTGCAGAAGAGAGCGCCAAAGTTTTGGCAAGTGAATTCATTGGCATAGTCTGCTTATTTGGGGGGTTCCCAGTTTCGTCATAAAATAATATTTAAAATTTGTTCAATCGAGTAAAATTAAGAAAGGCAATTTATGAAGCCAGCGCAGTCCAAGAAAACTGAGGGATATTAAGTTCAGCTGAGTGCGGAAATGAAAATAGGCAATATGGTATAGATCAGCACGAAGATGTGTGGAATCAATATAAACCTTTATATAAAAATTGCTACAAATAATGCTTTTTATTTACAACTATTTCCAATTCTGATAAAAAAAAAGTTTATAATTATTATAAAAGTCTTAATAATAATATTAAATAATAATGATAATAAAGATCAGTATGAAGATCTTTGGAATCAATTTAAACCTTTTTATAAAAATTGCTACAAATAATACTTTTTATTTAAAACTATTTCCAATTCTGATAAAAATAAGGTTTATAACAATTATAAAAGTGTTAATAATAATATTAAATAATAATGATAATATTAATGTGGACCAAATCCGAACTAATCATTTTTTACTACCTTCTAGTTGCATTTTCTTAAATTTATTTGAAATGAATGATGAGATAAAAGAACTTATATCTACATAATAAAAACCCTTATTCCAAATTTGGAATATTTAGTTCTTATGGTCGAAATCTATCAAGTTTGCAGTAAAATAATTCAAATTTTAAATAAAATATCTTCACTGTAGTTAGTACTACAGCAATGGCTTTAAATATCACGATCTTTAGATAGTAACCGTTTAATGGCTTTTCAGGGCACACATAGTCTAAAGTCTAGAGTTCCACTTCACTTTTTTCTGAAAAAAACCATCTAGTTCTATGGCATTGCTCACACGCTCGTTTCAAAAGCCAGAAATTTCCAATATTTTGCCCACGCCAAGCACAGCTGCTGCTGCTGCTGCTGCTGACCCCCAATCGGCATAAGGGGAGGGGTTTGTGCCTGCCCAACCCCACTTCGGCATGCCTGCAGCCCGGCAGCCCGGTAGCAGCAACGCCGCACGCTCATCCACAAGATTTATGTATCTCAAATATGTGAGTGCGAGTGCAAATGCGAATGCCTATGCAGCTGGCAGCTGTAGCCGGGTCCAAAGAGTTGCGCCCGTGACTCCTTCAATTACTCCAGCTACGAATCCGGCTGCGACGGCGACTCCGCCAAATCCAGCCGCAGCTGCAGCTGTATTTGTGTGTGTGTGTGTGTGTATGTGTGTGTGTGTATCTGGGCGTGTATCTGTTGCTGTGAATGCATCTGTATCTGTTTCAGTAAATAAGCGAGCAAATGTTTTGTTATTGTGCCGCGCTTTTTAAATTTACGTGCGGCAAATGCAACATACTTCACTTACGGAATTTGCGTTAATGTGAATTTGCAGACCACTTCAGCTGGCCAGCCTACACCCCTGACCCCTGACCCCTGACCCTACACCGCCCCTGAACTGCCTTCATATGGCATTTGCATGCCCGCCAACGCAACGCCGTGTGGATGTGTTTTTTTTTTTTGGTTGAGAGAGGTTGCAGGGTGGGGATGGAGGGGAAATGGGGAGGTGGAGTGCGGCTTGTGGCTCTCGATGTGTTGCTGATGCGAATGCGAATGCGAGTGCGCCGGGGCACAAGTGCAGCGGCATTGACTTTATAAAAATGCACTATGAGTGCATGTTGCTATTGTTGTTGTTGTGGCTGTTATTGTTGTTGTTGTTGTTGTTGGCATTTTGCTCGTTGTTTTTTGTTTCCTCTTTTTTCTGTGCTGCATCTGCATCTGCAGCCCAATGTCAGATACAAGGTACATTTTGTCGGTGTCTGTGCCATTGCAGATGCAGACGGAGTTCCCGAGTTTCCACAGCTCCAAACCGCCGCCCAAACGAATGCAGCTGTGTGTGCAAGTGTGTGTACGTGCGTGTGTGTGTGTGCGTGTGTGTGTTTGAAATGTACGTCCGTACGCAAATGCAGCCATGATTTATGATCTGAAACAATATTGAGCGCCCGAAAATTTATGGAGTGCTCCGCTTTGCAAATAAAACGAAATAAAATTTTGTCAGTTGTATTTTTCGTTTCAATATTTTTGCTTTTCGTAACTTGCCAGTTGTAGTTGTTGTTATTTACGTTGTTGTTGTCATTGTGCTTTTTTTATTTTGTATTTATTTTGTTTTTTCTTTGCCCTGCCTTCAAACTGACCATTCATCCTTTTGAGGCCATTCATTTCGCCCTCGATTTATTCCGTTTCCGTGTGTGTGCGCGACTATATGACGGTGAAAAACGTGTTTCGTAGGAGTCAACATTGCACATTCCCTACAAATTTGGGAGGAGATTAACAGCGGGTATACTATAGAACGGCATGTGATATTTTAAAGATTTATTTTTTATAATTTACAATTTTGTCTAGAAATTGTGAACACATAGGAAAACACATCTCTGACCATATCGTGTACATATATTTTTGATCAGTCTCTCTCTGTCTGCCTGTTCACTATCGGTGTAAAAATAAGTTTATGTATGAAAAACATTTTATTTTTCAAGATATTCTAACCAAACTTGTCTACTCTCAACGTTTTTATACTCACAACGCATCTGCAAAATATGATCAATATCGCAAGTCTAAAGCAGAGGAAAAATCGGTTAAAAATCAAGTTAACTATAAATAGAGAATTGCATTTTCGGCACCCCAAAAATAACTTTAAAAACAAGTTTCTTATTGATATTATCAGTAAATGATCTATTTTTCTGGGCTAAAATAAACTTAACCCTGTCATACAACTTGCGAATCAACCTTTAAATTATCTTCTGTATTATCAAATATCCAAAAAAAAAAACACCTCCACACGAGGCAACAATCTAGAGACGAAAGTACATTCAAGCCTTAAAATCTCTAATATCAATTTTTGTGACGAAACAATAAATAAACAATTGCAACTAATAAATATGAAACTTAGGAGCCTGTGAGAAATGTTCAAAATACACTACTCTGTTTAGTTCTTCTCTCAACAGCTGTCGCATAAGTTTTGAACAGTGCTGGATATTGTTGAATGTTTGCTTTGAAACGCATAAATAAATTCCTTTTAAGTATTAAGCTAGAAATTGCTCCAATTTTGCATTGGCGAAGGCGTTTCGAGTTCCTGGCAGGACGAGCAGCAAACCCAGCAGCCTTTTGGCCAGCCCAGCTGTCAGTATCTAAGTCAGAAGTGTACGAATCCGTGACAGAACATTTGGAAAGCTCAATCTGTTATCATTATGCCACTGGAACTGATTGTCATATCGCTGATGCGCACCAGCAAGTGGATAAACGTGCTGATGCTGAACTCCCCGGACGAGGACAAGGCCAAGCAGCAGGCCAGGCGCATCGATGTCAGCGCGAATGGCATCAGCTGGATCGAGCGCGACTTTGAGCAGTTCACGCCGCTGGGCAAGTTCTTCGAGATCAACACCAACCCGGAGGCGGGCATCACCGTCGACAAGGAGACGAACAATGCGACCGCCTTGAAGCTCAGCCTGCTCAACATCAACGACGAGGCGCTCGAGCAGCAGACCGTCGACGTCGCCATCGAGGAGCTGCGCCTGCTGCTCAACGAGTCCATGGCCTGGGCGCTGCACTGCAGCAACTGCTACAACGAGCTGATTCCCGTGCGCCGCTACGGCCGCATCCGGCCGATGCCCGTCCACACGATGGAGCCGCTGAAGTACTTCTGCCCCAGCGACAAGCTGCCCACCGCGCTGGCCGAGGACGAGCTCTACTTTGCGCTCAACTACATTGTGATCAGCCCGAAGATACTCGGCAAGCGCGTCATCCACTGCGGCGAGCACGTCCACTGCGGCCGCTGTCTGCAGCTGGTGGGCGAGGCGCTGGGCGAGAAGGTCGCCGTGCAGCTGTACGTGGACACGCTGTGGGTGGCGCCGCACGGCCAGGACGAGGCGCGGCTGGAGCAGCTCTTCGGCCAGGTGACGGTGTCGCAGCTGATGCTGCATCTGCTGCACAACGCGGTGCCCATCAGCGAGGAGAAGACGCGGCTGTTCCTGAAGACGGTGCGGCCGGACGGACAGCTGCACTATATGCTGCTGCTGGTGGACACCAGCCAGCTGCATCTGCTGCGCTCCAAGCTGTCGCTGGTCGAGGACCTCAGCGCGCAGGACACCGACGAGGACAGCAACGGGGAGAGCGACAGCAGCAGCAACGAGAGCAGCAGCAGCAGCAGCCAGAGCAGCAGCGACAGGGACATCGAGCCCAGCGAGACCAGCGACGATGACGATCAGGAGCCGAAGGTGAAACGCCAGCGCAAAACCGACGCAGCCAAGCCCGTGCACGAGGTGAAGGTGCGCGGCTATCGGGGATGCCGCATCAACTATCAGATCTTCAGCAGCGACGAGGAGCTGGCCGCCAATCACGAACTGATCGAGCAGTGGCGCAGGGAGGGCACGCCCATGCTGCGCATCTCCTACCTGATGATGATGGACCTGCTCCGCGAGCTGAACGTCAACGAGCTGCTGGTCGCCACGCTGGAGCGCATCTCGCCCGACGATCGGCAGGGCCGCACCAGCTACATCATCTACGAGCCCGTTGACGATATCTAGGAAGATCGGAGCACTCGCTTCTTTTGCATCCCACACGACAGTTGATATTCAATTAAATTATCAACCTGTATATAGCTTTCTTTTATTTTGGTTCCATTGTGGGGAAAAATTTTTAATGTATTCACGATAATAGAGACTCTTCTGTTAAATATTTCATTCGTTTTTTTGTATTTTCTTTTAACTGTGGAGGGTTTCTCTTTTAATTAAAGAAACAGATTTTCATTCCAGTTCAAGTCGCGTTTCTTCATATTATTTTTCCAAATTATTTAGTTCAGATTCTAGGTTGGAATACGTTAAACAAAAACAGAAAACAGATTTGAATTCAAGATAGGATCAAGCTAATAAGAAATGCAATACAAATAATAAAGCAAATATTAAAAATTATTTTCAAAAATTATTATTATATAGTTAACTACTTTTTCTCACAAAAACATAATTTTTGACCGATTCTTTCTATGGAAAATTTCTAAGAACTCGCTGACTTAAAAATTGCCAAGTTTTTTAGGATATCTGGAAAAATAATAAAGGTCTTAATAAATCTATTTTTCATCCATATTTTCAACTCATTCTAACATTGTCAAAATTTTCCATATGGCAGTCTGCGGTACAAGATGTCGACGTTGAAATTGCCTTAAGTTTTCGACAATTTCCCAGCAGTTTTCATTAAATGCATTTTCATTATGTCTGCCTGTGAGTGTTAACAAATTTGACAAAAGTCACGTGCGGTCTGCCGAGTTTCATGCATTTCTCATATTAAAATAGAATATGGATGCTCGAGCTGCGCTCGGCAGCAGCTCCTGTCAGCATGCCCCCCTAGCTGAAGATCCAGCCAAAACAAAATGGCGTCCGTCAGCTGGCTGGCAGCCACATGTGGCTGCAGCCGCCACTCGCACGAATACAAATACGAGTTTTGAGTGTTGCTGTTGATAGATATGCAGGCAGCCCAGTTTTCCTGCACGCCTCCGTGGCAAGTCCTTTGGCAGGAGGAAGTGGTTGCCTAAGCCTCCGATGCTGTTGCTGCCATTTTGAGCTGGCGTAACGGCATTCAATTGTGCATGCTGAGACGCCCCGACTCCCCCTTATCTCCCTTTAGTAACCAGCGCCTGCCGTTGCTGATAAGGCTGAAATCGAGCACAAATCGATTGCCCGAGCGCTGCGTGTGCAACATGATAAATGTGCGTGTTATCCCCCATTACAGCAGTTGTCAGTTGCAAATGAATACCAACAGCAAAAACAACAACAACAACAGTTGTCGATACACATGCGCCGCGTCTCGTTAGTGCCAGGCCCAATCCTAAAACCAAGCCCAAATACCACTCAAATGGAACGAGGGCTCATTTCTGAACGGTGAGCTAGTCTTGAGGGGATTCCGAGATAAAAGTCCCTGTCAAACTAATCGCATTGCGGAGAATTGACAACATGTTTCCCTAAAATATGAAAACCTATTTTTGAGTTATCTGAAGTTAAAATTAGCTGACGCATGCAATGGAGATCAGGAAAGTAATGTATTACAATATTTTAAAGTACATTTTTTTAATCATTTTATAATTTAAAATATAGTTGTAGATTACCAGACTAGTTTTTGAAATCTCTGCTAAATGTAAGTATTTAATTGCTAATAATTACTATGTTAAATTTATATAATACATTCTATCATTTCTTTTATAGCCTCTAAGGGTCTTGTGTTAGTCTTTGCCTTTCGCTATAGTTGTAGATTACCATAAAAGCTACAGAAATATTTATTACTTATATTTTATTGCCAATAATTACTATGTTTAATAATATATAAAATATTCTACAATTTCTTTTATCGCCTCTAAGGGTCTTGTGTTAGTCTTTGCCTTTCGCTATAGTTGTAGATTACCATAATAGTTATAGAAATATTTATTACTTGTATTTTATTGCCAATAATTACTATGTTTAATAATATATAAAATATTCTATGATTTCTTGTATAGCCTCTAAGTGTCTTGTGTTAGTCTTTGCCTTTCGCTATAGTTGTAGATTACCATAATAGTTATAGAAATATTGCCAATAATTACTATGTTTAATAATATATAAAATATTCTACAATTTCTTTTATCGCCTCTAATTATCTTGTGTTGGACTTTGCCCTTCGCTAGACTTTTCACTTATCCAAATGCCAATTAAAGCCATATTTCAATATTGTTTCCAGCTACTACCAAGAAGAAGACGACAAAGCACAGGAGTTAGGCAATGCCAACATATGTCCTGATGTATCGATCTGAATATTCATTTCTTTGCCACATTGCGAGTGTGTGTCTCATGTGCTGTGTTGCATGCCACACTTGCCGGCTGTCTAAGCATCCTGTGCCGTAAGCCATAAATCATAAAAGCAGACAAAATATTCGCCAGGCATAAAAAAAAAAGAGAAAAAAATCAGAAGAGCACCGAAATTATGTTTTGCTCCAGATATGTCGAGCTGAGAACGAGGAAGCGCTGCTCGACGGACAGGCAGAAGGCAGGACTTGCACAATTCACGCGGCGTGCGTAGTTTGCATATGTGGGCGGACGCAGGACGAACGCATCATAAAACAACAAGGACAACGCACCAAAAATATTTACAAAAAAAAATTACGCTTAAATGCAATTTTAGTCATATTTTTACTTTTTGCGACTCATATGCATGCGGCGCTCGTGATTTACGAGCCTGCAAAAGGAACTCGAAACAGCAGGACGAAGTGCAGCCAGCAGCCGGCAGCCAGCAGCAACTACTCGAGCTCCTTTCGTGCATCCGGCGCCGCGGTGGGCAATTAAAAGACGATGCGATAAAGCCACCAAAGTGCAATTCATACATCGTTAAATGGAAATATTCATTGAGATTTCTTCACGCCGCCACTTGCAGCTAATTTATTATTAATTGAATTGAACGCGCACCCGCACCCAGTCCAGGACTCTCGGGCTGACAGACAGTCGTGCGCCCCGCCGGCAGCTGAAACTGGAACTCGAGCTGGAAACTGTGACCCGCCATGTGATGTGAGTTTTATGTTCTATTTATGTTGTGCAAACGATGCCCCATAATCGTAAAAATATCAAAACAAATCGTTAAAATCGATCGGCGTCATTTGGCGCTGCTTCCTCAATTCACATTCACGTTCACATTCACAGTCACATTCAGATTCAATGAATGCCTTCGAGCTGGGGCACAAGAGAATGTGAACGGCTTCATTTGCGGAGTTTAGCGGAGTCGTTTGGGGGAGCCCAGTTCCAGCGATATCTACACGGACGGATGTTTCGTTACGTAAGAGGGTCGGCGGGTCGACGCGTGTCAATTGAGTTGAGTTCTCGCTCCCGCGCATATTTGTATTTGATATTGAAAGTATCTAAACTGGTGTGTGTGTGTGTGTGTGAGTGTGGGTGTGTGTGCGCCCATAATCATCGTGGCTTCGTGGTATTTTGTGGCATGCTACGACGTTGCCAGCCAGAAGGAGCTCATAAATTTTGTGACTTAATTAAGTTGGCAACACTTGAAAATTATTTGAATTTTTTTCATCTTCATTTTTGAGTGCGCTATCAATTCAATTGTTGTTGTTGTTGTTGCTTGGTGCTTGAAGTGTGTTTAGTTTACACTCACAGATAATAATTGTAAGAGCCCATTATTGAATTTATATTGATTTATAATTTTTGAATTGGCTTCTACGCGTAGGAGAGGGCAACATACCCTCACAAATTGCCGCAGATAGGGTGTAAAACCAAGAGAATATTTAATTAGTATTTAAGGCTTAACCATTATAAATATGATCTTATACAAATTTTAAAAATTAAAAGTGGCAATTACAAAAAATTAATATCGGTTATTGGAACAAAATTTGAAACCATAAATATTTCAAAACTTTTTATTTAACAACTCTAAAAAACTTAATAAACAAACGGTTTTTTAAATATTTAAAGACTCATAAATTCGATTATATTTTATTAACGTACGAACTAAAATAAGTTTAAAATCTCTTTTATCCATATATTATACTCCCACTTCTTAGGATTTGATCAATCACATTTCATTTAAAATCTACAAACTCAAAAAGATATTGACCTTTAACTTGCATTTACGAAATTGCACTGTTGAAACAACTAATTTTGTTAGAAGCCAATCACAATAAGTTTTCATTATTGCTATAAACATTTTCCAAAAAAAAAATACTTAATTCAAATAGGATCAACAGTCTTTGGTTTAGATATACCCTACATGTGCTTCCCGACTTCATGTATTTAAAAAATGTAGCAGCTATTTTCAAAATAAATAACTAAACACGATTTTAGTGCGCTTTGAAAGTGAAAAGAATCAATTTTTTTTTTTTATACATCGATGAAATTGTTTATTTGTTCAGCGCTTGAAAATCTGGGAAAACAAAAACAAATGTGGAAATATTCGCAGCAGCCATGGCCATAACACGATGCCCGGAGACCCAGTGGCTCCCGGTGGCAGCCACCGAAACAGCTTCCAGAGGCCAGTTCCAGCCAGGCCGAGGCGAGGTGCCACACGATATGTGTGCTGAGGGGCGCTCGAAGGCGGCATTTGTTTATCCAAAGGGGGTCGACACTTGGGCGGCCACATGCCCCGCTATTTGTTTTTATAGACTCATTTTATGTGCTCCACAAAGTGGCGTTTGTTTATTTGCCTCTATTGCTCCACACTTGTTGAGGATGGGCCATGTTTATGAGTACTTTGCCCACGCACACGAATCCGACCGAGTACATTTGGCCGGATAGCCCGCACTCTGGCTACACACATAATAACCATAATAATAAGAATTAACTTGCTCATTACCCGACAACACCACACAAAAGGATTGCCAATGACAGGGAGACTGAGACTGGGCTGGAACTGAGCCTGTGCCTGTGCCCGTGCCTGTGCCTGTGCCCGGGCAGACAAAGGCGTCATAAAGACATCATAACTCACAGCCTGCTGAAAGGATAAAATGGACACGGACACGGCGACGGACCCACACACAGACTCGAGCTGGCGGGCTGAGCGCAATAATTAAGTAGTTTTCTATGCAAAATTAGAACAAAGTCGACCAACTGAGTTCTCGTTCTCGTTTTCCTTCTTGTTCTTGTTCTTGTTCTCGGCTGCCAGCTTCACAGGTAAATCCTGGCTAAATTAAAATCTCCCTCTGTGCACGGCAAGTGGCCAAGACAGTGTCACACATTATCCCGACTCGAACCCAACTCTAACTTTGAAACAAAGACCAAAGGCGGCTGCCATCGAAAGGGGTGTGCGGCACTTGCTGCGAAAGTCCTGCGAAGGGCAAGGGGGGCTTACGGAAAGACAAACTTTTGCGGCAGCGACAGTGGCAGCTTCTTGGCGGACGGGCGTCGCAGCTGCCGCCCCTCGGCTCAATTGCAATTACGGCAAATTACTTTATTACATCCGTAATTGTGTGACCATCAAGCGTGCCATTTTTCGGGCAGTGAAATTAGTAAAGCGCCACAAGTGGTTGTGGCCCCCCCCAGCTGCGACCACATCTACGTCCATGTCTTGGTCTTTCAATTGGCGAATATTGTGCCCCGTAATGTTGCACGCACAGACGCCGCCGGCTGCTGCGCCGTCGGCAATTGACACGCGAGTTGAACCTGAAGCTGCATATGAGTGAAATTATGCTTTGATGGGATTGGGAATTTATTTCTGAATATTTTGTGTGATCTTTCTGAAAAACTTTTCTGTTGCAAGTCATTTGCATAGTCTACAAATTTTCCAAGAAACTTGAATATTCACATTCCAATCCCTCCAGTTCCTTAATATTTATATAAAAAAATTGAAATTTCGTTTGAATTTGGCAACGATAAAACTAAAAGCCGGAAATTGATGAATCATGAACTTAACGCCTAATATCTGTATTATTTTTAAAACAAAATATAAGAAAACATTTTTCAATTAATTTATTTTGGACTTTCCCACTCTGGGAATCTGTTTAACAATTAACTTTAATTCAAATCATTGTAACAATAAAATCAAATGGAGTATTTAAATGTTTGTAAAAATAAAACTAAATATTAACTTTCAAATTGTTTAATTTTAATTTTAATTTAACGATCTGCAATTTTTAAATAATTCACAACAATATTTTAACAGAAATTTAAGATTTTATTGTTAAGGGAATCTCTTTTGATTGGAAATTTCTAATATTCAGAGTATTTTAAATTTGAAATTTGAACGACTGATATAATTAAAAAGTCAGCACCAAGTCAAAACTATTCCTAACTCATTTCAATTATTAAATATATTAATCACACCTGGGTGTGATCCATTCAGGTGTATTAACAATTAATATTTACCTTTTCTGTTAAAAAACTAATGCGACTTCAGAGTAGTTTTTCATCTTTGTTAGCATTATGTCAACGGTTGTTGTCAATATAATTTGTAATTGTCGCTAATCGTGTTCATTTACGATCTCGTGTGTGTATTGGCTCAATTGGTGCGGCTCTCTGACGTCACAGCCGTGAGCTTGGCCGCAACGTGGGCGAACGGAGAACGCGCGCCAAAACTGTGCGTTGCTCTGCGGCGCAGACTCGGCTCTCGCAGCTCAGCCATATTTATTTATGATGTAAACAAACCATTAAGCGGGAGAATTACGAGCGCAGTCGCAGTCCGCGCTCTGCCCGGCCATGATGGCTGCGACGCTGCGGCGCGGCAGCAGAGCGACTGAGCAGCCGAGCTGCAGCAGTGCGATATAAATCACGCACACGCGCACAAATTTACGATGTCGCTGGCTCTCTCAGCTCGCGTGCTGCGTCTCGCTTGCGCGCGCTCAGCTGGCATAGCGTCCTCTCGCTTGCAATGCTTTATAGCTGACGAGAATGGTTTATTGCTGGCATCTTCATCTTTTGCTGCCTACACACACACACACGCACGCATGCTGGCAGCATGGGCACTGCGCACTCTCTCTGAGAGGGAGAGCGAGAGCGAGAAAGAGAGCAGCTGTTTCTATGTCAAGCATATGCTTGTGTTGATGTTGATGGCAGACAGAAAGGGAAGCAATTAAACTGGGCCGCTGCACTGGAGTGAGCGAGGCGGCCAATCAGTCTCCGCCCATTTTGCGTGTTGGGAAGCGTCACAAAACCGCTGGCAATTCGAAAAACTGCCAAAATACAGGCAAATATTTTGCATTTGCATTTTGCCCGGCAGCATTTGGCAGCGTTTCGTGAAGATGTCGTTACATTTGGCAGACTGCTCACTGTCGGCGTTTTCCAGCACTGGCCTAATGAGAAACCTGTTAGAGGAGCGCGCCGAGAACTGGTTCAGAGCACGGCCAAATTTATGGCTACACGTGGCTTTCATTGAGAAACTGATTCTGCGGCACTGGGCAAATTACTTTGTTTATGGGCGTTTACTTTTCCAGCACAGACGAAATTTACGAGCTCTTTTCGGTTTCCACTCGAATGGATTTTTGAGCGCATCGTCGCCGCTTTCTGAGCGCTTTCTGTTTGCATTTTCGCTGCAAATGCGCCTTGCCCCGGAGCTCTTTATCCGCTTTATGTTGGATTTGAACTTGAAAATTGCTTTATTAATCATTAAGGAATAAACGTCTATTAGAAGACATTTATCATTTTGGCCAGCAGGACGGGCAAGTGTTGCCAGCCCAATGATAATAACTAGATGACTTGGCAACCTTTATCAGCTGTTAAACAACATTAACATCGATTTTAACTAAAAATAACATTTCAAATTCGTGTTTATTTAATAACAGTAGTAGGCTTTGCTCTGCTCCAATTTAGCTTGACTTTGATATCCCATTGCCTAGTTCTGGCTATGCTCAGTCTGGCTCGGCATCTTGTCGAGTACAGACCACCTCTCTGATTTTCTTTGTTTTATTTATCAGTATTTATTTTCTTTTTTATTTTCTTTTTTCTTTTTTATAAACCAATGAAGTCTACGCTTTTTAAATGGTTGCCATACAAGCGTGTCCTAATCTACCGTTTGCCTATTTCTTCACTTTATTCACCTATCTTTTTAGTCGTTGATTGCACTCACTGCTGACACTATTTTTACTCAACCGGATTCTTCTATTGTATAATATTATATTCCATATATGTATGTGAAGATCATGATCAGGAATAAATATACGTTTTTCACTGTCGGGCATGCGAACATCAAAAAAGGTTGCAATGGTGTTGAACTTTTCTCCCAAAAGAAAAGGAGGTAACTAAAAACAAAATAAGTTTGACAATAAATTGGTAGATTTATTGAAGTCAATATCCAAAGCCTTTTCAATGAATGGTCCTTCTGAGGACTACGTGTGTGCTTTTCTTCTTGGATATGCAAATTTTTTGTTTTAAATAAATAATTTTTATAATAAAAAATTGATTTCTTATTTATATAAAGCTAGTTTAACATCAAAATCTTCAGAAATGTCTTATTTTATTCGATTCTTTATTTATTTAATTACTGCTAGCTAAAAATTATATCCTAATACTAATTGTTGTGTAGGCAAGGCTTGGCTGCCAGGGCCTTAAGTTCGTGCCTGTCTTTTTTTTTTTTTTTGATATTTTAAATAAGGTTCACCTCATTTTCCTGTTTTTATTCTTTTTGAGTTTTTTTAATTTTTTTTTGGCAATGCTGGAAGTTGGTAAATATTTTAAAAGAACCTTCATTTAGTC
Organism: Drosophila colorata; assembly: GCA_035041545.1. Taxonomy (NCBI): domain Eukaryota; kingdom Metazoa; phylum Arthropoda; class Insecta; order Diptera; family Drosophilidae; genus Drosophila; species Drosophila colorata. The sequence continues at coordinate 10,922,509 of JAWNLD010000680.1, forward strand.
TCCTGTTTTAAGGCTTTTCGCTTACGTATAGCTGCAGCAGCTTGCCAATGTACACATGAAATTAATCTTATTACGAAGAAGTTGAGTGTGAAATCGCCCTGGCAGGCGGATGGACCACAAAAAAAAGAAAAAAACAAAAACAGACCGACGAGCAGACAACCGCATGAGCAAGCAGCTCAAATTTATAAACTTGCCCATAAAACTTGAACATGGCCGAAGAGGAACCACATGAAGCGGCACAATAACAACTGCAGCAACACCAGCAACAGCAGCAGCAGCAGCCGCATCAGCTAAAGGACTGTGCTCGAGTATATAAAGAAAAACCACTTTGAAAAATAAGAAAACACACACTAGATGAAGTTTCCAAGCTCCGCAGCCGAGGCTGAGGCTGATGCAAGCGAAAGCCAACGCAACCGCAAGGAGCAAAGTTTTCGTTTTTGGCCCAGAGGCAAATGTTGCGGGCGGACGGCGGCTTGGCAGTGGGGGCTGAGCGGCACCTCCTGCGGCAGGAGGAGCAAGGGGCGGGTGGCGGAGCTCGTGTGTTGCTCTCCCAGTGTGTGACAAACTATCTTAATGGCTTTTCGCAGCTTGGCGGCTCTTAAATGCGAATTTAATTAATTGGACACTTAAGTTAACGACATTTCTTTGCCCGCTCTCGTTTGACTGACTCCGACTGCACACGGCGACGATTTTGATTAATTGGCCAACAGCGCACGCGGACTCCACAGGACAGCGGCCGACGACCAGCGACGGCTCCGTAAACTGAGCCTGGCCAAGGTGTTGGATGCTGCTCGAGTTTAATTGATGGCCCTCACCAAGCAAAGACTCCCGACTTGGCCGATTGTCATTGCCAACACAAAATGGCGCTTCCATTGGATGCTGAAATATGACGAAAAATCAGGTTGTGAGTGCTTGAAAATATCTCTTGAAAAAAATGCAATTTTATGTATTAACATTTACGACATCAAGTTGATTTAATTTTGAAATAAATAAATATTTTTGTTGGCAAGCTAAAAATCTTTATTTCGCTCTCATCAGTAGGTGGTTTTTTGTTTTCGCAAAGCAAAAGCAAACACAAGGACTTCCAGGCCATTCTGAGGCCAGGCCAAGACCAAGTTGCCGCCGACGAACATTCATTAATTTAGTGCACAAAACATTTTTTGAATTGTTTTGTAGTTTAATGCGAGCACAGTTAAATTTATGTGCACGAGCAGCTGAGTTTTCTTAGTCTTGCGTCTGGCCTTGTGGGAGACCCAAAAGTGCAGTCCAGCAGAAGAAGCAGAGGCGAGCGCAAGTTTTAGCTGCTGCGGGGAAAAGTCCAAAGTTAAACATTTGCCAGTTTTCTTTTAATTTATTTTGCGGCAAGACAATTTATTTGCTGGTGTTCAAATGTGAGCGCTTATCAAATAATTGCCGGCCAGCAAATGTTGCACAATTAAGCGGTAAAAGGTTAGGTCCAGCGTCCGCCGGGGCTTGACCGCACAGCCGGCTAGAAGCCCTTACACACACGAGCGCTCACCCACATTTGCACACCCACACCCACACACTCAGCTGAACATGTTTTTTTTTTTGCACTTTTTATTGTTGGTTTTTTCTACGGCATGTGTGTCCGTTTTAAGCAGGACAATTGCTGGGGCACTTGTGAACGCTTGTTGCGCTCTCACCTCGCAAACGTTTTTTAATATGCTCCATTTTCGGCTTATCTTTATTGTCTCGTTTAGTGGACAAACGGATGAATGATGGCGCTGACTTTTCTTTTCTCTTCTTTCTCTCCTTTTCCTACTTTTTTGGCTCTGAATTAGCAAATAATATTTATAAATTGTTTGAGAATTGTATTCACAATGAAAGTACTTGGGTAGAGTTCTTTAAATTTTTGTAAACAGCTTGAATAATTAAAATCAATCATATTCAACAAAGTATCATCAAGTAAATAAAATAAGAGGAAAATAAAACACTCAAATATATATTATTTATATATATTTTAAATATATTTTCCAACCAATTATTTTTTAAAATTTTTCATGGACCGAAAAAGAATGGAAAATTGATTAAATTATAAAATTAAAAGAAAGCAACTGTCCAATTAAAAGCCTAAACAAAAATTAAATAAATAATTGTGGACTTTTCAAATTTTGTTTGTATTTCTAACAAATATATTTTTTAAAGACTAAAAAAATTGACAAAATCTGAAAACGCCCTTATCCAGTTTTTATTAAATAAAAAAATATGTTCTTTTATATATATAACCAGCTAGCAAGTCTGAGTGAATTGATCTTGTATGCTATATATTTATTTGATCGTCTAGTTCTCAGCTTTACTTCGGCCTGGGCCAAATAAAAAATGTGTACGAATTAGTGCGAAAGTTGTCTAGTTGATAAGGCAATGATATATGGTGTGTGCATATGGAGCTTGAACCTTCGCCACGGGGCCAAAAAGCCACACGGTCTCTGCCGGCCAGCTGCAATCGATCATTTGGAGCGCGTGTGCAGTCTGTGGAACCTGATGCCACACGGCAAGGTCCAAGCGAACGCACGATGGAGACGCAACGGCGGTTACCAGTTTGTCACACAGAGTGGTGTTGGTGTTGGTGGTGGTGATGGTGGTTCACAGAAGCGATCAAAATGCCGGGAAGAGCAGCTAGTGGAAGGCCGACCGCCAGTCGGCCATCTTGTGGTCCAGTGTGCTGGGGAACGAGGTGTGTCACATCTCTTTTGTGTCGCGCATTTGTCAGAAATTAATCATGCGCTTGTTCCAACAGACAGACGGACACACACATATATATATACATATACATATACATATATATATATATGTGTGTGTATATTTGTATGTACATTTGTGCGGCTGTTTGTGGCAGAGCAGCAACATTCTTAGCATTTTGATAAATTAGCCGTCGAGCCGCAGCAAGGTGCGAGCTGGCATCGTCTTAGCCCGGCTAAAGTCGCCAGTCGCCACGTTGCCCAGCGCGACTCTAAAATGCAATTAAATGCGACCAAAACACACGACTTTGGTGGCGCAATTAATTTTCATTAAAAGCAAGAGCTCGAGTGCCTACAACAGCGATCCGGCCGATCGCGATAGGGCCCATAATCTGAACATGAATTACTCGCTCGCACTTACACGAGTGCCAACCGAGGGCCAAAAGCTGGGCATCGATTGACGCTAATTGATATGCTTATCGGCAATCGATTACGATTACGATTGCGATTGCGATTGCGATTAGTCAGCGCGCTTGCGTCGCGGCGCAGTTCAATCCACTTTCAATTTGACAGCCCCGACAGACAGGTGACAACCCATAACTCACGATCGCATTCGCATTCGCATTCGCAAATAAAACAATGCAAGTATTTACAAATGTATGTGTGTACCTGTGTAAACGCGATCCTTAGCATGTCCGCTTCTTTAGTTATGCATGGCCTGCTCCTTACTTACTTAAAAGAGGGGGCTGTAAGGGGTACAGGGTGCCCGGCACGTATGCAATATATGCCAGACACGAATCGTCGCAATAGCACCGTGAATTATGCCAAGTCGGCGGGTTTTGCATTTGACTTGGAATTCTGGAATTCTGCTTGCACAAGAATCCGCGTCATCAGCCGAGTTGAGGCCTTGGCGATTCCCTCTTTTCATGCTAATAACATAATTGATGATATTGTCTTTTAATTCGTTGCATGCAACGTGCCACGCATGCCAACTTAATTCGGTGGCACATTCGCATTCGCTCAACTGCAGTGCAATGAAGATATTTTCCGTCATTCGACTCTGAAGTGCGGTAAGTATGTAAGCCCCTTCAATGAAAATTACAAAATTTTTGAATTTCCATTACAATGAATCGAATCTGGTTTCGATCAAAACACATTCCATTTCTCTTTAATCTTTCATTCGCTACGCTTGGAAACTGAACAACAAAAGCGAAGAGCAAAAAGTCAGTTAAAGGGATTTGGAGAAAGGATTTCACCTTTGGGGCAAAACAAATTAGAGATTTCAAATGTAATTTACGACCAAAATGGTTGATCTATGATGGGTATTAAGGGTTTCCATGGCGTCGTCGCTCGACTCCTTGTTCTTGCCGCCACTCAGTTGTGGTCCAAATGGGGGTGGAAATGCACACATCACGTAATAAGCACACACCTTTTCTATGGCCGCGGCTAATGCGAGGCTGTTTGAATACCCTGTAAAAATGTAACAATAAAATAGTGTATGCTCAACCATTTATATTCTTTCTGGAATTTATTTATCTACATGAGAAATCCGAATTTTAATTTAAAAATGATTACAGTACAATTTGGTAAGCTCAAATTTATTTTTAAGTGTAAATTAATATAAAAATCGGTAGATGAATATAATCGTAGAAATTATGTGTGGTTTAACTTATATCCTGTAGATTTCGGAGATAAAAACCAATATTGTTTTAAATTTATTAAAATGAAATTGATAATTTATAAATTAATTATAATAATCACCCATAATATTATTATTAATAATGTTAAAAAGTATGACGAAAATTTGTTACTAATATATTAAATTATTTATTATACCCTGAACTCATTGGCATTTCCAAAGGGTATAATGGTTTTGTGCAAATGTATGTAACAGGCAGAAGGAAACATCTCCGACCCCATAGAGTATATATTTTCTTGATCAGAAGCAATAGCCATGTCCGTCTCCGTTTTCTTAATTTCAAAAAAAGTGCTATGTTTTTTGATATATGTGAAGTTAGATGAATGTTAAGATCACCTATGAAGGGTATTCGAAGGTCCATCAACTTCGTTAGTAGCCCTGAACTAAAGATGCGCATAAGCTTATTCACGACTGTTAGAAATTGAAGCAACAAACTTGGCTAGCTAGTTTTTATTTTTATTTTATTTTATTTTTTAGTTTATTTATTTATTTTTTTTTAGAAATAAGCGACGCCAACGACGGCCAAGAGCCGCCCGGTCGCCATTCGTGCCATTCATCTTGTTTGCCGCCTGCCGTCTGCTTATACGAATACTGCATCAAGAAATCTGCTGCAAAACGGGAAAATAAATCAGCGCACTGAGGCGAGCGTTTGGGGCAAGTGCTGTGTGGCACACACACTCACACACACACTGGCACACACTCGCGCGGACACAACTCGCACTCGATACTCGTATGTCAAGTGTATTTGTGGACCTCGTCGCTGACCCCGCTGCGCTGCCCCCCAGTCGCACCTACCCGCGGCAGGCCAGCGACAACTCTTTCACTTGGCGTCTTCTGCTTTCTTCTGATTTCCTTCGCTTTAACAGGCATCCTTAGCGCCGAGATTTATGACATTTTAGTTGGCAACGTCTACTTATCTTATCGAACTGTTGGCATCGCACTCTCTCGGCATAAAGCGCATCGCCGCACCCATGTCCCGAGCCCCGATTCCGTCTTCCTCTGTGCAATGCATATCTTTGGCATGACCTCACCGCACTGTCAGTCGCGCTTTGAGGAAATTCTGCTTTATTGCCTCTCAATGAGGCGGGCATTCAAAATACCGTGCGACACTTGCCGGCCTTCCCTTGGCTTGGCTTGGCTTGGCTTGGCTTGGCTCGGGAGCTGTGCATTGTTTTATGGCCGCATTAATGTAGCTACCTGTGCGAGCTGGGCCGAAAGTAAAAGTAAAAGTGCGTTGGCTGTGACCTAATAACGCGTAATGTCTATCACTTCTATCGGACAAGGGCGGCCGGGTGGTAAGCCAGTGGACATCATTATGTGCCATTAAGGTCAAGGTCACTGATTGTTCGCATTGCTTTCCTCCGGTTTCACCTGTCCAATTTAATGGCAATAATATTTGTATCGTCGTCCTTCGACATTGTCTTGCCTAAGTCTCAGGCTAGAATATGCTTGGCTAAAATGATGTTCGTACTTAACATTATTTTCGCAAGCCAAACCTAAATTTATATAAAATGTAGTTATTCTTTTGAAGGACATTGTTTCCTGCTTCGAATTTTATAGCTAAGTTTTATTATAAAATTTGTAAAGTTTGTTTTTTTATATTTTTAACACAAAGTATTTACAAATAATAGTTTTTTAAAAAAGATAATATTTCTTTAGAGAATTCACCCACAAAAAATTGAACATTCTCCAATTATTTGAATTTATAAATTTAATCCTATAGTTAAAGCCTAAATTATATTTAAAAGAAATATAATTGTTGTATTAATAATTATTTAATAGTTAAATAAATAATAAAATCGAAAATTATTTTGGGCAGTATTGTAAAATAAATTATTTTCTACTGTTCAACACCATTCTGGAGTTATAAGAATTATAAGTTTTGATGATTTAATTGTGACTGAGGTTTTACCCTGTAAAAGAAATCAAATAGAATCATGTGAGTGAGCTAGCTCCAATTGGGCTCGTTAATTCGCGCGTTGACGATATAAATTACGCAGTATGCCCAAGGTGGGACACCCACTAAATTAAAAATGATATAACGCTGCCGCGGGTGGTATATAAAAGTGCCGCCGCCGCCGTCGGCCGCGTCTGATGACGGTTGAAGTTGCCTAATTAATTTCCATTACAACGTGCCACGAGTTGCAAATTTGCAACGCACAAAAAAAAAAATAAGCGCGCGACAAAAAAATTAAAAAAATACATGAAACTCCGCTGCCACGCCCATATGGGTGTGTGAGTGTTGGGAGTGGGGCCCTGGCTGGAGGCGATTAAATTAAGTGGCGCATTAACAATTGCACTGCCAGGGACAAACTAAATCATTTTGACGCCGCTCGCTGCGCGTCACAATTCACACAGAAATTCGTGTAGCTGAGCGCGTCGAGTGGAAGATGAGTGGAAAGCTGGCAGCGTGGATCGCGCGGGCTTTAGGGTAATTTGTCAAGCCGGGAATTGGCCGCACTTTGATGGGGTTGATGGGGGTCGATGGAGGGTGCAACAACGGCAGCAGCTTCTTTAGACCAAAACGTGGCACTCAGTGAAATTGGCTCATTTGCATTCGAAATTTAAATTAATGCAAAACCGCTGAAAATGGCAAAGTTGGGCAAAACTTTTGCTACCGGCCGACTGTTGGCTACTGCCAGAGAGTGTGGGAGATGGAGAGAGGTTTGGGGGCGATCATAAATATTCGCCGACGCTCGTTAGAGGCTGCGAACGAATGGACGCGGACGCGGACGCGACTTCCTTACTAACTACGCACGGAAAATCAAGTGGGAAAATGCTGCGGCAGCAGCTGCTGGAGCAGCAGCGGAAAATATGTGGCCAGAACCAGAGCCAGGACCAGGACCAGGGCCAGGGCCAGGCGGCAACTTTCTTGCCGCAGTTCCTTATTTCTTATTCCCAGGAGCCGCAGCAGCGTCCGCCAACAACAACAACAACAACAAGCAGAACAACATTAGAAGCAGGGTGGCAGTGACAGGCACTCCAAGGGCGGATGGTGGGGTGGGGTAGGTGTGTGTGTGTGTGTGGAGAGCGCGCGTAGAACATCTTACTCGCTTTTTAAAATGTCCAATAAAAATTGCCGACACATTTCGCCCATATTTCTTCGGAATCCCATATAAATCACGCGCTGTAATCCCTCATGCTATCGCCGCGTCGTCTTGGCTGCCGCTGTCGACTTTGCCACAGAGCAGCGAGGAACGGGAGGGGAGTGAGGGATGCGGCTGCGGGTGCGGGTGCGAGCCTGGGGATTGGGGCCTGGGTTCGGTTTCGGTTTCGGGTCTGAGTTTGGCAGTTTTGGCAATAAGAAAGTTTTTCTTTTCTTTGGTATGCCCGGGTCTGCATTGGCTTTGTTTAGGTCCCAAGCCCCTCTATGTGGACTGGGTCTGGGTCTGGGTCTGGGTCCGCGTCCTGGTCGAGGGTGGGTTTTCACTCTCTTTGTGTGCGTGTGCTCGAAGGCCTCATTATGGCGCCTGCGATTATTTGAAATTGCAAAAGTTTATTCATTGTGGGCGGGCAGGAATGTGTGGCATACGTAGGATCGGAAGATGTATGTGCCCCATACAGATAAATCAATATCAATACATGTGCTGAATTCAGATTTAAATGAATCTGCCACAGCGTCCAGTTGAAATATATAGAAATTAAGAGTACCATTAAAATAACATTCGTAAGGCTTAAAATGGACAGCAACGGTGGTTAATAAATTTTGGGGATTTTTTATATATTTTGCAAAACCCAAAAAAAACATTGACATTTTAAGTAATGTTAGCTAATAGATTAATATTATTATAATATAATTTGTGAAAAAAACTGAAAGTGAAAGTTTTGTTCACAATGTATTTTATAAAATTGTTTATATGCTCGTTTTTTGTTGATTTTATAAATCCAAATTTAAGATTGTAAATCATATTAGCCACTGTGAAAAAGATACAATTTGAGAATTTGAAGTTAATTACCAATTTTAATAAAATAGAATAATTTTATATACTTCTTTGAAAAATAAATAACTAATTCAAATGAATTATTTAAGCTGTCTAAAAATGATTTATGTATCATAACTAATGAAAACTTTATTCTAAACTGAAGCCTAATTGAAAATTAAATGTGTACGGCTGAGGGGAAGAACTCATTTCGCAGGAGCTGCTGCTGCTGCTTAATTATGGAAAAGTGGCAACAACGATGCATCATCTTTAAGTGGAAAGAGGCAGCGGGTCTTATGGGGCGCCACCTTCTGCTCCAGGTCGGAACAAAACCGAAAAACGCAATGCGACGCTGCGCTTTATGAACTCTGCACACACACATGTCTGTGTGTGTGTGTGTGTTTGTGTGTGCGTGTGGCTGCTGCTATCAACAGCAAATAAATGTACGAAACACGCGAGAATAATGCGCGCATATTGTCCAAATTTGTTCTCTATAAATTTTATAAGCAAACACACAAAAAAAAAAGTAATTCAAAATAAAGAAAAGCAACTGAAAATGAAATTTGCGCAGCTTGTTTACCGGAGAAGAAGCGCAGGACTGGAACAATTCCGGATATGCAGGGACTTGAAAGTGGCTCGGTTTTCAGAACGGGGCTCGACAGTTGGTCGGTCGGTTTGTTGGTTTGTTGGATGAATGTTGGCGGCTGGTGGAGTGTTCCTGATGCTGCCGAGAGGCAAAAGAACTATGTTTGGCGAGAGATAAAGCAATAAATTCTGTCAGAAATTTAATTTGATAATAAATCTTTGGTTCTAGCGCTACGGAATTTATTTGGCTCGCACTCACGCACACTCACACACACACACACACACTTCTGTGTGTATACACAGCATATATGTATGCTCATATATAGAAATTCGTGCACATAATAAAACAAAAAGGGCGCAAAAAACGTGCGTGCACGCCAAGGATGAATGAGGATACCGAACATGACACTTATGGATGTTCCAGCACAAAAACACACACACACACACACACTCGCGCACACACACACACACACAATTGGGCCTTGGCAGACAAGGACTGCGATGGCGTTGGCGACATTTGTCGGGCTTGTTGTCTCTTTATCCCTTTTCAAAATATCGCCTACACCTATGCAGGACAGCAATGTGTTTATGTGTGCGCGTGTGTGTACGTGTGTGACGCCACCCCGTCGGATGGCTCATAAAATGGTTTCTAATCCGGTTAAGGGCCAAAACCACTCACACTTTCAACTGCCATTTGGCCTTATCACATGGAAATTGCCTCCAGCGCTGATAAGTTTTTAAGCAGCTCGATATTCAAACTACACACACATACACATACATACACAACTGACAAATATTTGTTCCCACTACATATGTCCACACATATGTCCAAATTATTTTAATTAAATTTATTTTAAAATTTTTTAATTAGTCAAGTCTTTTTTCTTTTAACACCAATTGAAAAAAATTGTTTAACATTATAAATATATTTTATTGCATACTCTTAGCGGTATCTAAAAAAGCCACAAGTCTGGTGTTTGGCAACTGTACAAAGATCTCTAAAGTATGCAACAGGAATTAATTCCCAATTTATTTAATTTAATTTATTTAATTTGTACTAAATATTTGATATATTTAATATTATTTAAATATTCTATATTTTAAAATGCTGTAAGAAAAAAGTAAAAAAATTTGTATTAGCATAATGCATACCTACATAATTATTAAATGGTTAAAAACTATACGTCAAACACAGATTTCAAAGTTTTGCTTTCGAATAATTGGATAATTCAGCCAAGTACTGTTAGGCAATTTGCAGCTCAACGAAAATAAATGTGTACACACTTATATATAATAAACATTCTTCTCTGTTAGCAATTTAATATAAAATTGAATACAATATCGTATACCTTATGATCTGCTTGTAAATATTCCAATATTATTATAAATATTTATGTGTACATATTTAAAATCAAATTTGAAATAAAATCTGTTAAATTAACTGTTTGTAACTGCAGGGTAATTAAGCAAAGCAGTTGGAAAATATAAATAAAAACATTTTCATTTTAGAAAAATTACAATTTACTTACAAGTACTTATATATATAATTATATACTTATACTTATACGTATACTTCTGCAGTTTTTTTTAAGGCTTGTTTGCATGCTTTTGTACGGGAATTTAATAATCAATCGAACCATATGGCGAGCCGGGAATCTAGAATAATCCAGCATTTAAATCTAGTAGCACAACTGTCCCATGAGCTTGTTAACTGCTTACAGAGTATCTTCCAGTCGGACATTCTCAAAAAAACACTCTTACTTGTTTCTGATTTTATTTTTGCTCCTCTGTTGGTTACTTTTGGTTGGCATTTTGCTGAATCAACAAACAGGGAGAGCCAAAGCTGAAAAACTATTGGCGTCATCGTGTTGTCGGTGGCACAACATTCATCTTCCTCGCGCCGGAAGCGCCATTGGAAAACTCGGCAGTGGCTGCTCTGAGTCTGTGCTCTGGGCGCAGACCACGCTGTTTTTCGCCTGAATTTAAATAAAAAGGGAATTTCTCATTTCGGTGCTGCGGCAGGAGCCAGAGCCAGAGCCAAAGCCAGAGTCGGAGCCAGAGTCGGAGTCTGAGTCGGAGCCAGTGACTGATGGTCGCTGCTTGCTCGCAGATTGAATGGAGTGCTTCCGACTTCCGGTTTTGGGTTCAAATGCGAGCGCTGCACTTTCGTCTGGAAAACTGCAATGCACCGCAAAAACTTGACAACCGCTGCGCAAAACAACCCACGCCCGCAGCCACATCTTGGCTTGACTTTGACTTGGCCAAGTTTCTCATCTGCGGACTGACAACTGTTTCAGCTCTCTGCTCGTTCTTCTCGGTTCGGCTTAACGCAATTGGCGAGCTGCAGTCGCCGTTGATTGGGCTACACCCCCGCAGCTCGGCTTGCAGGCTGACCGCACCGCAGACACTTTGTCTGCCACCCGGCCATAAATCTAAGCGCACGTCCTGCGCGACGCACTCGTCCTGCGGCCAGTGCGCCTCCTTTAAATATATAGAAATTGAAATGATTACGAAACATCAAAGTGTTGGAGTTCACAGCGCGCCAGCTGAGAGTAATGTCTTCTGTGTTTTCCATATTTTTGTTGCGCCAACAGCTGGCGGCCATTTAAATTGCCAGCCCGCGAGTTAAAGTCCTTCAAGAGCAGCTCGGACTCAGGACGCGCCGGAAACTAAATGGGAAGTGTATTAGCTGGCAGAGCGGAAACGTATTTACTGATCGCATATCGCTCTGGGCAACGGTCAGCATCACCGTCAGCAGCACAACAACAACAACAACAACAACAACACCGACACCGACATCGACACCGACACCGTTATTGCCGGCTGCAGCAGGCGCCACTGCAGCAGGAAGCGGAGCTTTGGCTGCCCGCCCGTCTGGTCACCATTTGACGCAGGTCCGCAGCTGTTTGTTTGCCCCAACCAGCCAACCCCCTCTCCCCCTCGGCCGTCCCCTGCTGCCTGGCAAGGATGCTCTTAATTTATGGCATTGAACTTTTATTGGGCGAATTTCTGTTCATTTCCATGCGTGTATTAAGAATAATGGCCGCCTGTGCCGGAAGTGCTTCATTTTAAAAGGGTGAATCTGTTGCCAGTGTGCCCAATTCAGTAAAGTATGAGTGTATGCATACACATATATATATATATATACATCTATATATCTGGAGAATCGTCCATACTTTATTCAAGTAAATCTATAAACTTTTAAATAAAAAAAAAAAACAATTTTCTTAATTAAAAACTAGTAAACTACATCTATAAAAATGTACAGTTAATCAGTTGTTATTCAATACTGATTATATTTGAGCATATGTATGCCAAGTGCTCACAGGTTTATTAAACATATTATGCCTGTAAAAAGTATTCATATTGTTGGAAAATCTTGAAATATTAGCAAAAGTCATTTTATTCAATTGTAAATATCACAAACGTGTAGAAACACAAAATTCGCGACGATTTTAAATTCTATAAATGTTAATAAACAGCTGTCGTTGAAGTCTACATATGTATATAAAATTAAATTAATTACAAAATATTTTGCTGATATATTTGAACAATTGTGCGACTTCATTAAATTTACGCATTCATATATCATGAGTCCATTTTTCGCGATTTCCAGACAAATGTGCAAACAATGCAATGCTGTGGTCAGGACGGGGCAATCCATCCACTCAATGGGATATCGGCAATGTGCTGTAGTTCATTTATGGAAATTAAATGCGGTTAGTAGCTTGTAAGTCATATAAAAGAAATATTTGCGTGCATAGAATTATCAAAAATTGAATATTTGATTTTTAAACAACTTTAGTTTTGGATAAATTCTTTTTCGTAATATGTTTAATATTATGATAACAAATATTTGAATTTATCAATAAAATTTCGTAGAAAATTTCGTAAATATAGTTTGGCACTTCAAACCCAAATCAGAAACAGAAAATCCCTCTCTTGTTCAATCTCTCACATCCCATTTGAAGCTCATATCTAACAGAATACAATCCAATCCCAATTGCATATAATGAAATCTCTCGGTTGGGTTGCTAAATTCAATAAAAATGCTGTGTGCGAAAGGAGATGGGGACATAGAGTTGCATTTGCCAACATGTGACCGCTAGGCGTTGCAAGTGCGTTTATGGTTTGATGATTTACAGTCACGGCCATAAATATTCGCACGGCCAGTGCGCACATTATTCGCGATTTATGCTGCGCCGCCCATAATTCATGCAACAGCACATGTAAAATTTATGCAATTATTAATTTAACACTCACCCGCGCCTGCACCCGAGCCCCCTCCCCATCCCTCTCTCTTTCTAACGCTTATTATCAGTTAAAAACTGGACACAAAAGCAGATCTAATCTGACCCAGCTAAGCGTTTTCGCCGTACGAACCAATTTGGGGCGACAATGCAACAAATGAACTGCTGGCAGTTGGGCTCGTTGCTGGAGCAGCATTGGTCACCAACTCCCCCGTCCTTCGCCCCACCGCACCACCAACCAGCCGGCTGCAGCACCATAATTTACCCGACGAGCAAAAACACTCACGAAAATAATAAATGTCCAATATGTTAGCCCGGCTGGCAACATGGCAAAGTCGGCAAAAGAAACCAACACCCACACGGCACCAAATCGACAGCAACAACAATAAGAAAAAAGCTCATTCATTTGGCATGTGTGAAACAAACAGCAGCTCGAAAGCGTGCTCAGGCTGGGGGCTATGGGCCATGGTCCAGCGAAGGCTCGTCCTGGGGGCTGGAAGTAACTGCCGGCGAACTTAATGCAGGCCACCTGCTAGGCTCGAGTGGACGGCGCGGACAGGCGGAGTTCGGTTCGAAAATGGACAGCATGTCGCTCCATTAATTTGCCATAAAACAGAAGTGGACTAAAATTTGTTTGTCGCTGTAGCTGATGTTGTTGTTGTTGTTGTTGCTGCTGCGGCTCCAGCAAAAAATTACAAATGGTTCCGAGCGCACGAAAGATAGTTGGAGGAACAGAGCGAAAACAAGAGGGCCTAACTGGGGTTTGCTAATTTATGAACCTAACAATTTTGATGTTCTGTAAAATGTCCACAATGGCATATTGAGAACAGCGCAAAATGGCACGAGCAGAAAAAAATATATCAACGGACATATCAGCGATTGTAAAATGTGTCTGGGAAAAGCATAAATTCAAGGAACTTATTGGTCAATATATATATTTAATATGCATATTTATATATTTAATATGTGACTTATACTCCCCTCTTTTTAACTCTTCTTGATATGAAACATTTCATATTATTTTTGTAATAAATGTGAGCTCAAAATTCAAGAGAACAAAATTTGAGACTCGTTCCAAAGTAAAACAATTTTATTTGTTTTTTTTTTATTTTAATTTTTGACTATTTGTATTCAGCTTCTTCTATTTAATATGTGACTTATACTCCCCTCTTTTTAACTCTTCTTGATATAAAACAATCCATAATATTATTTTTGTAATAAATGTGAGCTCAAAATTCAAGAGAACAAAATTTGAGACTCGTTCACAAAGTAAAACAATTTTATTTGTTTTTTTTTATTTTAATTTTTGACTACATGTATTCAGCTTCTAGCTGGGTATAAGTATGCCCCATATTATAAATGAAATGATGCCAATTTGAGGCTATCATGATTTTGACAAAAACTAGTTAAGTGTAAGTCTTCTATTTCAATTAAGACCAACTGTGACAATTTGTATATGTAGTATATATACATTTCCTTTTTACTTTTTTGCTAAATATATATTTGGTATATAAAGCAGTTACAAAAATATTCTAAATTTTTTTTAATTGTAATATCCTTTCAAATTTTAGCTGAACAACGTTTATCTTTTTGGATATAGACGCCCAACATTAATTGTAATTCAGACAAAGATATATTCAACGTATGACTGCTAAGCAGACTATATAATTTCTTCATTTTTTTTAAGATATTCGTATTTATATATACTCCATTTATATTCATTTTGGGGGAGCAGCAGACCAAAGCACACTTAGATACTTCTTCTGGTATCTCCCAGTTAATGGTTATATATATGCATATATATTTTGAAAAATATCAAATATCTGTTTTTAATCCTAATTCCATATATCTATTCAAGCAGGCTTAAGATCTGCTATCAACACTGTCTTTAATGGCATTCGTGATAATTTCCTCAAAGTATTGTATATTTGTGAGCGTTGTCAAACTCTGGGCACACTGGCCGGCATTCGGGGCACTGCTGATGATGCCGTACAGATAGTGCCGGTACGGGTCCCGCGAGAAAGCCGGCGTCTCCCGCTGCGCGGTGAACCCGCCGCCGCTGTCGCCGTGGCAGGCCAGGGACTTGCCCTGCGTGTACATGCAGAACTTGTCGGAGCTGATGTCCCGCAGACTGGCCGCGCACACGGAGTTCATTTTCGACTCCGCCGGCACGAACTGCAACTCGCGCTTATCCTTGAAGTTCCAGCCGGCGAACTGGCCGCGCACCTCGTTGTTGATGGTCTCCTTCTCGGCATAGCCGAAGAACTTCACGCACACCGGCCGGATGACATTGCTCAGCTCGTAGGGCGTTTCCAGGATGATCAGCGCCACATCATTGACGAAATTGTCGTCACGTCCTTTGTAGCTACTGTAGAACGGAATAAAAGCAAGGATTTGCTTAGAATTTTGTAAGATAAAAGTGTGATATGTTTTAAAAAGATATGATAATAATAACGATTCTTTCTATATAAGACTATAATAATTAATTCAATTAATAAGTAAATATAGTATGCTAGTTCAATTTTGTTAATATTTTCGCTTAGGTGCAAAATAACGCTCACAGTTGCCGAGTTTGGTCAGGATATTTTAAGAAACAAAAGAGTTGCTTATACAAAAACTATTTTTTCAGTAATTGTTCCTTTGCTATAGTTGCTCCTGTATTGAAAATATTTTGCGAATATTTCAGGAGCAAAATGACATTCTCAATTGTCAAGTTTGGCTAGGATATTTTCAAAATCAAAAACGTTTATCTTACATAAACTTATTTTTTCACCGATCATTCCTATGACAGCTATATGATATAGTTGTCCAATATTGATAATATTTGGAACTATATGATATAGCGGTTCGATCCAAATGACTTCAACATATATACTGTCAGCTACTTATTAAAGATTTCATGACTTTAGCTTTTAAACTGAGATTCGTTTGCATAGAAATACATCGGAGATGTCTTCTGTAAAGGGTTACATAATTCGTGACAAAATTATAATACCCTCTGCAGGGCTATGCAAAATCTGTGCATATTTCTAATATGACCAGAAATGTGACCTTAATAGTTTTAGAATACAAGGACTAAGAGTCCCATTCTTACGCCGGCACGATGATGTCCTTCACGTTCCGTGGGACATCGTTGGTGACATCCGTGTATCCCCTGAACAGCTTGGCGGCGACCACGCGGTACGTGGTGGGGCTGTAGACCTCCCGGGACACCTCGCTGAAGACGCAGTGGGCGGCCGTGATGATCACGTCGGGGGTCAGCAGGGAGCCGCCGCAGACGAAGTTGTAGTCCTTCTCGTTGTGCCAGACGTAGATGCCGACGTGCCAGGGCACCACCGTGTTGTTGATCGAGTAGCCGAACGCCGAGAACTGCTTGATGGGCGTGGCAATCTGGCCGCACTCCAAATCGCAGCGCTCGCGCTCGCGGCTCCAATGGCCGCTCGGCAGGCACTTGATCTCCGGCAGCGAGGTCTTCAGCGTCTGGAAGCCGGTGGCGCAGACGAACCGCACCTCGGTGCCGGGCGGATGATAGCGCTTGGCGCAGTCCACCTGCTGGCCGTCGTAAATGCACGTGGCCCTGGTCGAGTAGCCGCTCAGCAGGTCCTTGGAGTGGCCAGTCGAGTTGCGCCATGTGTCGCAGTATTCTGTGGATGCCATGAAGGATAATAAACTCTCTCTCTCTCTCTCTCTCTGTTGTCTGTTACTCACTCACGCACTTTGGCACCACGGGCAGGCTCCATTTGCGATTGGCGCAGTGGCTGCGCTCGGCGCCCTCGAGCACGTAGCCGGGATTGCAGGAGAAGTAGACCGTCGACCGGATAATGGGCGGCGTCAGGATCGTGCCGTGCTGATCCTTCAGTATGGGCTGCTCATCGCCGCGCGGCAGCGGACAGCCCAGCTGATCCGCCGGCTGCACGATCGTCTGCTGCGTGGGCAGCCCGGTCGTGTTGCACAGCATCGCCGCCTCGTCCGACCCGTCGAAGCAGTCGATTTTGCCGTTGCACGTCAGCTGCTTGGATATGCAGCCGCCGTAGGCGCACTTGAAGGCGTAGCCGGGGCACTCGACGTGGCCGCACAGCGTGACCGACTCGTCGAAGCCGCTGCCGTCGCCGCAGTCGTCCTGGCCATCGCACACGTACTTGGCCTTGTCAATGCAGATGCCCGACGGGCACTTGATCTCGTTGTTCCTGCAATGCAAAAGCATTTCCTAAAAAACCGAACTTGGATCCCTCGGGCCAGGTACTTACTGACAGTTGCCCTGCTGCCGACGATCGAACTCGCGTATGTCGTCATCGTTGCCGCAGCGCAGCACCGTCTCGTCGGAGCCGTCGGCGCACTCCTTGAAGCCGTTGCAGGCCGCCGTGCCGATCACACATGCCCCATAGCTGCACTGGAAGAAGGGCTTGTTGCAGAACTGCCGCTGGGAGACGCAC
This sequence comes from Drosophila colorata, assembly GCA_035041545.1. Taxonomy (NCBI): domain Eukaryota; kingdom Metazoa; phylum Arthropoda; class Insecta; order Diptera; family Drosophilidae; genus Drosophila; species Drosophila colorata. The sequence goes on from JAWNLD010000680.1 coordinate 10,940,095, forward strand.
GTCTGGCCCGTCTCGTCCGACCCATCCGGGCAGTTCTTCACGCCGTCGCACACATCGAACTGCGAAATGCAGCTGCCATTTTCGCACTCGAATTTGGTGGAGCCGCAGGCGCCTTTAGCCGATCCTGTTTCGGTGCATAGAAAGTTATCTTTAGTATTTGCTTTGAATTAAGCGTCGTGACAAAATCAATTGAATTCTCTTTTTTTACTTAGCTTTAAAAATGTATTCTCTGAAAACATAAATTGAAATTCTTCGAACGGTTGCCAACTTGAGAGTTTATTTAATAAAAACCTGTTCATTGTTTTAGAGTATTTCACTTCACTGTATTTGTAATGCTAATTTTATAGTTCTCAGATATATATGTAATTACTTGTTGAATCATTTGTCAATATTTATGTTTTATTTTAATATTTGCACTGATATGAAAATTTCAATTATTTTTTTATATGTAAGAAATATTGTTTAATCTCAACTTATTTTCTTCAAATAATATCAATGTTAAGCCGAGGCTTATAAAGTCAAAAATATATTTTAATAACGATAATAATTATTTTTAGCCAATTACGTTGTAATAAACTTTAGAAAGATCATAACAAAATTTAAAATAAAATCGTTAACCAATTAAACCCACAAATTATATACTTTAAAACGTAAACGTATAGCAAAATATATATAATTAAAGTGTATTCGCCAAACTAATAAATATTGACAGAAAAGTATAAAGGCATTCGAAATGAATTATTTAGTTATATATAATATATAAATATATATTGAAGCACATATATATGTAGAAATTATCATATGCTTTATGCATACATATATATATTTTTTAAAAGCTGTTTACTGTTCACTTTTCTTTAGCTAGTTTTCTTTTAAGACTACTTTAGAGATACTTTTTTTACAGAACCCAACAAAAACGAAAACAATAACAGAGAGCTAGAGTTCGGTTCTCTCCCTGTTCTCTCTCTCTCTCTCTCTCTCTCTCTCGCTTTCTTGGTTGTTCTGAGAAGAGATCTTTTAATGCTGGCTCAAATCAAGTTTGTGACAACGGCTCTCATGATCACAAACACGAACTCAAATTCATATTAACTTTGGCTCGACTGATAGCCACATACAGCTTGTGTGTGTGCTGAGTGTATATACATTTATTTTTAGACCGATTTATTTATTATCATTTTCCACATTACTTACTTGCACTGAAGCTCAATAAAATCACACAGATACCCAGTAGACGTGATGTGAAATATTTAAATATCATATTTACTGTTCCCAATGAACAAATGAATTATTTGAAGAGGGATTTTGACTATATATGTACATGCATCTGTACTTTTTAAAAATTTATTCGGATTATATTTTTATAATATTGCGCTATCAGGAAGCAAACTCAATCACGCCGATCGACAGCACAATCCAAACTGACTTGAAGAATATTGAAACAGCAATTGATATGACTGAAAACGTTTTCAGCACGCCGAAGTCTCAATACCCTAGCACAATTGTTCAACAAACCGTCCTGAGGTTAGCCAATATGTTTTATCAAAAAGTTTTCTAACAATTTAAAATGAATAACTTATTAGTAAAATAAAGAAAATTAAATAATTAGAATTTATATATTTTATTCCTACATTTTTTTTACCAAAATAGTGTACATATCCTCTGTTAGGGCATAAAAACTGGGGCTGTTGAATTCTGAAACTGGTTTTAAGAGAGTGCATATTGAAGAGTGGATTCCCTCTCTTAATAAGCATAAGAAAAGTTTGACTTTTAACAAAAAAATCCTCCCTTAAAATTTTTAATATGTTTTAATGTTTTGAGTTGAATGTAACAAATACATATTATAAATATATTTATAAACATATTTACATTTAATTTTAATATATGCGTTAAATTATAATAGAGAATAGGCTAACGAAAGCCATTAGGATCTATTATTTTCAAAAGCCTTATTTTCGCACGCGGCTTACCATTTTGCTAGTTTAACATTATTGATATTTTAATCAATATTATTTTAAATAATTTTATGGTTTACAAAAAGTCAAAAATCTTAATTTTTATGAAGCGTGCTATCGATATGTCCGATTAGGGTGGCCATACCTAAGCGATGATTTTCGAACACAACGGTCGCTACAGGGTGACCAGAGCAGCTAAATTTGCTCAGCTTGTGGCGCCCTCTGTTAGACAATAGCCATACGAACAACGCGCACGCTTGCAGCAGTCAGCTTTCTGTCCATTTACCGAATGCTGCACACAACGAACGCCAGATGGCGCCACCAATGGGCGCCAACCCTGTTGCAAATTTAAAACAATTCCGATTTCTTGAGTTTTTAGTTCAAATTTTTATTCGCTTTATTTTTTACCACATTTTCACTGGTTGGTTGTTTTTCGGTTTTATTTATAGTATGTATAGTTTATATTGATAATTTACAACTTACGGTGCTAACATAGAATGGCGTTAAATTAGAATTACATAGTATACGAGTATAAACGAATTGTCTACCCTACACAAAATGACAATCTCTTTGTTTTTAAGTGCTGTTCATATCTGTATGCATTTCGGGAATGCGGTTCAGATCGCTTGCAATCGTTTCGTTTATACAAGAGAGTGTTAGGATTAGAAAAAACATGATTAAAATGTCAATTAGGTTGTGTGCGGCTGTGTGGGGTAAAGTAAAAAAGCCACAAGAATAATGTACAATACTCGTGTTATGCAGCGTTTTATTAATACGTACATATACAGATACATATACATACATATGTATTACATAAGTAAGTAGTAGGTAAGTTTGTAGAATGCAATAAATTCTAACGCCGACGCGCTCCGTTTCATTTTACGTATATCCGTTGCTACGACAATTCACATTTAAATCATTAAGTATTGTATTTTTTAGCTTCTTTTTGTTTTGGTGGTTGAGGAAGTTGAGGGAGTTGGGGAGGGGTGGGGTCTGGTGCTGGACCTCTCTTAGCCACGTATTCCACGCTCTTTTGTATATTTACGTATATGTTTCATTTTATTTTGTTTTGTTTGCTTTTTAAAATCTATAACATTTATCTTATCTCTTACGTACTTTCGTCTGCTGCAAATATTCTCTTATTGTTGTTCATTTATACTCGATTTTCATGTAAAATACATAAATATAAATATATATATAGAGATTTATGTATATATATATATATATTTATCTGTTGAACCTTATTCGCTAGTTACGTATACATCTTGTGAAGGTTGCTTGGTTAGCCCTTAAGTGAATCGAACTGAAAATAGTATAGCGCGTATTATCTCGAAATTCGCTTCGAGCACAGCTCGTTACGTTGCCGAGATATATGTATCGCGCTATCGATATCGATAATGATATCGGTATTGGTTTGGGTATCATCTCTATGATAGCATTCAACTTACGAACAATTAACGAAACGAGATCAAACGCAAATTTCGCATGCACAATAAACGCGTACCGTAAATACGATCCGCCGATTACAATGAACTCTAAGCTCTAATTCTATATGAAGACAAAACGAAACAACAAAAATTGCAACTAAAATAATAACACAATTATTTCATTCGTTTTTCTTTGATTTTTTTTTATGTTTTTTTTAGATTTTTTCAAAACCAATAATTTATTCGTTTTGCCGAGGCAAAGTTTTTTGTTTTTCTGCTTGTTGTTGTCAGATAATCTCATAAACGCTTTTAATTAAACTAAACATAATAAAAATAGGATTTAATATAGTTTAAAAAACTTTAAAAATTACTTAAAGAAAACAGCTTCACTTTTGTTGTTGTTGTTGTTTGTGTTGTGTTTTTGTTGCACGCTTAAAAAGCCTAAGACGAAAACTAAACAAATTAATTTAAAATTAAACAGAGTTAACTAAAATTGCATTAATTTTAAGCACGAACTATACACATTTTTTTATTATTTTAATTATTATTATTACTTTTTTTTAGTTTTCTATAATTTGTGTTTTGTTTTTGTAATATACTTTTACTTTGCTAACAAATTCTATTTATATTTAAGTTAAATTTTCAATAGTTTTGTTTTTAAGTAATTTTGTTGTTTTTAGTTTCAATTGGTTTAAAAACGCGCCTTACAAAAATTCATATCAACAGAATTTAAATTTTTTCTTTTAACATTTTGTATGAGTATTTTTTATTTAAATTTTTTTTGTTTGGTTTTTTTTCGAAAAAATAATTTAAACATAGCAGTAAGCAACAAAGGGATTTCTTTATTCATGTTTTTTTTTTTTTTTTTTTGGGGGGAGACAGGGCAGGGCTGGTTTCGAGTCGTAAACAACAGTTGAACAGAGTTTTTGAAAAATAATTTTTGCTCGTTTTAAACATAAATCTTACGCGGGCAAACAATTTTCAAATAGTTTACTTCTATCTCTCTCTCTCTGTGGAATTTAAATTAAATTTGTATTTTGTGTTCGTATTTTTTGTATTTTGTATTCGTATGTATATATGTACGTATGTATGTATCTAGGTAAGTAGATTTGTTTGCTGTCAACTACTTTTATTCTTTTCATTTACTTAGAGTCTACGAAATTTATTTGTAATTTTTTGTTGCTGTTTGCTTTACGTATTTTCGGTTGCTTTTCAAACAATTTGAAATAGTTCTTTTTATGGTACCATACAATATCAATATTATCAATAGCATTATTATTATTTGTATTATTATGCAATTATTCATTTAAGTTAAGTAAATGGTTTATTTGTTACAATATTTTTGCACTGTACGCACAGTTGAATTCATTCTAATTCTGATCTAAATGCCCGCCCTGGACAGCCGCCGCCGCGGCCGCTGCCGCCGCCGCCTTTTGCGCCTGCGCCTGTTTCTCCTGCTCGTTGAGCTCCTTGATCGCCTGTATCTCCTTTTTCAATTTCATTCGCCGATTCTGGAACCAGATCTTGATCTGTCGCTCTGTCAAACACAGCGCGTGCGCCATCTCAATTCTCCGTCTGCGGGTCAGATAGTGATTTGTGTGGAACTCCTTCTCCAGCTCGAGCGTCTGGTAGCGGGTGTATGTCTGTCGGCCGCGTCTCCTCAGACCATTTGTGCCTGAAGAAGATAAAGAATTAAGAGTTAGTCAAGTTTATATAAAATTAAATGCATTTTTTATGGCTAAAATGGCACTTCAATATTAAACTGCAGATCATTATTTATTTATTAATATTTATAGCTTAGTTAAAAAAGCTAAGGCTAACGAAATTTTCTGCAGCTTTCAGCAATTGTTCAAGTGCCATTTTCAGCTGGTGTCATTAGCGGGTATTCAAACACATTGACAAAGCAAGACAGCCAGTGTGGGTTCAACTGCCTCATTTGGAGCGTTTATAAACATTTCAACAGGCATATTAAATTGAAAAATCATTTTGTAAAAAATTTGCAGCAGGCACCAATTGTTTTTTGTTTTTTTTTTTTTTTTTTTTTTTTGTCTTCGTCGTTGTCAAAACATAAATATAAATTTTTCAGCAACGATCAGCAACATTTTGACGTAGGCAGGCAACAAGAAACCAAAAAAATAAAAAAAAAATAACATTTCATTTTTATTGCCATTGGCAGTTGGCTGTTGGCTTGTAGCTTGGAGTTGTTGTATCTGTATCTTTGGCGCAGAGATCGTTACTTTAAATTGAACGTTTGCTGCTGTGCCGCCGCCAAGCAACGTTCAAGTTGCTGTCAGTCGAGTTGCATGCTGCATGCTGCACGTTGCACGTTGCACGCTGCACGCTGCATATGCTGACTGGCAGACTTTCAGTGACGTTGTTGCCGTGTGCCACTTAAATTGCAGTTATGCCATTGTAATGCAACTTTAATTGGCCAGTCAGAAAAGTCAACAACAACAACTGGAATGTGACTGCACTTCAACAATTGAGCCTTTGTCTCTCTCTCTCTCTCTCTCTCTCTCTCTCTCTCTCTCTCTGTTTCTCTGCAGGCTCGGCTATTCTGCCGTGTTAATCTCTGATTTTAAATATTTATGAAGTTTAATTTGCCTCAAGTGCAATAACTCAATTTTATGTGTGCACACACACACACACACGCACACACGCTCGACAGCATTATGCACAATCACAAGAGCACAAGAGCTGGAGAGATTTTATCACACAAACTCCCCCAGCCGGCCCTGTTGACTGCACCGTTGGCTGCTGCTGCAGTTGCCAATGGACAATGTTAAGTAACTTTCGCATTTTATTGGGGCGGCGGCAATCGCAGTTTGAGTCTGGGCCGCCATCAGCCCTGGCCCGGACCGTCTCGGACCGGGCTGGCAAAATGTTAAGTTAAATATTATGAGCATTTATTATGTTATAAATTTGGCCTAAAGGTATTAACAAATTTATGCCGACACGAAAGTCATAAAGTGAAAACGCATTTATCTTTCACATTTACCCGTACGAGTATTCCAGCACTGGGAGTACGTATGTGCATATCTTCATATACGTATATGTATGTGCATGCGCCCCAGACACACGTTAAATAAATGGCGAGAAAATTTTATAGACAATAAAAGCGATATGAAAATAAAATTTCCACCATGCAACAAAGAAATTATCTACCTATATATTCAGACAGCTACACACACACATAGTATATTCATATATATATATATATATATATCTTTCTGTTTGTATAAAAACATTTATTTAATTGCCAACAACGCAAAATGTTTACAAAATATCAACAATTATTTAATGTAGGAGAAAATCTGTGAATTTAGTGACACGTCATTTATCAGATGTAGTGCAACAGATTATCTGTCTCAATATGCAAAGTAATATATTAATAAGATACATATGTCCTGGATGACTGTATTTCATTAAAAATAAATTTTCAGCTATTTGGATGTAATGTAAACATTATCTTAGTATAAATAAGCTGAGTTAGTTTATAAATTAATATGTATACATTTAAATTTTTAGTAACTTGCTATTAAAGAACAAAAGAAAATGCTAATTTAGCCAGAAACTATTTATGATCTGACGTCGAAATTTTGATTTTAAAGAATAACAAAAAAAATTATTGCGCTTTTGTAAATAATTTAAGAAATTCTTTAAAAAGTAGTTCTTTAGATATAATTTAAATGAAAACAGTTACTATAAAAGCATAGCAAATACATTTATACCATTAATATTTAGTCAAAGTATTGCAAATTATTCTCCCAAATTTGTCTCTGATAAATTACTAAATTTATTAGCGTTATAATAGAATTGTGATATTTATTACAAATGCAAATAGTTTTTTGTTTCAGCTCTCGCCCAAAGTCTTTACAGTTCCAATTTATTTATTCTACCCGCCAGCCCCCAAGCCCCAACCCGCTCCTAAAATGCAAATAATACAAATAAGATGGCAGCCCGTAAAACGCATAAATAAATTTATTTAACACTAAACCTGTTTGCTGATTAACTTAAATCTCAGCGCTTCACTTGGGCATGCCCCCCACCCCGGCCTATGGCACTACCTCTTTCACGCTCGCACACACTCGCTGCCTCGCTCGCACGCACTGCGGCCGGATCCTGGCGCATGTCCTGTGCCAGTGGAATACATCACGCTGAGGTTTGCAAAAGTTTCATTTTATTTAGGAGGCAACTGGCAAGAAGGCGGCTCCCGACTCGGTTTCCGGCAGTACGTGAGTTGAGCTTAACAATTTTAAATGGAATTTGTCACGCGCCTGCCACAGCCCCCTCGCTTTTCCTTCATCCTATACACAGATACACATATATATATATGTATATATATATATATATGCAAAAATAAACTTTTTACCAAAGTTTGCTGCTATTTTTTTTTTTACCAGCTTTGGGTTATTTTTTTCTTTTTCGGGGCTCACTTTTTTTTCCAGTGCTGGCCAAGTTTTAAATTTATTATGCGAAAAAGTGCGAAATTCATTTTGCTGCCTCGCTCTTCTTCTTCTGCTGCTGCCGCTGCCACATCTCCTGCTGCGTCGCGCCATTTTCTTTTGTAGACTTTCGGAGCATTTTTGTGTATTTCTAAGTACATAATTTAAATGCTGGCATGTGCGGCAGCGGGTAGAGGGGCGCGGTAGGGCTTCAACTAGACAATAAAACTTTCTATGGCAAGGCGCGAAATTTTTTTAGATTATTTAGACGAGCGCGAGCATTAGAGAGGGGGAGGGGGGCCTGCGGGAGAGAGACTGGAATCTTTTGCAGAACACTCGTATATCTCTGTTTGCCCCCTCCTCGCGTCCGTTTGAGATACATTTTCAAGGTTCTGTCTACGCGGCTGACGGCTGATTTTCGTTTTTATTTGAGCGGGGCGAGCGGAGCGTCTTGCCAGAGAGCAGCTGCGCCCGGGCGCCCACTACGTGTTGTATTTTTTAACTTAAATTCCTGCGGGATTTAAAGTTTTGACAGTTTACGTGTTTGCCTTTGCAGCGAACTTTGAACTGGAGTCGGAGTCCCAAAAAACAAGAAAGATGGAAGGAAAAAAAAAGCCACGTCTTTGGCCAACTGCCGCACACAGTAGCCTTATCTCGCTCACTCGCCCTCTTCCTCTCGCTCGGTCCTCTGCTGACTGACTAACCCCTGGCCAGGGCGTTGCCAATAAATCTCCAGGTGACGGTGACTCCATGTTGCATGCGGCGCATCGTGTGATCTATGCTTCTATTATAACTATTTATATACACAGATACACAGGCACAGATACAGATACAGATACATGTGGAGAAACAGGCACAAATACACGCACCGGCAGTGCGCATGCACGGTTATACACAGGCTGGCAGGCAACTACTTATATTTAATTCGATTTCGGCGCAACTTCCCCAGCTCCCATTCCAATGGCTCCCCTAAACGCTGCCTCGGCTCCCGCTCCGCCGCTCCGCCGCTCTAATTTATGTTTTGTTTTGTCGTCGCTGTTACCGTTGCCGGCACATAAAATTGTCACGCACGCGCCCGCCACCGGGCCAAAACCGAGAAGAATCCATCGCGGAGCACGTCTTCAGGCACATGACCAAAGTCTGAGCGCACTTTGATAATCAGGCAACAATTTTGTTTGTAATTCGCTGGAATTACAAGCACTTAATCGGAAAAGGGGTGACGCAGCAGTACGAATAATTCGGGTGTGTTAGATAAAGATCAGAGATAAACTTATAAATGGCCGTATGTGCCATCAAAATTACTAAGGTCTTGGCTTTTCTCAAGATTTCTATGGATAATTTAAAAAGTGAACTAAATGTTGAATACAGAAACTGAGAACTATTTGTAACTAATATATCTAGGATATGAGGAATTAAATAAGTAGATTCCATATTATGGTTTGCTTGATTCTTTAGAAAATAAAAATAAATATAATTTGTGTAAGGACAAATATGAATGTACGTATTTTCGTATTAAGCTATCCCTCATAGATTTATAATATTAATTAATTATAAATTAATTATAAAATTAATTAATAATAATTAATACGAAAGTTATAATTTATATATAAAGGTATCCCTTTTTTTAAATGAACTATAATAATTTATAAAAATGTTCTCTCAAAATGTGTACATAATTTTTAAGAAACAAAATTGTGTTGATATTTTCCTTGCAAAAACAAATTCTTAAGCTGCGCATCTATTTAATCACATGTTAATATTAATAAAATATGGATTTCAATATTTGACTCGTAACTTTCAAAACTGTTTATTTCACTTGAACAGGCTCAGTTCAGCTCTCCTTCGACTTGTCTCAAGGCCAGTTGCAAAAGCTGTCCGGAAATCGCTCAACCGGAAATTGTTTGACAGAAACCCTTTTCGGCCATTAGACACACATACAAAATCAATACAAAATCGATTAATTGAGTGTATGATAGCTTCCCCCCACTCCCTCCTTCCCGTTCTCTTTGTCGCCTTTGTCTTACTCCGACGACGCACGCATTTTGTTCGCAATTTAATTAAATCTATTCTCGTGCGTGTTGCTCGTGGGCGTGTTTCCACCTTACGACGTCGAGAGGGGGCAGGGGCAACCACACGGATATATATAAATATATATATATATATATATATATAAATATGTGTGTATATACATGTATATATGTGTGGGATTTCAGCTACTCGAGAGTGCCGATAAAACAATTAAATGCGCCAGAGAGACGCACAAAAGCCGCAAAAAGTCAAACCGAAGGCTGATTGCGAGACGGAAAACTAATTTTCCGCACTGCCAATCGAGGCGCACTAAATCTGTCAATTAAATTGGCCGCAGGGAGTGCGATTCCCAGTGCGTCGACTGGAGCCAAGGTGGCTGCGGGTGTGCAACGGGTAGGGGGAGGGTGCGGCGGGATTGCCGTACAGCCGCTGTTTGCTCAGACGTGATTATGGTCTATGCCTATAGACGATGTCGCCCTCCAGAATATTGATGCTTGCGGTGGCAAATGCGCAATTGAGTTGCAATTGCGAACACGAACGCAATCTTCGAGATACACAATGTGTAACTGTGTCCGTGTGTGTCTGTGTCTGTGTGTGTGTGTGTGTGTGTGTGTGTGTGTGTGTGTGTGTGTGTGTGTGTGTGTGTGTGTGTGTGTGTGTGTGTGTGTGTGTGTGTGTGTGTGTGTGTGTGTGTGTGTGTGTGTGTGTGTGTGTGTGTGTGTGTGTGTGTGTGTGTGTGTGTGTGTGTGTGTGTGTGTGTGTGTGTGTGTGTGTGTGTGTGTGTGTGTGTGTGTGTGTGTGTGTGTGTGTGTGTGTGTGTGTGTGTGTGTGTGTGTGTGTGTGTGTGTGTGTGTGTGTGTGTGTGTGTGTGTGTGTGTGTGTGTGGTTTGCAAATTTTGAGCTACACGTTTGGGGTATGCACAGCTGCACACACGCACACTCGCACACACCTTTGCATTGCATCTTGCGGATATGCAGCCAAACAGTCGGAATTGAAATTTTTCTCAAACTCAAATCCTTGCCACAGTAGCAGGCAATCAGCTTTTAATTGCACACACACACGCACACACATCTGCATATCTAGGGGCAGGCTGGAGCCCTTCTGGTGACACTTTGGTAATTGACTTTGTTTGAGTTTTGCGATTTATGCCACGACTGCAAAACTGCACTTGAAAGCCACCGATTGCCAACAGCCAAAAGCCAAAAGCCCAATGCCCGAACACAAGCCTTTTTCCATTCCCTGGGCCTGTGCCCATTCTCATGGGCCACAAATGATGTGCCAAAGATGATTAAGCGAACATATACGAGAGTATTAAAGTGCGCTGCCTTCCAAATTATCCGAAATTCAACATAATTGTGGCTCGAAAATTCACTTTGGCGATGGGGCCTACTGTGATATGAGGCTCCATTCCGCTGGTGAAATTGCTGCGTCGATAAAAATCAGCTTAACGAACGGGCTCAGGGCTCAGCTTCTTTTTTTTTTTTTTTTTTTGGGGCAACTGCAGCTCACGCATTTCTTTCGTTTTTTAAAAAATTTATTTTATACTTTTTTGGGCAATTTTAAGGTGCAAGCGCAACGCTCAATGGCCGCCCGATGAACCGCCAGCGGGAAGCGAGGAAACTGCAATCGAAACTGGTTTTTTCGGCATGGTGGCAAACGCTGCGCGCGCATGCGCAGGACACGGACAGGCACTTGGCTGGACGGACATTTTGCTCGTCATTAAAATAATTCATTGCCCGAGCTGCTGTTGCAACAGGTAGCCTCCTGTGCCTGGTCACGGCAGCGAGTGATCACTGAGCAGCGATCAGCAGCGATCAGTGGGGCAGGGACAGAGGCAGAAGGGGGGTCTGGGGAAGGGCAGACTCTGAGAAGTGCAGCCCTGCATTAAAATTTGAGTTATGAGTTGAAGCTCTTACGGTACTGCGATTAAATGGACTTTGTTAAGAGTAAATGGTGCAGAAAGAGAGTGTGAAAGTAAATGAGAGAGAGAGAGAAAGAAAGAATGCAAGCATGTGATGCAATATAAAATACTTAGTTTCACTTTTAAGCTTTAATTTTAACTTTTTTATATCGAACAAAATAGTTTTCCTTTAGATTATTGAAGACTGGTAAATAATTTAACAGATTAACAATCCCTATAAATATCTTGAAATATTTAAAAATATCTATCTAAAATATCATAAGATAAAGATACATATATAAGGTAAAGATCTTTAATATTTTGTATATTAATATATAAATTCAAATAATACACAAATTCATTAAAAATACAATTTTTTTAGTGTTGTATAATCGCATTCGGAATAATAAGACTAATTTCTTACTTAATATTATTTCTATGAATTATTCTAAAAGCTCCTTAGCTTTTAAATGTTATAAAATGATCTTACTAAGCCATGATTTTTTAAGACAATATTTAAAGAAACTTATTATATAACTTAATAAAACGAATTTTAAAGTGAACTACCCAAAACTGTGCCCATTTTTAAAGTCTCGAGTTCATCTTTAAAATACTTTGAATCAAATTCACGCTTGACTGATTGCGTGAGGTCGAATGTTGTAAATTTGTCCATCAAATTCTGGGTTTCGCTTTCATGTTGTATGCGGAATCGAAACCGAACTGGAATTGATTGGCCGCCATGTCACGGCAATTAAAACAACATTTGGATAGACAATGAATACATCACAAATTTATTGTCCCCGCTTGAAAATGTTTGCTTGTATTGTGTTACATTGTGTTGGATTGTATAATAATTCCATCATTGGTTGACTGGCGCTCCAGATGACGACTGACCCAGTGGCCGGAGTACTGCTGATGAAACGCTTCGAAGCGTCGAAGTCGAACAAAAAGCGCTGCGGGTTTATCTTAATAGCTCAATTAATGAGAGCCGTGAACGCCCCAACAAAATTCAAGAAATAGAAATACAAAATGGAAAAAGACAACAACAACAACAACAACAACAAAAAAACACCCAATTTGAACACGCAACACGCCATTTCCATATTTCCATAGGCAGAGATACGGATAGGGAAACAAGAGATACATATATAGAAATAGATACAGCTAGAGGGGCATGTGTGAGTGCGTGAAACGCCTTCTGCTGTCGTGCCTTCATTTAAATAATCAACGACTCTATTTTGGCTCGATTCCACGGACAGACGACACAGACAGCTGGCGGGACGCGCCGAGATACAACGACGGATACGAGAAACTCTCAAGAGTTCCAAAAAGCGCGAAGCACAAGCAAAAGCATTTTGAGAGAAGATGCGACCATCAAATGAAGTTATTCAGCAGCAGGCAGAAGGCAGCAAGCGCCAAATCCAAGACCAAACTCGATGTCGGACATTATAAATAAATAAATAAGTGGCACGATGTCAAGCTGTTCCATATCGTGGGGCAGCATCAGCGGCACCAGCTGCAGAGGATGAGCCAAAGGGGGGAGCAGGGCGGAAGCTGTCTGCGACAGACGCTGCTGCTGCCGATGATGATGCTGATGCTGATGATGATGATGATGTTGATGTGGACAGTGGCCAGTTTTGCCAGCGATATATTTTCAATTTCAGAGTTCATTAGACAAAAACTAAAAACGCACAAATACAACAACAACAACAGCAACGAATTATTCTGCTCTGACGTCATCGACAGCTTTTGATGACTATCTCGGGCAACTTACGGCGGAGCTGCGAGTCGAAACTAGAAACGGAAATGTGCAACATTTCCGCAGGCTCGGCAAATGTGCTGTTGCCCAATAAAAATCAACGCAAGTGTCAAGCATAAATTACACGGCGCAACAAAATGGCGAATCGAGCTGATAAGCGGCAGATGCGATTATTTATGGACTTATCAAAGGAGGGGGACTGAGCGTGCACGCAGGCAATCTTTGAGATACATTCGGTATATGTATCTTTTAATTGCATTTGAGAGCGCCCCACTGATTTGACACGCCCACTCGCTTAACTGGCTGCCGTTGCCGTGTTTTTTTTTTTTTGCCTTGTTTATCGTTTCAGAGAATCGCATCGAATGCGTTTTTAATTGCTTTTTCAATGGTGTTGCCAGCTGTGGCGGCCATTTGCCCAGCGGCGCCTTTCGATATGGCCACATTCGGGCTTATCAGATGCCTCACTTGGCCCACAGAGATTTTTTTTACCAGCCTCAAGTTTTATATAAGCAATATAATTAGTTCGAAATGCGACGAAAATTACAACACCTTTGCTCAAATTACGCTATGTGTGTGTGTGTGTGTGCGTGCGTGTGTGTGTGGCAACTGCAACTTCATTAAGAGCGCATAAAAGTAAACAAGCTAAAAGTGTCGGAATTTCACACATAATTGGCACTTGAAGTTTTATTTTTATTTGCCACCCAAAAACTAAACGACAAACTTATGGTTCAACTGTGCGGGAGTGCCGCACCGAGAGAAAGGCAGAGAATTAGTGAGCGAGATAGAGAGAGTGAGAGAATGGAATTGGGATGGCTGCTTGGTTTTGGTTTCGGGTTCAGAGCAGCTGCTCCCTGGCAAAAGCCAAACATTTCTTCTCCTTTTTTTGTGCTTTTATTTCCATTGTTTCTGCTGTTGCTCTGTGCAAAAGTGAAAGTTTAGTGCAACATTTCTTTTAGGTTTTTCCTCTACGGATTTTTTCTGTTTTTTGTTTTTGTTTTTTTTTCTTCTGGTTTGTGCGACTTTTTCAACTCCGGCTCAGCCTGCTGCCTTTTGCCCTACCATTTGCTGGCTGCTAGAACGTGTGAAACTAGCAGTTAATTTCCAAGGCTGCAAACTGCGGCGTTCGTGTTCTTATTGCTGGTCTACACCATGCCCTGAAACCGATTCCTCTTCCTCTTCCTATACCTATACCTATTCCTGTCTCGTCCATTTTCGCAACTTGCAGTCCACATTGACTCCTGTGCAAGTGAGTGTGTGTGTGTGTGTGTGTGTGTGAGTGCAGGCGAGTTTGTCGTTTGGAAGATTTATGCTCAAATTGCTTTTGCGCAAAATCAACAAAAACAGCACAGTGGGGCAAGTGTGTAAAATATCTGATATGAACAGCGAGCATCTAAAATTTATTGTTAGAGCTTAAAATCATTATAAATGGGATATGAGAATTTGAATTTGACAGCGTACAAGTTTGATATAAACGTGAATCACAAATTCAAAGTCCAATTTCTATATTTTTGGCTTGCTATAATTTCTTTTCCTTTTCCAATTTTATAACTGCATTAAAAAATTGCACGTTCTTATGCTAATTTTTCCTTTGCTTCATATTTTGTAATCCACAAATTTGACTCTCCCACCCACTGTGCTCCACAGTGCGATTGGTGTTGGCCCTTTTTTTTTGGCTTTTGTTGCTGGCTTCGCACTTTTGTCATCGTATTTCGTGTGTTTCGTAATCAATAACATTTTCGCAAGTGAATTACTTGCTATTGTTTTTCTGCGCGCCAATTTACCGCTGCGACAGAAGAAAGTGCCAAAGTTCAAAATTGTATTCAAGCTACATTCTGTAGTCCCCCTCAGCGCCTGCTCTTATAGATTTACGATGGTTTATAATGAACTTGTAAAGTAATTATGCGCTGCGACGCGCACCACCTTCGCACCACCCGGCGCCATAACTCAGTGGCAACCCTTTTCAAAAAATGGGTTGTCGTCTTTTTCGCGCGCTCGTCGAGTATGTGAGATTTTAGCCAGGAGCAAACACCCACCACCCACCGCTGCGTCTTGGGCCGCCGTTTACGCTTGTAATTACACGCTTCATTGTTGGCCTCTGCGCACACGGGGCAGGCAGCGTTCTGGCAGCAGCCTTGGCGGAAAATAGGGAGGGGAGTGAAAGTGGAAGTGGGCTCCATTTTCATGTTGTTTCGTCGCCTCACTTTGGTGTCGTATTTCTCGTTTCTAATTGGGTTTCGTTGTGCGCTGAGCGCGCTAATGTCAACCTTGTTGTCTTGCCCAGACCCGGACCCGGACCCGTACTCGAAGTCGGAGTCACAGTCTCAGAGGCAGACCTGGTTCCTGTCCTAGACTCGAGATTCACTTAGCCCATGCACATGCAAAACAAAACGTACTCCAAAAAGCCAAACCCCCTCCCCTCATCCGACCTCTGTGCCAGCAAGCAGTGCCATTAAAAGTGGGCGGCGGGGGGCGTGGTGTGGGTGTTCGTACGCTGCTTGAGCATAAAGGAAACGGAAACGTTAAGCTTCGTCGCTTCTTGGGCTGGCTCTGTCGCCAGTCTAAGTCCTCGTCTCTGCTGATGTGTGTGCTCACATGTGTGTGTGAGTGTGTCTGTGTATGTGTGTGTGTGGCAAGAAGCTGGCAGTGCTGCCTGCTGAATTATGTTGCATGCTTTTAGGTGATTTAGCTCACGTTCGTATGCAGAAACGTCTGCAACGTTTTGGTTTATGTTTTGTTTAACTAATATTTTATAAAATCTTGCTCGAAATTATGAACTGGGCGGACAGCCATCCCCCTCTCTATCTCTATCTCTCTCTCTCTCTCTCCTGTTTGTCTAGCTGCCCACAAGGCAAAAGTTTCTTTATTTTGCTGCTTGCCAATTTCACACTCTGCCAAACGCTGCTGGGGCAGCCATAAGTTACGGCCAATAGCTGTCCCGGAAAGGGGTCAGCCAGGGTAAGCCAAAAAGTCTGGCAACTGGCAAAAACAAAGGCTGGCCAGCCCAGCTCTCCACTATTGCCAAAACATAACAAGTATTGATCAGTTCGATTTTGGAGACTATAATCATTTTATGTGTATGTAAAAGTATATCAAATGCTGTTTTTTGTTGATTTAAATGTGTTAAAATTGTCACCGTCGTTGTGATATCTAAAAAATGTATCTAAAGCATTTATCTAAACAAAAATTTAAAACTTTTAAACATTATTTCAAAATTGTCCACAATTTATCTATTTTTAATTTATTAAAAATTGTATATTAAACAAGCTATAAGTTTATTCATCATTATAAAGCTTTATGCTCCTTTCTACATATTTTTGCAATTGCATTATTTTTTCTTTTCTTAGCTACCTTATCTTTAAGTCGAGTCTTCTCTCTCTTTTTCTTCCCTGATTTTCTTTTTCTCAGCTTTAGTCAGCATTGTATCTTTACAAGCTTCTTCTTCATTTTATGATTTTTTCTTGCATATCTCTGCTTCTTTATACTATCCCTAAATTGTTCTGCTTTTTATGCTTTGAAGCCTAATGCTTCTTTCTTTAGTTCAATAGGCACTCATACAATTTATTTTTCCAACCCTCGGGACTCTAAAAATTCAAGGTTTTTTTTTTGGAAATTATTGTTTAACGCCTGCCACGCTTATTAACTAAAGCGAATGGCGGCTGTCATTCATAAATCAAACTCGGAGACGGAGTCTGGGTCTGAGTCTGAGGCGGCTCGAGAGTTGCGACAGTTGCCACTGCACCGAGTTCAGTTTCAAGACTCTTTTCACATATTAAAAAATCCCTACAACGTTTTGCATAAAAAATAAAGCACACACACATGTGTCTCTTCTGGTGTGTGTGTGTGTGTGTGACATCATATCGTATATTGTCGCATGAATTTACGTGACCATATGTTGTCGCTGGAGCGCATAAATTCCAAGGGGCCACAGACCGGGCGACGGCTTTAGTGTTAACTCTCAAGTGGAACTCAGAACTTCCATCGCCGCCCCCAAACACTCGCCCCCTTTAGCAAGCCGTGGCAACCCTTGCAAGTGTTGATATTTCGCCGAGTTCTGTTTTATTATTTGCATATGCAAAAAATTTATTGAATTTAATTTGAAATCGGCCAACAGCCGACGGCGACAGCTGGCGCTACGATGCTCCGTTACTTATGTGCCCACTAGTATATCATTCTCGAGTGGAGCATTAGATCCAGCCATTGGCTCTCTACGTAATCCCCGCACCGGGCATATGAATATTTAAACTCGCATTTGGCCGCGCTGAACTAATGAAGCCGCGCGAAATTCGTTTTTAATTGCGACTGCGAAATCCCGAAGATGGCGGCCAGAAAAATTTGCTTTTAATTGCTGGCAAAGGAGCGGGACCGAAACCGGGGCCGGGATCAGGAGCGGTCGACAGCACAGACCGTGGGCACTTGTGTTTTTTAGTCTTTTGGCCGCCCCCAAACTCGATTTCGCAGCTAATGGATGACGGGCAAAACTGTTGTTGGCCTGGGCTGGGCCCGTGGCTGAGGCTGTGGCTGTGGCTGGGGCTTGGGTAGTGGCTGTGGCTGTGGGAGTCGGAGTCGGCATCGGCATCGGCATCGGCACAGCAGCCAATTAAAGGCATGACATAAATCCAGATGTGACTTGTATTGGGTGTTTCCGCCTGCGGCCCACATTCTCCTGCGCTGCAGCGCAAAAAGACAGCGCCAAAAAATGTTCAAGATTGTTGCGAACAAAACAAAAAGTCGAGGAAAACTTTGCAACAACAACAACAACAACAACAAAAAGGTGGCACAACCAACCCAAGCGGCCCAGACAACCCAACCAAACAACAAACGAAGCAACCAGCCAGCCAACCAACCAACAGACCGGCACTCGCTCGCTTTTCATGCTCACGCCCGTCGTTTCATTTTACAATGTTTTTTTTCAGGTTTTTTTTTCTCAGTTTTTTTTGTTGTTATTTTTTTTTATTTTTCTGTATTATTGCATTGTACGAGTATTTTTCTACTTGAGTTGGCAGCACCGCCTGCCCTGCCCGAGGTTTCGATTGTTGTTGTTGCTGCTTTTTCAACATGCACTTCACTTGCTGGCAAAAGAAACCGCAGCTTATGTTAGTTGTATCTGCCACCCGCCTCCCTCCGCCCGCCCCCTTTCCGAGCTGATACCGTTGGGCACCCAAAAAACTGTACGACTTTGCCTTGGATGCTCTCGCTGCCCCTTGAGGGAATACCGAACGGTCGCCCCTTATGCGCCGCTACATTAAAATTCTTCCCAGCCGAGACCGAGACCGAGACAGAGGCCGAGTCTGAGTCCGATTCCGAGTCCAAGTTAACTAATTTATGTCGGACGACTTGGAATTAATGAATAAATGGCGGGGGCGCTTAGACGAATGGCCAGGCCATGCTTGGAAATATGTAAATTACTTGGCAAAAAGAAAAAAAACAAAAACTTCTGGAAAAATAACAACAACAAGAACAACAACAATAATGAAAACAACAAGAAATTGTTTATACAAACATGCAAGAAATGCCACACGCAATCTTCAGAGGGCAATGTAAAGTTTTCTATTCTTCGCATAGCATTTATAAAGTGCAAATTACTAAGGGTTCTGCGTCCGAGCAGCTGCGAATGCCTTCAAGTATATAAGAATACTCGTTAAAACTGGAAACAACTTTGGCAGTCTTAAATTTCGAGTGTTTCAAGAGATTATGTACATAAACATAATAATGACAGTTCTTAATATAAGTACCAGAAGCCTCGGGAGAAATATGCTCGTAATTGCAGGGATTATGAAAAGCAACCGTATAATAAATGTAAGAACTGGATTTGGAATAAGATAGAAAAAAAACAAAAATTGCAAAATATGAATATTTCAATAAACATATTTAAATCTTATTTCGATTGCATACTTAAGAATTTTAATTATATAAAAATAAATACATGAAGCTATAATAATAATTACAGTAAAGTATGGAATAGAATATTTAATAAAATATTTTTGTGAATTATTGTGAATTATCAAAATATCTAGTTTAAGTTTATATATATTGGAATATATATTATAAAGAATTAAAACATGAACTATCAAAACCTTATGTTGCCACCATTATTAATATGCTACCATCTTCTTTTGGCAGCAGCAGCTACAAAAACAACAACAACAACGTCTCCCACAGTAGCAGATGAAACCAATAAAATTAATAATCATAATTAATATGATTTCTTCTTATCGGGGCGCGCAATTAAATTTGCCAGGCATAAATCGAGAAAACCGTTGTTGTGCAGAACGCCCGAGCAGGGACTGCGTCCATATTAAAAATGCCCGCATTTGTTGCCAGCAAAGTTCGGCAATTAAATTGGCCCAACACATGACGACAATGGGGTAAAGTGCACTAAGCAGAAGGGGCGATGGGGAAAGGGAGGGGCGACCTCCATGTAAGATAAGTGGCTCGCAAGACGCAGCTTGGGCATTATCTCTGGGCAAACAGACATGACAACGAGCCACAAATAATAAATCGCATAAAATATAATTATGAAATTTGTTGCTTGTTTGTTTGGGGGCGGGCCATGTGGCCAAGGGCTGGCTCGAGGTCGCGGTAGGGGTGGGGCTGAGGCAGGGGATGCCCTCTCAATGCAGCGCACTGAGTTAATACGCGTCTGTAATTAACTTGTGATTTATTGGTTCAAGTTTTTAGCGTTACGGCGACGCTTCATTGGGCGGCCTTCTCTTTGCTTTTCTATTCTTTTTGCTTTTCATTCGTTTTTCCTTTATTCTTTTCTTTTCTTTGGTTTTTTAGCTGCACTTGTCGCGCTCTTCTGGTTCATTTTGTAAACTTTCTCCGGGCGCTGCTTTATTCGCAACAAAATGTCTTAAAAGTAAAGCTAATTTATAAGTAGTCGCTGCCACCGCCCACCGCCCACCGCCCAACGCCCAACGCCCCTTGGTGGCCGCCCACCTTTAATATTAAATGTTACACCAGGGACACATTTCGATGAAATATTTCGTAAAAAGTGTCTACGAGCGAAAAATGCGAGCCTGCGAGCCGCTCCTATTCTCAGCCAGCTTCACCTTTTGGCCAACGTCTTGGCTTTTTTTTTGTTTTTGTTTTTTTTTTTTTTGGACCTTGAGTTGCGTTTCGCTGGGCACAAAACTTTCTCCTTGCGGCATTCATGAGCTCCGGCTTCGGTTCCACGCCTTCGCCGGCAGCTCACGCACGTGGCAGCTGGATGCGGGCGGAGGCAAGAGGAGCGGGCAGAAAGTGCGGCAGAAGATGCTGCTGGCATTGCCTTCATTGTTGCTGCTTTTGTTTTAGCGCCCGCCTCCACGTTGTTTTGTCAAGACGTGCTAGAGAGAGTGAGCGAGGGGGTGGGTTGGGCGGTAGGTGGGTGGGTTTTTTGGCCTGGCAGAGCACAAGAATTATTACCGACCAAATAAGCGATATTTCTCGAGGGATGAATGTGCTTTGGTGCGTGTTTTATTTTATTTCGTTGAGCTACTACCCGCCAGCTAACGGTACACGCTTTCCCTTTGCCTAGGGGTGGGTCAGGGGATTGTGTGAGAGTGTGCGTGTGTGTGTGTGTGTGTGTACTAGTTGTATCTTGGTACGCATGGCTGCCACGGCAAAGGAGGCGCCTCGCCAGCGCCAGTGCAGGGGAAATGTCGAATGCGAAATTAAGAAAACATGGCAGTAAAATTGGGTAATAAATCATTGGGGGGCCTCAAAGTGTTGCCTTCCAGTATATACCCAGAGCCGTGGCTGTATACGGCAGCACACAGTTGGAATTTGTTGCGCTACAAATTATATAGATTTTGCGACAGTTTGCTTGAGTCTAGTGTGTAGTGTGTGGGGCACGTCCCATCTGCGGTGTGGCAAGTTCATGATACAACTCAAACAATGGCTTACGAGCTACAGGTTATAGTCAAATATATTCGTACTAACATTAAAAAATTTGTAATTAATTTTAATTAGTTTTTTAAGGGGCTGCTAAGTCTGGTATTTAGTTTCCCTTACAGCCTAAGCTTGCATACCTAATTTAAGCATTATATATACAAAATAATAAATAACTTTCAATAATTCTTTTATCTAATACTACTACTATAATTTATATAATTTTATATATTAAAATTTTAATAATATAATTAATTTCTTAAACATATTGCCAACTATTCTTTTTTGTACTTTCCTCAATTTTAGCTAATTCCTAATTTTATCTTAAAAACCCCATCATATTTATAACCAATTAACTTTTGAACTATTTGCAAGCACTTTTAATTTGAAATAAATGTAGTTTACGCTTATGATAAACCCTAACATCTACTGAGACCTAAAACTCGATCAGCATATTTAACGAACATCATCAGCTTATTAGGCTGCTTTACGAGCAACTGTTGCACCTCTCATCGAAGGCCCCTCCGCCGCCTTTCTTTGTTCACAGTTAGCTGCCTTTTGCAGTCAATGGCAATTCCCATAATCCCCACAACATGTGTGTGATTAAAATGGCGATATGAATGCATAATAATATCAGAGTTATGAGTGTTAGGCCCGAAAAGAAAAAAAGAGCCAGCACAGAGCAAAGCATGGCCTGGCACCGCCCCATTGACGCATAAAACTGCAGTGAACTAAGCGACGGGCGCAAAGTGCAGTGCCCGCTGCTACCCCACCTTCAATCCCCTCCAAACCCCTCCCATCCCCTCCCTGGGTACGGCCATCAACGCCGGGTGAGTAAGTGAGCTGAACTTTGATGCCGCCACATTCTATTCGCATTTGCGCTCCAACTACGAGTACCTATGGCCATATATCTACACCGGCCGGACTAGGACTGGCTCGCACCAGCGCCAACAGGCCGCCTGCTATTTCTTTTTTTTTATTTTTTTTTGTATTTTGCGAGGCCGAAGCCGAAAAGCCGTAAAGCCAATGGCGGGACGAGGGGCTGGCGCACTAGGCAAAGACTGCCGCCGTTGCCTCTGGAAGATTTATGCAGTTCATATTCACATTTTCCAAACGCCGCATACCAGGCGCAGCTTTCGGACGCAGTCGAGGAGCGACTCACATGGACACGGACATTGTAAACGTGCCTAAATGTGTGTGAATATGCGCGCGAGAGAAAGAGAAAAAGAGAGATGGAGAGAGACGGGTAGAAGGGAGTCGCAGTTGTTGAAGCTTTTTTGGGCGCACAATGTGCGCTGAGCATTGCAGTTTGATGTTGTTGTTTTTGTTGCTGTTGCTGTTGCTGCTCCTCTTGTTGCTAGCCCCTAAAATGCCGCCACATCACGGTGGGGCAAGTGTTGTGTTCATGCAGGCAAAAATTACAATTTATGAATTTGCTACACTTCAGTATTATAATATTGAATAAAAATTTTAAAAATATATGCGTTATTAGAAATTTAAAAAATGTATCCAAATTGTAGCCAATAGATTTAAATTTAAAAAAAATTCTGTTCTGACAAATATAGAAACTAGTGGAAATTACAAAAATAGATAGAAATAAAACCAATCATATTAAATTTAAAAAAAAATAAAAAAAAAGTTCTAATATATTCAACTTTTTTAATATTTTCCTACAAGCGTCCCACTGTGTGTTGCCCGTTGGCCTGGCCTAGCGCAGTTCTGGCCCGCCTGCCTGCTGCCCCCGACCAACTGCTGCATGTTGGGGCCTAGAGACTGGCAATGGTGCTGTGGTATTGTAGTTGGTGGTGCTGGGCGGCTGCTGGATGACTGCAGGCTCGTGCAAGCGTTTGGAACACACTGCATATTAAGTTATTGTATATTAGGTGTTAAATCAGATAAATTTTCGCATAATACCGCATACAGCACTCGGATTTTCAAAGATTAACGTGGCGCACACAGTTGTTGGTCAGTTGTTGTTGCTATTGCTGTTGTGTGTGTGTGTGTGTATTTGTGTTTATGTTGTGTGTGTATAAACTGTGCTTTGGCTGTGGCTGCAGCATTTTGGAGCTGTTTTAATCATTTGAATGCTGCACATTGTTTTCAAGCCCTGCCTCCCCCGCCCATTGACTGTCAATGAAGGCTCTAAACACTGTTGCACTTTATTTGCAACTGAGTGTGCGTGTGTGTGTGTGTGTGACTGTGTTGGCACTGATAAACATTATTGGACTTGGTTTTCCGTAGTTTTCGAGCTCGCTTTGATCATTCGCCACATGCAATCGACCGGGCCAAGCAAAATTGCATTGTTAACAGATTATTAAAATAAAAATAAATTTATGCAAATTTATAATTGCAAAATGATTGCACAAAAAAAAAGGCAAAAAAGAAAAATAAACAACAAAAAACAGGAGCCAAAAAATCGAAGTGCATGAAATTTGTCTGCGGGCGCTTCATTAAGGCGAAAAATAATTGTTGTTGTTGTTATTGTTGTTGTAAAATAAATTTCACTGTTATTAAACAAAAGCTATTGTGTTTTATGAAAAGCGCATAAATAAAATGGCAAAAAGGCGACGCAGCGCTCGCTCCAAAATTTATTATGACAAGTTGCTCTGGCACTTTTATCTCTCGGCACACAAATTTTGCAGCCAGCCAGCAACAAAAACAAACACATATATACGAATTTATATATGTGCATACATATATATATATATATATATATATATTTGATATTTATGCTGGTGTTTGTGTATTATAAAATATATATGTACGTATATGCAATAAAATAGCCACAAAACAAACTCTGCCCAAAAGCTGCTCTGCTTGGGCAGCAAAAACTAACTACCAACCCATATAAATACACACACACACACAGCAACAACAAATTCTGGCTGCTAGCAAAATGGAATGACAAATAAGTTGGTAATATAATTTGCAGGCCAGGAATAGAATTGAGCACCGTCTGCTTCAGCTCCTTTCGTTATTGGGCAATTAGTTATGTTAGTTAGTTGGATCTGTGATTATAAAGTCTATTAAAAATTTAAAGATAATTATTTACTATACAAAATGAAATTGTATTTAAAATTATGCAATTTTTTTTAATCTATTAAAAAGTTATTAAAACACAAACAAATATGTTTTTAGTAAAAAATTAAATAAATATAAAAAAACAGCATTTTTAAGCGAAGTCAAGTTATATTCAAATATTTAATACATTCTTTAGCGATTTATCATATTTATTTTAGTTTATTGACAAATTAATTTATGCGTAATTTACAAATATTTAAAAGGTATTTATTGCAATTCATTCTGTTAGAACAGATCTCCAGAAAAGGATATAAGTGTAGCCCGCAAGCTTTGATGACTTCACTTTTCACTTGTTTAGAAACTGCCAGCTCCTTAGCTGAAGTACTTTGCGCTTCAATTGCAGCAACATGGCCAAAAGGGGTTTTTGGGGGCGCTCGCATCCTGCACAGCGGGTCAATATGCGCTGCACAGCTGCAGGGGGCACTTGGAGCAGGGGCAGGAGCTGTGGCTGAGGCAAAGGCAGCGCCCTGCAAAATTGCGGCCATAACTCATAGCCGTTGAGTATGTGTTAAGATGGGCACGCAAAACGAGCGTGCAAATAAATTTGCAGATTACGCGCATAAATAAGACGAACGTTGGCCAAAGACATTAAGAAACGCCGAGCGGAGAGTGGCAAATGCCGAATGGAAATGCAGAATGCAAATAATTGAGGCACATATTTAATTCAATTTATAAGCCGCAACTCAAGCGTTTTGATAATCCAGCGCTCGGTTGATTAAACGCAGCCAACAACTTCTATTTATTAAAAATTCTTCAGCTGTGAATTGTGCGCCCCAAACTTGATTGCAGTCAAACAATTTGGCCCAGTCAAACCCCTGCGCCCCCGCTGGACAGTTGTGTCTGCAGCTGCATGCAAAACGCAAAGAAAGGGGAGCTGGAGTGGAGGCCTGCCCCATGGCCAGGGACATGTTGGAAACCGACTCTGACTGGTCAGCAGGTTGCTCCAGCTCCAGCTCCAGCTCTGGCTCTGGCTGTGGCTGTTGCCGTTGATTTGTTTTGGCCAGTTGCTGTTGCTGATGTTGTTTTTGTTGTTGTTGTTGCTGTTGCGCGCTTTTCAAATTGCCCGTTGAACGTTCGCCGGGTGAGTAAAACGATTACCCGCCGGCTAGGCCTGCTTTGGTTAGTGCTCGCGTATGTGTTGGAACAACTATTATTAAGCGCGTTATTGTTGTTGTTGTTGTTATTGTTTTTTTTACAAGCGTTGTTGTTGCGGCCATTGTTCTGCTTTGGCTGGAAATTATTATTCGCATGCCAAAATGAATTGAGCTGGCCGAGACGTTGTGGCAAGAGGCTCGACTCTTGGCATGCAACATGTTTAGTTTATTCATAAACTCACACACGCACGCACACACACACACACACTCACTGGTGTGCTTGGGGTGTGAGTGCGTCGGCACATTCAAAAGTAGCCGCATTAAATGAGCGGCCTCAGCGCGCACTCAAATTGCCCAGTTATTAAGTAAATTGATTTTAAGTACGTTTCGAAATTATTTGCTTCTAAATGTTTTGTTGCTTTTCCGTTTTTTAACCCCCGACGCTTCTAACAACATTTTCGCACAGCTTGTTGTTGTTATTATTATTTTTAACAGCAGCTGGTAATAGACGACAATGTTTTTTCTTCATTTTATTTTTTTTTATTTTGTGTCGCGATAAGAACTGGAACTATATGCAGTTGGGCAGCACAACTCGCACATAAAAATTGATTGTTAACATCGCCAGCAATTTGCTGCTGATTTCCATTAAGATTAAGCCACGCTAAAAGTGCGGCATAATATGTTAAAAGCCTGAACGACAATTACGAGCATGTGACTAAAACTAAAAGACATTTTTAAAATCAATTTATAAAAAAAACTTTAGTTGTGAATTTAGCAATTTAAAAATGTGAGCAACATATTAAGCAGGCTTTTATGAACTCAAGTAAATTAGTTGTGGAAACAAAAAATGTGTCCAATCATATTTAATTATATTGTTTCACAGACAGGCGATATTTATTTTTATATATTTTTAAAATATTATTATTAGACTATTATTTAATTTAGCTATGTGCATGCCTTTTAGTATACAAAGGTTTTACACAAAAGATAAGCATTTAGAAAGTTGCTGTTCGTGTTAAAAAATTGTATTTAATAATATATTTTAGTTTATCTTTTTTGTAATTTTTGCGCGATGTTCTCAGTATAAAGAAGCAACTAAATATAGTTGTTGTTATTTAACTTAAATTTCATATAAGAGCTATTTCAGCCAAATTGACGCCCCTGAGCATAGATCAGCCTGCCACCGAGGGGGGGCATAAATGAAGTTTTCTATTAACTGACGTAAAATTTAATTTAATTTAAAACTAACAACACACAACATGGCCAAATGAGCGCCTCGCATGCAAAATGCAAACAACAAACAACAACAGCAAAATGGTTAAATGATAATCAGCTAGTGGTGGCCAGCGGAACCAGCTGCAGACACTTGTTGGCCACTCGCCTGGGCAGCAGTCAATGAAAACGCTTCATAAACAGCGCAATTAAACTAATGACCGTGCTGGGCTCTGCGATCACCGGGATGGGGCCGAGTCAGAGCCAACCCGGGCCAACGGCAGTCGCATAGAAACCATCGCCGGGCCACACACGAAGCAGCTTGGCCAAGACACCGGTTCCACTCAGGCTCGTTCATCAGTCGGGCTTTTGGCACTTGCGCATATGATTAGCCTGGAAGCAGCACCGCTCGTTGGTGGTGCTGTGCGGAGGTGGTGGCTAATACTACGTGAGCCGACGCAGCCACGTGCAGTGCAAAGTAGTTGACTTGATGAAATGTGCGCGATTGTCTAATGGGTCGCCAACTGGATGAGCCGAGCTGATGTATTGCCCGGTGTCCAATGCGCATTGCCATTGCATCTTCTGTTGCCACCGCTGCTGCTGCTTTCATTGTTGTTGTTGTTTGCCATGTTTATGGTTGCCATGGCAGCGGCGAACCGGTTTTTGGTTATCTTAAAAACCCGACTGAAGTCAGGTAGAGCAACGGCAGCAGCCGGTTCCGAGTGGTCGCCTACTGTGCTACAGCAGTCGACGTCGTCGTATGTTGGTGGTGGCTTTAATGGCTTCCGCCAGCGGATCATAGGAGTGAAATAAATGGCCAGACGGAACCAATAAACGTCGCGCGTTGTCCGTTCATCGCTCGTTCAGCCAAAATGAGTTAAGAACTGTGGACAGTTTTCTGCAGTCGTTGACTCATTGCGATTTATGGCCACCAGTATAAGACCAAGTATAAGATGCACAAAAGGGAGAGAGAGAGAAAGAGAGAGAGAGAGAGAGAGAGAGAGGGAAAGAAAGAGAAGATACCAACTTTAGACAAGCAGATACAGTACGCGTTCGAAACGCCCACGGAAAAAAGTTGCTGATAAAAAATTCCTGGCTGGCATTTACGTGTAATAATACATTTTGCATTATAATAATATCAGGCTATACTTTACGAAAAACGCCACGATATATAAGCTTGGTATATAAAATTGCCTAGACAGTCATCAATCAGTCGGGGCTCAAAGGAATTGACCTGCGCCAGCGCTGGCCACAGCTGCCGCTGCCGCTGCCGCTGCCGCCGCTGCTGCCGCCGCTGCTGCCTTTGGGGTGAATGTGAAGGTGAAGCTTTGGCCAAGACGCTGTCCGCTGCGGTCCGGCTGAATAATAAAAGTAATTGCGTCTTTACCCTTTAGGGTTAGCGAGTGCAGCAAATTGCGACTTGAATGCTATGCGCTTTTCTATAAGCATAAAAATTGCTATAATTTGCTGAAGATTGCGTTTTATCCATAACCATAACAATGGCCTACCCCCTCGCCAAAACCACCACCACCTCCCGTCACCCTCTCCCTCTCCCGCTCCCTCTCCGACTTTGGCGAACCAACAATTTATTTTCCCTGAAGTGCATTTAATCAATATAGGCAATGTGGCCAGCTCTACCAACTATTTATTATAAATGATGGATTGCTTTGAAACGCTTTTTGGGTAATAGTGAAGGGCAGTCGGAAAAATACGGGACGTTACTTTGGTTGGTATTTTTTTTAGTAAAACTTCAAGATGCCCTGTAGCATAGGTTTGGGAAAATTTTAAAGAAAATTAAGAAATTATTTATAAATTTTGTCTTTTTGATAAGTTTAGGTTAGATGGATTAAAAGGGCTTTAATAATAACATTTTTATTATAATATATTCTTTTGTTTAATTCAGTTGAATATAAAATTGTTCTTTTCAAACCTTTAATTTATTTGCAAAAAATATTACAAAACAATTCCTAATATTTTTTGCAATCAAAAACCTTTAAGAACATTTAAAGTTATAGAAAAAAAAATGCCCCAAAACGTTCTAGCTTTCAAGTTCGATGAGTTCAGGCCGACAAATGAAAACTATTTCAATAATTTGCACTTTATAACGAACTTGTCCAATAAGGCAAGCATCGTATTGTGGCGCCACATGGCTGCCTCATTGCTGTTGTTGTTCTTGTTGCTCCTCCCGCTTCTCCACCCCTTCCTCTTCCCGTTGTTTTTGTTGCTTGTTTGCTATTGGATTTCGGTCTGCTGGTTGCCAACGGCTGCTGGCAGCGCCACAAAGCAGATAACAAATATTTGCAGGAAACCCTGAGC
This sequence comes from Drosophila colorata, assembly GCA_035041545.1. Taxonomy (NCBI): domain Eukaryota; kingdom Metazoa; phylum Arthropoda; class Insecta; order Diptera; family Drosophilidae; genus Drosophila; species Drosophila colorata. Next base: position 10,969,182 of record JAWNLD010000680.1, read on the forward strand.
CCCTTAATTAGTGTAAAGAAGCTCTCAGCTCTCGAAACGTTCCCTGGCTGTTTGGAAGGGGGCTTTTCTGGGCTCATAAAATGCCAGCAAGGAAGCAATTTATCAAAGTTTTGTTGCTTAATTGTCGTCCATGCGGTGTTGGCAGTGAAAGTTTTGCCGTTTGCTCGCCCGAATGTCCTGCGAGCCAACTTTGCGAGAGGGAGAGAAGTGGGGGCGGCATATAGGCAAATAAGGGCGTGTGCGGCTGTTCATTTGGCGAGGGTAAAGAATTCTAATGAGAAAGGACATTTTTCAGTGTTATTTGCAAACAGCAAATATCATCGATTTTGCCTGGCTGCAGTTTTCAAGATATTTTCCACATCATAAATACATAAGTACGCAAAGTGTGGAGGGGGCGGAAGAGGGAGAATGGAGCTGAGCGTAAACACACGGCTTCTGTGTGCCGCCGTCACATTTATAACAATTTAAAATTGCACGAAAAAATGGCAATAAAATCCCACAGACAAACGAAATTACGTGACCAATGTGTTTTATTACGATTTTATTGCGAAAATGCGAAGAAGTCAGGCGGCCACAAGGGAGGTGGCTGGCAGAGGAGCAGGGGCAGAGGCAGGAGCGGGGGCGGGGAGCAGGTCGTGTGGAGCGAGCAACCGCAAATATGACTGCGTCTGCGAAGCGCTTTATTATTTATCTTTCGGCTGAAATCGGCACAGAAGCCATACAGAAACCAGAGCAGAGCAGAGCAGGGTTTGGGGGCAGCAGGCGAAGGCGCAGGAGCAGTTGATGCTTCGGCGTGGCACGTGAGCGTCTCAAACGCGAGGGTTGCAACGAGAGTAGCTGCTGCTTTTATTTATGCCTTGGACTTCTCACGTGTCAGGTTAATGCGAAATTTATGTGCTGTCACCCAACAAAAAAGAAGCCAAATTGTAAGGCGAGTGGCTGTAACCCCTAACCGCCCCTCCCTCAACCCCTGCAGGACAGGTTCATCATAGCGTTTCGTGTTGTTTCCAGCTCAAAAAGTGTGTCAGGCAAGTGATTTAACCACCATCGCAACGGGGGCTGAAGCACTCACCAAAGGGGTGGTGCCGGCACAGGGAGTTGCCGCCCTTAAAAGACCATAAATGGCCAACACAAAAAAACGCCCCTTATAAGGCTGGCCTGATGACCAAACTGGCCAGAAGGGGCCAAGTGTTAAGGGAAATGTTTAGATTGGTCTATTGAAATTGTATTTAGTTCTGTTGTTGTCAACATTTTATTAAGTAATTTGCATATATTTTTAACAGCAGCATATGCTGTCTAAAAGGGTGGCAGGGTGTGGAAATTAAAAAGCCGATTATAGCGGTAATAAAGGATTGCGATTATCCATTAAATATATCAAGTTGGAGAGTAAGTCAATGGGGATGTCTAATTAGACAAGTTTTGGAAGAGAATAAAAGTTTTTCTTATATGATTTATATATTAAATATAACCCTGATATAAGAACAAGCCCTTTTTTGTTAGTATTTTATGTATCTCATCATTAGATTTTTAATTTGATTTGTTGCATAAAAAATGAAATCAGCTGTTTATTTAATAATATAAAAATAATATATATCAAAATTATTTGACTGTTTTTCAATTTCAATTTCATATCTATCTTTTATGGTTTACTTAATATAGATATGGAAGGAAAACTTAATCTTAACCTCTGTTAAAAATAGATGTAGGAAACTATCAATGTTAAATATAATTTAAAATTCTCAATATTTGAATCTAAACAAATTACGCAGAATATTTTATATATATGTCCGTTTAAGCAGAAAAGAACCAAAGCAAGTAAAACGCCGAGGGACAAAGCTCAAAGGAGAATTTTTGAATTGTATGCTCTCAGCAGACTACTAGCCAGAAAATATATTCATATTTATATAAGTGGACCGTTAGTTTGATTTTAGCCATATTTGATTTTACTGACTACTCGAATGCCGTCAAATTTATGACACATTGCACTTTATTTAAAAACCCAACCATGTTGATATGTGCCAAAAAAAGATACATATATGTACGTACGTACATATATTAAACTCTATGGCAAACAAAAAGTTGTTGAAGAAAAATCTTGCGCCAATAAAAATGATAAAGATTTGCGCTTTTTTTTTATTCTTTTGCGGAAATATAAAATTGAATTATTGCATGCAATTTAAAAACCAACAAAAGCTGACAGCAGTCGAGCTAAAAGCCAAGCAGCAGCAGCAGCAGCAACAACAACAAAAAGCATTGCCAAAAAATTTGTCAAAATAATGGCGTCATTCTGCAGTGGCCGCCAGAGGGGGAGAGAGAGGGAGAGGGAAGAGGGGTGGGCGGGCTTGGTTGTGGGTGTGGCGGCCGTGGCGAGCCGACAAAGATGCCATAAGGCACCAAGGAACCGCCACACACAAACATGACGCTGCCGCTGCCGCTGCTGTTGGCGACGCTATGGTTTATCCTTTTATCCTTTATCCTTATGCTTTTTTGCACATTATTTGCTTTTGCAATTCAAAGCGATTAAGTGCGACGACGACGACGAGGAGAACGGCGACTCGACGCGACTCGGGGGTCATTAAGGACGACATAAAACATGTTTTTGTTGCAATGGCCATAAGTATCTGTATCTGTATCTGTATTTGTATCTCTAGCTATGTGCCTGTGTATCTGCGACTCTTTGCCTGCTACCATATAGAAATATTGCATGCCTAATGGCAAGCCCGAAACTCGTATAACTCAATGCAACCCATTGGCTGCCCCCAACCCCTAAGGCTAGACCCGAACAGACAGCTTACTGGCCATTAGCACAAGCGGTTGCAGCCCCATGTCGCATCCATAATAAAAATATATAAAAAAAATAAAAATAAAAAAAAAGACAAGGAAGGAATTTCCAAAGTAAGCCCATTTAATAGAGCAATTATGACCAGTTGAGAGTCGAGAACTGGGCTGGAAAAAATAAAATAAAACTGAATTGAAGCAAAGTCGAGCGTCGCGGCCATATTTCAAAGTGTTTGCCCGTAACTAATTAAGCAATTAATTTTCGAGCAGCGGCCGCAGTGAAAGGCGAGCGAGATACACACACACTCGCATACACACACACCCAATATTAAATGGGAACAAGTTCAACAAACTTTTCTCGAAAATAATTTACAGGCTGCTGCGACTGCTGTGAAATTATTTATGCCAGCGTACCATAAACTCGGTGCACGGCCCATATCCAATTGCTTGGGCCCAATCCTTTGCCTCATGCGTGCGCCGCGGCGTATGCAACACTTTATTTTTCTGCGCAAAAGAGGCCTCCGCCTCGGCGCTGTCATAAAATATGTTAAACGCCCGAATTGCCGGAGGGTGTGAAAACTTGAATCAAAAACCAAAGCGAAACCACGCTGAATATTTATGATGCGATTAGCAGACTTTTGCTGTTGTTGTGCAGGTTGCAAGGAGTCGGAATTTACGTTGGCCACATAACTAAAATGGCAACCGGGCTGGCAGTCAGGCTGTGGCAAGGCTGCCAATTAAGCTGGGAGTGTGCCGCATTAATATGTAAATAAAAGCAGCTAATAAGTGGGTGTTTAATAACCGGATGGCCAACAACCAAACGGACCCAACGAGCGCTCCCGAAATGTAAGAGAAATGCGAGAGCTGAGCGCAGTTTGTCAACCGACAAAAGGTGAACAAAAAAATATATATCCAGGCAAGGGGCAGCACTGGGGTGGCAAAAAAAGGTAGCATGTTTAATTTGCGTGGCATTTGCAGCTGCCTGCGGCAAAAAGATAACGAAATAAAACGTTTGTCGGCATGGAGCAAAACAGGGGGTTGCTGGGCGGACGCGGGGGGAGGGGGCACGTGTAAAAACAAAAGCAGAAAAAAAGGCAAAGCCAAAAATTGGTTGTAGCGCAGTGTAAACTAATTAAACGGCGCGCAAAAGTGTTGCACGGGTAGTTAAATACAAACATATAAGACATATACGTATGTATATTATATACATATAGACATATATATATATATATATATATATTTATATATTTATTCATAAGTGTTGCCACAAAATGGCTATAAACGCGCTCGAGCCATTAAAATTATGATTAAAATTTAATTTAGCGAAAATAATCAGACTGGCCTTTGATTAACTCCAAATGAGCGCGCAATTAAATCAAAATATTCAGAAAAGCTGTAGGAAAAAAATTTGCATTTGCAATGTACGGCCCATGAATTCCATTAAAATTCAATTAAAAATTGAAAATCAACAATGAAAAGCGCAATAAAAACTAATATTAATCGCGAGTTAATGGCGGCACACAAGCGCCGCCTGGCGTTCAGTTGCTGCAACAGCGCACCCGTTGATAAATATGCTCGTCCATGTAAACGTGTATGTGGTTCGGCTGGGAAAAACGCATTTACTCATTCATTATACGCAGACAATTAAGTACCAGGAATTTCGTAGCGCCATAAATTGCTACGCCCCAAACCGTTTTAGCCCACCGCCCCCATTTTTGGGTAAATTGTCAGGTCAGCTGAAAATCTACATATGCACTGACCAAACAACTATTAAACTATGTGTGGGTGAGTGCCGAGATGTGCTGGGACATCAACAATGGCTGTGGAAATTTTGGAAAATTTTCAATTTACCCGCTGGACGGCCATTTTGCATTTGGTCGCGAGTGTGATGGCCTCAATAACCCGCCTCCCTAAAATACTCCCTGTAAGGGTGGCTAAACTGACAGGCGGTTAATTGAAAATTCTTCAAAATCGTATTGAAAAATGATTTCCACTGAAAATTTACTAGGACAATAAGGGCACGTTAGCTGGTAATTAAAGCGACTGTGAATTGATGATGAAAACTCGGAAAATTAGATTCCATTATCATTAAACTATTATGTTGTATATATTGCTCATTATTTTAGCTATACTAGTTTTGAGAATAAAGTGAATAACTTAAGTAAATTCATGATTTAATTTATATAATTTCAATAGCTGATAATTATGCAAATTCTATTCAATTATTTTTATTTGATCAGAAAGCCAAAACTTAAAGATGTAATGTATTCTTATATTCTTAATTTTAATATATCGACATTTAACAATTTTTAAGCCCTCTTTCCGTATTCAACATATTAATTGGAAAACCATCCAAAGCCTATTTCCCCGCTCCGCTTTTCGCGAGTCGCTTATCAGTAGCTGGGAAAATGTAACTCGTGACGTGTCGTTATGGCGGCTTACTTTTGTGTGAAACTGTATGTGTGTGTGTGCGAGTGTGTGGCTTGCAAGACATCAAATTACTTTCGTATGCAAATCAGCGGCTTTTCCGCAGTCTTTTTTTCAGCTACCGCACAACCGACTTAAACACCCACCCACCCCCCGACAACGTCGCTTGTTTTTTCCACGCCCAAGCGGCAACATTGGCAGACAGTCAGACCTACAGATAGCAGACACGGCATTTGATCGGCTCCAAATTTATCTCAATGATATGCAGATAAAACTAACAAGTACCAAGTTTCGTTATTTCTCTTTCCGTTTCTGTTTCGTTTTCGTTTTTTTTTTTCTTCTTCCTCTTAGCTGCACTTCTTCGACATGTGGCGAAGAGAGAGCAGAAGAAAAAAAAACTACATTAGCAAATAAATTTATTTAGCATTACAAAAAATGAGGTAGCTGGTAGTGGCTCGACAAGGGGCGGGTGGCAGTGCAAGGGTGTGTGTGTGTGTGCCTGTGTGTGTGTGAGCGGGCGCCATGAATTTATTTAAGATGCTTATTGATTGGATTTGATTTTATGCTATGGGAAAGTAAATTTGCTCAAATAAATTTAAATGAGGGCGTTGAGTTTTCTTCGAGCCCCGCCCACTTGTGGGCAGGCTGCAAAAAAATGTCTACTTTTTTTTGCTCTTTTACGAAAACTAATCCCGCATGTGTGCCCATATTGACAGCAAGCACTTTGGCTGGCTTTGGGTTGGGTCTCGAGCCTGAAACACACGCATGAGTAATTTTCCAATTTTTGTTTCGCATTTGCAGCTAATCTGGAAAATGGATTTTCTATTCGCATCGAGTGGGAGTTTTTCTTGGGTGGCTTACTGGTGGTTGCTTTTAAAAGTTTTATATTTATTTACTCACTTAAAGCTGCATTCTCTTACTTTGTCAATGTTTAGGTGAGAGTTAAGTGAAGGAGTTGCTGATAAAATGCGACACTTACCTGAAAGAGCAAAGAAGGAATAAATAATTGTAGTTAATTATGTAATTTTAAGCAAATATTATTATATAATTTAAGTTGTATATGAGCTCTTATATAGACAAAGTTAAGATATTATAGCGATGAAATATTTAACAAATTTTAAATTTTAAAATATATTTTTTGTGTACTTTTATAAACATATGTGTAAAAATTTAGCTTCTAAAATAATAAGCAACTAAATCTCAAATTTAATCAGCTAAAACATGCATTTTGATTATTCTCATAAATACTCAGTTAATTTAAATAATTTTCAACACATTTTTAATGATGAGCTGAAAGATTTTATTGCATGATTTTTAATTTTGCAAGCGGCAAACTTTGCTGTGGCCCATATTTTTGTGGCGTAATTGAGTAAAATGAAATAATTAAAATGCCCCGCATAAAGTAACTTAAAATGCTTTAACGACCTTTTGTTAATAACGCAAAGTGCAAATGTCTCTCGCTGATTGTTGCAGGTTGCAGGTTGCAGGTTGCACGTTGTCGCTGTCCACTGGCCATTTACATGCGTTATGCCAACTGCAACAACAACAACCGTTACGAGTGCGTAGTTGCAACTGTGCGCCGCACGCAATTTTCATTTGCTGCTGTTATTAAGTGATAATTGAATTTTTATGCCAGCGCCAACAGGCGACACGAAATGAACTTCAGAGCCTTCTGCAATTACCAGAGGTCGACAGAAAGTTAAGATGACCCGCAAAGGAAAACGGGCTGAGCTTAAATACGAGAAGGTTGAAAGAAGAGATATTTAATTTGAATTTTTACAAAAATATACATATATATTTTATAAAAATAAATATATACTTTACAAAAATATATATCTTATATGTTTATAAACATTTTAATATTTAAATATGTGTATATTTTACTGTAAATATTTATAGTAATATAACCTTAGAAATCATTTCACTCAACATGCATTTTGTATCTTACTCTTTAACCAACATGTGATTTAAATATTTTAGCACTTTTTTAAAATAACTATTTTTTTATTTCCTTATATATATTTGGGATTTCTTGTACCGTATCTTTCTTGAAATCGTGCAGCGGCATTTGCAACAAATCCTCAACTGATCTCAGTTCCTAATAAAGTTCCGTTTTCCACTAAATTGTGTTGCCAACTTTCTAAATGGCCAAAATTGCCGCTGGGCCATAAATCACACGATGTTCAACGCTGTGTTTCAATTTCGGGCATGTAACGCACTTTCTAAACAGCACGAGAGGCCGAAAGATAAAAAAAAGACAGGCTAAACACAAACAAAAAAAAACGCGGCAAACTGTTTTGTCGGCCTGCATAACAATTGTCATGAAAATTTATCAAAAAAAAAAAAAAGTGAAACAAAAAAAAAGGAAAAAATTCGCAATGCAGCTGTTTTATGGCAGGTCACGGGGATACAAAACCTGCGACTATTTCGGGCGGAAACCGCAAACGGTGCAAAAATTATGAAAATTCATATTGCCGCACGCACTTGGCGGGAAATTCGGTTATTTGGCACGGCGCAGGTATTTGCCCATTGCTGTTATTGTTTTTTGTTCGGTCGTCGCCGCGGGGGGCGGCGAGCGTAAAATTTGCATGCGTCAATGGAATATGAAAATTTAGAAACTGTTGCAATTTTCAGTTTTCACAGTTGCCGTTTGCCGTGCATTTTGCGTTGATTTACGGCCGGTGGCAGTGGACGCTCATAAATCTCAGCCGCTGTGTGTGCTACTTGTGTGTGTGGCAAATATTTTGGTTGCAGCGATTTCATGCCCCGCAGACGGCAATTGCATTGCACTTGGGCCCTTTTAATTTGTGCAAAAACAAGAAGGCAAGCCAAAAACAAAAAAATAAATAAATAAACCCCGATGAGCAGGGAGAAAAAAAACAAGTCGCACACATTTCATGCGGCTTCCACAAAAGGTAACAGTCGGGCCAGTCGGCCCGAACCCCGGTTCCAAACCGGGGACGACAACGAAAAGCAATTTACGAAAAGCACGCAGCGTTTAGATCAAAAGCAAAGACGACGTCGCCAGTTGCCAGTCGCCATTGGCAGGACAGAGGACAGGACACAGGACACTCAGGAGAGAGGGGCAGCCACATAACGATGCTATACAACGCAAAACACATCATTAAGTATAAAATTCTTAAAATGGAATTTTAAATCATTAAAAAAACGCTGCAAAAAAGTCAACAACAGCAACAACAGTCGACGAGGAATTTGCAATGCGTTTGCTTTATTTGGCAGTGGCTCGCTGAAAGCTGCAGCAACAGCAGCAGCAGCCACATGCAACCATTGCCCAGTTGCTTTGTCCAAAATGGTTGTGGCAACAACAGCAATATCAGCAGCAGCAGCAGCAGCTACAGCGTGCAGCAGTTTTTTTTTTTATGTACACGCCAAGCCAAACAGCTTGAATGGAAGTAATGATGCTGGCCCAAACGTTGTCCAAGTCTTGAGAAAGGCGCGCAGTTGTTGCATTCGCAATGAGTTGCCGTTGTCGCTGGTTGCTGCTTGCAATGGCAATCAGCAACATGGCCGCCTGGGCAGCCAAACGAAGCTGAACTGCCATCGTTGCTTTTATCGGCGTTTTAGCTCTTTTTCCTATATGCATCAGTCCCGGCTGCTGCTGTTGCTGCTGCGCTTTTTGGTTAACATGTTGCCGCTGCACGAATTCTATGTTGCACTCGGAATTTGAAGTAAATAATTCTTTGCTGATCGTTTTGCTTGCAACATTTTTTTGCAAGTGCTTCGTGCTCGTTAAGCATTTTGCTTGGCGATTTCTTTTCTTTTGTTGCTGCTGCTGTTGTTGCTCATAATGCGCCAAAAAAATTATATATATATATATATATATATATATATGTATATATATATATACACATATATATACGCTTAAAAGACGAAATAAAAAGGGCGCGCCAGCTGCGAAAAGTGGTTCCGTTTCGTTTATCTCATGTTTGGGTGCGTTCTGCAGCATTCCCTCCCTATAGAAGACGAGTGAAGTCGCGTTAAGTAAGCGGCTCACTTGGCTGCATAATGACGTCAGTGGGGCAGAGATACTAGCTAATGAAGGATTAATGATATACATATATATATACATGTATCTAAGTGCGATGAAAGGTCTTGTAAATGCAATGGGCTCTTAAGGATATTTAATTTGAGAATAGACAGCTCTCGCTTTAGTTATTTTGATTATTTACAGTCGCTGTTTTCTGACAAAATAATCAATTTAAGCTCAGAATATTTAACATATTATGTGGTGAAATTCATACTAATAATTTTTATAAAATTTGTGTTTTAAAATTCCAGAATTGAAAATATATTTTATATTAAAATCAAGTTTATAAAAATATATGCAGTTGTAAGCAAAATTCCAACAAAATTTCCATAAAATAAAAATAAGTTTTGTAAACAGAATGTGCATTAATAAATATATTAAACTATTTTTATTTTATTTTTGCCTTAAAAAATTTCTAAACATACTCTGTATGCTTTTGAACATTTAGCTATATGCCATCTGTATCTAATTCCTTTAGCTTTAACAAAAAAGTTTTTCTCAGCAATTGCAACTGGGTTTTTGGTTTCCATCATGTTATTCCTCAATCTTCCATTTGAAATCGACTTGTCTGCATTTCTGCAGCTCGGCCAAAATACTCCACATTGCTGGCAATCGGACAAACCGCGCTGTAAGCCATTAAAACTCAACTGGTTGTGTATTTGTATTTGTATTTTTTGTATAATTTTTTGCCGTTTCGTTTCTGGTCTCCATCTTTGCTGGCCATTGGCTGGCGACGTTTGCGAGCAAATAAATTCAATTTGCTGCTAGTCGGCAAACTGCGACAGGTTTTTGCCGCATTTATCATCGCATCAACAGCGGCGACAACGTCAATGAGGACGAGGAGACGAGAATGAGGACGAGAGACAAGAACACATGAGATGCCAGCTCCAAATGAAACGCCATTTACCAATTTATTTATTTATATAAGGCGAATATATTTTATAACCCGCAGCAAATGCAGCCGAGCACAGCGCAAAAGTCAGCAAAAAAAAAAAAAAAGAAAAAACAGCAGAAAATACAAAAAAAAAAATCTTGGCTGGAAGAAGAAAAAAAATGTTGTATGAAGTGACCAAACTAGTTCGTTAAAATAAATTCGAGAGCCACTAACAATGTTGAGCGGACAGACGGACGCACGGACGGATGGGCAACATGCAACGGCTGCCGCTGAAAAGAGCCAGAGCCAGAGCCCAAGTCTCAGGTTCCAGTTTCGCTCCATGTCGATGGATGCGGCAGGGCGAAGATGTATTCCTTTTGGGATGTTTTTAATTTTTCTTTAAAGTCGTTAAGCGTCGTCGTTTTTTGCGCCTGCCTCGGCATCGGCATCGGCATTTTGTGTGCTGCCTCTGTTCGTTAGCTGGCAGCAAATGGAGTTGGTGTTGGAGTTGGAGCTGGTGCTGGTGCTGGAGCTCGCAGCTCGCAGCTCGTAGCTGGGAGCTGGAGCGCGCCATTGCCATTTGCTTCCTGCGTGCCGCCGCGTTGCCTTTCTAATGGAGTTTCGCAGATAACAGGCAACGACAACGGCAAAGGCAAAGGCAACGGCAAAGGCAAAGGCAACGGCAAATGCGAAGGCAGCCCCATCTGCAGCTTCTGCTTGCCCCGCCAGACCGCTCTCAGCAGCTGCTAAGCATAAACACACACTTACACGTACTTGGGGCAATGGAATGAAATGAAATTAAACCCTTTTCGGTGACTGCCGCTTGAGAGGAACGAGCCAGTGAACGGCTAGAGGTGGTGGGGCACGGGACACGGGGGCAGGGGGCATGGCAAATAGTTGCAAAAAATTAACATTATTGCAATTTCGCTGCCTCGACGAACGGGGTGGTGTACGCAACTAACAAGCAATGCCCCAGGGACGCCGTTGTTGCAGTCGCAGTCGCCTCTGCCTTACCTGGAACCGAACCAAACTCTCGTATAATTGAAGATCTTGACTGCGTCGAGGCAAAACAGCGGCACATAAATTGAAAATCGTTTAGAAAATTAAAGAATTGTGTCTGGAGCTGGGAGCTGAAGTGGGAACTGCGACTGGAGCTGTATCTGCTTTGCCTGGCTGCTTCTGGCCATGGCTCAACTCTCGGCTCGTATTTCTATTTACTTTTTAGTTGGGAATGGCAACGCCGACAGTTGCAAGCCAAACAGCTAAACAACAATGCGTTGCAGCTAGACAAGTGGAGCAAAACAAAGAAAAATTGCAAGAAGTTTTTGCCATTTCTTTACTCTATTCCCTAGCCCCTTCCTTGTGCCGACGACAGGCAGCATATGCAAATATGCTAAAGTTTTGCTGCAGTTAAGGAAAGCGAGAGAGAGAGAAATGTGAAAGAAACAGCGACAATTGTTGGGCACTCCTTGAAGAAAATGATTTTATTGTTGTTGTTGTTGCTGTTGCCTTTCATTGTAGAGCCCGCGCAAATAATTCACAAGCCAAGGTAGAAGTTTCTTTATGCAATTTTTAAATAAATATCTGAAATCATTCGTTTCGTTCTTGGAGAGTTAAAAGCGCTGAAGTCTTCTTTTATAAATATTAATTTTAAACTAAAATAGATATATAATATAAATAATGTGTAATAAAATAAAAATTGTTTTATCCTTTTTTGTATAATTTTTTAAAGTTTGGAGAAATTCCTTTTAAATTGCGGGTACTAAAAATTAACTTTCAAAATAATTCTGATAGGGTGATTTTGGGTTTGATTTATTAGTTTTGAAAATTATTTGCAATATTGTGTTGAGTAAATGCCATGATGTAAAAACTTCATGAACAGCAAAAAAAAAAAAAAAAACATAAGAAATACTTTCAAATTTTAAGTAAGGTCAACAGAATTAAGTAAAGTTCACACTTGTAAGGCTGAAAGTTCATTAAGCTGCTATATTTTCCTTTAACAAAAACAACTGAATTTTAAAGTGGGCTCCGCTGGCAACTCGATAGATCTGCAGATCGACTGGGTTCTGTGCTGCCAACAGGCACCTCTAATGCCAATGCTATCGCCCCCAACATTCAATTGTAGTTTTGATTACGCATCGGCTGCCTTTGCCACTGCCCAATGAGCCGCTGCTCTGCTTCCCGCTGTGCTGGCCATGATAACAGCCATTGCCATTCCCTAGCCCAAGCCCATGCCCACATCCAGTTCGGTGCAGCTGGAGGCGCGCTCGCTGCTGGCTGTCCTGTGCTGGGTGCCCAGTTCTAGAAATCGCAGTGGGCCGCCTCCGCCTGGCGGATTTCTAATCTGTCTTCGCGTGCTGTTTGCCTTGCATGCGAGAATTGCGAAACACGAGCAACATGCAATGCAATGGCAGCTGCCTTCCTGCCCCCTACATTACAGTACCCTAACCCTACCTTCAAACGGCAGCAGCAACATCAACAACAAGGCTGCCACATGCTGCGCTGTCGTTGTCTCTGTTGCACGCACACACACACGCACACACATTTATGCAAATGTCGGGCGAACCATCATAAAATTGGATTTGGCAGCTGATTCGGCGGCTATTTTAAGCCGCTTTTTTCGCGCACAACATTTTTGAATTAAAATTTTTGGCCTGCAATATAGAAATTAAAATTAATTTTAGCCAACGTTTCGACCATTGCGTCTATTTATTTTTAGTTTTCTTGTTTTTGTTTTTGCTGTTTTCTGCGTCGCGGTATTTTTTTTTTTTTGTTTCTTGTCGGATTTTTGGATTTATTTTTAGTCGCATTTTTGTCGCATTGCGAATCTCTGTTGAACTGCGTTTTGTTGCTATCTCGCTCGCTCTCGCTGTCCCGCTCTCTCTCTCACTCTCTGTGTATCTCTGTCTGTGGGCCGACTAAATAAATTTCGTTTTAAGCGTTTTCGCCACACTCCATATACAAAAGGAGCTGCAGGAGCCGCAGGAGCAGGCAGCGTCCAAATAGCCAACGATAATAAAATAAACAAAAGGTTTGCCGCCAGCTTTGGCCAGCGCTAAGGCCAAAGTCAACGCAGCCGAGTAGCTAAGACGACCCCATTGCAGTGGGCCACAGAGGGGGAGTGCAGAGGGCAGAGGGGCTCTGCCTGCAAAGGTGAGTCGCAGTTGCTGCAGGTTTGCCAGCTTTTATTTGTGTGTTTTATTGTGGGCATATCTCAAAAGCGAATCTTTCGCCCGAGTTCGGCGAGTCGAACTGCGACGCGAAACAGATAAAAGAGGGCAGCCGAAGAAGAGGAAGAAGCCAACAGCAAGGAAGCGATTGAAGCAACACATGAAGAAAACACACACACACATAATAGGAATACACAGCTAAATAATGGAGAGCGGATAAGCAAAGCAGACTACAATAAAGTCAATAAATGTGCTGAAGATACTCCCTAAACAATTTTGAAACGCAATTAAATACTCTCTTATAAAAAATGCATTTGGCAAAACGCAGAAATATCAGAAACAAATTTTTTTTTATTTTCAAATTCAATTAACTATATAATTATTAAATTTTATCTATATTATTTTTTAACTAGTTCGCAAAGTGACGAGGGAAATTTGGGTTTGTGCAATGTGCGTCTTGGTGTCCGTCCGTCTATCTGAATGTACGCTATTGAAGCTTAAAATATATTCTCGATGACCAACTTCTGCATACAGATTAAAATTGATAAACAAAAAATGTAGCCATGTAAATATCTCGGATCCACAGCTTCCATATTCAAAACTCCCTTAACTTTGCCATCTGCCAATGACATTTTGGCCATAGTTTGCCCTCTATGTTGATTCTGCACTTAAAAACTTGCATTGTTCAAAATAACATTTTTTTTAATTTTCGGTAAAAAATCACGTACTCCCCCCTTACTCATTTTCAGATACATTTTTTTTTTGTATATTTAGAATTACAAATTTATAGAATTCATGTTTTGCTTGTTATTACACTGTGAATAAGTATTGCGCTGTCGGTTACACCCGACTCCAACGTTGTAACTTGCTGTTATAAGTATAAATGAATTTTTAAATGTACTTTTTTTCCTACTGTAAAAAACGCGTGCAAAACGCTCAAGTGCGCAGAAATTGTTTTCGGCTTTCGCCGCAGATTTTCGGGGCGCATTTTGTGGCATTCGCCTATCGCCCTGCGCCACACTGCCTCTTCCTGTGGTTGGAGGATTGCGTTTTATGCTGGCTGGCGGCAACAAGGCGAACCGCCCGCCCCGCCCCCTTCCAGCGCCTCCCTCGCACATATGCAAATAATGCAACATGCGGCGCAACATGCGACTTGAAGCTGCTGCCACGTTGCACGTTTCTGTGGCAGCCAAAGACTTGGCTCCCAGTGCAGACAGTCAGACGGGCGGACGGACGGACGGGCGGACAGCAGGACAGCTGGCCAGGCAGGCAGTCGGGGTGCATCCGCATCCTCAGCTGCCTCTTCGTGTATCGAAGATGAATAAGGAGCTATTTTTACTTTTAAATCTTAAACAAGCATTTCTGCTTCTTCCCTTCCCTACTGCCCCACCCCGCCAATGGAGTTTTGTCGTTGCGGATGCGGGTCTTTTGTGGCACTTTAGCGGCTGGCGGTGGCAAGTTTCTCAGGCCCCAAACTCGAGACGCAGACGCAGCTTGATGATGTTGTTCAGTGTTCCTTCGTTGTTGTTTTTGTTATTGTTGTTGTTGTTGTAGGTTGTTGCTGTACTTGTCTCATGTTGTTTTGTGGCAATGTCATCGAACTATCCGCAAGTTCTTTATTTGTGCCGCCTTCGAGTAGACAAAACAATTTGCTTGCCGTAATCCATAATACAAATATCTGATAGGTTCTAATCCAAATGTTCGCAAGAGTTTATGTTGTCCGAAAATTCAGGTGTTGCTGTTGCGGTTGCCCGAACTCTGCCAAAAAGATACTCTTGTATCCGCAAGATACTTTAGTGCCACATGGGCGAGCCATCTTTGTGTTGTGGCCAACTAGAGGGCTTAGGGTCTTAGCTTTATTTAGCCACTCGCTCGTTTAATCGCACACACAAAACTCCAAAATGCTTGCCAAAAGTCAAGAACCCCCCCCCCCCCCCCCCCCGGCACACAGCCCCTGCCCCCAGCAAAGTACTCGACATGAGCATATGAAATTTTTGAGCATTGTTCGTAAGGGGGTGGGGGCTAGGCAACCAGACGACTGAAATCCTCATGTGATTTATGCAATTAGCACTCAACTAAGTCTGCTTAATGAACGACATGCCGCTGGCAAACACTCTGGCAGCGCTGGCAACTCTGGCAACAAACCGTGGCGCCAATGGACGCTCAGACACCTCCCTCAAAAATCAAAAATATATAACTACAGCTGCGGAGCGTACTCCGAACTGGCAGAGAGTGAGAAAGAGAGGGCGAGTGTCCCAGGCATCATCGAATTTCCACGAAAAATCCACATAATGTGCTGGGTAATTCGACATGGCAGCGTTCGCCCGATCGGGTTCTACTTTATGGCCTGCCAATTGGTAGGCAATTTTAATGCATATTTCATAGTACAACAAACTTGGCCCGATGTCCCATCGAATGCTTGTCTAGCTCTTGTTAAACTCTCCCTCACACGTCGCACCTTTCTCGCACGCTCTCTCTCTCTCTCTCTCTCTCAACTTTTAATGGGTGGGGGATTTGTACTCCATACTGAATTATGATTTATGATTGGAACATGTTGTAGCTGGCGCAAGGGTACTTAGAATATCTACGTGCACGCGTGTATCTGTGTGTGTGTGTGTGTGTGTGTGTATCTGTTAAATGTGCGCATATGCGCTAGTTAGCGAGACATTTGCTGCAGCTCAGCGCAGTTAGGAGTTCCAAGTTCCGAGTTGAAGTGGTTGCCGTCCCAAAATAGCGACATTTGTGCGGCACTTGAGAACACAAAAAATAAAAATGGAAAAAGTCGCCATGTTTCCATTTCACATTCTTCTTTTTCGTGTGGAATGTGTAACAAGTCAATGCCAGTGTAATTGGAGCTGCAATGCCAGCAATGGCCTCACAATTATCCCATTATCCCATTAGGGCACATTAACAGGATGTGCACAATCTCTAGGGTTTGGATATGGATTTTAAAAAAATGTAAATGTAACCAAACTTGAGGAATGGGCTCTTGAGTTTGTGGATTATCGTTGAATAATTTAGCTGTCAGCTGTTGATTTATCTATTATCTATGGGCATGTTAGATATCGATTGAAGTGGCGAACAGATTCCTGAGGAAATTATCTTAAATATAAATGTGTATTCTATAAAATTTAATACAAAATATCTTATAAAAAGAATTAAAAACGTTTTTACAGGTACGATAAGATAACGATTTTTGTGCGAAACGATTTTCAATTGAACCGTCTCGAACCATCAATTTCAATATATATAGAATTATCAGTGCCAGTGAACCGGTTCACCAAAAAATCAGCTCAACCTAAACCAGAACCGAATCACTTTTTAATTTAAAGGGGCTGACCATTTATTAGTAGACCTGCATATGATTCCCCTAAGATTGTCATTTCCAGACTTAATCTCCTGGAAAATGATTGACAACAAATCAAGGAAAAGCAATGTTTTTTTTTTTTCAATCAAAAATATATCGCTTTTCATTTTAATTTTAAAGGTTAAGACGAATCAAGCTTCGATCATTGAAGTTGAAGCTTAAGGCGAGAAAACGCTTAGACTTATAAACCGAACCTCCGACAATTTCTTAAATTGATATTTTGCCAAGTTTAAAAGATTTTTTATTGACTATATATACATATATATATATTTAAAAGATTTGTATTTAAAGCTTTACACATCAAAAAATGTAAGAAAAAAAAACGTAAGCAAAGTCTGGATCTATTCACAGGCTATGAATATTACAAAATGCTGTCCATTAATTTTGTCGCCTGTCAATAAAAAAAAAGAGTTCTCGGCTTATGTAGACATCAGAAATATCTCTCTTTAAGCAAGATACGCTCCTCTGTCGCTGGCCCAGTCCCCTGGCCGTCGTCTAATCACCACAACTGTCAGCTACACTCATCCGATGCGACAATGAGTAGCGAGTGAAGCCATTCAAGTGTCGTTGTATTTTAACACGTGAGTGACTTTTATACGTGGCCATTGTGTAGAGATGAGTCGTTTTAAAATTCCAACCCAGGCACAGGAAAATTCACACATACGCCAACGTGGGCAAGGGGCTGGGTGGTGGTGCGCCGTTGTGCGGTTTGTTGTGGCTGGCGGGGTGGTGCAGAAGAGTTGTACTCTTAGGACCGCATAAAAATGCCATATAAATGTGACACTTTAAATGCCAACGACCAAAATAGTTTTGAATGGCAGCCGGGAGACAACTGCAGCAGGGGCAACAACGGGGCGGGGCAGAGTTAGTTCACGTGACGAATTCGTGACGTGACAAAATAACAAAAAAAAGACATAAAAATGAAAATGGCCAACTTACATTTATTTGCATTTTCAAGTTTCTGGACAGTGTGCGAGGATTTTTTTCTTTTTTTTTTTGCGCTACGTTTTGCGCTTTTTGTGTGTGGAAAAAACTTGCTGGGGACATTCCTCATTTCGTTTTAGTTCGTTTCGTTTGGCCACGTTTTGGCTGGGTTTGGGGATTGGTTTGGTTCGCCCAGTTCCTTCCTTCCGCTTTGCGGGCTCTTCACACGACACATTTTCCACAAGAATGAGTCCAGCGAGCTGGCGACATTTGCATATGTGTGTAATAATGTGTGTGTGTGTGAACTGTCAACGCGCCATAGAACTGTCAACTTGATGGTAATTCTGAACAAAGCCATGAAAACTGCCAACAGGATGAGGCACTGCAATTGGGGGTGGGGCTGAGACTCCGCTTTCACTTGTCGCGTCGCTGTCTGGTTTTAGTTTTCTTCTTTTTATTATTTTTTTTTTTTTGTTGAATATTTTCCTTTTTGTCCCTTTTGGTGTTGGCCAAGACAAAGGCGCTGATGGATTCATACAAATTAAATGGCGTGCTTTGCCGTATTTCGACACAGACTATTTCTCATTTACAATGCATGCAAACATGGCGTATTTATGAGGCCGAGTCCACCCCCTGCTCCACACTTGGCTGCCACAGGGGTTGACTGCTGGCAATTAGTGCGCTGTCGGGGCGGCACTTCCGCTGCATCTTGAGTGCCACATCCGATAGAGATGGCAGCACAGATGACATGAAATACACACGGCAGCGGCCTCCCAGCAGCCATAATTATAAATCAAATGCTGACAAATGGGGAAACTCTATCGAACTCTCTGGAGAGCAGCGAGAGTTCATTTAATATTTTTTCATAATTTAGAAAAAACAAACTCTATCCATCAGTTCTTATCAATATATGCAATGCTTCATATTTGCATTTCCTCGTTGCTGATTTCCCTATCTGAACTTTGCCTATTGCGCTACATCAGCGCCAATCAACGCACTCAATTACAGCCATTATTTTTTTTCAGTTTAATGCTTTGTTTTTTTTTTACAAAAAAAACTAATTTGTTTTATATGCATGCGTGTCATAAATCTTAACGATTTATGCTTATTGCCAATTTATTGGCAGTTCCACAAAAAAAGGGAAGAACAAAATATGGAAAACTGTGGAAAAATTTTTCAGCCAAGCGACAGCAAAGTTCAAACAATCAACGCCATTGTCCGGGGTTACGGGCTACGGGCAGCGGGGGAACTGGGGCACTTCGCTGTTCATTTTGTCTACATTTCACAGTTTTCAGTTTTCATATATCGATAAATGCACAATTTACTATCAGCAACAGCCTGAAACAACAACAGCAACAACTGCAGTGAAGGCTGCGTTCTGAAACGGAAACAAAAACCAAAAAACAAAAAATAACGTATATTATGAAGTCCCAAAGCTGCACTTCAATTAAAATGCATTTTCGCAGTTTATGAGCTTAATCTCATAAACAATTTCTGCATTGTTGCCAAACTGTTTTTGTTTGTCGCGAATTTTGACTGTGAGCAGACGGTTTAAATATTTTATTTTAAATACAGCGGAGAAAATATGGCACAATGAGCTAAAGAGAGGATTACCCGAAAAAAAAGTTAAACGAGCTTGACTTTCATTTTAGTACACAACATAAAAATAAACTAGAAGTAAATTGCTTTTTCCCTCAGAACTTAATTGGAATTTTAATGTTTCACTGAACATCTGTGTATACTGCTTTATGTCTATCTTAAAAAATATATATTTCAAATTTAATTCTTATTTTATATTCAATATGTTATATTCATATATTTAATGTCGTTTAAAAATTTATCTAGACTCCATACTAGCTATGAACAACAATGTCTTTAATAATATGCTGATGAACATAATAAATAAAAAAATATAAAATTATCACTTGGCGAAAGGTGAGTTAATGTTAGAAAGCTTTTATAATTATTTTAATAAAACTATAAAAAAAATGTTTTATATATTGAATTTGTTTAAAGTGTTTTGAAGTCATATAAATTACATTAGATCCTCAGTTTGATAGTTTACATTTTGTTAAAAATTTCATAAACTACAAATTAATTCATTGCTTAATTATTTTTTCATTATGCTTAATTATAGCTTGAATCCTATTCATTTTTCATATCTTTTGACCGCTTTTTCCATCAATCTCTCAATATATTTCCATTAACTAAACAGCTTCCTAAAATGCTTTAGCATCGCCTATAAAATTGTCTCTTCGCTCCACAGTTCCAACCTCAGGCAACAATTTTCTAAGCTGCGCTCTCTTTCACTCCAACCCGCTCTCCTTGTCTCTCTCTCTCTCTCTCTCTCACTCGGTTTCGCATACTTCTTTAACCTGTTCCGGCTGCTTTGTTATTGTTGTTGCCGTTGTTGTTTTTGTGTGTTGTCTTTTAATAACTTTATAATGGCGTGTTGTATCACGCGCTCGAGGTTCGTGTGGACACGCCCCCAAAAGGCAGCGATCCCTGCTGCCACACACTCAACAGCCCCCTTCGTCTCCTTTCCCAGTTGCTAACAAACCAAACAACAATTGCAAACTGCTGCGAGTTGTTGTTGCTGTTGTTGTATCTGTTGTTTGTTGCCGCAGTTCGTGCGATTCTTTTTTCGGTTATCGACAATTTTCAATCTATGCGCATAACTCAAGTGTCGGCGCAGCAACAGCAACAACAACAACAACAATCCGACCCCAGAGCCCGCATAACAGTGCGCGACCCCTGCCCCAGTCCAGCACACCTCCCCCTCCCCCTCGGCCAGTCGGAGGCATATGTGCAACTTCCGTGCGCAGCTCTTAACTGATGCTGTGTTGGCTCAGTTCGGGCCTCGCTGCGTTCTGCGGGCCCAGTTTGCATCAAAGTTGGCAATAGGCAGCCACCAAAAAAAAGGCAATAGAACACAACAACAACAACAGCAACAACAACAACAGCAGCAGCAACAGCGAAATAATATTGGCAACATTTTATTGCACTGTGACCTAGAGCATCTGTGGCAGCCAGAACCTGCTTCAAATTTGACTCCGTCTGTCCGCCTGGACTCCGCCTGGCTCGGTCCGGTTCGGTCCGGCAGCCACCTCCTTATCGCCAACGTCAATAACAAGCCACCCGACGACATTCATTCTCTCTCCCTCCCCATCCCACCTCTCTCTCTCTCTCTCTCTCTCTCTCTCTTTTTCTCACTGCCTGCTGCTCACATCCTTGTGCGTCTCGTTTTGCTGCGAAATTTACATCCTGTTCGGCTGATGGTCGTTTTACTGTTTCCGTGCCGGACTCCCGACCCGGAGTCGTTGCCGTTGCCGTTGCCGCTGCCGTAGCCGGTCCTGCAACGCATATGAATATTTTGCAGCAGAAGCAACAATAAAATCCATGACATCATAAATATCGATGCGTTGCCATTGCGAGCATTTTCGGTGCGGGCTTAGCGCACACACAACACACACACAACAGCAGGCTTGGCCAGGTCATACATTTCGATGGTGGCTGGTGGGGGCGTGGGGGGCGTGGCACACCCGCAGCAAGGCGCCGCGCGATAACTCGATAATTATGTCCGCTTTTGTTTATTTCGCACATCGATTACAATTTCGACTGTTGTGGGGCCATTTTGTTGTTGTTGGCCAATTGGGTCCTGGCCCGGTCAGCCAGTGGCATGTCTCGTTAGATAAGGCCGGGGCGGGTTGTGGGCTGGGTTTGTGCATACGTCATAGTCTCAACACTAGCGAAATTTACAAACTTAACCTGGCCCGGGGGGACGGAGTCTGAAGTGCATCAGTTGCCCCCAAAAGGCAGACGTAACTGCCCCACAGGTGGAGCAGGCTACAGAAAGGGAGGGGGGCAGGCGGCTGTTTGCGTGTGTCTGTGTGTGTGTTTGTGTGTGTTTGTGTGTGTTTGTCTGGCTTCGCCTGCTGCTCATAAGTAAAACGTTGTGAGCAAAGTTTTATAAATTATCCTTGTGAGAATCCTTATTTATGGCGCGTGTGCAATTTTCATTTTATCGCAGTAAAAGCAAAGTTAAGTTAAGCTGCCGCCAGCCCCACCCAACTGCCCCTACGCCGCTAACTGCAACTTTGCCAGCAAATGGAGGCGTTGCACCAGCAGCAGCAACAACAACAGCAACAACAACAACAGCAGCAGCAAGTCGGGCATCTCTGTCGCTCTCTGCCTCTCTATCTCTGGCGCTCATTTTTTATATTTGCCCCGGCGAACTTCAATTGTTCAGCAGCAAACACAAACACACACACACACACACACACACAACTCAAAACGACTGCGACTCTCAGCTCAATTCGAAAACGAACCAACTCGTATATTGCACAAATGTCTGTCCAAGAATTGAAAGTTGCAAAACGCACAATGGAAGCGTTTTGTAACATTTAAAAAACATTCGATAAAAGCTAAAATTGCGTTTGAGAAAATATTCGAATTCTATCCAAAATACATTATTTACTTAAATAATGAAAACTATATAAAAGCAATTTTTTATTTATTTATTTAATTTTTCAATCAATTATATAAATTATTTAATTATTAATTAATGATTCAATAAATAAATAACCAATTACTTTTATATACATATTTCGTTTTATATATTGTATTATTCAACAAAAAAAAAATTTTTAATTTTGATGAATTGAAATAAAACATGTAGTTTTTGAACTGAATATTGAAGAAATACCTAAAATATATATTGACATATGGAATGCTTCTCTATACAATGTCATTATTATTATTCCTTTTATTTAATTTATATTCACTGTTGATTTATTTACATTAGTTTCAATAAAAGTTCAAAATAATCAAATATTCTATTAACTTTGTCTTTTCATAGCTTAAAATACCTTCAGCATTAAAAATAATTTTTATAAAAATATTTTCAAAATATATTTTAAATCTGAATTTGCATTTGCACTATATAATAATACTCCAAATTGATGCTCGTAAATTATAAGATTTCCACACTCTACCACTACCCATTGTACAAACTATTGCCAGCAGTGGAAGAGGAAGATGAAACGAAGAAACGAAGGCGAAGAAGAAGAAGCGGCAGATCTCTCGTTGAGCTGCCAAAGTTTTTTATGGCCTGCATATGAATATTATGCGCTCGAGTATAAAATGTTGTTGGCCACACTTCCTACGTTTCACTTCCTGCACTCGACTCGACTCGACTCGACTCGAGAGCACATCTTAAGCACACATGCATATCTGATATGTACGACTACGACTACGGGTCGGAATCGAAGTCGGAGACGGAGTCGGGGTATGTACAACTATATGTTTTTGTATAGCTACAACCAACAATGCACAATAACAACAAACGCTTTAAGAGACGCCTTTAACTTTGAGACTCAAACCAAAAAAAAAAAAAAAAGAAGAGGAAAATAAGAGGAAAAACTTGGATGCCAGAAATCCCCGCACTTGTGTTTGTCTAAAGTTTTCTTTGTTTTCCCTTGCCACACTCCCCTGGCCCAACAACTTTGTGTGTTCGTGTGTGTGTGCAAAAAATATTTAGCTAGCAAAGTTTTATTGGCAAAATCTGTTTATGGCTTTTGAATTTTAATTAGTTTACATTATGTCGAAATGTTGCTGCCTCGATGCGCGCTTCGCCTCCCCCTCCCCCTCCATTGCCACGCTGCCTGAGCAATGAGACAACGTGGCAGCCACACAATGGAGCCAGAAGAAGAACTAGTGTCCTGGCTGGCTGGCGAGAAGAGTTTTCATTACTATTTGTCTGCTGCCTTTCCGCACAGCAGCCGCAGCCGCATTTTATGCGCAGGATACAAATGTACATGAATAACTAAGCGGGGAAAAGGACTCCACTTGCTTACGTATGCTGCAGCCTTGACATGATGCATGGGGAGAGGGGGTTGGGGAATGGCTCGGATTCTGTTTGCCTGCGGCCTGTGCTTGCGGCAGGATCAGCGCCAAACTTTGGCGGCTAACTGCGAACGTGCCACGTTGCAAATTTTAATTCGACAAAAACATGCAACTGAAATTGTTATTGGTTATTTGGTAGCTGCTGCTGCTGATGCTGCTGCCACTTGCAAGTTGCCCCAAATGTGAAGTTTAGCACAGAGTTTTTTTTTTTTGATTTATTTTTAGAAACGTTTGTAGTTGTGTTTTATAACTAATAAGATTTGGGTAAAGCCTCCTTGTTTAAAGCAGTTATATTTATTTAAATATGTCTATCTATAACTCTTATCATTATATAAAATTTATTCTACAGTAGCATTTTTATGTTTGCTAAATATTATATTTTTTTACATATGTTAAAGTTTTATTAAATTATATTTTCATATCTGTTAAATTTTTTTTTCATGGCCATTTTCATATATATTTTTACAATTTATATTTAAGCCGCAATTAACTGCAAATAATTTAATATCTTTTAAATGTTAATATTTTTACAGTTCTTTTTTCTAAAACTGTTTTTTTCTGCACTTCCATTTTTATATATTTCCACTTTTGTCAGAATTAAGTGCATTAAGCAATACTTTTAATGGACTAACTCTTTGCTTAATGCTGCAGCTTTATTGGCGCAGCTTCAGCTCTCGACCATAAATAGTCAAGGAAAACTTGGCAATTGAATTTAATGATTGATCGCAGTCGCTCATATATGGCAGCGGCTAATTAACGATGTTGCATGCAGCAAAGAAAAAAGAGACAAAAACCCAAAATGGCGACAATTGAGCGACATGCTGCTGGCGTATGTGGCAGAAACAAAAAACAAATACATATATGTATATATATAAATAAAAATGGAAACCTTTCTGCAATGCAGCCGCATGCTGCCAAATTTGATGCAGTGCAGCCAAGCAGCGACAATAGCAGCAGCAGCAACAACAACAGCAGCAACAGCATCAGCAGCAGCAACAACAACAACAGCAGCAGCAATAAGAGCTTGAGTCAACTTTTTGCGAGTGTTTTTGCTACTGTTTTCAGTTCATTTTCAAATCGTTTCGTTTGCTTTGTGTGCATTTTTATTTAATTCATTTTTCACGTTTTTGCTGCTGTTGCTGCCGATGTTGCTGCTGCTGCTGCTGTTGCTGTCGTTGTCGTTTGGGGGCTGCAAATGTGCAATTAAAGAAACAGGTTACACGCCCATAAATCTTGAAATGCTGGCGACTTCGACGTTGTTGTCTCAGCGACTGCAGCAAAGAGCAACAACAGCAACAACAGCTACAACAACAACAGCAACTGTTGCTGCTGTCACTGCCACTGCGACTGCGACTGTGGCTGCTGCTGTTGCAAATGTATTCGTATTCACATGTCTTAATGTTGACAGCATTTTTGTGATTGTCTGATTTATTGCCAGCCAATTGATGACAAATAAATTACGTGCATTTTGTTTTTGCTGTTTGCTTTTCTTGCATTTTAGTTGCCGTTTTTCCTTTTAGCCGCTTTTGCCCGTTTTTGGTATCGCGTTTCGAGGCCGCTTGTTAAGTTTTTTTGTCTCTGCCTACTTTTTTTTTTTGGTTTTTTGCGTTAATGGCTGTGGTAATTACTTTTAATTGCCATTGTAAAGTTTTCGCATCGCACCAAAAATGGCAGCGCGCCTTCAGCATCTTGGCCAGGCCGCTTGGCCCTGACCACTTCCCATGAGTTGAACCCAAAAGTCCTCGCTGACTCACTGGCGCCATTTGTTTGGCCTCAATGGTATCTCAAGTGTGGGATATATGCTGGATAAGACATGTGACAAGCTGCGAACTTTTATATATAATAATAACTATTTTATTTAATTATTTTGTTTTCTATTTTTTAATTTTATCTCATATATTTATTAAAGTATCTGTCTATAAGTATATATAGGCATAAATGCATTAAAAAAATAATACTGTACAATTATGCATTCAAAATATTGATCAATTATTATTTATGTTTGTGGTGACTATTCACACAATATAATAATATTAATATAGATAATTTTTATGTATTTTATTTTTTTTTAATTTTTATTTTATTAGTTTTGCTAAGTTTAACTTTTTTAAGTTAAGTTTTTTCTAGTTACATTAACTCCCCATAATTACCTCAACTCAGCAGGACTTATTTATAGTATAAGCAAATAAGAAATATATAATTCCACATGAGTTATAAACACATTAAGGACCGTAACAGGTTATATCAATATTATTTAATTGTAACGCTGAAATTAATCGCTGCATTAAGATTAACGCATTATAAATTATAACGCATTCTTGGACATTTATTATTTGAAGCGCAAGTACACTCATTAAATTTGATAATAAAAATTTGTTTATCGCGATTGTTATTGACTTGTTATAAGCTTAATTTATATATACTTTCGAGACTCATTTTAAGCTGGACACCCCTCCGAAAAAAACCAACAAGAAAACAACTCAATTGCCGCTGGTTTATTTAGTTTTTATTTGTTTTTGAAGTTCCGCCCCGCCCTGCGCTGCTCTTTGCCATGAATTAAACATACATATGTGTGTGTGTGTGTGTATAAATTTTAATTATGCGCCTCACGATTTTGTACACAATTTGAACTGGGTTGACAGAGCCGAAATTTTTGTTGTGTCTTTTTTTTATACTTTTTTTTGTGGCTTATTAAGTTGCTGGGCGCTCAGGTAAAACGTGAAACTCTCAGCATACATACCTTAAATATATGTATATACATATATAAATGTATAAATTTATATTTAAAAGTAACCAAACTTGCAGTCGACATCTTTATAAATTGCGCCAAAAAAGCCGCTCAGCATAAATCAAATGAGATATATATATATTTTTTTTTTTGGGCTTTAGTTTTTGTGTGGAAATTCTGCGGGCGTGCGGCGATCGAAATCGGCTTGAAGCTATGGACTCTTGGCCATCTTGGGCTAGGTGTCCCGTTGTGCTTATGGCCATTCCGATTTGGATTTCGAATTTGAATTCGAATTCGAACATTGCGCTGTGCGCTCTCGTAGCTCACGAAATGTTTTATATCTCGCGCATATTTAAACAATTTCGGCTCGTTAGTTAGGCAACGAGTTGGGGCCAAAAACGGGCGGCCAACAACGACCCGGCCAGACAATCATAGCAAAAATCACGAAGTGTCCTTAGCCATTGCCGAGGCAGCCAACTGCGGCAAAGGAAATGATTGCATTTAAAATTCAAACTCGAGCTCGAGCTGGAAAAACAGCTGAAGTCGGCGCAAAAGCCATGTCGTCGCGTTCTCAGGCACGCGGCAGCCGGGGACAGGGGCGTTGGTAAGAGGTAAGAGGCAAGAGGCCCAGAGCCGCGTCAGCCATTTAGGCCGCGCCAGTCAACGAAAAACTTACAATACAAAAGGCAGCAGAACAAAAAAAAAAAATAAAAATAAAAATAAAAAACAGTCAACAACTGAATAAAAAACATTTTCGAATACAAATGTTGGCATTGCATAACAAACGTTTTCTAAATGAGGCTAACTAAGCAGGCAGCGGGTTGAGTGGAGAGGTCTGCATATGTTTGAATTGCCGATGACGATGACTTTTTCTCCTTGTACGTACGTCCGTCTCTGTCCCCCAGCTCCCTATTGTCCCTCCTTTTGGCCTTTTTTAACTGTTTCGTGTTTGGTTTTTGTGTCGTGGCTCTTTGCTTGGCTGCCTGGGCCTGCGCTTGGTGGTGGTCCGACTCCAACTGCGACTTTTTGCATAATAAGACCACAAAGCTAACGGTTAAATGCTGGTCTGCCATCGAAAGCCCCTCTCGAATACCCCTCCCTTCATTTACCTACACACACTCAACTTTGGCCGGGCACTGGCAAATATTTGATTTGGTCTAAAGTTTTTTTTCTTCTCTTTTTTCTTGTTTTGCTTTTTGCTTTTTTGCGCTGGGCTCTGTCGACATTTCTATGACTGATTTAATCAGCAGACTTTGACAAGAGCCAGGAAGTCGCCCATCCACCACCTGCCTAACCCCCGGTCACCCCGCCCATGCACCCCCTGCGCCCTCCTTCCACTCACATTTCTGTCGACTCAGCCAGTTAACGGGAAAGGCACACGGAGCAAAATTAAATTAATTAGAAATCTGATAGGCGCTTTTACTCGAATTGCGCCTCAGTTAATTTGCAAAAACTGTCAAGTTCTGTTTTGTTAGTTCTTCGAGCAGGACAGACATACAGATAGAGAGGGAGAAAAAGGGCGAGAGAGGAAAGGCATGTCAAGGGTCAGCATTAATGCTGATAGTAAAGAGTAAACTTAATTCTAATTAATATTAGTTTGGCGCCATTCATATTTTATATTTATGGGCATAGACAATGAAATCCTTTCAGAATATAAGTGAATAATATATATACAATAAGAATAAAATAATACCTGTGTGTGACCTGTGACACATTCCAGCATTCGAGCATATCTCATGTAGAACATGAACAGCGGAATATAATTCAATTTAACTCTGGGTGATTTAGCAATTTTTTAATCGTTCAATGACATTTGTTAATCAGCTTGTTGATTTGGGTTATCAACAGATTATTTTTTTAGATTGTTTTGGCATCTTTATGTAAAATGCTTCTCAAATATTCGAACTATTTAAAAAATATTGTTTGAAAAAAAAATGTTTAATACTATTAAGTCTTCCTAATCAGTTTTACCATTCGTTGCAAAGTATTCCTGATCAATCTGGGCAATTGTGAGCGTAACGTGTTAACAAAATCTTATCAATATCGGACATTTAGCTCCCTAAGGCATATAGCTCCCATGGAAACAATCGGTCGAAAAACAAATTTTGTATAAAAATCTTTGTTGTTTAATACAGAATTTATTGGTGGTCTAAATTTGTTTAAAATTGATGGACGAAAACTTTATGGCATGGGTAAAAATCGTTCGTCAACATTGAATTTAACACTCATTAAAAAATATATATAGTTAATAAATATAAATTATTATATTAAATGATTTAAAAGCTTTTTCAACTTACGATTATTTTTGGATCAAATCCGATGTTTTTAAGTAAACCTCTTTGAATTCTTCAGACATATCTTTAAGTTTTATCTGGCCTCTCTTAAATACTCCGGCAAATTTGTGGCATTTACCTGCTTTTAGCCGTTTGTCTCATTTTTTCTGCTCCTGGCAGTTGGCAGTTGCAGGACACTAAATAAAAAACTGACAAATGCCAGGGACATTCGCGGCCTATCTACCTAAATGGCAATGCCAAAACAGGACACTATCTGCGACTGTATGTGTGTGTGTGTGTGTGTGAGTCCTGTGTGCTGTCTGACAGCATCCTGTGAGCGAATTTTCAACGGAAGCGCAAATTAGCAGCGCTGCCTCCGTTGCGAGGCGCGCGCTTGTTTTATGGCACTTGGAACTGCACTTTTTATGGCCGAGCAGATCCTTAAAAAAAGAGACGCACACATTGCGGCTCAAGGACTGCGCAGGACCTTGACTATTTCGAAGTTAAAAAGTTAATTATCAATCATAAAAATGCTGCAGCTCATGTGTTGATTTTTATTTTTTTTGTGAATTTTTTTTTGGCTAAAAAGTGCAGAGCGCATTAAAAAATCAGGGGAAAGGGACGCGCTCAAGGATAACTCTAACATTGTTTGTGTGCCGCCGTCTGTTTGCAGTTCGTGCCGCCTGCTATTTACGACCATTTGCCGCCGAAATGCACAGAAATAACGCGGCATGAACAACATTTCTCATTCGCTTGGCGTTTTCGGCACGAAATTCTTGTCATGATTCGATCGACTCCAGAGGACACAGACACGATTTGGCCAACAACAACAACTACAACAAGATGAACAAGAAGAAGAACAAGCTACGTTCACATGTTGCACTTCGGGGGTCAGCCAAGTTCAGGCTCGGTTTCACAGTCCAAGAGTCGTGGTTCAGATAAAAAATATAAAAAAAATCCAGCGCTGAAAAAAACTTGGCATCGATGAGGAAAGAATTGTCAACCGTCGAGGGGCAAAATAAATGCAACTGATCGCAGCAGCAATCCAATTAAATTAAAACTCAAAATTAGATTTAAACTGTGATCTAAGGCATAAATATATCAATAAGGTACTTAGAAACTTTTGTTATCCTCTAAAGTTTAAAAAGCCTTAACTTTCTGATCTATTTGACCATAAAAATAAAAGTATAATATTCAAAACATTTTATGCATTGAAAATGGCGATCTTTAAGATCAAAAAACAATCCTAACAATACCATTTTCAAGCATATTTCATCGCTTAAAAAATAAATTATAAATAATACAAATCGAAGACATTTTCAATGTATCTATGAAATCCTTTTCGAAAAGCTAAGTTAATTTATATGGAATTGATGCAATCGCAATGATTTATTTAATCTCGGCATCGTTTTTTCGAGATTCATTTCCAGATTAAGTACTTATCAAGAAGCTAAACTCAACCCTTTTGAAACAACCCAATTGGCCCCACAATCTGCACAGTTGCCGCGCTTCAGATACAGTTCATTGGAGCTCTACGAAAATGTGGCCAATAAATCAGGCAAAACTGACAGAAAATTTGATAAAAAAAAAAACTATAAAAAACAAACACAGAGCTGATAAAATGAATAAAAAATAAAGCAGGCACAAGAAAAAAAAATAAAAAACTGGACAGCGGCGTCGAAGAGGGGGAAAAACGTACAACAAACTCGTATAACATTTTAATAAAGACTCATAAATTCTCAAAGAGACGACGACAAAAAGACAGCAGAAGAAAAAGAAGCAGAAGCAGAAGAAGCAGCAGACGCAGAGGGAAACGACAAAAGCGACTTGGAAGATGAGCGCTAAAAATAAATAAAACTATTAATCAGTGGAATGTTGCAGGCGAGGACGGGGCAACGATTTTCCCTTTGGTCGCTGGAAAATGAACAGCGCCAGCTTTTGCGGCCATAAACAATTTTTAAAACAACTCTTTTTGCCAACTTTGTGCGCGAAGATGAAGACGAAGACGAAGACGAAGAAGAAGGAGCAAATGCAGCTTTGCCAATTGTGGCGCGGTTTTTCAACTGATGCCAAGAAAAGCCAAGAAAAGTGCAGCAACAACAACAAGAGACAGCAGCAACAGGAAAACAGTCGAACAAAAACAAAGCCAGAGAGCATAAGAATGCGACACTGTGCCTGTGTGCTTGTGTGTGTGTGTGTTTGAGTGAAAAAGGGGGCGGGCTTGGCCGACGGCATAAGAAATGCCACTTGCGAATATTGTGTGCCAACGATAAACACTTCACTTCGGCCATTAAAATCAGCCAGAGAGAGAGAGAGAGCGCACGCACGCACACAGGAGTTTAAAGATACACACAGATAAGCACACACACAAGCAGACGCGTAGGGCAGCAGTTGCCGAGAGAGAATGAACATGAGCGAGCGTGAGTGAAAGAGCGAGCGAGCGCAAGACAACAGCCCAAATGAATAATAGCGTTGCCGCAAGACAAATAACCCAGCCTTTTCTTCACATGCGCGAGCGAGGCAGGCGACGAGCATGTGCGCGAGCCTGCTTTGACTTATGGCAAATAAATCAGGCGGACATTGTGTGCGCTGTGCATGTGCATTAGTGTGTGTGTGTGTGTGTGTGCGAAGGGGAAATAAAATGCCAGCACTTGCTGACTCGAACTGAGTGACAAAACGCACACGTATTTGTTGTTAGTGCTTTTTTATCAATTAACAATATAGAAATTCATACAATATTTATAACATTTCACACGCGCGATTTACGAGCGACAATCGCTCAATTTTTGTGCACATAAACAAATTTTTTTTGGTTTGTTGTGAAAAAGCGAAAACGAGACAAAACTGAATTAAATAAATTGAGCACGTTTTTCGCCTGGAAATTTATGTGCGAACAGCAACAACAACAGGATGAACCACAAAAACGACACTAAGCACTGTTGCTCGCTTTTTTAAATACAATAAATAAATTTAATTTGTAACACACGCGACGCGAGTTTATTTTTCGGCTGCTTCTTCTTCATCGCTTTGCGGCATTTGCTTTATGCGCATGTTCCGTTAACGAAAATTACTCAACTGCAAGTGGAGTAATTTAATGGCCGCAGGGCTGCAAAATTTATCGCACTTGCCGCGCTTTCTTATGCGCCGCCATAAATTCCAAACGAGCGAGCGAGCGCGCCAGTGTCTGAGAGAACAGTGTGGGAGAGCAACAGCGGTGTGAGAGAGAGCCGTCTGATGTTCGACACTCAATTGCGTTTATTTATTGATCTGAGCAATTACTCATTTAACTTACTTCACTTGACACTTGATGAGCGCTGTAAAACAATGCGTCAATAATTTTATTTATTTATAAATATATGTTGCAGTTTACGGCGCGACGCGACGCGGCTCGAGCGCTCATCGATTTATTTATGTGAGCGCGCCGAAAAAAGTAAAGAGCTCAGACTCCGCCGAGCAGAGCTGCAGAGTGCTCTCTGCCTTGAGCTTGAGCGCTTTTTTGCATCTTTTTGCATAAGCTGCCGGTCAATAAAGCACTCATTTATTGCCGCGCTTCATCATCAGCAGCAGCCGCAGTCGCAGCAGCAGCAGCAGCGCTGGAAGGGCAGCGCATTCGATTGTTATATGGGTCAATTCCAATGGGAATTGCATGGCCTGCTTAGCAGATGCCGTCGCACACACACATAGTTATTATATAACGGCTGCATTTAAAATTCAGTTTTTGATTTTTCGTTAACGTTGTCATTTAAATTACAGTCAACACCTCATCAAAACGAATGTTTCTCCACCAACCGCGGGCGCATGCAATGCATTTTAATTAGGAGACGCGAGTGTGCGTGTGTGTGTGTGTGTGTGTGGGAGGATATGGTGTCTGTGTTTGGTAACAAACAATTTATGTTGAATTTGATTTGCGAGCAGCCTCGAGAAATGATCCCCGCAAAGCTCGCGCTAAAGCTTTGGACCCTTCTTAGTTGCCGCTAATGCCCAACAGATGGCACTGCGTGCCCGCCTGACTCAATGATTGTTGTTGCTCTGCCGAATGAGCGACGGGCCAAGCCTTTAAGTTATTTTTGGCCACAGCGTGTGTTGAATGGATGCGAAATGGGGCAGAGGAGGGGGAGGGGCAGGGGCAGCCGTGTAGTGGTGGCAAATTCACGTGCGTGGCCATTTCGCACAGCAAACACAACTCGCGCCGGCGCTGCGAAGTTTATGAGTTCGTCGCGGTGAAGCAAACGAGTGCGAAACGTGCCGCACTCGCAATGGGCACAAATCAAACGGAACTGGCGATAATATGACGATAATACGGCGATAATGTGGGGAGAGGTGCGCAGCGATCAGCTGGGAATCTATCTGAAAGGTTGTCTTTTAGGGGACGATATTTTTATAATAGATACTGGCTATTACCAGACTATTGGCTAATAAGGCAAACATTTCCGTTGCTTGATTTATAAAAAATATTTGGTATATGTTACTAAATTTATGGAGTTATTTTCCAGTTTTACGAGAATGAACAATTAATGCTTTTTACCCATTATATTTTCCATAAATAAAAGCTTTTTATCAAAACTTACTAAGAATATTTTCTTATTATTATTAATTATATTATATTTCTTTTTTTTAATAATGTTTTATTAAATAAATTCGATAATATAATATTTAAACTTTCTCATAATCCAAGCAAAAATATTTAAGATATATCGCAGTCCTCGGTAGAGGAGTTGTCTAAATGTTTCAACTTTTAGGTAAAAAAACGAAGATACGGCTTCGAATCTCCAGTCTAGTATATGGAACTAGTCATAGCTGAAGGCTAAATAGGCTATGCTATTTAAAAATAATTAGCTTGTTAGGATTGTTAGCTTAAAAATGACATCCTTTACTTTAAAGAATACTAATCATACAAAAATATTATTGTCATCTATCCATTCGAGTAAAAAAATTTAATTTTTTTACTCAGCAAAAACATTTGTATTCTGTAATTTATAGAAAATGTTTTTTTGTTTTTTATCAAGTAGAAGTCATTGCAAATGATGTTTACATATTTTGCTTACCAACAATTATTAGCATAATTCAAATTGTATATTTTTTATTTATTTCAAAGTCTTAACCTCCCCAATGTCAATGCCTGTCACATTTCAATTGAAACGCTGATAAACGCTCTTGATTTATGTCAGAAACGTTCTTTTTTTTTTTTTTTAATTTTCCCCAACCGCGATATGGGCTCTTGGTCTATAGGGAATTCAATAGGCCGCAAAGCGGTTCCAATCTACACGCAATAAGCATGAAAAAAATAAAAATACAGCTTAAAAATAATTGACGCACCTATTTCGCTAAAATATACGAATAGAAAAAACCCACACATCAATTTACTATGAACAATAAAAAAAGGAATTATTTTATATGAAAATAGTTTTTGAAAAGGTCAAAGAAATGAGCAAAAATTAGGAAAAGGAAAAACTCGTTGTGGGAACATTTAACTGATTAATTTCTGCGAGTGTACAAGTTGGTGGGTGTAACTGTTGTCTGTTCGCTGTGCGAGTGTGCGTGTGTGTGTGTGTGTGAGAGTATCTGTGTGCGTGAATGTGTGTGTGTGCAGCTGAAGGCACAATGATAAATGTGGTAAGCAAAAACGGAAAAAAGAAGAAATTGGGTGAATAAATAGCCCAGATTCCGTTGAGCAAGCGAAAAAAAAGGAAAAATAAAAAAACAGACTGAGAAAGAGAACGAAAATAAGAGAAAGGGAGAGAGAGAGAGAGAGAGAGAATGAAAGAGGCAAAGCAAGTGGAAATAGAAACAAACAAAACTTTGCTTTTGCCTTTTGGCCGACTGCGAAAGGACAAACGGCTAAAACGCTGTGCGAAAAGCGCAAAGCAAAACAACACGAACAAGAAGAAGAAAACGACCAAGAAGAAGGAGAAGTAGTCGAGCAAAGCAAACAACAACAAACAGTGCGCCAAATGCCATTTATCAATGGCAAAGGAATTCGGAATTTCGGTGCGGAAAGCTACAAAATGTTGTTGAGGCCAACAAACCAAGGAGAGTCATGGGAGAACTTACCGAGCAAGGGCGAGACAGATAGAGAGAGAGAGAGAGAGAGAGCGCACAAGTTAAGGCCAAATTTGAGAGACGATGTCGGGAAATTGGTCTGTTAATTTCTAATGAAGTTGGGTTTGTACGTTTTGTATTATTTTTGAGCAAATCTCTAATTTTTGAGGTTTATTATGAGCAGACTTAAAGGATTATAAAGTACTTAAATGGCTGTTTTTTTTTTACACAAAACATCCCTCTGTTAATATTAAAAGGGTGCAATTGTATTGATCTGGTTTGATATTTACTATCAACGGGATTGGTTTAAGCAATATTATATTTTATGTTATATTCTTTTATATTATATTTTTTATGCAAATTCCGAATGATATACATATGAATGACAATATTCCCAATATTCAACTGGATTAATATTATTTTTTAAATTAATAAGTAATAGAAATATATGTTATTGCATTATTAAAATTTGTGTCATTCGCATAGATAATAGTTAAAATCTTCAAGCATGTTTTATTTATATAGTATATAGATTAGATAAGAAAATTAGATTTTTTTTCTTTTAGTTTCTTTTATTTGAAAGACATATTTTCTGAATAGGAATATCTATATTCTTATATTATATTCTTATATACATATACAGAATTATAAAAATTTTTTTTATAAAATCTTAATTGGTTAAAGGACAAGTAAATTTATGGAAGTGTACTAGTTATTTTGACCATGAGTGTCTATAGATATTGACTTTAAGCTTTACTCAGAAAGAACATCTGTAAGATATATTTCGCAGTTATGTATTTATATATAAATATTTGTTTATCTAAGAGTAGATTCCTATGCAATCCAAAACATTTTCTACAAACGTTGACCGATTTTTAAGCTTAGCACACACACACACACACACACATAGACACACCCTGCAAGGAGTCCGCACGCAATCAAAACATAAAAAGAGAGATATCTGAGTAAAGCCAGCGACATAAATAAATAATTTTTATACGCACGCTCTATGGCTATTGTGTGTGTTTGTGTGTATGTGTGTGCTTAGGTGTGTGTGCGTTTGTCAGAGGATATGCGAAACAAGGATAACATGACTGATTATGTAAGCAAATGCGGCGAGGCGAGGACTCGCACGAGCCACGAACAAAGCACAGCGCATTCAGTGAACACCCCCCTCCCACTTCTTACCACCCCCCAACCACTCTTTGCCAGCCTGAGGCCCTGTTTTTCTGCTTGGCCTGCCCTTTTTTTTCGGCAGTTTGCCGCAGCAGGTTGATTTCCACGATGTCAGGCGAACGCACACAGATACACTCGAATTGTGCGTGTGTGTGAGTGTGTGTATTGTTGTGCGTGTTTTTGAGAAAGTGGCACAATTTTTATTTTACGAACGCCTAATGTAATAAAGCCCGCCCTGAGAAAGCCAAAGGCTGGCTGAAATGTATTGCCTGCATTTAGCATTTTGGGCGATAAAAGGACGACCAGCAGGACTCAGAAACACACACACACACATATATAGAGAAAAGCGCCAGCAGCTCCCGTAACAAATCTGAGGTTGCCAACCTTGGCCAGGGGGTGGGCCGGGTGGGGTTGGGGTGGCCATGTGTGCCTGCGGGTGGATGCGAATGTGCGTTTGCCTGGAGCGGGGTCAGCGGGCATAAATCAAACCGAAAATTACACGCATTCATCTGCTGAGCTGGCAAAAGAAAAAAATATCTCTGCCACATTGCCCCCGCGGCCGGGGGCGGGGCGATGCTGGGGGAGCTGCTGAATTTGGGGGTTAGCGAGCGCCCCGGCAAATGGCGGAAAATATGGGTAACTGTGCAAAATTTAATGGCGTACAAAAATCAATAAAAGGACGTCGTTAACGGCGGCTTCTTCAAAGCGGCCAAAACGCACAGGTAGACATCGTTTTCCAACGTTTATTTTGTATCATTATTATTATATTTATTTTTGGGTCATAGAAGTTGACTTTGCATAATTTTATTGCATATATTTTGTTAATGCTAAATGGTTGCTATTTTATACGAACATTCATTGAAATTCAGCGTCGTTTGTCAAACTGCAAAGGTTCCATAACAAGTTATAGATTTGAGAAATTAAAAATACATGAAAAGGAACGATAAAATTATTGGATCACGACGAATGTTGAATTTGCTTTCAATTTTATTTGATTAGCTAAATGCTTATGAAAAGAATATTTTTTCTGGTCAGGAATTGTTAACCACTTTTTCAAGTGGGTAGAATCTGCGTGCTCTAATTCTATTAACATAATATTAGATGAGAAATTCTCAGCATAATATAATACGAATTATAAAATATTGCCTTTAAATATTATAAACATTTTTGATTAATATCATTTTTGCCTAATAGATTTAGTTGCCTCAGTTTCTCAGGGTAAAACAAAACAGAATTTGCAATATCATAAATTTGCGATGAACGCCAAACAAAGTATGAAATGTGTATTTAATGGGGATTATTGCATAAAAAATAATATGCAAATATAAGAGTAGACAAAAAAACAGGTGCTCTGACAAAAGACAAAAAACTGCTGTAGAAATTGCAGGTGCAAAGGACCTCTCCTCTCCTAAACACCTCTGTTGCCTAGAGCAAATTTATTGAATTTATTGAGAACTTTCTTGAACATTTTTTAAAGAAATAAAATGCCAATTTCTTACAGAGTTAAGAAACTTGTTTTTATTTAGTTTTTAATTAATGATTACTTCCAAACTTTGGTATATAAAATCTTTTAAATATTATAAGCATAAATAAATAACTTAATAATTATTTAGATATATCAAGACTTTATTTATTTATTTTATTTATATATTCCTTAACATTTTAGATGCAATGCAAAATATGCAGATAAATAGATTCCACATAGAATCCCTTGATAAATGCATTTTTAATGCACTTCAAGACTTTGTTTATTGAATTTTGCCAACATGAGATAAGTGAGTGGAGAATAAAACAACGATAATACACACAGACACACGCATATGTGTACATAGTACTATTGTGAACTCGTTTAGATTGTCTTTTGGGGAAGTACTTGCCACTTACTGCGTCCGCAATAAACTGGCCGCCAATTAACTAATTTGCAAAGCTTCTCGAAGGGGCAATTAAATGGACTCGGTCTGCGGCGCCAGCGACATGTGTGAGATACAGATACAGCTCAAATGCACACACACACACACACACTTGCACACACAATTGCAGATAATTCAGTTGCCGTTTCACCTGCAAATGTCAAATGTCAAGCTGAACTGATAATTTCGTAAATAGCTACAACAGCAGGTAAAACTTTACAAAATACCGGAAATTGCTCGAGAATTGTTCAATATTGTTGTAAATTGCCTTTTCCCCTAATGGAACTTTAGCTCCAGAGTCCAAAGCAACTGCTCGTTGATAGCGAACAATGAAAAAAAATAAAAATAATAAAAAACAAAAGTAAATTAAACTAAATATACCACAAAAATTACCTAAGAATTTGGGAAAAAAGTAGAAAAAACAAAGCAAGCCAATTTGGCACACGCTCATATTATTTCCCACTTCAAAGCTGCCAAGGCAAGGCATTGCCAAAGGGGGCGGGGTAGCGGGGGGCGACGCGCTTCACCAATTGCTTCGTTTCATGTTTTCGCCGCAAAGTGGCGCCAAAGTTTATCAACAATTCAACAAATTTAGATAGTTTATTGCACATTATTATGCTCTTATTGTGAATTGCGTGCCATTTGCCGCCCCCTCCCATTGAACTCCAACAGCCCGACATCCCGACGGCCCGACGAGACGAGACATTTGCTCCACGCACAATTCTATCGTTCCCATCTTTATAAATAGCCGCTTTGTTATAATTATGCATACGAGTTCCAGTGGCCAAGTGTGTGCGAACATATGGCCACGAGACCACGAATCCGATCACGTGATAATATTCCAAATATTATTAATCTGTCTGGTGCATTTTCTAGGGCACTAAAAATAGCCTACGCAGCTGATTTTTATAGAGATACCTATTGGAAATGCCCGATTTGAAGATATGGAATAGATTTACAAACTTGTAAACAAGCTAAAACAAGTTTAATTAGCTAGTGTAATAATTATATATAATATCTGGTATGATTATAGAGTGTTATAAGCGCATTAGACAAATGAAAACAACATTAGAGACAATTAAAATAATTTCCTGGTATTTCGAAAGTTGATACCATTTTAAATGTACTTTGTATATGTATTTATATTATGACACGTTACGATATTTTTCGATTATATAGTTATTAAATATTATATCTGATATGAGTATAGATTTTTTTTTATATACAAAGATATATAGGAACAACAATTGGGTAGTTGATTAAAATACTTCATTATTTGGAATTGATTAAAAAATAGTTTTCTTATATTTCTTATATAATAATTATGTTTTATATTAGCTCTTGTGTTATGTATTAAATTTAAATCGGAAAACAACAAATATTTATGTGCATGGGCATTTTTACAATAATTTAGTGTTTAATATATATACCTAAATATTGGGCTGCATGCTTTAAAAAGTGTTTTTATATACAAGATCTATGGTTATATTCAAAAACCTTTATTGACAAAAAATCACATTAACTAACCAACCCAACCAGCTGTAAATCGAAACATTATCCAGACACAAAATCGCTTTAATCAATTTAATTTCATTCTATTACCCCAAACCCCACCCTAGTCGATGCTCTCAGCCAATCTTTCGATTGTGTTCTATGTGACATGTTTTTTATAGGGTGAGCGAAACCGCATTTATATATATATATATATAGACGTTTATGTATGTATATATAGCTGTAAGTATATTTCTATGGGCTATTTATTAATTTTCTAATGGATTTTACGTTTCTGCATTTGAAGATTTCAACAATTCAGATAAATATTTATGCGCGTCGTTTCGGATGCGGGGGGTTGCAGATACAGATACAGCATCTAAAGATGCGGATACGGATGCTGACTTGAGTTGGCTGTCTAACTGTCTGCGACAGTCTTTTGGGTCCCTTTTTTATAGACCAACAGACACACATGAGAATTGATTACGATTGGCAAGTGGCATTTAGTGAGCGAAGTTTGTTTATGTTTTTCTTGCGAGTATCTCAGTGTTTGTGTGTGTGTATCTATGCTTGCGAGTAATTTATGCGTTTGTATAAATTGGCAATAAACAAACAACATTTAGACAAGCGGAAAAACTGCAAAGGTTGCATATTCGAGGGCGGCTTTTGCAGCAGCAGCAGCAGCAGCCAATCCCCGAATTGCGAACGCCTGTCGCTGACAAGCGGACACTTCAGGCCTGGTTAACACGGCCACAAAACAAAAATTAACAACAATTAACAATTGGAATTGTTCGTGTGTGTGCGTGTGTGTGTGTGTGTGTGTTTGCCAGCGTCGAGAGTTGTTATCTCAATTGTGTGTAATTGGATACTATATACTATATCTATATATATTTGAGTGCTATATGTGCCTAGGTTACATGCGCGGGGGCTGTGAGGGGGGCTTGTTGCAGGCCGGCTGCGTGCCTCAAAGCGGTTTACTGTAAAGTGCAGCATGCTGAAAAATTGCTAACAAAATGATACGCTTTGTAAATTGTGGTTGGCTCTCTCCAATTTTCTCACTCGCTTTTCTTTGCGTGCCAAATGATACTTGCACAAGTGCGCAGGAAAAAAAAACAACAAAAACAGAAAAATTGTGTAAAACCAACAACAAATCGAGAAATGAGAAAATTCGCCCACTTTGTGGGCGGTTTTAATTGTGTGCAGCAAAGAAAACCTTTTGAGCAATCGTCTGTAAGTGTGTGTGTGTGTGTGTGGTAGTTGACAAACTGAATAATTGCCAATTATTTGGCAAGTTTTATGAGCTGATAATTTCACATATTAAATTGTTAAATTCATATCGCAAACACCTATGCAGTAAATATGCCAGCACTCTCTTTCGCTCTCGCTCTCTCTCTCTCTCTCTCTCTCTTTCGTTCTCTTGGGGCATGCACATGCTAAACTTTATATATACAGTTTATACACATATATGTATGCACATATTGAAATATATGTATTTGAAAATTGGGCAAATGCACACAACATTTACAATTTATTGGTATTTTGAGTATATTTTGGGTTTACCTCTCCGGGAACCTTGGGGGCGCGCTCCTTTGACTGACACACTGGACACACCAAATGAAGAGGATGCAATTTATGCGCAACAACAACAACAGCAACAATAACAACAAAATACAGTTGACAAAAAAAACAAACAACATAAAACTCTAAGAAGCTTTGTGATAGGTTCAAGAATTTTGGATCTTATGAGCGGTTTGGACATTGGGGTTTTCAGATTTTCAATATTTTGGGATAGCTGCCAAAAGATTTGTTTCGAGCGGGATTTGGAATTTCGGGCAGACTCGAAAACAAAATTCAAATAGTTCTGAGCGCCGCAATTGGAGAGCAACTTATAAGAAAATTTGATAATTTGAAAACACAAATAATTGCTTCAAGTTGTAAAAATGATTTCAAAATATATTTTTTGGACAAAAATCAAAAAGAAAATATATTCGTAAACTATAAGCTTAAAAAATGAATAAAAAGAAAATTGCACTTACCTAGCCAGTCTGGAAGAAGTGAGCCCGCAAGAGATTCTGAGTATCTCTTACCTGAAAAGCAATGGAAAAAACACATGTTTAGTTGGGAGTTCTAAAAATATGAGAATGCCTCAAAGCTTGGTGTTAGTATTGTTATATAGGTAAGTTAAATAAACATAAACATTATTAAATTGTTGTTGTTAGTTAAATAATTTTAAGAAAAGTTAAGGATATAAATAAATTAAATTTTAAATTAAAAGTCAAATAGTTTTAATTGTTAGAAAATGTAATAATAATTAAGCACACATATATCAAATTCGTTTAGGCATTACAAATTTAACCAAATTGCTTGAAAATATCTTTTCTAAATTTTTTGTTTGTAATATTTATTTAAAAACTTGTATAATTGGTTTTTAAACATAGTAATTGTAAATATTAAGAAACTAAATACAAATTTGGAACAAAGCAAAATCAAAAACGTCAATTAGGAAAATTCTTATTCAATCAAAAAATTCCATAACATGAAATAAAAGTTTACACAACATCAAACACATATATATTAATATCAATATTTGTATTATTTTCATTATTTAGTATTGGTTGAAAATTTCCACAATTGTTTATTTAAAGAAATGAAAATAGTGTTTAAGCCAAGCGTGTTTTCAAGCGTTTGAAATATCCACCTGGTTAGCTATTAATTTCCGCATTTTTGTGGCTGGATGGGGGGATGGGCACTATAAAAAGCACATGACTGCCAAAAGTGCGGCAACTTTTTCATAAATTTTGGCCAACTTCGCAGCATTCACTATTTCCTCTATATGCATGTAAATAACCCGGGTAAATCATAATTTTA
The DNA here is from genome assembly GCA_035041545.1 of Drosophila colorata. Lineage (NCBI taxonomy): Eukaryota > Metazoa > Arthropoda > Insecta > Diptera > Drosophilidae > Drosophila > Drosophila colorata. Next base: position 11,011,159 of record JAWNLD010000680.1, read on the forward strand.
AGCTTAGCTAGCATATGGCCAGGCGGCGAAGGACTTCGCTCCGCCTCGTCCCTAATGCTAATCTAATAACTTTAGCCGTCTACAATTTATTTGTCCTAACAGCAGCGCACAAAATTATGCACACAGCACGCCGGAGTACAGTCTCCGTCTCCGTCTCCGTCTCAGTTTCCGGCGTAATCCAGGTGCTAGTCACCGTTATGTGCCAAGGAGCTGGCAGTAAGACATTGAAGCGCGTCAGGTGCGCGCATTAAAAGGACTCTCTCCCTACCCTATCTACTAAATTTCGCCTAAAGTTTTAAATAATCGAAAACGACTCCACGCACTTGGCGAAAAGTTGAAACATGCGAAATTTGCATAAATAACAACTAAATGCAACTTGACGCAACTCAAAATGGCGCCCAATGATGAATTGCGACGGGGGGACAGCGGGTAAGGGGCACAGCTGAAGACTTAATAAATGTCTATTCTTAAGGGTTTGAGATAGCAATTTAGACGGTGAAAGTATCCTTACTTTGTTTTAAGGATCATTTGTCAGCAGCTCTCAGTTAAGTTTGACTTCTCTTAGGGTCGAAGACAAATTGTAAAAAATAATATTAATTTAAATTTAAATTTTAAGCTGTTTTTATCTAGAAGAAAATATACAATTTAAGCATATCTATTTTTAATTAAATATTTATATTTTCTAAACATAATTTTATCAGACATTAAATAAGCATTTTAAACTTCAATGCGATATTTAAAATTATAGAAAAACAAATATTATTTGTAAATTACAATACAGTTTAAAAAACTCCTGCTTTACCTCTTGCTCCCACCCTCTATAAAAAACCAAATACATTTTGATTTCTGATTTAAAATGTATTTTTTATTGACTCTCAAATGTCGCTTCCTGTGCGCCCGGCCCCCGCTGCCGTCGCCCACCTCCAACTGGCGACTGCAGCCAACCCAATCAACTTGCCCAGTGCCAAGCTGGCGTCAAAAATGGGCGTTACGTGTGCACTTGTTGTTGTTTTTATTCTTTATTTTTTTTTATTTTTTTGCTGCTGTATTTGTATTTTTTATGCACGTCTGCGCTTTTGTATGCAAATAAATCAGCGGCGCCGCGTCACATGTCGCATTTTAGCGTTAGCCTGGCCAAGAGATGGGAGGGCGTAACTGAAGGCGGGAGGCTGTGTTTTCTGCAGTGCGCAAAAACATATCTCACACTATTTGTCACAGTGGATATTTTTATTTTAAAATAAATTGCAAGCTCTTTTGCAAGTTTGTTTGGCTTAACTGTATTTCCATATTTGGGCCGCATACCAGGCGATATTTTATAATGAAAATCCTCGCTTGACAAACGATATGCATGTGTGTGTGTGTGGCTGCTGTGTGTATAAACTGCATGCGCCAAAATGCACACACAATTTTCACATTTGACTAAATTTATCGCACAGCGTTCGGGATTTGCGCCAATGAAACAGCAGCCAATAAATAAATTAAATTAATGGCAGTGAGTGCTGTTGTTATATGTATTTCTATTTTTTGCCACATCCCTCGCACCCTTAAAGGCCACAGCGCCCGGTCAAGGGTTAAATGCTTTGCATTTTTCCCGTCGCTTTGGCTCTTTGTGAAATTAGCTAAATCTACGCATCTTTTGCCAATTGGACGTTGGCTATTAGCTAACAATAGCCATTATCCCCAAACCCACCCGCTCAACATTCCCCCTTAGCCCCACTCCTCTGCAGTGCTGCCAAGCGTGAGAGAGTAAGTCCCTTTGCTGGATTTATTATTTTTACAAGATAAATGCAACATTTTACATTGGAATTTACGGGCGTGTGGCGAAAAATACAACAACAGCCACAACAACATCAGCAGCAACAGCAGCGGCAACAATGACAAAGTCAAATGTCGCTGCACAGTGGGCAAAAAGATGGAGCTATGCTATCAAAAAGTTGCATTAAAAGAGATGAAAGTTCTTATTAAATGTATAACAAAATAATGTTTATTATATATATATATTTTTTTTAATTTTTTTTGGATATTTCTTGATGAATTTCTAAGAAATATTATAGGGTTTTAGTGGAGGAATTTGTAATATCCCTAATCCAATTCTGCTCAATTTATAAAATTTAATAAAAAGAATACTAAATAATTTTGAATTTTTACGAATTTATTTAGTAAAGAAGTGCTAGAAACTGTTAAGACAAATAGCAATTAGAAACCCAAATATATTTGATCAAGTTTTTAAAAAATTATTTCATTCTTTATTCGCAGCCAATTCATGATGTTTTGTGCCACTGTGCGGCTAGAATAAATTTCATGTGGCAGCAGCAACAACATCGGCCAGCGACCATTTGGCCATTTTCGATAAAGCACATTTAAACAAATGAAAATCCTTTAAACAAGGATAACAGAGAGAGCGGCCAGCCGGTGCGTCCCGGAAAACAGGAGCCAGGAGCGAGCAGCCAGGAGCGAGGTCACGTGGAGACCTGCCCATTTTAACCCCACAAATTCAACTCGTTGCGGCCCTCCCTCGGACTCACTTGAGTGTGTAATTGTGTATTTATTTGCGTTATTTGACAAAATATCAACAAGCGCAATCAATCCTCAGCAGTTGCTGGAGTCGCCAGTCGCCAGTGGCCAGTTGGCAGTCGGAAGTCATGAGTTCTCCAGCTCCCATCCCTCCCCCTCGGCACTCCAATGGAAATTGCGAATGCTGCCATATGTCTGCCATGGTAGCCGGCAGAGAAATCCATTTAAATTAAAGCTGAGCTGCATTCGAAAAGGCATAAATATCGGGCAAAGAGCGTAAGAGTGTGAGCGGGACGAAGGGTACAAGGGGGTTAAGAGTAGGTATTGTGACTGTGTGTGTGTGTTTGTGTGTGCTTGTTGGTGCCTTTTGCTAACTTTCAATTTGAGCTGAATTCAAATTTAGCCCCAGGCAACAGTCCAGGCCAAAGGCAATAAACTCTATGAAGTTTTTCTTTTTTTTTATTTTTCCTCGTTTTTCTCTGTTGCAGCTGAACTTTGGCTCAATTCTCGCAGAAATTTAGAGACTGCCGATTGCAGGCCCAGACTCGCAATTGTATCTTATGCAAATTTACGCAAATTAAACAAAATCTTTGGAAAACAGAAAAATAAGTTTTCGACATTTATGTTTATATGCACAACTTGTGTATCGAACTTAAGTTATTAAGCGGCTGCTGCAATCCCAAAGAGTCCGACTATAGTTCAAGTATTAAGCTTTGCCAATAGCCCAGTGGGAAATTTGAAGTGTGGCGGAGGCGACAAATTGTTGTGCCTTCTATTGTTTGAGTTTGAAAACAACTTAATTGCTGTATTTATTTCTGATTTACTTTTAATATACTTAAAAATAAATTTTTTTAAATAATTTTTGTAAGGCATCTGCCACTTTTTTCCTTTAAAACCACCTGCAATTTCACCTGATTTTTTAATATAATTTTATACAATTTTTTGTTGTTTTAAAACTCGTGTATAAATTTGCTAAGTCAATAGATATACTATAATATGAACATTTATGTCACATACAGAGAGTTAATTGTTAGATGATTTATTTTTTCAAATTTTTTACAAACAACTGAAAAATCACGTGCTTTACAAACAACTTGCCATTCGGAACTTTCTCTATCAAATTTCCTACTGGGCTGTCACGTCAACACAAAGACAGACTGCACATACATACACATGAGTTTGCATATGGATATGTGTGTGTGTGTGTGTGTGTGTGTGTGTGTGTACAATGCGGCAAAGACTTATGGTTTCAGTGCCGGAATTAGAAGCTTTCTGCCTGCATTTGCACCGAACTGCACTTGTTGTTGTTGCCATTGTTGTTGCTACTGCTGTTGTCGTTGGAACATTTGTCGTCCTTGTTGCTGCTGCTGCACCCGCCGCACAGCCCGCACATCCACGTTCGCCAAATATATTGCAAATAATTCTCAATATATCGTAAAATGTCTGTTGCGAGTACAGTAAATATGCAAAGCTCGTTTAGCGGTGTAAATAAAGGGTTAGTGGGGTGTAAGGACTAGGCGGAGAGAGGGAGAGGGTGAGCATGTTGTTGGCTATGACTCCTGGCCAATGCGGCTGCGAGGACTCTTTTGGCGGCATATAAAACCCAAGCAATGTAAAATATAAATTCCATTTTACAGCGAATATTGTTTAAAGACAATGCACAGCTCAGGTCAACTAATTAGGCACACATGTGCTAGACCCACACACACACACACACACACACACACTCAGACACATTTAGTTGCATAGACAGTGAAACATATGGCGCTGAACTAAATTGACGATGGGTCGCACACTTTGACAGTTAATTTTGCAATTGTATTTCAATAACAATAAATTCTGCACGTACGACATGAGATACGATGTTGTGTGCGGGTGTGTGTGTGTGTGCGTGTGAGCCTGTGTGCGTGCAAATGCTTCACACGCAATGCAGATAGAGTGTGGCCACACCCACTGTGCGGCTATCTACCCGCTCGCCCCTCCCTCCTGTCCAACAATGGCCGAAACGCATTTGGCGCATACAAATACAAATAACGCATCTAATTAAATTTTAGCTGCAGTGCAGTGGTCCACGTACAGTAGACCCCCCCTAAAAAGGGCAACAACAACAACTGGTGCTGTGCACAAACTCGCTGCACTCACTGTGCATACACATCGATCAATTAACAGACAATATTTCCATTTGTCAATGGGTTAATTTATAAGCAAATCAATGGCGCTGCATTAAGCCCCACCTCCGTCCCCCAGCGTCGCATTGTGTGGATTGCGCGGGGGGTGGTTGCAAATGTACATGACATTTGTGCCTCATTTCCTCAATAAGGCGAGCGTGCCGCAGCGCAGCGAACCATATTGTTAATGGTGCAAAATCCGGAGGGCAAACACACACCACACACACACACACACACACAGAGAGACAGCACACACAGAGAGCACACTCATGCACGACTCCGTCGCATGGCCGACAGGTGCTGCAATGGCCGGCTGTCTGCGCTCTGAGTGTGCGTGTGTGTGTGCGTGTGTGTGTGTGTGTGTGTGTGTGCTGCTGTGGGTCAGCACTCACCCCCTGGCTGCTGTTGCAGAGGGTTGCAGACATATTTGCGCGCTCGCTCGCACTCACAGCCGACTTGCGCCGGCTGCCTGCAACTGTTTCATTCTAGTTGGAATCCCTTGGCCATGTGCTAGTTGTTGTTGTTGTTGCTGCTGCTGCTGCTGCTGTTTGGTGTGTCCTGGCATTCCATGGCAGACAGCCGAGGAATGCCAAAAGTGCATTGCAGCTGTATGTGTGTGTGTGTGTGTGTGTGTGTGTGTGTGTGTGGCCTGCAATTGTTTTCAAAGAAGTCCCCGAACCGTGTGCTAAATGTCAAGTTCAAATGCCAAAGTTCTTCAAATGAAATGATGCTTCTCCTCCTCGTTCCCATTCCAGTTTCCACTCTCCTTGCTGTTGTTGTTGTTGTTGCTGTTGTTTGGCTTGTTGCAGCGGCAAGTTTATGATCTGTGAATTTGTTGCCAATTTGCAGTTGTTGCTTTAACCGTTTAGTTAATTTGGCGAGCGCGTAAAACTTTTACTTCGCCCAACTTTTTTGGCGGTTTGTGCGGAATGAGGAATTGGCTTAAAGAAGGCTTTGGCATGTTCGAATGCATGGCTTGTTTGGGAATTGGGCCTTGGAACAGGTGAATAAGCTGAATTATGTTTGACGTGTGAATTAAAACGTTACATTTATAAAAACTATTCCTATTCCCATATTATTCCATTTTTAAACATTTTTTTTACATACCTACTAAACAGATATTTTGATAGTTTTATGTATGTATATCTTTTATAATTATTATTATAATTAAAAGGAACAACTTTTTTAATTGCTTTCAAACTATCAAAACTATCTATTTAGGGATAAAATATTTTTAGAAAGATGCGGGTTTGGAATAAAATATATATATATTAGTTTTTAAAAAAAAAACTTAAAAATTGTACAAAAGTTTTCTACTATATTAATTTTTATATTTGTAGTTTTTCCCAATGCAGAAAATAAATTCACAACTCGTTTGCTTACATATTTTAAGTAGTACCTATTTTTAAATAATAAATTATCTTAAATTAATTACAGAAATTTAATTACACTCTTCTATTTCCTGTTAAAAGACCTGAGAAATGTATTGAAATATGACAACAAAATAAACTCTTTCACTTCAAAATTGTATTCCACGATTAATTACTCAATGAAAAAAGTATAAATTTATATAAATTTAATTGCTGTTAGGAAGAGAGCAGAAAAATATCTGCAGCTGACAACTCGGGGCTAAAGAAATTCGCAATTTTTCTGAGCAGTCGCACAGGAGCTCTTAAAAGCTCTGCAAACTGGAAATAAATGTTTTCTATGCCAAGCTCGCAAATATATGTATGTGAGTATCTTATTCACACACACACAGGCACACACACAGACAGTTATATAGTATACGTGTGTACATGTGTATATTTATAGTACGCTTGTATTTGTGTCTCTTCTAGTTGGGCGCGTGTGTTAAGCTTCACTTGAATGTGATTTATGTGATCCGTTTCAAATTTATTGCCCCAAGTTTTGTGTGTGCACACACACAGCTCGAATGAGTGTATGTGTGTGTGTGTGAAACGCTTTCATTGTGGAATTACCGCGTGGTTCGCTGCACTCCCCAGGTTACTACTAATGTTATTGTTGTTGCTGTTGCCGTCGTTGCAATTGTTGTCGTTGTCGCTGCTGTTGTTGCTGTTGTTGTTGTTGTCACTGCGCCCAGCAACTGCCAAGTGACACAAACAAACGAAAGTACAAAAACAACAACAGGCACAAAGACAAGAAATAAAATATGTAAGAAAAAAGCCAAGGCACAGCACAAACACCATGGCAACAATGCTCGAGGGGGACGGGTGTGTGTGTGTGTGTGGGGGGGGGGTACTGCTGACTACCCAAAGCACTACCAATTGCATTTGCAATTCCCCGGCTCTGTAGTTGATGGCCTTATGTGGGCCATGGCATTAAATGATTGAATTGCCAACTCTATATCATTTGGCTTCCTCTTGCCCACTTTGCTGACACTAGGTGGCGCTGCACTAGCGCCTACTTAGACCTCGATTCGGGTCCAAGCGCCTTGGCTCCACCCCGCTGCAGTTCGGCCCGTTGTGGAGCAGTTGTAGCTGCTTGGCTGGCGTTTAGATGCCAGCACGTGACGAGCATGGCGAATGGATATTCTCAGTGCCTCCGTAGGGGGCAGGTGGAGTTCGGAGACGCCCCCGCCAGTGCCACGCCTCGCTCATGCTTAATAAAGTTATGAAATTGCAAAGCGTGCGTCGCGTTTTGCAACTTTAAGTGACATTTGTGTGACAGACATGCGCGCGTGCATCCGTGAGTCCGTTTTCGTGTCACGCACAACTGCCAGAAGTTGCTGCTCAAGGGAGGAAAGCTGAAGGGGGTGGCTGCATAATGCACACAGTGGGTGAAAGTGGGCAAGCTGTAGATTTGATCAAAAGTTACTCAGCAGAAATACAAATATAAAATACAAGAATTGTGTTGCCAATACAAAAGGGGATTGTATTTTAAAAAATCTAAAAGTTAATAATTATTTTGAAAAACATATGAGTTAATAAGAGCATATGTTTTTTATTTATATATTATTATTTTAATATATTAATGTAATATATGTAATATATGTAATATTTTGTTCACTTATGGCTTATAACATTTTAGTACTCTTTACATTTCACATTTATTTCATTGTTATGTAGACAAGAATTTTATTTAAAATGAAAGCTTGAATATTTTTCAATAATAAGAACAAAAATCAATCGAAATTGTTTCTAGAAAATTGCATATACAGTTAATTTTCTAACATTTTTTAAAATAAAACATGGAGAATTTTCCATACAATTTATTTTGAATACATTTTATTCAATTTTTCAATCCAAAAAGATATATTGTTAAATTATTAAATTCCCAAACCAATTTTTTTAGATCTTTCTTCTCAACTGTCAACAAAAGAATAGCTTTCCTTCATTGTTTGCCGGCATTCCACTGTCGCTTTTCTGGCCGAGTTTTCTTTTGCGCTTCACGCAAATGTTTTCAATGCGAAGGTCAAGTGATTTGTTTATGAGCCCGGTACGCACAACGGTTAGCAATTTGTTGTGACATGTGTAAGCGGCACGCCAGCAACAGCAACAACAACAGCAACAACAACAACAGCAACAACAACAACTCATTAACCCATGCTGAACTCTGAAGCCCCAACCTACCAGCCAAGCAGCCGACCAACCAACCAGCCTACCGGCCAACATCTGTAAGCAGCTCAGTTAGTTGGGCTAAGGGGCGGGTGGGGGGGGAGGGAACAGGAACCAACTGACAGCTACAAAATTGAGTTAGTTAACAGTTTTATACGCAGACGCGCAGATTTTGCGTGTTGTGCGAGGAATGCAGCCAACTGAGAGATGACCAAACGAAACTGAAGACGGTCGACGGGACAGATAACACCCAGGTAACTCCAGGTACCCAAGTCGCCAAGTTGCCCAAGTTGCCCAAGTTGCCCAACTTGCCAGTCCGAGTTGCAGTCAACAAAGCAGCCAAGTGACACTCACAAAATCTGACAGAGGCAGCGGCTTTAGACGCTTCTCATTGTTGTTGCTGAAGTTGCTGTTGCTCGTGTTGTTGTTGCTGAGTGACTTGGGCGCATGCGCAGCCGTTTTGCTTTATTACAACGGAGACGGAGTTGGAGACGAAGACGGAGACGGAGACGGAGTTGGAGACGGAACTTGGCACTGGGTCTGGGCTCTGGGCTCTGGGCAGGCGTGCGCAGGCGCGCCAAGTGACACATGAAAACGAAATGAAAATGACAGCGGCAAGTGACAGCATCGCCATCAGAGGCAGACGTTGCCCTAGACCCAATGACACTTGCTTAAATTGTCATTTAAATATGCAATTTATTTAATAGAACAGGACAGCTATATGTGCTTTAGAGCGAGCGCAGCATAGTGTCAAGTGGTGGTTAGCTGATCTTTGAGTTTAAAGTGGCATTAATTAAATTTAATAAATACTCTAAAAGATAAAGTTATCAAAATTGGCTTGAAAGCTAAAAGGCTAAAAAAGTTAAATTGTATGCAAGAAAAAAATAATAAATAAAAGCAAATATATGTTGATTTAAAAAAAATTAATAATCAAAATAAAAAAATTGGTCCTGAGCTTTCAAAGCTGTTAAATCAGGTACATGAGCTTTAATCAACTTTGACCAGTTGTTTAGGTTAGCTTGTGCCAAAAATTCGACCTGTGTCTGACCACGTATGTTAGAAAAAACTTTGAACATATACGTATCATATAAATAAGCTTTAATGAGCTTGTTTAAGTACTAAAGACAAAGCTGGATTGTATGCAGAAAAGTCGAAAGTTTCTGACATACATTTTAAATACTTTTTTAAAATATTGTAATTTATCACAACTCAAAAATGCATCTGTTGCCACTTTACAGCCGCTCGTTTTGCGGCCCGTTTTAAGCTCGTGTCATTGCGGCCTTAAGCCGACTGCAACTGCGACTTGACCATTGTAATTTCATTTGTAATTAGCTGAATGCGGCATGAGTCGCTTCTCAAATGGCACAGTGGGTCGCACTGGGCCAAAAAGTGTAGCCAAGTGCCAAAAAAAAAAAAATGTAAAACGTAAAAAAAATGTTGATGCTGCTGCTGCTGCAGTTGATGCTTGGTTGTTGCTGTTGCTGGCTGAGTTTTGGTGCGACATTTTGGTGCGCCGTATGCCATATTTTATTTCCATTGCCAAAAGTGTCATGTTACAGAGATTTATGTGCGCTGTCACCACGGACGACGATGCTGCTGCTGCCTTTTGAGCCATGTTTGTGCCTGTTGTTGTTGCTGGGCAGCTAAATGTACGTGTGTGTGTGTTCACGCCAAAAATGTTGTCATGTTTTGTGACGTAGAGAGAATTTTTATATGTATAAATAAAAATGCGTTGTCTACCAATTCAAATGCACGATAAGCAACAGCAGCCCGAAAATGCTTGGCTCTCTGTTAGTTATCAGCACACACGCACACTTGCACACACAGTTAGTCAGGCAACCAATCAGTGATTTATGTCTGGCCGATTTCATTGGAAAGTGTTGCGGGAATCGTAGCTGGAGGCATTCTAACCATTTGCTGCTAGCCGCACTTTGTTACCTGTTCCACTGAGCCCCAGAGCCTAAAAGAGCCTCACTGTTGACACTTTCTTTTTCTTGCACTTCATTTGCAGCAACGACAACAACAATGGGAATTAAAAAAAAAAAACAACAACAACAAACAACAGCAGCAGCAGAAATTGGCGCCAGAGGCAGCGGCTGCGGTTTGGTTCTGTTTGGGTTTGGTCCGGGCTCAGGTGTCAATACACTCGCATTTGGTAGCCGCAGAGGCGGCCATTCGACATGCCCATGTCCGTACCCCGAGCCCGAGCCCGACTCCGATCCCAAGTCCCCTACCAAATCCCAAGTCGGAGCCAAACACTGACAATGACATATTTGGCTAGCACTTTCATCGCACGTCCATGTTAATATGCTTAAGATTTATTGTCGCTCGGCTCTCTCGGTGACAAAGGAAATGGCATTGCATGTCAGCTGTTGTTGTAGTTGTTCTTGTACAAGCTGCTGCTGCTGCTGCTGTTGTTGTTGTTGTTGTCCATGTGGGCACCATTTTGTAGTTGCCGTGGAAAGTTGCATAATTTTTATGGGCGCTCGTTAATAGATCATCAATTGAGATTGGAAACCATTTCGATTAGCTGCTGTGGGTCGATTTCGAATTCGTTTGAACTGTTGAAAACGCTTCGGAATGTGGTTTCAATAGTGGTTGCTAACAGAAAATTGGAAGCAAGTGGATTTCACAGATAAGTGCCAGCAGTGCTTGATGTTATTAGGAAAATTAAAAGGCTGGCAGATATATTTATATTACAGATAGGGTGGATACTTTATAATTCAAACTTTAAGCCTAATATCACCTTTTAAAAAAAAACTCAACTTAAAGCATGCCTTAAAAAATTTAAGAAGAGCCATGAATCTATTTATGAAATTGCGTTAAATCGTTTTTTTTGTAGGTTTCTATTTAAATATAAAATCGAGCAAGTTCTCAAAATTCCTTATATAATGGAATAGATTTGAAAAGGGCTTTCAACCTTTTTTTTTTTTTTAGAAATTTCTGTTCGTCATACATGTTTATAATTTCTTTAAAAAATTGAAGAAGATCAAGCCAACTATGCAAAATTCTTATAATTCAAAATAAAATAAGATAATAAAAAGAGCCTAAAATCTAATTTTAGATTTTTTACCAAAAAAATATATATCCAATAAATAATTATTACAGTAATTAAACAGATACTAATAATTTCCTACTCATTATATTTTTAATTAACCCAAGCTGATTAATGATTATGTACTTTATAATGCAGTTATTAGGAATTTCAATTAAATTATTTAAACTCTAATAAACGATTATCCCAAGAAAAGCTGGCTGCCATAAAATTCTATATTATAACTGATTAGACTAACTAAAATTTCAAATTTGAATTTTCTGTTCTGATCTGCTTCGTATAAGACAACTCTAACATCGAACGCAACTCCAAGCAGAGGCAGCCGAACACAAGCGAACACAGACGTTCTGAATATCGTATACGATCAGCGAGAGTCCAACTAGCCAGCAGAATGTTCCAATTCGAATAAAAGGTGAGATTCATTCAAACGCAACGCGGAGCGCACATAAATTAAAAGAAAACCGGCTGTGGCTGAGCAAAAAGATGATCAATCACCTCACACACACACAGAGAGAGACAGAGATAGAGAGAGAGGGAGAGCGCGAAAGAGAGGGTGAGTGTGAGAGAGCATGGCATACCTGTGCTCTCAGCTCGCCGTTCAGGTGACTTTTGTGCTCTGTAGTTTTTATATTCTATTTGCTGTTTCTGCTTCTGTACCTGCAATTCAAAATGGGCCCACGCAGCTACAGATACAACTAAGCAGTTACAGATACAGATGCGAATAGACAGGTTGAGCTGCAGTTGAGATTTGACTGATGGCCTCTACACTTGGCTGGCGGACATGGCGCTGACATGACGTGTTTGTCGGCTGCTCTCCGAGCCGCGATCAGCTGATCGCCATGATGGCCGCGGCCAAAAGCAGGTTTCAGCCTGGCTCGTTATTAATCATTAGCACGCACATGGAGCAAAACCGAAAAGAGCGAGCGAGCGAGCGAAAGAGAGCGCGACAAACCGGGAGAGCAAGCACGTGAAATATTTGAAATTTGAAAACATTTTGATTTTGAGCTGCAAATTTATGGCCTAAGCACAAGCCGACGGTTGCCGCCGCGCGACATGCACAAAAGTCATTTATTTATTTCTGTTGACCTAGAAATTTGGCCAGAGCAGTAGCTGCGATTCGTATCTGCAAGATACAAGATACTCATAGCACACCACAAAATATATTTATATACAAAACAGACGCACGCACTTCCGCTGCCAAGGGGCCGAACGCCGAACGCCGAACCTGAAGCCTGAACCCATAAATTATCTGCACCACGGTCTACTTCTACTCCTTTTTTTTTGTGTTTTTTTTTTTTTTGCCCGAGCCAGATACGAGCTTCGCCGCAAATCATAAGTAAATTCGTTCAAAGCAAAATCCACAGCAGCCGAAAAGTTTACAATCGCAGCCTTTTGCAGAATTCCTTCATTTGCCAGCTGACCGCCGGACGAGAACGTGAACCGATCCAGCTACCGACTCGATTGCCAGGGCCTATCGCAATCGCTATCAAGCAGTGGCCCCAGTTTCAGTTTCGGTTTTGGTTTCTGTTTACCGCCGGCATTTCGCAAACCGCGCGCGCCTCTCTGTATCTGTGTGTGTGTGTGTGCGTTTGTGTGTGTGTAAATATTTTGATGTGGAGCAAATTGCTTTTTGGCGGTTAATAAATTTTCAAATTAATTGACTAATTGCATACCTCCAGCGTCGACCGTGCAAAATGCAAAAGATACAACAACAACAAAAAAACCAAAAACAAAAAACAAAAATCAAAACAAAATGTATCTCAAGCTGTGCTGCAAGTGAATTTCAACGCTGATTTCTTATCGACTTCGTGAGTTCACTTAGCAAATAATTCTTGGCGCTGCTCTCCATGGATTACCGTTCGTAATTACGGCTCTAATGTCACAATTGACGGTTGCAGTGATATAAAAAACAAATGGCCGCGAGTTCCATAACATTTACAACGCTCTGCAAATGTAAAAAGTGGGCGTGTGGCCGCCCAAAGATACCCGGATAATGCGAGTTGTGGTACACGTGCAACCATTCATTAGCAGCCGTAAACAAATGAAGCGAATGAAGCGAATGAATCGAATGAAGCAAAATAAATAAACGTGGCCTGTGGTCGCCGGTCAAAAGGCCAGCTCTGAGGCACTGCAATTACAAAATTATCATTTAAGGGTATTCATAATTTTAATACTTTTAATGGATGCGATGTATTCCCCAAGTGCTGGCAACTTTGACTGATTGTACGGCTCATAAAAGACAATTCCATTCCCCAAGAGCTCTAAATTTAACATTTTTAGTTGCAGATGTTTTGAATTGTGGAGTTGGCATACAATTTGAAATATATGCTGTTCTAGCTGAGAGACCTAATAAATACTCAAATTTAAGTTTGAGAAGTTTTAGAAGAAAATGTTATTTTTAAATTCAGTATATTATTGCAAGCTTCAACTTAATAATAAATAATAATATTAAATAAATTCTAACTGATTTTTATCTAAATGTTTAAATGTGAAAGAATTGATCTGAATTATTTATTTGTAACAAAAATTAAACAGCATTAATTTATTGTTTAATTTTGTTATAAATAAATGTAGCTTTCAGTCTGATGAAGCTGCATCTTATGCCAAAACAATACAAACTCCATCAGAAAATTTAAAAGAAATGTAAAATATTTTTGTTTGTTAAAAATAATAATTATACTAGATCTGATATACGGATATTTTTTTTAATTTAAATTTTCTTTTGCATAACATATCCTTTTCTTTTATTTATTTCTTTCTGACGTTTGTAGGGTATATTAAAAATACATTTTATTAAATAGTTATATTATTCCTGTCAGTTAATCGTGTTTTTGGCCCAGCACAAACTTTCCCTATCTCTCCCATTAGCTACTCCGCTCTAACTAAAATCTCCAACCACCTGCCTCATAATAACGTTAACAGAAATTTTACCACCCACAAGATGTTGGTCCAAGTGTTCATTACAGCAATGAAGCCGAAATTACTAATTCATTAATTGAAACCCGGTGGTCAGCTCCAGCTGGCGTTGTCTACATTTGCCCTAACATGTGGCAGGCATCCATTGGCTGCTCTCTCTCTCTCTCTCTTGACTCTTGGTATGTTTTGGCCATGTCCATCCACGTGCTGCAGATGCCAACGGTAAAAACGAAAGTGCCGTGTGCCATTTTATGAAGTGTTTGTGTTTCAGCTTCCTGTTCGAGGTCCAGGACAACACTTACACTTGCCGAACTACAAAATGCTCCCCAGTTAATAATTTCAATGTGTGTGTGTGTGAGTGTGTGTGAAATCAAATGTAGCACTTTGTCTGTGCGTGTGTATCTATGAGATACTTTAGTTGAGTTCTGTTCAGTTATGTGTGATATTTACGATGATGGGCTTGTTGATTTGCTTTTGATTTTGCTGGACTTCCCTCCTCTCGTCTCCTGGCATAAATTACTCGCTCTCAATCAAATTAATGGCAAAGTCTTTGCGTTCGGCGTGGACTTGTTGAGGTCGTTGAGCACAATTTATGCATAAGCCCGCTGCAACTGTCTCTGAGCACCTCTCTCTCTCTCCCTCTCTCTCTCTCTCTCTCTTGTCCACCTCTCGTCATCTTTTTACTGCTCAAACGGTTTATGTGAGTCAACGTTATACAAGCTCTTTTTTTAGCTTGCCCCCAAAAGCATATGTGGAATTTTTACACTTTGGCCGCATTTACACTTTGCAGATTCTTTTGCTCTTTTTGCTCTTCATTTTTTTGTTTTTTGGCCACCGCCCGTACGGACATTTGTCCGTATTGCAGGTGCAGGTAGCGTCGCGTCGGCCCCGTTTGTTTGTCTGTCTGGGCGCTTGTAATGTCTATGAATATGAATTATGGAAATTACACAACAACAGCCGGCAGAGCGTATGACAAGGACAGCAGCCAACCGCCGCACAGGACACAGGACACAATTACAGCTACAGCTACACTTGCGAGTACGCGTTGTACACTTATTCCACACTCGTTCATCGATGTTTGCTTGTTGGTTTTTTTTTTTTTTTTGTTATTTGTTGTCGAGATTTTATGGAGGTCGTTGGTACAGTGACCAAATTTTTGGGCGCCAGGCTTAAAGACTAAAAATACTCAATTAACCAATTCTAGTTCCGATCTGACCAATATTGTGTTAAAATCGCATAAATTCAATTAAGTGGCAAAAAAAATGGTAAACATAAAAAATTGCAAAATTATACGAATTGTGGAATTTGGACGGCCCGCGGTCACGCCCCCGCCACATTTGCCCAGCCAGCCGACATTTACATTTAATGCTTGCAAATTTAACAAATAATATTCAATTAACAATTTGAATATGAATTTATTACAGGGGCCACACCGAACGGAGGCCGGCCCCGCTTTCAAAGTGGTAACAAGTTCGAGACATCGACATGTGTGTGCACCGCCGAGGGTTGAGAGTGTGTGTCGGGGTGGGAGGGGCGGAGCGGTGGCGGGGTGTGTGTAACGAGTTGCTGGCCAAGTGGCCGACTTGTTTACCCTGCCAGTGGCAACGGCAGCCGAAGACGAACTGAGGCAGCAACAAAACGAAACGAAAGCGAACAGCGAACGGCACAAAAAACAACAACTGAAAAGTTATGTGAAAAAGGTGGGAAAATGCAAGCATTGTTAGTCTTTAGCTCAGCAGCAGGAGCAGCTACAACAGCAGCAACAGCAACAACAGCTCAAAGGTAACGATGCATGCAACATTGACGCTGACGGAAGCCGCGCAGGAAGCACAAGGAGCACGAGCACAATTCCTGGCGGCCGCACATTTCAATAATTATTAACTGCAACATGCAACATGCAACATGGAGCAGCAGCAGCAGCAGCAGCAGCAGCACACGCACACCATGCCACGGCCAATGTGCTACGTGCAACATGCAGCACAGTAGCCGCCGCCACAATCCGAACGCGACTCTGGACCTCGGCTGAGGCCGCGGCCGCGCCTGCAATTATCAAAACTTGTCCAAATTGACATTTTTCTGTTGTTTTTGCTGCTGCTTTTGTTGTTGTTGTTGTTGCTGTTGTTGTTGCCAGGCGAACCGCGTCGTGCTCCGGCGTGTAGGGTGTGCAATGGGGAGTACGGCCATTGGCATTTGGCACGTTTTGGATTTTGAAATGCAAACACGGCATTTAATTCTATTAAGCCCGCAATTTAATTATCTCTTTGGGGGAAAATGTCATGTTCAATGTCAGCAGCATTGCGAATGGATCGCCCCGCCCATCAAATGAAAATACCCCCCCTGCACCCCCCCGCCCCTTTCTGCAGTTTTGTGTGCTGTGTTCTAGTGGGGTTCGTGCCCTGTTGTTTTGCCGTTGAAATGAGTGAGAAATGACAGCGAAATTATGAGATTTTACCTGTGCCGGCACGAAACATTGAATAATTATTATTATAGGGTGTATTTAGCGGGTAATAGCATGTGGCATATGTTGTTGGGGCTTAGCAAAAACAACAACTGGAGAATTTAATACAGCTTAAATAATCTAAATATTATATATGTATATACGAAAAAATATATTTTTATGAATATATTTAGAATTAAAGACAAATATATAAATATATACATATGTATATATATGACATATTTTTATATCGAATAATCAGCTTTAACGAAACTGTTTATTGCATTAAATAATCGACGGGATTTTATAGTTAGTATATTAAAAAACTAAGTCAACAGCACATTCGTATGACAATCTATATAAATATTTGATTATCTTATCAGCATGAATATTAGAGTATCAATTTTTTTTTTTATTAAATAAATTGAAAAGTCTGTTTTATTAAATGTGATTCATTTTATATTTTACTTGTTTTAAAATATGATTTATCGATAGCTAGCTAAGGGTACGTTTACCATTTATATATATCTAATTTTGGAAACCCAATAAATTCTCCAAAACTTTCAAACATACAAAGAAAAAAATATGCCATCTTTGTTAAAAACATTTGAACAGTTTGACGTGTTTTTAATAGTATTAAAAGCTTCCTTCGAAATTCTGTTAAAGCCCTTTTAAACTTGTATACTTTTAAAGCTCAAAAAAATTGCAGCAAATATTTCGGTCGATCAATCCATTTAAATTGATTTGATTAATATTGAAATCGTTAAAATATATTATACAACTTTATATATACATATATATAATGTCTATAGAATATAGATAATTCCCAGTGTCGTTAAACTAGACACTACAACAAATTATATACTTTATTGTATTTTGGTTTTTATTAATTTCAATGTAAACTTAACGCGATGCCAATCAACAGACCGTTTCGCTAGGCCAACCTTGTAATGCCCACTCACTTAACCAAAGTGGTAGCTCTCTTCGGTGGCACCTAGTTGCCAGCTCCAATCTGTGCCTTCCATCTTATCTGCTCCACTCAATTGCCAAGTGCCAAAAGTGCTGCCCACCGCACCGAGGATGGCCGAGGATCTTCTCTAGAGATCCGAAACGCTCACGCTCGCCAGGGCTGCCCACTTGTTGCGTCTGTGCCAATATTTAGCTACCGATTTGCACGAGATAATCAATTGAATATAGTCAATAATAAGCCAAGGCACAGCAACAGCACAGAGGAGCGATTGACGGGGGGTTTTGGCTGGCTGGGTGGCTTGTCTCGGTAATTTTGCGCCTCAATTCATGCCTTGCGCCGGCGATTCATGTAATTTGAGTGGTGCGGCAACGAGCGCTGATCAGTCTCAGGCAGCCTTTCAGTTTCGCAGTTGCTCAGTCTGTCAGTCTGGCAATCTGTGCGTGTAATTGGATTTTAAGAAGTAGCTGCTCTCAGTCAACGACGACGCGCTGATTGATAACCTCGCAACGCGAAGGTTTCACCCAGCAACAGGCAGCAAATTAAACGCCTCCAGTGGCTCCGAGCCACAGAAGTCGCCGCTTGCCGTTGGCAGAGGCAGTGGCAGTGGCAGCGGCAAAGCCATGGCCGTTCTGAGCTGCAACTTGCAACGTGTGGCTGCTACTTGACTCTGTTTAATGTTAACATTAATTGCGCCAACGTTGCGTGTTCCCCGCCCGCATTTGGCCTAATCAGCTGGCTGTAGCCGCATGGAGCCGGCTAATCAATCATTTCCACACTCCGGCCTGGGGCTGGCGCATTTGCGTTAACATCGGACGCCCCCAAGTTGCGAGAGAAAACTCGGAGACTTGTTTTCCACTTTGACGCCTTCAATTTTGCTCAAATGTATGCTAAGGAGTAGAGCCCGACACCTTTTTGCTAATTTCTAATATTAGTAGGCAACTCTACGATAGTCTAGACTGGAGCTAAACCAGTTTTTTTTTTGCGCAAAAATCATTTTAATCATTTTAAAGAAATAAAAATGTGGAAATTTTCTTACCCATGTCTGTTGATATGCCGCCGTATTGTGTTAAATCAGATCTTATCTTACCTGAAAATGCAGAAGACCAGAGAAGAGAAACGTTTAAAAAATGCTAAAAAAATGTTAGCTCTCCACCAGCTTCGCTCCACAGCATGGCCATAACGGCTGCTTGGGTGGGGGAGTCGGGAGTGCCGGGGGAGAGCCGGGCATGAGGTATTAACGCTTAAGCAGCCGCACGTGTGGTGGGGCCACTTGAGTAAATTGAAACTAAGCTTTGTTGTTGTTGCTATTGTTGTTGCTGCTGCTGTTGCTGTTGCTGTTGCTCTCGCCATAATGCAGCAAATTGCTAGAGTATTATGAGGGTGGCGGGAGGGTTGGCGTAGTGTAAGCTAAGTACACTTTGAACAGTAGCCGTTTAAAGACACGTTCTTTTGATCTCTAACCCATGCTACTACTGATCAGTTGAGCAGTGTAAGGCAATACTTTAAGTTCAACTTGTTTAAACAGCTTCGATTGCGATCTTAACTACAATTTGAACCTAATAATAAAGTTAGCCAATAGAATCTTTGATAAATGCCACTTAATTTTGCATCAATATTAAAAACAAAAAAGAATAGAAAATTAAACTTTTGAAACATAAATGAAAATTATAAAGAAATTATAAAAATAAAATAAATAAATAAATTTTCACAAAACTATTAAATATAATTCATTTGCGAATAAGAATCAATTTTGGAAAAAACGACCTAATTTTTGTGCATGTTTTGAAGCAAATAAATAATGGCAATAAAAAAAAATAAAAAAAATATACAAATTAATAAAACAAAATAAACTTTATAAAATATTTATTAGCGAATAAATAAATAAATTTTGATTAAACTTTTTAATAATATTTCTTTGCCAATTGGCAAGTTTATGTGCTTTAATTTATTTGAATATATTTTTAAACGTTAAAAAATATAGATCGTATTAAACTATCAAGTAGCATAAATAACAATGAAACAAAATAATTTACGAATGCTTATGCACTTTTTTTTATTTAAAATATATCCTATATATTTATAAAATCCGCATCTTAAGACTTGATTTATAGGAACTATTTATATTGGAATATTTGTTGCAATAATCAGTATTGCCGGACTTATAGTTAAAGACAGACCTCTTGACATTTCGTCTGGCGCAACAAGAGCCATTGCATACGCCCTGACCAAGCCCCTCCGCAATCCACGCGCCCACGGGACGACTTCTCTGTCTCCATCTCTATCTCCGACGCCGCCGTCTCTGTCTCGTATTTCTATTTTATTTTATTTTGTTTCACAATATTTAGCGCCGTTTGTTTGTTTACGCCGTGAAAGTGCAAAATGTAAACAATCAAAATGCCAACGCGCCCGAAAAGTAGGCGGCCTGGTCTGAGCTAGTGGTAGAGTGGGTGGGTGTGCGGGCTGGGAGGGAGGGGATCCTGGAGTCGTTGAAGGTGGCACAGCAAAAAGGTAAAGTATAAAAATATGATTTAATGGCAGCGATAAAACACGTGTGTATTTAAATATGCGCGCCTGGCGCCTGAGTAAACGTAATTTCCAGCTGAAGAGCATACAGAGAGAGAGAGAGAGAGAGTGAGAGCGAGCGAGAGAGTGGGAGAGGGAGCGCAGCTGAGCCAGACGGACAGCCAGATGCAGACAGCAGACACAGCGCCCAAAAAGAAAACAACAAAGAAAAATATTAAATTAAAAAGAAAAGGAAACACAACTATGAGAGGAGTGGGGTGGGGTGGGGTGGGCAGGGGGGCTGACTGCGGGCAGGGGCGCCAACTAAAAGTAAACGGAAAATTTGACAAACGCTTGCTTTTTTTGCAGCAGCAATGAAAATTATGAAAATTGTACGAGAGAGCGACTAAAAGAGGGAGAAGAGCAAAAAAAAGGGCAGCCACTTTAGACAAATTCAAACAAATGGTTGGCGGCTCGCCGGAGCGTCGGCAGACTGGAGTCTGCTGGCAAGGGGTGAGTGTGCGAAGGTAGGGAGGGAGGGGAGAAGGCTGCGAGCGGGGTGTGTGTGTGTTAGGGGCACTGAAAGTGTTTACAAGCGACGCGCGCGTCTACAAATTAAACATTTAGTTTGTGGCTTGAGCTGGCAACCAGTTCGTCAAGTCAAGTGCAGCAGCCAGCCCCAAAACCCCTTCAGCAAGCCCCCACCCCACACTTGACATACCCTAACCTTTACGCCTGCTGGCTGTTTGCGTTTTCACACCTACATAAAAGCGCATTTAGCTGATTTTTTATGACTCTTTAAAGCGGCGCACGCTCTTGACAAATACCCAGCCGCATAAATGAGCTGGCTGCACCAGAGCGAAAGAGAGGCAGACTGCGGGAATAGGAGTGTGAGATAGAGAAGTAGAGAGCGCGCATTTGTTTGCACTCTGTCTGCAACATCTTTGCGTTTTTATTGCCCCATCAAAGAAGCTGATATAAATCTTAATTGCCGACCCAAATAAATAGACGAGACGTCGGCCACATGTCAGCCCCGAGAATATACTATATCATATCGTATCGTATCGTGCCAGGGCAGTAGCTCTACAAATTTAAAGTCGAAGCTAAGAAATAGTCAACTATTTGGGCGAGTTGAAGACTCGGTTCACTCACTTTCATGGGGAAAACTCGTTAGCTATTTAGCATAAACACTTTCCAGCCAAGCGACAAGTTTGACCAGCAACTGATAAGAACTCAAACAACAACAACAACAACTACAACAACTAGAGGCAAACAAGTTGCAACGAAAGAAGTCATTAAGGAAACATTAAATTGACATTAATGTGGCAAGCGGTCGCAGGCGGAGACCGAGCTGGAGCTGGAGCTGGAGGCGCCACTGGTCAGAAGCCGAAGGCTGAGACTAGTTGGGCTCCGAGGCGCCAGCGGGCGTTACTTCCAGAGTTCAATGAACGGTTGTAAATCAAAATAGTTAGTTTATAACTCATGTTGGCCAAAAGTCGCATATAGCAAATCGATTCGCTTTTACCAAATATTTAAACTGGTATAACAGTTACCCAGTTTTGCATGGAGCACTCGTAAATCACAGATTCGAGACTTGGCAAACATGGGAGGCTACCGTTCAGGCCAAGCGCAAGAGTGATAAAGCGGGGGCAGAGAAGTGTGGCAATTGGGCGCTGGCGAAATGCCCTTACCAAAAAATTGTGCTTCGTAGGGTAGGAAATACTTGCAAATAAATAAATAAATAAATAAAAGGAATAAGCCAAATTCCTTTAAATTTATATTGAATGTATTTTACGATACAATGTCTATAATAAATTATAAAAAAAAATCATCTTTTGAATATAATCTAAAAAAGCTTTAAATTGAAAGGTAAACTATATCTATCAATCGAATTCAAGCTGAAAATTATTTAAATTTAAATTTAAATTTATTAAATACACATAATAAGATAATTAAATAGCACACCTTTTCAGGTAAAAAACACTGCTGTATATATTTTTTATCGAACGAAAATTCATTTGATTAGCATAAGAAAGGGCCTTTTTTTTATAAAATGAACTGCATTTAATTTCAAACCTACGCCAGATTTTTATATTCACTAATAATAAAGAAATTAGAGATCAACATTTTTTTTCTTTTCATTTAACAGAAATTGTTTAATTTTTTCTTGTTGCTTGAGCCAAAACACGAACTGCCAAACATTTCTAAATAAACAATTTCAGTTATAACAGGTTTAAGAGGAAATATTCTACGAATGAAATGAAATAATTTATGCCAAATACAGATGATTCACTTGGCTGGTTATATGTGAAATATAATCTAATGTGACCTGCAACCCTTTACACATATTCAAAGTATACCAAAAGATAGTTCGTTACGTGTTTGACAATATGTGAGTGCGTGTGTGTGTGTGTGTGGGGAGTGTGTGCCACTAACTAGTTGACTTGTACTAAGTCCCGCATAGTTTTGGTATTTTGGTCTAGAGCCTCAAGGTAGTCACTGCATAATTGTGAACCTATAAATCTTTGTCTCTTTTGTTTTTCGAGATTTCTATCTTAATTGAAGCTCATTATAATATGCGTTTCCTACGTTTCCAACATAACGCAACTTGTGCTACCAACGCAGCCAGCGATCTGGCCCAGCTGGGCAGACACACATATATATATGTATATATATATATATATATATATATATATATATATATATATATGTCGGCCCATTCATGGAGTCAAAGTCGAACTGAACCGATTCTCGTATTCAAATGCCAACATGGCTGGAGATCGAGTTCAGCTTGTGGTGCGTGGCTTTTGCACTTGGTCAACGGCTGCCTGGTGGCTGGCTGAGATCAGATCGCAATCAGCGTCGGTGCCGGCCACAAATCCAATCCGATCTCGGCGAGGGCCCACCACCAATGAATTATTAATAATAAATAAATCATTATTAAAATCAAAATAATACGCAAATATGCATATTATACGACAGGGCACACACACAGATACACACACAGATACTGGATACTCATGTTCAGATACTCATATTCGGATACGGCACATAGATGGCCATATCCAAAAAAACTTCATGGCGTTGCCAACTTGTGTTTCTTTTCATGTTTACGCCACTTTCTCATATGCACATACCTATACACATACACATACATGTGTGTATCTGTGTACACACAAGTGGTTATAATGAATGATTTGTTGTTTTATAATAAACACGCCGAACGGCGTCGCAGTCGGCGTCGCCGCTATGACGTATGCTGGGGACCTGGGCCCAAAAAGTAGTTTTTTTTTTGTTTTTGTGTTGGCCACTGCGGCGCTCGGCACTGCCCTTATAGCCACGGCAACCCTTCCATCCTCCCTGTTCCCCTTTTCTGCTGCTTACTTCCCCCATCTACAGTTGACCCTTTGGCATGGCGCGTTTTCGTTGCAGTTCTCTGTGTGTGTGCGTGCAGCAGAGTGTGTGAGTGTGTGTGCCTCTCGCCGGGGCTGTGTTGTTGTTTTTATTAGGTATCAAAAACACCTTAAAACATGATTTTGCAACTGCCAAGACGCGGCCAACGAACAATGGTATATAGTTTAAGAAACCGCAGAAAATACGTTTTTAATTTAAAAAAAAAAATTAGAAAAATGTTGGAAAAGTTAAACTAATAAACAATGTTTAATAAAAAAATGACACTGCATTTAATATTAATTTAAATAGATTTTAGCCAGATAAGTTTTTATATAATATAAAAAAAAAGTTTTCTTTAGACATTTTGTATATACAATATACATTTTTTTAAATTGCTTCTCATTACAAAATTATTATTTTTTTTCGCTTTTACAAATAACAAATAAATATGTTTTAAATAATAATCATGCTAAAATTTCTTTGCAAATAAAATTCTTTGAAACTAAATAGTTTCAAAGATTCAATGAATGCTAATATGTAAGTCAAATAAGTGATTAATAATTAAATAATATTCACGTAAAGATTTCTTGAAAAGTGTTTAAAATTTCTATTAATTATTTGGTGTGGAATTAAAATTCTCAAAAAATAATAATCAAAAACTCGTTCAAGGAATAAAAAAAAAAGTATAAGAATTTTACTGCCAAAAGCTAAAAAAGCAAGTCAAATAAAAACATGTTACTTTAATTGTGTTTTTTTTTTAACTTTTGTATATTTAATTTTTTTACTACATATTGATCTGTTGCCCACTGTGTGTACTGGCCTATAGTCAAAAATTGCTTCTCGCCCTGCAGTCTTTTTGTCTTTATTTTTGTTTCTTTTCATTTTGTTTTTGGGGCCATGTGTCTGGGCCACTTTGCGTTGTCGTCGTCGTCGTCGTCGTTGAAGTCGATGTCTGTGCTCGAGTCGTTGTCCGACGGCCGCCAAGGTGCTTATTAAATTCCTTATTTAAAAATACATTAAAAAATGCAAGAAGCTGCCCCAGAACCCAAACCAATCCCCGAATGCGGCGAGTCATCAGCTGTGCGCAACGTTGCCCCTGCCACAGCGTCTGCGTCTGCTGCAGCCGCATCCGCTGCAAGTTGTTAACCAATTTTTCAATCGATTTGATTTGCTTTTGATTTTGCATTTCGCTGTTTGTTGCAAATTTGATTAAAAGCGCGCGTTGAAAATGTTTTCCTGTTGCCTTCGCTGCTTACATAATCATCAATAACAATTTTTGCTGTTGGGGGTGCGTGCCACTTGTGGCCTATTAATTGCACGTTGCCGTTGCCGTTGCTGTGGCAGTTGCCGTTGCGGCTATTCCTGTTGCATGACATGCCAAATGTTTGCAGTGCATTGGCATTTGAACTGTTTGTACACTACTATTTGAGTTATGAGTTATGCAATGCTGGCCAAAAATGTTGCCAAGAACATTAACCTTGGCAACAGAACTCGACGTGCCGCTGGCCATTGTACGTGTGAACCACAATTGCGTTGCACTGCAACTAATTGACGGAGATTTTCCAAAACCGAGAAACAGACACAGAAAGGTCAATAGGTTCGAATTCTACCTAAACACCGAGACAATGTCCACTGATAATTGCGCCCATTTGCAGGCGCAGCGTGGAAGCTGGCTCGAAATATGAATTATGATTGCACAGGACGTGTCAATTGCAGGTCCTGGTCAGCGCATTCTCAAGGTCATTTTGTGACAAAAAAAGAAAGAGAGGCAAGAACAATTTGCGGCTCGTCTTTGTCGCTGATATTGATCTTTTTTTTGGCGTGGGTGCTGAGACAAGCAAGAAAAATTAGCCAAACAAATTTGGGCCCCAAGACACAACATGTCAGACACACACACACACACACACACACACACACGCACGAGTGTGTGGGGCCCAGGCAAATAAAGCAAATTTACGAATTTACGAATTTATGTTGAAATTTATCGATAATGACTTAAAAGCCTTCAGGACAATGATTTAATGGCCCCGCGCTCAGCGTGTTCACACATAACACACAAAAGCAACAACAACAACAACACAAGTCGCCAACACAAACACCCAACAGGCCAAACAAAACTGAAGTAGGTTCTCAAATCTTAAACCATGTTTAGATACGATAAAAACGGAATTTTTCATTATTTTCTTGGTTTATTTTGCGTTCGGCCGCTGGAAATGATCGATGATCGCTGGAAGTGTGCGCCGATTTATTTATGGCTTGATTTTGTTTTCCTTTGTGCGAATATTTGCGCGATGGCATCAGTGGCTCACAGCCAAAAACGCTCGATATTAAATTATTGTTCACATTACAAATTGTTTCGAGCGCTAGATAAATCTAAAGTGCAAACAATTTTGCATTTAATATTGATTTGAATAGAGTTTTGAGCGCTGATCGCGAGAGCAAATCAAAATGTATGCAGATTAGATAATCAAGATTTGATTAAAGGTGCTTGATAAGCGAGTAAATTTATTAACATTGGCGTGGGTAATGGATTTCTATTTGAATGTGCATTTTAGTCCCCATATATGTGTTATATATCAAAATGTTACTCAAATAAAAGACTTTTTAGCTCTTAGTTTAGTTTTTAGTTTAAAAATATTCATTAAAGTGATATTGTTATATATTTTTTGATAATAGTGATATATTTTTCATTCTAATGATATTTTCCACAATCGCTTTAAGACGTTTGTAGAATTACTCAGTTCTTGATTATATTAATTATCATTAAACTTTCATATCAATTTTAACTAAAATACAATTTTTTTAACTTTATTCAACAAATATAAATCAATCTAAAATATACCTTATATACAACTGAAAAGTTTTCTTTTATAGTAATTGTAGAGATTGGTTTAAAATTTTGAAAATATTTAAAAGGTTCACTTATGCCTTCTGATATTTTAAATATTCACCTTACACAAATTCAACTTCACCTCTAATAGTTCTTAGGCGTGGTGAGTTAGGTGCTCATATCGTATTCTTATTGGAAACAACTCTAAAATAATTACACAAATTCTGTTTTAGAAAGTCAGGTAAGAAACGAACTTTATTAGAATTCTACGAGACTTATTTGATCATGCTCTGGAGTTGGAATTGCTTTTGGGTAACACAGCACTCAGACTTTGAGTGTTGCACAGAGAAAAATGACTGCGACACCCTGTATAAAGATTTCAGCTAAAAAACGACCATCATCAGCAATTCACGTTGGGCATAAATTACATTACGATCATCTCTCTGGGTTATATCAAAATCGATTGATTGAGATTGAGTCCGGTGCGGCATGCAACGCAGTGCGGCACTTGGAGCGAACCAGTTCCGCCAGAAAACCTGTCGCCTGTGCGTACCTTCAGCTCGTATTTAGTTCAACTTTAATTGTTTTTTAACCAGCTGCTGCCCGTTCGGGTGCTCGGGGTGCCAAGTTTGTAATTATCGATAGCCCAAGTGAAATTTGATTGATTTTTGCGAACTTCTTTCCCCCTTCCCACCCCGCCCCAAGTCAGCTCTGCTGTTTTTCGCCCTGCGGCCCAAGTGGCACATAAATGTTGCAAACTTAACGCGCTCGCCAAGACGAAATAAAATTTATGTTTGCCCGCTGACCACCTACATGAAGGCGGTCATAAATTTCGCATGGTCAGATTTTTGTTTTTTGTTTTTGGGGGTCTTGAAATGATTTTCGTTGCATTTTTATTGGCAATTGATTTGGAAATGGAATTGCGTTGAAGGTGTTATGAGTGCGTTGTGGCTTATCAGCGACTGTTTGAACCCCGAACCCGGAGAGCTGCAGTTGATAAGGTCTTCGTAGCCGTTGCCAGGTGGCGGGCGAACGGGCAGCCGGACAACCTGCGGACTTGGCTCGGCTGGTGGCCGCAGTGTGCTCGAAAGGGCTGTCGTCTCCAGGACGTGCTGTACATAATTACATAATAGCGTTGTTAACTGTAATAAGCGCGACTTCTGCTCGAACCGCCCGACGCGCGCGCTCAGTGTGTGTCCTGGCAAAAGGATTTCTGCACGCTGCTGCTGCTGGCACTTTTGCTATTTTTGCCCGTTCAGCTCTTTTAGCTCTTTTAGCCGCATGGCCATAATTTACTGCGTTGCCAGTTGGCTGCTCTTGTTGCACAAATTGCAGCTCACTTTTGTTGCCACTTTGCCGCCAACGTTGTCGTCGTTGCAACAATTACTGACAACAACGACGACGACGGCGACGTAGCCGCCGCTGAGCATCATTAAAACCAAAGGTGACAAAAATTAGTAAACAAAGTGTTGAAAATTATGAGGCAGCCACGGCGCAACTGCTGCAAGGCGTGTGGCAGCAACAGTAGCAGCAGCAGCAGCGGCAGCGGCAGCGGCGCAAAGAAGAAGAAAGAAGTAACTACCAGGTGCAGCTACCGGTGGTTGCAGCCAGATTGGTTGCTCATGCCCAGTTCGAGTGGTTGAGCTTTGTTTATGAGTCTGTTAAGCTGGAGGCCGATTGGACTATAAATTGATGGACTGCACTTAAAATTGTGTAAAACACTTCATTTAAATAATACAGTTTAATTAATTCAATTTTCATAAATTGCTTCTAAACTGAGCATTTATTAAAATAATATTTAACATACATGTATTGTAACAAAATCACTTTACTCGTTGATTTAATTATTTTTTTTTTTATTTTAATTATTTATTTATTATTTATTATTATTTATTTAATTTTATAAAATTTTCTACAAATCTTAATTAATTGCACCCTAGAGATATAAGTATGTAAGAAGTTCTTATATTTCTTCTCTATTTCTGGGCAGCGTGTTTTGAATTCTTTGTGGTGTATCAAAAAAACATTTTTGTTTTAAATTGATGGCTGTACACAACTAACAAATAAATAAATGGTTAATAAATATAATTATTTATAACGAAAAAATTACTTTTAAGCGTATTTCAAATATGTCAAAAAATGTAGGAGACAAACAACTTTTACATTTTATGAATTTCAGAAAACTTTGAAATATTTTGTACATATAAAAACTTTTATATTTGCACAATTTAGAGTTGAAAAAAACGAATATTTATTTGCTCATTTTTGAAAATAAAAAAACATATATATTCTTCAAAAATATAATTTTTAAATTGACAATAAAATAAAACATAACATTTTTATTTAATTTTCTTATGTTATTTTATTGAGCTTTTTGTAAGCCGTAATTTATATTACTTTAAATACAATTTTATAGCAGAATTCCAAAAGAATAAAATTTTGAATACAAAATCGGAGTTGTTTTAAATTAAATTATATATCAATATTTTATAGTTTCGTAATTTATGTAAGTACAAATATTTTTGAGCTAACTTGTAAAGCTGTTAATACTTAATACAATCGTTTATTTAAACTGTTTTTGCTCTAATGGCCAGCCAGTGTGATCAGATATTAGTCACATAAATGTTATTATAACTGATCACTATTCACTTGGCAATTGGGTGTCTAATGGATCATCGCTTGACCAGGGAAACAACTGTGAAAACACATCTGTGGCTGCAACAGCAATAACAACAACAACGCACTTAACTTGGCGAGTGCAAATAAAGCGCAACTGAACGAAATGAAACTGAACCGAACGAAAACTTATTGGCTATAGATCGAATAAAGAGTTGAGACAGCGCTGGACACTCACTTCTGATTGGATCTGCTGTGGACTCACCTGCGATTGCCATCCAGGGGTAGAAGGTGTGATTGCTGGCCTGGTGTAAACTGCTGGCGGCCGCTGTTTGGGCCGCCGCAGCGCCCGAGATGGTGCAGTTGGCATTCCAGGCCGTGGCCGCGCCCACACCGCCGCCTACGCCGCTGGCCGCATTCTGTGGGACGCCGCCGGCGCTGCCATTGCCACCGCCGCCGCCGCCGCCAGCGCTGCCGCCGCCGCGATGGCTGACCGGACTGCCGCCCGACGTGTCCAAATAGCCGCCGACGCGGGAGTCGGGCGTGCAGGCGGATGGGCGGACGGGCATGCCAACGCCGCCCGCATTATTCTGTCCGTTGGCCGCGTTCGGTGCATTCGCGCCGTTCGCTGTGTTGCCAGCGGTGGCGCCCCACCGCCGCCGCCCCCGCCGCCATTGGCGCCGCCCGTGTTCCAAATGTCCTTGTAGCCGTTGACGGCGTCCGCCTTGATATTGAGGCAGTCCTGCTTGTAGGCGCTGCCAGCGTCGCCGTAGATCTTGTTGCAGGCGGCCGTGATGCTCGCATCGTACGGCGAGTCCTGTGTGGTGCGCTGCAGATGGTGGTTGGCGTAGGGGGACATGCCCAGCGACAGCGGGAAGCCTCTGTAGGCGGCCGCCGCGGCGCTGGCCGTCGTCTGATCGTGATGGCCGCCGGTGCCCATTGCCATGCCCGTCGCCTGGTGCGGATGGCCGTAGAAGCCGGAGGCCTGTTCGAAGTAGGAGTTCATGTTGTGGCTGCTGTTGGCGGTGAGAATTTTGGCGGCTAACTGGCAGCTACAGCAGCTACTAAAAGTAACTGCACGCGGCGCACGGCACTCGTAGACGAAATTTAACACTCAATTCGGGCTCGACGGCACACAGCTTATTGCCTAAGCAATAGTATTTAAATTGAATATTATTTGGAATTTTTTTTCGATAATTTGATTTTCTGTTTTTCTTTAATAAATAATTTTCATTTGTGTGTATAATTTTGAATAGTAAAATTTATTTGTATTTAATTGATTTTTATTGCACTTTTGCCGGCTCGCATCAGTTGTAAAATTCTATAAAATATTTATTTTTGTGTATTTTTGTAATTTGTTTAAATGAATCGTGTTGCCTTAAAGTTTCGTATACTTTATTTTGGTTTCGATTTTCCAATTGCACGCGTGTTTAATTCACTTGACACTGGCACCATATATGCATTTGATTTGTTGTGTGTTAATCAGTAAATATTGAGGGCGCCTATTGAATCATTTTGAATTCAACGACTCGTTAAACTCGTTCATAGCGTTATCATTATTTTTATGAGCAACTATTATTATTATTGCTATTATTATGTTTATTATTATGATGATTATTGCTGTTATTGTTATTCGAATTATTATTGTTATTAGCGCTGACCGAAACGCAGACCGACGACGGCGACGAGCGCGCGCTTCACGTTCAACTGCCGCTTCAGATACAGATACAGGTTGGAAAATCGAGATTCAAATTGAAATTCAAATTCAGATTGAAATTCAAATTTAGATATTCACTTGGCCGCTGCTGCTGGACTGCAGATGCGATTGCGTTTGGCGACTGCGACTGCGAGTGCGGATACAGAGCGCGAGGGCCATTCAACATTAAAATTGAGCGTACAATGCCAATAACAATAATGCCGCTGATAATGTGGGATAATAAAACAAAGCGCGCGCCTGTTATCCAAACCGTTGCCATCGAACGAATGTGCCACCAAATCGCAGTTGGTTGTGTTTTGACTGAGACTCGACTAAACTCAACTGAATGGCGAACGGGCCACAAGCAGCGACGGCGGCAGCGTTTTGCCTGTAGAGCTCCCCCGATACGCAGCAGCAGCAGCAGCAGCAGCGAAGGCAGCGAAGGCAGCGCAGGCAGCGGCAGCAGAAGCGGAAGAAGAAGCAGCCAAAACAGAGAGGCGAAACGAACCAAATGAATGAGCCAAACTGAAACGGAATGAGCCACAACTCGCTGCGCTCAGCACATTGATAAGGGCTACTCAAACCAGCCGCTCGCTCGCTCTCGCACTCGACGGTGAATCCGGTCGCGGTCTGTGTTCATTTCGAGCGGGTTCGAGCGCGTTCATTCGAACATGTTTGAGCGTGCGCTCTGAGTGGAGAATTCATCATTTGCGCGTGTGGAAAATGCGCTCGGCCCCCGATGGAAATTCATCATGGAGGAGGGCTGAATTTTCTTATAGGCCAGGCGAAGTCCGTTTGCACTCAAACGATTTTCGCAGCTTTGCGCTCAGCGAGACAGGAGCTCGACGCTCGCCAGTTGCCAGTTGCCAGTTGTCAGTCGCCAGTTGCACGCAACGCGCTGCAGATACAAATTCACATTCAGATACAGATACTCAGCCTGGCTTGGCCATGTACTCATGAGTTTGTTCGCTGCATTTTGTGCGACTTAAATGGCTTTTTCACAGCGAAACATTTTGTTGAAGTGGGAATAAATATTGAATTATTTTATTTTTCATTTTATATTACAGACTGTCAAAAAACAATTTTTTTTTTATTATTATGACAGAGTGTAGGTAGCGACAAAAATATATAAAGTATTCCTATTAATTATTAAAACACGTAATTTATATTTTACTTTTCCATATACATCTAACATACATTTTAATACATTTTTTTACTGTATATATTTTATTGTACAATTTATAAAACTTAAACGCATCGAAAAAATAATATGGTTTATTATTTTAATAAGTGCGTGAAATGAACACAATAACATTTTTAAAATTTTATCATAAAAAACACAAAAGATGTAATGTTAAAATTTGCTAATTGAATTTTTTTTGCAAACAATATACTTAAAAATGTGTATATATATACAGCAAGTGTGCTATGCGTAATAATTTACTCTATAATAAAAATGCTTTAAGTTTTGTAATGTTGCAAGACTTTAATATATAATTTTTAGCTTAATTCCATATATTAAGATTGAAGAGTTAAAAGTCAAACAGATTTGATGTAAAAATATGAAAACTTTTATGTTCTATGGACATTTATTTTTTGGTGTCAGACCTAATAAAATTGTGATATTTTTAATCAAGTATATTATTTTTATTGTATTATTTGACATTCTTGGTCACTTTAAACGTTGATGACTATATCCTTCCTGATCCAAGCCTTTATCTGTGGTCGGATTAGCGTGGGGCATATTGTATTTTGTCTGCCATTATTTGATGACCGTTATCTATTAGGCCTTCTGCGATTTTGAATTGTTTTCCGTTTTTTCAAATGTTAAAATCTTAAATAATGATGAACACTAAAAGCTGAAAAGTCTAATTAAATGTAAATTTGATAGTTCTGTTCAACACTTACGATTTTGTTGCCTCGATGATTTTTGAATATTAATAAAGCAGCATTTAAATTGCAAAAAATATTTTGATTGCATTATTATTGTTTGGTTCATTTTATAGCTTATTGACAATGCTTAACAGATCATTAAAATTGCCTATATGACAAGAATATATAAGATCGTTGCATTTTGCCGCTTGACGTCAATATATTTTAGTGCACTTCCGCATTCAAATCATATATATATATATATGTATCCATATATTCATCGTATTTGAGATGCGTTATTAATGCGTCTCCAAATTGATGGTAATAAATTCATATGCATAATGCAAAGAGATCGCAGCGCTCGGTTTACGGCTCGCGTTGCTGCGAAACTTTTGCAAATATTTGTCAAAGTTTGCACATTCGCACAAACGGCTCGTAGATTAGAGGCCAAAACCGAGGAGCGAACAAACAAAGTTGCTTGCCACAAGTGTTTGCAAAATAAACTTATTATAAGAAGAAATTTACTTTGCCTCCCACTGCCCCCTGCGCCCTGCCCCCTCCAGCAGCTCCACTTCTCAGTCGCCGTCGCAGTCGTCGCTCGCATTCGTTGCCAAGTCTCTAAAATCAACAACATGCGAAAAGATACAAAAACTTGCACATAGCGCACGGATGTCCACACACACACACACACACACACACTCGCACACACAGACAGACGGCGACATTTTCCCCAAATATGCGAGGACCAACAACAAACTGCCAAGTAACATGAGCGGAAAGCCATGCAAAAAGTACAAAAAAAAAAAACAAAAAAAAACCTAAAGCAAAGCAAACGAAACGAAACGAAAATGTAAAGAACGGGAGCCAAAAGTAAAAATCGCAGTCGCAACTGCAAACTAAATATCGTGAGTTTTCCTGGCAGCGACAGCGGCAGGACGAGTGCGCAACGCGGTCGAGCAGGACGCCAGCAGCGTGGCGAGGGACAGACAGAAAATAGCCTCATAACCATTTGAAGCCATTCGAAGGCGCATAAAAGGATCACAACAATCGCCGAAATGAGCCATAATGAGCTCGTAAAAATTTTGCTACCTAATATACTCAGGAATCTTACGAGTATATTCAAACTTGGTTCGTTATGTGGCTAAGTTGTTGTTGCTGCTGGTGCTGCTGCTGCTGCTGCTGCTGTAACTGCTGTCGGGATGCGGCTGCTGTTCCCTGTGTGTGAGCTCCAGTTCAGTGGATGCTGCTCTGAATCGACGATTGTTGTTCTGGCGGATGCCTGGTCGGGCGCCAGTTGGCTGTATAAGTGTATTATCGGGTCATGATTGTCTTTTAAATTCATCATCAATAAAAATTCAATTGATGGGCTTTAAAAATAGGTTAGCTGGGTTCATGGTTAAATAACTAGGAGATTGATCAAATATATAAAACGCATTTGAAAATGTATTTAAATAATTAACAATATTTTTTATCTAAGAATAAGCAGTTTTTATTTTAAAACTAATAATTTTGAATACTTTTTATTACTTTTCAGTTTCAATTTTGTATTACATTTAGCTCGTTTTATAAGTTGCAATAGAATATTTTCAAATTTAGTTATATAAACAATGGAAACTTTATAAAAGTTGGAACTTTAATTTAAATAAAATTGCTTTAAAAACTTCTTTAAAATTGAAAAAAAAAAACTGTTCAAAATTTGTTAACTTAAAACTCAATTATTTTTTATTTTTATGTAAAATTTTACTTGAATATTGACATTTTAACCGCTTTAATGTGAAGATAAAAGCAATAATTAAGGATTCAAATTTGTGCATAAAATGTTTATTTTATGGTGTATTCTTGCCGTTTCAGCCAATCTGAACTAAAGCTAATCAATGGGCAGCCAGCGGGAGTCTACTTGAGTTGAGTTTAGGGCCCCATTTCAATGGCAATGCATCAAATTCGCTCGATTGTCGGCCCATAAAAATGTCGACGGCGGCCGCTTCAAAGCCAATCGAGCAACGGTAAAAGTATTGACTTTGAAAAACTGAACGATTGTTGGCATAAATCGGTGCAGCGGCGATAACAGCGCCCTTCAAAACAGCCAACAGGTGCCGAGGGGGCGCACGGATAGCGCCAGCCAAAATTCCGAATCCGAAACTCTTTATAGACAGACGCACACATAAACAAGGGCAATGCGATCCAGCGATCGAGTGTTTTGTACTTGCAACATGTTCTTATTTTTTTTATTTTGATTTTTTTTTTTTTTTTTGTAAATAAACCTCCGCACATTTGGCGTTTGATCTTGGGGTGGGTGTGGGTGTGGGTTGCCTTTTGATGTTTTGTTTGCGTTGGCAGCGGCGTCAGCTGCCAAATTGCTGCTTTATTAGCTGCGTAAGTGGCAGGCACAGCACAGCACAGCAACAACAACATGAAGACAGACACAGATGCAGATACATTTAGTTGCAGATACAGATACACGCCTGTCGAGACAAGTACGTTCGCTGTCTGCGTCTATGAGCTGTACCAAATGGGCGTCTCACTGTATCGAATGCTCGCCCATCAGCGCCGGCGCTCGCTTTGAGCGATTATGGGCCAATTAAACGGTGGGTGGGAGGGGCAATTAAATTAGCTGTCTAATTGCCCCGCCAGCTATGCACTTGCTCCCTGGGCTCCTGCATTAAAATGCCATCCATCATCGGGTGCAGTTGGCGTCGGACTTGCACCTGAAAGGTGGAGATCGCGTCTGTAGCTGACCCTTGCAATTCTTGCATGGGATACGATCTAGCTGCCTCGCTTGCCCCTTGATTTCTCTATTTGGCTATATCACCATTTGAATCTGAACCCTCGTAAATTTTGTACTCGGCTACTGTTGACGGAAGGGCGGGGGGCGGGGGGCATATGGTAATCAGTTCGCTTTGTATGCAAATCTCGAGTTGGTGAAAGAATATCAGGAGAATCGCTTAGCTGCAAAAAAAAATCAAATAAGAGTTCTCTTGTCGGAAGTGAACGGCAAGGAGATACCCTAACCCGAGCTCCATGCTGTCGATACATGTATTTGAACATCCTTCGGTGATTATTAATTATTGAGAAAGCTTTCAACTTTGCGCTGAGTTGGAGGAGATTTATATTTATTCTGCATTTAAATTTGTTTCGAATTTTTTTGAATCTTTGATTTTAAACATCCTTTGGTCTTCCCATATTTATTTTGAAAAACATTTTTTATTGTATTATTTTAGTATAATATGCAACTTTCAAAGTGACTCTGAGAACGTTGAATTTTCTGTAAAAAATCATGCCAAAATTGGCCAAAATTTAGACATGTTTAGTTCCCGAATCCATTGCTAGATTTCAAAGGCACATAACTTTGTGAAAACTGAACCGATTTTCATCATGGATTGACCTTTAGATTGATTCTACATTTAAATCTAATTTTTTTGGCAGCTAAAAGTGAGTTCACCTCACTATCGTTAAAATATGAAATATTAACTATTAAATTACAATTTTTCTTCACAATTATATTTTAAGAAATTAACTGTGCTAAAGTTGAATGCAGTCCAGTCGAATCCAAACCATCTTGCAAAGTATGCCCAATTCTCTTCGAAATGAAAAGCAAGTCAAAAACTGAAATGAAATAAAAGCGAGCGCGAAAAAAAACAACTTGTGCGCACTTCCGCTGCTATTTGGTTTGTGCTGTGGAAACGGGAGCATAATGTACGCATGGATTAACCAATTACATTGCAATTTTAATTTTCAGGCGAGCGAAATTTTATTGCGAAATTGCTGGGCGCAAAAATGAAATCAGCGCCGCGGCGAATATGGAATGCATTGATAAGGAAATCCTGAGCGAGGCTCCCGAACAGCACTGAAATGGCAGCGATACCGGAGCACAACAGAGAGAGGGAGTAAGAGAGACACAGAGAAAGAGAGAGAGAGAGAGCAAAAAGAGAATGCAAATGGAGAACACGAAATGGTTGCGAAATGCAAGCCAACGGATTTAAGTTCTTTATTAACACTTAATAAATCATAGAGCAGCGGGCAGTCGCCGCTGCGTGGAGACGCAGACGGTGGCAGATGCCACCTCCACCGCCAGCTCGTCTCCAGCTGCCTTCGATTGACGCGGACGATGGGAAGTGGCGGCCATAAAACTAGCGCCAATGCCAGCAGCCAGCAGTTCCAGGGCCAGTGCTGTAAATGTTTGTCCATTCATCCGTTCATCCATTTGTCCAGCTGTCCGGCCGTCCGGCGCTATCTGCCACACTGCGACAGTGTCAAGCATAAATCCTCATCATAATTCAAAGCATTGATCAACGCTGCAACCCGCACTTGCCCCACTCAGCGCCGCAGAAAAAAAAATATGAAAAATTGTTTGGCGCTCGATTGGCGCAGGAATTGGACGCCACATCGACGTCGCCGGATTGGAGCTGGTGCAGCCGCATGTGGCGCCTGGGCTTTGCACGTGCATTGCCTACTGCGTGGCCACTTGCAACGTGCCACGTTGTTGCAGGGCAGCACAATAAAATACTCGTAAAATGCAGCGGCCCACAAAAGGTAGGCGAAAAATTTCCTGTTTCATTTATAAATGAAAGTTTATTATTGTTGCTGTTGTTGTTGTTGTTGTTGTGTGACAAGATAAGGTAAAAGTCGTAAAATTTTATTATGTATTTATGCATTAAACATTCTACATTATGAATTTAATACGGAATTATAAATATTTGCGGATTTAAACTTAACTCCGATTTGTGTGTGAATTCGAATGACACACACACACACACACAGAATAGCCCCGAATGGGGATGGGGGCTAAAGTGGAATATTTTGTGTTACCTTACATCATAGAAGCCATTTGTAGACTTTAAGTGTAAATTGAGTTTTGTGGGCATAGAATATTACAGACGTTCACATAAATCTAATCAATTAAATTGAGAGTATTTGCAAGTATTTTTATTATTTATGTAAAATTTAACAATATATCTGAATATTTTTAATTTGACTTATTGCCTATTTTCCTAATATTAAATAACAATATTGATAAGAATTTCCAACCAGAGTATTAACCTTTTCCTCATAAGCGCCTGTAGGATTTTAGAAATATTGTCAGAAATACACAGCAAAATTATTAATTTCTTCAATTTATATTTACTCGTTTAACTGCGTTATTTGCTTTCATCTTTCATAATAATTTGATTGGCTTTATTATCTTTCTCTTATATCAAAAGAGATAATACTAATTTTCGAAATATTGACAGTGTTAGTAGATTTTGGGAAATGTTTCCATGCAGACTTATTTAATAAAAATTGAATATTTTTATGGAAGTGGATATAAATGAAAAACGTGATTATAAATCAAATATTTAACAAAAATATTTATTGAAAACTTAAAAAACTTTATATTTTTGAATGTGTTTTGTGTGATGTATGAACTAAGAATTTTTCTTTTATTTGCATGTTGTTATATGTATCTACATGTGGATAGATAGAAATTTAGCATTCTGCAGGTGCTGGTGGTTAAATGTAACTGTTCGCGAACCGGCCAGAAGCATTTTTCTTCATTAAACTGTGGAAAATCAATAAACTGAGGGGCCAGCACGCACGGCCGAACGCGGTCCGAGAGGAAGACCATGGCGAAGACGTTGACCAGGACAGGGACGCAACTGGAGACGCGCAAGACGGACGAGACATACAAATTTTCCAATTAAGCAAAACACGTTTTCTAACGATTATTTTATGCAATCGAAACGAAGAAACGAAGCCAATTAAGACTATCAACGATTCGACGGCGAATGCGACTCTGCATCGCAAATAAATCGTGTGGGGCATGGCGAGGGACAGGTGGGGAGAGGGTGAGGGGGGGGCCCATTTTGATGAATTAATGAATAAGTTGACGTGCCACCGACTGCCGCGTGATCGACTGTCAATGGATGTGCAACAATTGGGCGTGCATTCGTTAGGAGCTGGGAGTCGCATGGTTAGAAGCCCGTTGCCACCAACGTTGCAACGTTGGCCAACGTAATTGCCAACCTGCATGAATCAGCGTGGGCGTGCGCCGAAACGGGGCGTGGCCGCCCCAGGAGCTAGCCCGCTAGGCAGCCCAGCTAGTACAGTCACAGCTAACTGCCACGTGGCGGCTGCCTCGCTGATTTCTTGACGAGCTGCATCGTTTAAAAAATATTTGCCAGAGATTGCATGCGAGCGATATGCGGCTCGAGTTTCGTTCAACAATTGTTCAGCGCGATTTTCCGTTTTTATGCCCAGCATTTCCACAATTCAAATTTGCACACAAAGTGGCAATTTGGCCCAAAACCGTTGCGAGCGCCTTTTATGGCGGAGTCGAAGTTGCAGCTGTTACCAGTTAGGAGTGGATGGGGTGGAGTGTGGGTTGCTGCTGGCAGCGCATAATTGAATTGAAGCGTTCTTCGCGTTTCTTCAAATGAACGTCAATTAAAAATGCATCAAATACGCCCCCAGCGCCATTTCATAAACGCTGCCTTAATTTATGCTCTCGACTGCTGCTGCTGCCGCTGCGCCGGTGAGCTGCGCGCTCCATCAACGCCATCGTGGCCATAAAGCAAACCAGAAGCACGGCTAGAACCAGTCCCAGTTCCAGTCTCCGTCTCAGTCTCAGTGGCAGTCGTCAGTCCGAGCCAGCTAATTGCCGCATGTTGGTCTTGTGGCAACTCAGTTGTTGCACTTACGAGATGATTGCCAGTTGGATTGATAGATGACTATCAAAGCCAATGCTTGATTAACTATGGCAAATTAATTAAAATTGAATAAGCCAAACAAGCAGCAGACGCTTCCAACTTGCTGCAACAACAACAATTCAATTACAGTTGATAACTATATTGAATTAAGTTAATAACAGGTATTTCTGTTAATCTAACGTGAAGCTAGATATTTAAGCAGAAGCTAGCAAACTATCATAATCTAACCGGTTTTTAAATTGTCAGATTGAATTTTGGATCATATCGAAAATAAATAAATAAATTGCATTTTTTATTAACAATTATTTTAAAATGTTCTCTTGTTATTAAATTGAGCACTTAAACAAAAATAAATATATGATTGAATATTCTAACCAAACTTGGCAATTGAGCGTGTCATACTGCTCTATTTCTTTTATTTTTATTTTTTTTAAAAGTCATTTTCGATATATATTTTACGGATTTTTTTATTTAATTTTTTGGAGCAACAAAATTAATTAGATATTATTCAAAGAGTAAAAATATATATTACAGAAACTTGTACATCAATTTGCAAATGCATAAATTTACGACAATTGACATGCATTTACCTTTAAGAATATTTCACATTAGTTGTACGAAAAATTGTATCTCAATATTAACAATCGTAAAAGTATCTAAAAGTATGCTCCATTGATAAGTAAATTCTCTCAGCTCAGCTATTATTGAAATGTCTTAATTAGAAAGTTTTCAAGTGCTTGCAACGACAGCGGGGTGGCAAGTGCCGAGACACGGAATTACCCCTTGGGCCAATGTGCCACCCCCTGTTTGTTGGCCAGGGGCGGAGCGGGGTTGCGGCCTGGGCTGGCTGCAGTCATCATCATCGGCGCCTTGGCGTGTTTGTGTGCAAAGCAGTCATAAAAATTACAATAAACAATCATCATCGCGATCCGTTTACACCCACTTTGCACGTTTTCGCAAGCGCCGGCCATGGAAAGTGAAAAAGGATTTCAGTTTGTGCCACTTCCCACTCGGCTTACAGCACAGTGGCTATAACAACGCCGATGCCAGGTAACGATGGGCGGGCACGGCTAACCAGCTGGCTAACAAGTAGGCAAAACCGTGAGCTATCGCAGTCAACGAAAAATGCTCAATTAGCCGGTCTGAAGGACACCCTGCCATTTGGCTGGATTTGATGAGAGCTGGCGAACGAGGTGCCCGAGCAGGCACTCGAAGGCGAATGCAAATGCTGCCAATTGCTTGATGAACGAGAGTCAAGGGTTCAGGATTATGTAGGTAAGACGAACTGTAACGAATGTCTTCATTCCAAGTCCAGCTGTTGCTCT
Source organism: Drosophila colorata (assembly GCA_035041545.1). NCBI lineage: Eukaryota > Metazoa > Arthropoda > Insecta > Diptera > Drosophilidae > Drosophila > Drosophila colorata. The sequence goes on from JAWNLD010000680.1 coordinate 11,051,711, forward strand.
CCCGCTTCCACTAAAACTACCTCTACTTCTACCTCACCCTCTCGCTGTGCCCATTCACTTAGCGGCGGCTCTTTTGTCTGGCCATTGCCGTTTTGCATAAGGAGGCGGTTGGCTGGCATTGTTTCACCTTTCTGCTTGGTGTTTGGACTGAAACTGCAATTGAATCTTGACCTCGTAATGAGCCGTTTGCGGCTGCGCCGGCACTGTTGAGCCTCTTTGTGGTTTTGTGGGATTAAGTCATCATCTTCGCGGCTTTGTGTTTGCTTTTATTGTGGCCGCGTCAAAGGTGAGCGCATTAAATTGTATTTGCATTTTGAACAGCTTGGCGTTGAGTTTAACAATCAAATTGCTGAAAGAGCAGATAACTCAATTTAGAATATTTTTGGAGAGAAACTATCTATACCTATACATATTAAAATTTAAGTTGTTGCATATAGATTATGAGCACAAGCCTTTTAAATTTATTGTTTGTTTTATGGATGTTTATTGCATCTGATTTTTAATAATAATAACATTTTTCAATTTTAATCAAAATGGGAGAGAACTTAAATTAAAATAATTAAATATAATAATACTTTAAGATATGCATTTACTATGGTTAATTTAAAAAGGGAGAGAAGTATTGAATATAAATATTCATACAATTAATTTATTTTTAAATATTATTATTTTAGTTTGAAATATTCAAATTGCATTTTTTAAGTACGAAAATCTAATAATTAAAATTAAATATTTATGAATTATATAAATTGTTTTTTTTTGCTTGTCTATATTAAAATATTGTATAAACCTTAAGTGACCAATTTATTAATGAATTATTTTTATTGTATTAAAAAATACCTTACCCTAATTAACAATCAATAACCGCTTGTCGTGCTCTTTTTATTGCTCCTAAATATTCCACGGATTATGGGACTACTCGTAGCACAACATTAATTTATAATCTCTCAGAAAAATACTTAAACCAAATCCTCAGCGGCAACCTGTTGTTGTGTCACCCGTTGGCTGCTCGTACTCTCGGCGTATTCGAAATGAAACCATTTAAATTGTCGTAAAAATAAATTTTATTAGGTTTGCCCACTTTGTGTGGTCGTAAAAAGAAAAACCGGCAGCCGACAATTAAATGCCAAGCAGAATAGAACAAGCCCAAATGGCATTTTAACAACTAAATAAACAAATTGCGGTTAATACAAGCGCCAGGCCCAAAATTTTATAGCCGCTTTTACGACTTGACGCCACTTGAGCAAATGCTCTCTCCCGAATCCGCTCGCCACTCGCCAACAATCACTCAGAGCGGCTAACGATCCTTCAGCATCCTGTGCAGGGGTTTGAGTGTGCTGAGAGTTGAGGCTGAATCTGAACCCGAACCTGAACCTGATCCTGGTATTTGAGTGCAGTTGTGGGCTGTGCGTTCATTTGCTTTTGCACTCGAGCGAGTGGCGGCTGAGTGCGTGTGGTTGAGTTGGCTCTCGCGTTGGGTTTTTACGACTTTTTTACGATCTGTTAGTGTGACATGATGACAATCAATATAAAAGGCATAAAACCTAAGTTCCATGACGTATGCCATAATTATTGTGATACTGTGACTGCTTGTATCCATCAGATACTTTTTTTTTGTGCTCATAGACATCGTTACTTTTATGAGGTGGCTCGGATGCTGCCGCCGTTAGTTTGATGTTGATGATGTTTGAGGAAACGGTGGTAAAATTTTATTCGAATGCATTTGCTTCTCCTGCTGCCCATGCTGCATATGGGCTTTTATGGCATTTTAACGATTTGTTTTGACTGCGGATTTGGCCAGCATCTTGATGAGCTATGCGTGCAATGCCACAGCTCGTTGCCGCCTTGATTTACAGCCTTGAAATCACTTATAATTCTCTGCAATAAAAAAGCGAACAAAATACGTTAGTAATCTCTGCAAGTGACAGGCCATAAAGCGCTAAATCTGCTAGGTTAGATTAGTAAATAATTTATATGAAAAATATTCGATTTATTTATAAGACAATTCTCGTATTCCACGAATACTATTTAAAATATTTCAACGCTTGTTTTGCGCTTGTCTGGGCTCGGTTTTCAAGATGGCAGTTCTTTGAGCTCGAATCGCTTGAATCGCCTAAATTAAAACATATGTGGAACGCCTGCACTTGGGCCCTGTTTCGGGTACGGGTTCGAGTTCGAGCAGGCTGCGTTCTAAGTGCCTGCACAATATGCGGTCACATTAAATCATCTGCTCGTAGTATATCGTGTCGGCTCTGAAATGGAGAAAGAGCAGGAGGCACAACGCACAAGTACAGGCCTGACAAAAATACATATAGTACAACTATATGCCTACATGCTCATGTGCACCCGCAAATGAAGTCATCGTCGTCCAATGAGAGCAACAAATGCGATGCGCATTTGGCTCTGACGCACAATACAAAATATATTCTAATTAAGCAGTGCAGCTTGAGAATTTTAATTAATGCTGAGCTCAATTCTCACTGGCTGAGAATGCGAGAAATCATTTTTATTATTGATTGCGTTGTTCAATGGAAATGCTAGAAAAACTATTTAACTATTATTTTAAAGCTTTTCTTTGTAACTCATTAATAAAAATTTGTTTAAAGAACTGTTTAGAAATATTAAGCAAAAATCAATAGATTTTAATGCATTTAGGTTTTACATTTCCTGAAAACCAATTTTTTTAAATATAAAAAAGAAAGAACAAGAAATTGTAATATTAAAAAACTAAAACAAATGAATTTGTATATATATATTTAAATAATCTCTTTCAATTCAATATTGATTTGTTTCAAAATCAAATTTTCGCCTTTTAACAGTTTTGCACACTCAAACGAAAAAACCAAAAACAATCGCAAACAAATTCGGGCGCCTCTTGCCGACAGCAACACAAATACAAATACAAATGTTTTATTTTGTACGGTTTCTATTTTGGTAAATAAATCAAAATCGTTGATATTTGGCAATGCAAAAACCGTGAGGGACTGTGGATAAGAAGAGTGTTCTCTTCATGAGCATGAATGCGGCCCAAATCATATGAGGCAAAAGAGAAAGTTGTTGGCCTTTTGTTTGGCATTTGCCAGTTTTTGGTTTTGTTATCAGATGCTCGAGGGCGCGATCACCGCAGCATCAGCAGCAACAGCAGCCCCGTGACAGACCCAAAACCAGATCCCAATCCCACTTCCAATCACAGTTGTGCATTACCTACAGAGAAACACCACCAGTTACGGGCTTACAGTGGTGTAAAAGGCAATTCGGCAATTTTACAGGCATTTACAATTCCACCGTGTAACGAGCGAGGATCAGACCAGACCGGGCGATCGGCATGAAACCGTCGGATTTTGGGCAACTGAAACATATTTTTATGATTTATTAGCACGCCGGCAATAATCGAACGGCCGCCGAGGACAATGTGTGTGTCCTTTATGACAGTGTCGGAGATATGTCTGAGCCAAGGGCCAGATAACAAGCCTCAGCCGGGAGTCAAAACAAATCTCGCTGGCTCTAAGGTCAGCTAAAAAGTCTTTCGCCTTGAGCATTTTTTTATGCTCCTAACTTCGAGGACATGTTGAAAGGCAGCTTCATACTATTTGTAGTGTTCTATGTAGTTCAGCTTGTTTCCATTTTGTGTTTTTCTTTTTTATGACACATTTTTATGATTTATGAATTGGTTTGGTTTCTAGTCGCCGATCGTTTTGTTGTTGTTCCTTTTGGAAACGCGGCCTTCAGAACGCTGGGAGGGCCTGGCCTTAAAAACGTTTAGTAGCCCAACTTGGCATTAAGATCGTCCTTAACAGACTTTGTTTATTATTGTAGTCGTGAAATTGGGCGATGTGATGTGACTTTTGAGAAAATTGTAATTAGGCTATTATCGGAAAATGTTCAAAAGGTGATAAGTCAACGAGCTGGCGAAAACTAAAAATTAAACTTAAAGAAGACGGAATAATTATGAGGAAAAAAGCGGATATGCCTATATAAGTAAATCGATGAATTTTTTACTGAACTTAAGAACTCTTTAGAAAGCAAAGTATAAATGTAATATATATAAAAAAAAAAGTTAGTTCGAGAAAATATACTAAAAACTATTATATACAATATTCCACAATACTATTTACAATATATACAATATATAAAAGAAAATTTGATTGTATGAAAACTCAAACAATCCTGGAAATATTGGCACCAAACAATTTTATTAATTACGAAGATCACTTTTGTTATTTATTTTTTTTACAAAATTTGATTAGAAATTATTTGCATTTTATAAATATATAAATAATATATAAATGTCTAAAATGCTGTATTTTATTTTTCATCTGAAATTTGTATTTCAAGTTTGCAAGCTTCCCAACTTTAAGCGTTAGCTCTGAAGCGCATACTTAAAACTTGCGCACAATTATGAAGTAGACAAGTCGACATGTGCCCATCGACGATGGCGTCGCTTTGCTGGAAATCTCTAGTGTTTACATGGCGAAAACAATTGAAATCATAACAATAAAATCAAATTCGAAATTTGTGAGTACGCGAACGGGCCACCGCAACGGGCAACATGGCAACATGGCAACTTGGCAATGGGCAACAAACGGCAACCAGTTGCGTCAGAGAATGAACCGAAGAGAGGGCGCGAGAGAGTGAGAGAGCTGCGAAAATGTGTTGCACAAGCCAAAAGTATAAAGGTAAATGGGTGAAATGCTTAAGAAAATCAACTCAACGAGCAGCCAGCATGGCAGAACAACAGAACAGCGATTCGAGTGCGGCAACTGCGGCAAAGACAGTGCAAACGAAATGGCCATAAACTTAAGCCAAACGGCTGCGAGGAGTGCGGGTTGGGGGCGGGTTGTGTGGGGCACACAAGCGAGCTGGCTCGCTGGCTGTCAGGAGGCAGACCCAACCAACCAGTTCGACAATGCGAACTCCGAACTTAATCGAAACATCAAAGGAGTCCAAGAAGAAAGCCAGCAACAGTTCGGGCCAGGCAACAACAACATCAACCAGAAACTTATTAAAAACAACAAGTGCAGCCAGCTTGTGGGTTCCACTTGCTCAGCGGGACGGGGCGGGGCAGCTCAGTGGGTGCAGTGGCGACGAGCTGTTTGTGCAGTGGCAGCACGTCCCAGGGAACAGCCCAATCCCAGTCCCAGTCCCAGTCCCAGTCGGACATCGCTGCACTGAGCGAAACGAGAATATCAGTTAATGCCAGCTGAGAATCAGCAGCAGCACTCAAAATGGGCACTTTCGGTCGCAATAACCACGACATTTACGATTATTTTACGGCCACTAAAAATCAAAAGTGTAATTTACGGAACCAAAGCAAAACGAACTGAGACACGGAACAGCGACAAAACACAATACGACGGAGAGATGGAACCAAGAGAGATAGAGAGAGAGAGAGAGAGAGAGAGAGAGAGGGAGGAGGCAGGCAGAAAGAAAGTGTGAGCTGGCACTCAGCTTGAGCTGAGGGGCAATCTGGCTAGAAACTGTATCGATGCAGCTCTGATGGCGGATGCGGATGTTCCGAGCTGTCCTCGTTGTTGGTGTTAGTTTTTGGCCAAAGCGAGCCAAAATAAAGGCAGGTCGGGTTAACTGTGGTAGCAAACGGATAGTCAAATGCTTAGAAATGCAGCAGATGCCAGGTTAGAATTTAATATATAGTTAGAGTCGACACATCTATGAGATATTATTATTATCATTAGTGGAAGTAGTAGTATAGAATATAGTTGTCAACTATCAACCTAACTTGTATTTAAAATGGCTAAGAAGCCTTTAGTACACTAGCCTGGTATTCGAGCCCGGATCCACTTTGATTCCCAAATGCTCAGACAACTTATCTAGGGAGAATTGCATCTATGAGATATAATATCCGACATTTTCAAGGATCAGGGAATCGATACAATATCAAGCTATAATTAAGCACTTATCTTAAGGCCACGCAAAAGAAGCCTTTGATTTTATGTTATTCCGCAGCGCAAATTATATCAATTATTATTAAAGTTCTCACCGAATTTAAGATATCCTTTAAGTTGCAAAACTTCAGGTTTTGTTTTTGTATATTATATCAATTATTCAAATCACAAAAAGAAAATATAATAAAGAAAATAAATTTTAGACAATGAATATAATATTTATGGTACCTCTTCTATATTAATGTATAATTTATTAAAATAATAATATGATATGGAACACAAATACAAATTATAAATTATTTATATATATATTAAATTATTTTCAGCCATGGTACCGCTGCTATGTAAGGGCGAGAGGGCGGCACCTTGTCCAGAAAACCAGTTAAGTTGGCGTTGGCCGTGGCTGTGGCTGCTGACTGTCGGCTGTTGGCTGTTGGCCCAGGCGACTGCACCGCCATGTCGTGCTCCTCGCGTGCAGCGCATTTTGTGGACAGCGCCGGCAGCGAAACGGAATAAAAACAAAACTGAAAAGCTGAAATGCGAGTATATAGCAAGTGAAGCGCAAATGGCTGGAGAGGTCTCAGTCTCAGTCTGAGTTTCAGCTTAAGTTTTAGTTAACGTATTCGGTTTTTGCCGTTTTTGCACTTGTTGGTTGCCTGGCTCAGGCTCGGGCTCAGGCACATGTGCATCCAGCACCCAGGCCCTCCATCGCCCACTTCACCTGATGGCGATTGGGCCCCCATCAAACTGTAAGTGCAAGCGCAACGCGTTGAAAGATGATTTTCATGTTTTTCCACGGCAACGTCCCCCGTTGCGCTGGCCATGGCCAATACGTTGCCCCGTTTTGGCTCAATGGACGCACGGCTCCTAACGATGCCCGATGCAATCTTGTTGTCTTAACCGCGTTTACTGACATCTTGATGCCTCGATTGCCTCGATTGCTCCGATTTTGAATGAAGTGCTGCGCGTTGCATCACCCGCTCTTCAGTTTTATGCGCTATTCCGAATATTGTGACAAGCGGGCGAAATTGAATTGAAATCTTTGATTGGCAACATGCTGTACAGTGCCTGCCCCTTAACAAGATGTTCGCTTAACGGTGCTCGATTTTATTAGCGCATCGGCAATCAAATCCATTTATTTTTAGCTACTTTAGTTGGCTTCTTGAAGCTAACCGCTACCAGTTTTAAATAATTGCTTTTGCACTTGTCAGAAATGGATAAAACTATAAATGAACGCAAGAGAAACTTGATTTTTGATTATTGCGTGTAAGAGTCAGCCTTGAAACATTTTATAATAATATTGAAAAATCTTAATTGATAATAAGTTAACAACTAATCAGAAAAAAATAAAAATAATAATAAATAAGAAAAGTATTTTTGGCGTGCCCAAATTGTAATACCCTTGCAGACAAAAAGAAAATATACCTGAATAGATATGAATTTTCTTAATTTAAATTTAACTAATTAGTTTTAATTTATATTTTCCCTAAGTCATGAAAAAAACATGATAAAAACAAACGTTAAGGAAGCATTTCAAATTATTGTAAGCATATTTATTGGTATAAATACATTTTTTATCCAATTCTTTAGAAATAAATATTTTCAGCGAATGCTTGGAATTGGGACGGAAATGAAACAAGTGGATTTATATACATTTATAAATATATTCTTTGAATAAATATATATTGCTGATTGATATTTATTGCTGAGGTGCGTTTAACATATACGGAAACATAAAATGCTGTTAGTTTACAGCGCAACTTCAAAGGAGTAACAGTGGCTGCAAAACCGCTTAAGCAGTGACTTCACAACCAACATTGACAACGGCGCATAATGACCAATAGATGGCGCATGCAATATGCTGCTGCTGCCATCTATTGCATAATAGCTGCAACTGCTGAAAATTAGAAAGCAACGAACTGTGAATTGTTTAATCCAATTGTGTATTTTGTTATATACACACATATTATATTCTTAGTGTTTATATTTTGTTATATTGGTTTTTTTGCATTATTAATTTCTTTTGTATAATATTTTGTTAAATTTCGCCTCTGCTTTTTATCACTTTTTTGGTCTGCGTGCTCGCTAAATACTAATGTGTATCGTTCACTTTTGGATTTTTCTTAATATTTATAAATTAGTTTTATTAACTTTTTTCTTTTCATGATTATTTATTTTACTTTTTTATTTAATTTATATTTTTCCATTGCTTGTTTAATTGAGGTTATTCTTCGGTTGTGCTCTTTCAGCTCCATCTTATTTGTTTTTCTGTCCGTCCGTCCGCCCGTTCGACGTTTGTAAAGCAACAAAATGTCTGTAAGGCCTCCACAGCTGGATGTGGACGACGTCTGCGCCGCTGCGAGTCTCAACTGAAAATGTTTGGTGGTTGAACAGCTCAGAAAAAATTCAACAACATTTCATCAAAACGGGTTCGGGTAGGGGTGCACTGAGCGAAACCGGTCGAACTGTGTATTTAAAAAACTGTATAAATTAAATGATATAAAGTTTGATATATAAGTAAATCGCTTATAATCCTAAAACAAGAAAATTAACTGATGTAGGAGCTAAACTTTAGATACTGTTATATGTTTAAAAAGTACTTTAAGTATAATTCTAGAATTTATATAATTTTGTTTATTAAATTTATTTATTTCAATATTTTGCTCAGTATTTTTGCTCAGTGTATGGGTAGGGGCAGAGCCAGCGCCAGGCAAAATGGGCTTGGTCTGCGCATTTGAGTGAGAGGATTTCTGCTGCTCATTTAGCTCCGTCTCAGTCTCCATCTCCGTCTCTGTCGTTCACTTTGCGTTTGCTGGTTTTTTTGTACTTCTCTATACTTCTCTATATTTAGCAGTTGCTTCTTGTGGCACTCACTTAAATCCCATTTCTATGGCTTTTCGACGTTTGAATTAACTTAATTGATTTCTTACACGGCTCGTGAATGCAACAGCTCCGATTTGTTTCGGGATGCATCATTGAACTTTTATTTATAGTAGGTACATAAAATAGAAAAACTAATGGCATTTTCTGAAAAGCCTACAAAGTGACCTATTAGGCTAATTTTTGTTTAGTTATGAACTTTTGCGAACTTTTCTAATAATTAAAACAATGAAATATATTAAGGATTTTAATAGGTCAATAAATTCGAAATATGTGACTTTTTTAACAATATAAAGATATTAAATAATTTAAAGCAATTTCATTGTCAGTTCAGAAATGTTTTAACTTATTGTTAATAATTTTTATGTATTTTATTTTATAATAATTGAAATTTTGCAAATGTTTAAAAAAATGTATTGGACTTTATTATTTTATTTGTTTATTTATGCAAATATGAAAAAAATATCTTAAAAATAATTAACATAATACAAAGGCTTATTATTATAATAATTCAATTAATGCATTCGTTAGCTACATTGTTTATTGCTCTATGGGAAACTGTTGGTGGAATACCCCCAACGTATTCAACGAATGCAGAAAATCAGCTAAACATCTTATTCAAACTGAATTCTTATATTATTCTCAGATATTCGTTCCACGGCAAATTGTATAAAGCAAATAGTGCCTGCTCTAAGTTGAATGGCAGCTGACATGCGGATGTGCCCAACCCGTCTGAGGTCCTGGCACACACATACGATGAATACACAGATGATTCGTGTTTGTTTGCGTTGCAGTGGCACTTTTGGGTTTGTCGCACAACTTAATTAAATTCATAGGGCAGCTCGCAGCTTTGCTGAAAACTGAATGCATGTGGCGTGGACACGCCCCGGGGGACGCCAGGGCCGGGCAGAGGGGAGCTGGTGTTAAGGATATGTGTTTGTGTGTGCCATTATCATGTTAGCCAGAAATTCCCGTTAAGCAGAGAAAAACGTTTTATTTGAATATAATTCGGAGTGTTTCTAATTTCCGGATGAATTATGAATGCCCGCGGAAACCAGAGGACGCGTTCTTCAAAATGAAGTCGTCAGCATTGGTCCATGGATTAATTGAATTTCACGCCAGATGAAATGAAGTGCGCACTTCTCGATGGGCAGAGTGAACCCGACCTTGCCATCACAATGGACCCAGAGAGACCGAGACGAAAAGCCAGTTATATTCAAGGAATTTTCGCCGCTGCAAGAATTACATTTCTGTACAAATTTTTATTTATTTCTAAATCATGTATGTACCACAAAACGGCTCAAGACAATGGACAACTGCGCTCAGATAGCAAAGGGAAAAAAATGGATTGGAAGAATAGCAACGGGAATGAGAATGGAAACGGGAATGGGAACTGAAATGGTTAAGTACAAAGCGCACCCCAGGAGCGTCTTCGTCTGCCCCTGCGTCGTGGTGATTATGGCGTTGCCGAGGCCCGGGGTAAAAAAAAAGGGCAGATAAGTTATTGTAACGAGCGAGCAACCCCTGCAAGGGCCTAGGCCTGTAAAAATAGGACAAGTTCACGCACACACACACACACACACACACACACACACACACACACGCGCACAGTGTGGAGGGTGCGCCGTTAAAATGAGTTACGAGTTCTGCCATTTTAAATTAAAATAGCAGGCAGCATCCATTGCGCCAAGCAAGATGGAAACAGCAAAAACGAAAAAAAAGAGAAACAAGAAACAAAAAACAAAAAGGTCAAAGGCCATTTCCACCCTGAGTTTGTCTACAAAATGGTCATGTTGACAGAAGTAAATCTTTTGAATTATCGCATTAGAATGCCACATTCTCATGGATAAATTTCCTGCCCGCTGCCCAATGAAGCCATGCCATAAATATTGCCAATGTCACTCGGGTATTATAAAGGATTTTCGGTCTGCCATCTAACGAATTCGTATTGTTGATTCAAGCATTCTTACCCGATTCGTTCAATCATAAAGTGAAGTGAACTGCAGAAATAATAAACTCAATAAATACTGGAGAACAAAACGATTTTTTATATATCTATTTTTTTGGATTCAAAATTTAATTCACTGGACGCCCACACACACACTTATTTCCTGCCTCATATGCCTGGAGAGCACGCAACTAATTCAAACGCAAGCATTTCCATTTTTTACTGCAATACTGTTATAGTAAACAGATCTTCCGGCGCAACGAGATATTCAAATTTGCGTGTTTGAACGCGCAGATAGCACAGCTTGTTGGTGGGATCCAGATCCCTGACACTGCTCTGCACGATCCCCACCAGAATGCTGTTCATGTGCTTCACAATGCCCTGGGCACTGGTATTATCGAAAGAGGTGGCCGCCACATTGCCGGTGGTATTATCGGAGACCACATAGCCCAGGGTGTTCTCGGCTGTAATACGATCCGTGTTGGCAGCGTGTTTATGGATCACGTCCTCAAGCACGCGATTCATTGTGGTCTGAATTATTTACCAGATTTTAGATCAGAATTTTTGTTTTCGTTTCAAGCAAAAACTTGTTAATATTTCAAAATATAGTTTTATGTTGTCAGTTATGTTGGGTTTTAAAAGTGGACTGAGATCAGGAAATTGCAGGTATTAAAGTTACGAATGGATTTGGAAAGGTTACTTAGTTACGATCTTATAAAATTTATTCTAAATTTCAGGTTTCGATATTTTTTAACAAATCAATTTAATTATTTTCAATATTACATCAAGATATTATTATTTTTTTTAGTACATAGTATAGAATAATATAGTTCTTTTCAAATTTTTTTTATATAGGCCAATTTTCCTGCCATGTATTTTTTAGGGCGAATTTTTCATCGAGTTTATATACTGTCAAATTTATGCATTTAAATCCTGACAATTTAAATATGTTCAAATTGATGTTATATTAAATATGATTAAAAAATAATACGAATTCAATCAATGTTTTATTTTCCAAAAACAAAATAAATTGGCATTTATCTAAGAAACGCTTGCATTGCAATTAATAAGTTATCTCTTGTTATCTCGCAAGTATTTTTTCAAAAATTCCATTTATCTATCTTGAGTTTTATTATGCATAAATGCCATTGAACTTGTCTGGGCTGCACGGAGGTCAGTTCCAATGACTCCACAGAATTGATATCAACGTCGGAGCGCAGCGGCTCAAGTGGTCGCGTGGCTGCCGTTTTTTGAGACCCCGCCTGCCCCATCCCCACCAATCTGTTTGGGTAGCCCACAGTCCGTCTCATCGAGCGGTTCTCATTTCATTTTCATGCGCATTTAATGGCGTCTGTTATTGACTTTTAACGAGATTTCCACTTCAGCCCGCCCGTCGACTCCATTGCGCTTTTCAATGTACGTTTATTTTTAGACGATCTCCCCGCTGCCAGTTTCCAGTTCCCAGTTCCCAGTTCCGAATCCCTCGTCCCGCTCAACAGTAGCTAATTGAGTTTTTGACTTTGAACCGCATTTCTTTGCTGAGAAATTGGCCCAGGTCATTGACTTGCCATGAAGCGGCCCTAATTGCGACTAGCTTAAAGTAATCCTCAAGCCGCCAACATAAATCAAACGCTTCAACTCGCAAATAGCCATATTTAGTTAGTTCTCGGTCTAAGCCAAGAGCCAATGCTCATCTGTATTCAGGGTTCTACACATTTTGCCGGCCAAGTGCTTGTCGGACAAGCCCGGCGAGTGCATATGCAGGTCCCCCGACTGGCGGCAAACCCAAAATGGCCACTTGAGCACCCACAACGACCATAAAACACTTTTGGACATGTTGTTGTGCCAACAACAACAACAACAACAACAACAGCAACACGCACAACAACAGAGCTGTGTTTTTCTCAGTGTTGGTCAATAAAATGTGCATAAATTTTGGTGCCATTCAACGGGCAACTGAAACTCAACCGGGGAGTTGGCCCCGTCGCCGGGTTTGGTGGAGCCACTCATTTAACGGCTGGCAGCCAGGACCGAACCCGTTCCAGGCCTATCAAGTGTGAACCATGGAGACATTACAATTCAGATTGTTAAAAAATATATATTTTATTTATGTGTGTGTTGAGAAAATATTATAACAAATTTGCAAAGTATGCGCTTATACGGAGAGCCTAGAGAAATGAATTTAATATGCATTCGTTTATATTTTAATAAAAGAAAAGTTTATTCAACGCCTAATAGGCAAGAATATATATTGAATAAATAAATAAATCGTTGCTTTTTAATAATTGTCATACATTTTTAAAACTAATTTTTAATCTTACAAAATTTCTGTAAAACTTGATAATAGAGATTGAAGTTTGATTCCCAGGCTGGGGCATGCAATATATTTAGGTGTGTTGACCGAAAGCAAAGAAGCCTTTTTCAATTGATTAAGTAAGTCATTAAAATTTTGCATACTAGCTTTTAACTATAACAATCTTCTTTATTTATGTGATAGAAAATATATAAATCATTGGTTTTGACATCAGTCTACATTAAAATTTAATTTAATAGGGATTTAAGAATGTCCTGCTTTAGAGAAACTTCATTTATATAGTTATTTATTAATGAAGCCATTTGAAATGTCTTTTAAGCGTAAATTTATATTCTAGATTTTATTTTTTTATATAGTATTTACAATTTCGGCAATTCAGAGTTCGATCATTTCTTTTTCAAATAATTTCTACACTTAAAAATCGAGTGTTAGCATCAACTGAAGAGTTGAAATTTGTTGTATTTTATTTATTTTAAATTTTCTCAGCTTTGCCAAATTAGCCAATCCCATTGTACCTTGGCTGGCTTTTGCTGGCATTTTGGGCCACTGTTGACCCGCTGGGGAATGATATATGGCCGCCAAATGCAAAACGGCAGATTTGTATGCCGTTGTGCGACGCTTTGGATTTGGTTAGTTGAGCCGAGCAAAATGAATTGTGTTTTGGGTTCGGAATTTGTGTTGCAGCACGAGTATAACAGCCATTTGAAACTATGCAAAATCCGAGCTCATAAATTTGCCAGAAATGCAACAACAGCATATCTGTTCAGCTGCCGCTTATCTGTGCGGCTCTCCGGGGCTGTGGCATGCAGCCTGGCGTTGCAGGGATTGGGCATCAACGTCTCTAGCTTATCCAAAGCCCGAAATAGTTTAACATTATGCGAAGCTCGTAAATCAATTAATTAGTGCGCTATCGACTCGTAGCTCATTCGCCAGAGAAACATTCGTTTGGCGATAGGTCAAAAGGTTCGGTAATGGCGGCCGTAAATACATAAATAACGAATGTGAGCGCGCGCCGCACGAAGTTCTTTTGTTAATTAACCAAAGACCAACACACACGACTCAAAAATTGAATTGAGTCTCACACAGCAGTCGCTTTTCCTGTGGGCCGCAGCACTTTCCCTGTTACATTTACCGTTTGCCGAATATGCAAATGAGCCTTTGAGTGTTTTATGCCGCCCGCTTTGGCTCGAGGCTCGTTCGGACCACGGCCTGGGCCCGGTCAACGGCCAGCGGTCAGCCCAGGTCCGCACTTCACCTACATTTGTATCTGTATCTCGTTCTGCTCTTGTTTTCTTGTTCTTGTTTTTGTTTTTGTTTTTGTATTTTTTTGGGCTTTCATTTTGTTTCGTTTTTGGGCTCAGCGCAAGGGCAACTTGCCACACATGGCACAAATTGGTCGGCACGTCCGTTCTACCCGTTCTTTCGGGCGAGTGTCCCAAATATCCTTGGCCTCAGTTACCCCACAGGCACACTGACACACATCCAAGCTGTGCCAGTTTTGGGCTCAACTCCACATCATCCATATCATCAACGCACTCGACACAGTCCAGTTTCATTATAAACACACACACACTCACACACACATTCGCACAGCATTATATGTATACAAGGACTCATAAATAAGGAGCTACATTCACATTTATTCATATGTGGACAGGCACTCACCTAAACGCATTTGGCATTTTTAATGCTCATATGTTGTACATTTTTTCGACTGCTCCACATTGTCCAGGGTGGAAATACATTGCATCTCTTAGTTAGCTACACAAATGGAAAATGAAAGAGAAATGTATAAAAATATCACAACTTTCATGGTTTACTTAAAAAAAAATTAAAAACTCTTGAAAGAGAATAGTATGAAAATGTGTTTTAACAAATATGATATTACGCGAGCAGAATAATATTCAATATTTTTAAGATGAAACGAATTTGATGTTACAATATATAGGGATAATATACATAAATATACTTTATTTAATAAAAAAAAGAATTTATTTTTGGATAATATTTTTCTGTTTCTACAATTAATTAAGCTAATAACTTTGTTTTCGGGTAAGACTTAAAAAAGCGATGCTGGGTAGCAATTTCTTCATAAAACCGATTGATAAACAATAGGACCTTCAATACCATGCGTATTTTTATAATTACTATTTTACTATTACTGACTTCAAAAACGAATTTACTGTCCTAAACATAAAAAATGCAATATTTCATATTTAAAAACCCTCAATACTACACGAATAAAAGAACCCTCATGAAATAGTTCATTAGTAATAAGTACCCTTATATAAACAGTCATCGTATAATTAAGTATTAAATTATGTTTTCCACTCTCGAATAGCAACAAATTATAGGTTTTTCATTTGAAAGGCTTCGCTATTTGATTATAAGTTTTTGTTAGTATATCTTAACTATTTTCAATTGCTCTCATATATACAAAAGTTAAATAAATAAATTTGTATATTAAAAATGTATTTTACCCAATATTTTACTTTCCATTTTGTAAGTTTCAGGTTTTACAATTCTCACGATCATTTTTTGTGCACTTTAAGTTTGCATAATATTTGACTTTTGTAAATTTCAAGTTCAGTTTTTCTGCTACTTCATCTTCTCACGCATTATTTCACACAATAAAAATACATTTTTTATTCAGTTGGTGATCGCTGCGAATATCTGGCAATTAAAGATCATGTCAATGGGTACAATATTCAAACTTGAGAAACAGATCTCGATTCAAATACGATTATCGTCAGCTAAATTGTTATGGGCACCTGGTCTGTATTTGTGTGTTAAACCAAACTTAATTGATTTGCCATTAGCACATAATTTAAACATTTTATCGACCAATAATGCATGAATCGTGAATAAAGCCGATTGAAAACAATAAAGACTGTGAAAATATTGCAGCTGCCTGGCGAAAATCCCAATTGACAAATGACATTATTTGTAGCGTAGATTTATTTTATTGACTTCTAAATATCAACTAATTTAAAGCAATTATCTTGAAGACGCGAAATTTCGCATGCGAATGTTCGTGGGCCCTGATTTATAAAGCGCCACGCCCACTCTGGCGACATTTGGACTAAAGGTGCAAAGCTGCGCGTTTAAATAAATCTTTGAAATTAAATTAAGCAAAGCAGCTCGACGCGACTCGTTTCGCGCATGCCAAATGGCTGCAAAATAAACACGGCATAAATTAAAATTTATTTAGGCATGAATTCTTGATAAAATCTTAGAAATCTTTTTCTTTTTTTTTTTGCATGAGTTCAAAAAAAAACTGTATAATCAAACGTATTTCAATTTTATTTGCCAGAAGGTGAGAGATCTTTTTAGTCGTTGCTTTTGTTGCTGTTGTTTTTGTTGTGTGTAAGCACAAAGACGACTTACAAAACAAAGGCAGGCACAAAGGGAACACAAAATGGGAAAAAAGAGACGTATTCAAAAGATAAATTTCTTAATTTAAATTCAGACCCCAACGCTTCAGTTGCCAACGAGTCGAGTTTTTGGGGATTTTGCCGACGCAGCCTCAAACCAGCAACAATTCAGAAGTGGGCAAAGAGGGGGGAAAGGGGAGAGAGAAATAAAAAAAACATGGTTTTCATTTCCGTTACAAATGTTTTCAATTTGGTTGGAGATGAACATACAGAAGAAAAAAAAGAAACCCGAAATTCAATTTTCAAACGTTTTATTTCGACAACATTTTGATTTAGTCGCACAGTTTTCGTTTTGTGTGCGTCTCTCGTTTTGAATATTTTACCCATTTGGCTTTCGATTTTCTCGCTTTTCGTTTCGTTGTTGTAACTATGAAATATTTATTATTTAAATTTGACTCTGGCATGGCACCTAAATCATGCGACAGGCTCATTCAAGCGAAACACTCGCTAACAACACTCCTACAAGATACAAATACAGATGCAGATACAGATACTCGTACAGATACAGATACAGATACAGATACAAATATGCGTTAGCTGTTGTTCCATGTGCTTCTTCTTTTTCTGTTTATTTTTTTTTTTCCGTCGCATGATTTAGATGCAGTCATAAATTTAATGTTAAGCTTTTTGGGTATTTCATTTCGTTCCATTTGAGTTCTCGGCTAAATCTCGCTTGGCACTGGCTGCGGCTCCACAGCCGCCCCTGGTTCGGGTTTCGGGCCAAGATAAACACTTGACAACGTGCTAAGGCCAACAACTGGCAACGCGATAAGCGCATAAATAAAGCCCCGGTAATAAATTCAGCGTCACTTCTGACACTACCAAAGCAGTCGCCGTCGCCGTCGCCATTGCCGTCGCCATTGCTGCTGTGGCTCCCGGGCGGACTCCATAACTGACACTTGTCTGTGGCGCAGTGGCCACTCGACCAAACCAACCAACTGCACGAGATGTCAACTCGATCAGCGGCCAAGGGTCATAAATGCATAAAGCGGACTGTAGTTGGCCCTTGAAAATGGCTTTTAAAACCGTCAAATGAATCATATTTTGCTGTAACAGTGGAAATGTTAGTTGGATCTCATGTAGTTGACTGCAATAGAACTCCTTTTCTAAAGAAGATTAATGCATATAAATACAAATTAGGTATTTATTAGGTATTTTATAATTTAACTCGTTTATATTTATTATTTATTTTGATCAGCATATCGATAATTTAAAATACATATCACATAATATACGTCAAGGAACTATAGTTTATATTAACTACAAAAACTTTCTTATCTCCAAAAAGCTTACAACAATGATTTAAAGATTAAAGCTGTAGAGATATTTTTCTTAAAGATTTATTTTAATTCGGTTAACGTATTTTGTTCAGTACTTTCTTAAGAGAAAATAGACATTGTAGCGTAAAAATTAAAAGTCTATATACTAATAGTTAAAATCATCCAAATGTTTTATTTGTTATTGTTATATTCAAGGAGCCGATTCCAGCCACAACCAGAGTTCATTAATTGAAGTCACAATATTTCTTACTTTAGGGCTTTTCAAAAATATCTTTATTTACTTCATATAAGACTCTCCCATTGCTTCTAAGCTAAAGCAAAAATCATTAACTAGATTGTCATACATTTTCTTTAAATTTCCTAATGCAATCGCCTTTCAGAATTCTTCATTTTATGCGCAGCTAATGACCGCAAGGAATCTGTCAGCTGGTCAACTGGTCAGCTGCTGGCCAACTGCTGCCAGTGCTCACAATGTCCTGTAATTGCCTGGCAGGACACACAAAAATTATGACGTGCCTGTGACGATGGCAACAAAAGAGCACAGAGAGAGCCAAAAAAAAAAAGAAAGAAAAACTGGCGGAAAAGGATGAAAATCATGCGGCAGCAATTCACGGCAATCAAACGGCGCGGAACACGAGTGCAACCTAAAAGGTTTGTAAAAGGATGCGACGCGCTGCGTCCGGGGCGCAGTGTGAGTGTGTAAAGTCCATTAAAAGGACATTCCACGTAACCGATCCGTGTGGCACTTGGTGTGGCAAATGGACTCTCGCTGCAGGCAGGCAGCGCCACATGCGGCCGGGACGCGAACAACAACAAGGACGAGGACGTGTCCTGGCCGCTTTGTTTGTTTTTCAGTTATGTGTTTTTTTTTCTCTCATTTTTTCTCTTTCACTGCTGTTTTCATAATTTTGAAAAAACTGAAACTCGTGTGAGCGACACCGACTCGACCCGTTCAGGTCGCCGACTCCTCGCTGGCTGCAACTGCAACTGCAACAGCGACAACAACGGCAACGGCAACGGCATTGCGTGCAATTACATGAGCCTGTGCCGCTCATAAATTGCATCCTTTGCAGCCTTTCACACGCGGCATGCCAAAGGAGTACGACCGGGGGGGTCCTCGGGCTCTGAGTGTGGCATGTTGCATGCGGCACTTTCGACTGCCGCATGTGCTGCACACGCAAATTCCTGTTGCAGCCTCGTGTAAGTAGCTGGCAATGGCAGCATTTCATGTCGTGTTTACACTCACTTCCCGTCCAACCCAACGTCAGTCCGTCCACTGACCAGAAAGAGGGCAAGCATATTAAAAACTTCAATTAATGCGATACGTTCGCGTCCGCCAGCCCGGCCTGGCCAATTATGCTGAGTACGCCGGGCCAAGTGCTTGGTGCGACAAGTTCCACTTGCTGATTATTTATATTATTAAGTTTCTTCTCTCTTTTTTATTTAATAATTTTTTATAATTTATCAATTTACCTTTTCCTGCATTTAACTACGGCCAATTATTCGGGCCCATAAACTGTGCGGTGAGTGAAGGAACCTTTCAATATTAAAAGGTCTCATAAAGTAAGTTCCATTTAAGTTTTCGTAAAAATGTTGATAAATTCAACTGCATATGATAGTTAATAATAATTGTAATACACAAATTACAATAACTTATCCTTACTTTTATTGTAATTTTGTATGACATTTTTATGCAGAAAAATTGTCTAAAAATATTTAAAATATTTTTCTGTTAATATTAATCGCATTACTTTTATGGGCCATCGAAATGCTCTTTACTTTTAAGGCACAAATCTTTACCAAAACTACCTCAAGTTGCGTTTACTTCTTCCATTTTTTTGACCCAATTTGAATGCATATGGGATTTCGTGGCAGTTTCCAATTTGAAATTGCCAACTAAATGTTTATCTGCCTAATTACCGTTGCGGGCGTCGACGCCAACGCCCCAGACAACTGGCAGCAACAACAACAACGACAACAAGAAGCAACAATAACAAACCGAAAAGCCGACGCCAGCGGCCGCTTGGGCATTATTCAATTAAAAGTTGTTTTTTTTTCTCGTTTTTGGCACGCACTAAACCCCATAAAAGTCATAAAGACCCGCATAAAAACCATAAAATGAAAATGAAAAGAATCTTAAAAAGCAGCACGAAAAACAGAGTAACAAGAATTAATGAATAGTAAAATGGCTGAAGGAGTGTGGGGGGTGGGGGAAGGCCACACTAAGGCAACACTTTCCTACGCTGGAAATAAACAAGTTGAAGGTGTTATTAAGGTGCCGCGGTTCCATTTGTAGGCCTAAAGCATTGATTGATCTTGAGCGAGAGAGAGAGAGTGAGAGAGGTAGAGGGAGAGGGGGGCCAATGCTCGCAACATGTTGGCCCCAGGCAGTTAAATGAACTCAACTCGCGCGCACAATTCCACTCAAAGAAAAGCCGAGTGAAAACGCACGAAATGAACGCGCAGCTGGTGGTTGGGGCGGAAAAATCGTGCGATTTTCTTGGGCACCCGCTCTGATGTTGTTGTTGCTGTTGCTGTTGCTGCTGCTGCTGCTTATTTCAATCAGTGCACAACAACAATGATTTTTATTTTTATGCGCCAACCTAACGATCTCGTTTCCACTTACTTAAATCTACATTTTAACTGCCTGGCACATTTTATGTCCCATTCTGGCAGCCGTGCGAAGTCGGTAGATGCGCGCGCGAGAGCTTTTTTCGTTGTAGCTGCAAAAAGCGCCCCCGAAAAAAGCGCCCGGAGAGCGAGAGCGACCAGCGCAGCAGCGAGTGTGAGTGAGAGGGCGGCCAGAGTGGAGTGAAACCTTTGGCCAGCACTGGACACAACACTAATTAAATCAATACTAATTAAACATCATTAAGCAGCATTTTCAAACAAACATGCAAATGCCCAAGGGGCCGAGGGGGCAGGAGGGGAGAGAAACTCAAAAAGAGCGCGTCGGTAACTGCAAACAATTGAGCAACATTCAGCAAACGATTATGAGGCCATCTCAGTCGCACTTAAAACGGCCATAAACGACGACAGTTATGGCTACAACAACAACAACAACGCGCGACGTCGGCGCGCTGCCGAAGTCGAAGAGCGTGAGAAAAGCAATTCTCACGAATGAAATCAGAACGAGCTGCGTATCGATTATGCTCAACTGGCGATTTACTTGTTTTAATGCGAGAGACACGTGGCCCGGCACAGGTTCAGCGCTGAGCGCATCGTTTCCGAGAGAGAGAGCAACAGCTAGAGCAGTGACAGTGACAGCGGCAGAGGCAGCGGCAGCGGCAATGGCAGCAGCAAACCAGTCAGCGGGTAATGCGCAGCCATTAGGGTGCGCAGTTTCGCGCTCTTTGCAGCGCAGCGCACACACACGCTCGCTCTCTCTGTCGCTCTATCTGTCCCAGTCCCACTTGCGCACGCCATTTGCTTTGAGTTATCGTTATGGCCGTTATGGCTTCCGTATGCGCGGCGTTGTCGTCGGCAGCGCTGTAGCAGCGGAGGCGTGGCCTAGCGCGGCAGTAGCGCTTCGCACTGGGGTTTTATGTCCGTTTTATGGCTCATTTTCGGCGTCCGTCGGAGCAACAGTAACTGTAACTGGGCTCTGAGCGTTTCCATTGCCGTTGCCGTCGCTTTGGCGTCGGTGAAATTGTTTGTTTGGATAATTATTTGGATTGTTATTAGATTGTTGCAACAACTATAAAAATGCTATAAAAAATATTTTTATTTCTCTTTAAATGATTTTTAGTGGCCATTTGCCTGCCGTCGCTCGTTGTGTGGTGACAAATTGCCTCAAGATGATGCGTCTAATCACCGACTTGGCCCATCAAGGAGCACAGTGTTCTCTTTTCTCGGCTTGCGTTGCGCTGCGTTTTAGCCTCATTGAATCAAATGGCCATTTGTCTGTGTATTTTGATGGCTTGACAGCCTCTTTGCTGATGTATCGTAAATATATTGCTTGATTATTGGGGAGGTGCTCTATGGAAATGTTGACTAACATTTGTGTACATCAGTTGTTTGTCAGTGAAGGCTATTCAATGGAATATTTTAATGACATTGCATTAACTTATCATTTTATTTTTATTGTTTTTTATACCAATTATAGGCAGCGCACAGCCAATTTATGTTTCTTATTACTCCTTATTTATTTTTAATTGGTTTTAAATTTAAATTGCAATTTTTTTTTTTTTAAGTTTGCACATTTTTTTTATATTACTTAAAAATGGGTGGAATATTACTAATAATTTCAAAATATAAATTTACACAGATGACGGTAAAAAAATAAAACAGGTGGCGTGGAGAAATTTGTATTCCCTAATTATACTATCTTTCAAAAAATTGAATTTTAAGTACTCTGAAGTACTTAAAAAATGATTTATAAATGTAGATAACACATTTATAAATCATTTTTTAAGTACTTCAGAGTAAGAGGCACATGGGAAATATTCCTAAGAAAATACTCTTATTTGTTAACTCTGTTTACAAATATTGAATGAAACTGAAATTTTTTTTATTATTTCTTTCAGAAAAATCATGTAAAAAAGTTTAATTTTCAAATGAAAATATTATTTATAACATGTATAACAAGCTATATAATAAATATGCATAAACATATAGGATTCTTTCAATTTCAATTTCATTTTCTCCATATTTTAAGTCATGCCCTGCACATACATTTACTTTATGAATGTATTTATATGTTTTCATACACAAAACATAATTCTTTAGCTCAAGCCGAAAAAACATGAAATGAAATGAAATGAAAAGAGAAGAAAATTAAACAAAAAGCATTTTAACGAAACTGTCACGACTGCGAACGTGAATTCCGTGATTGGATTGCCCAATAAATGTTTATCGAACGGGCCACAAATGCGCATCTATCTATGATTGTTTGGCATGTCTGTCGCGCTCAATTGGGAGTTTTTATAAAGAAAACATTCCGCTACCAGGTCCCCAGTTGTTAGCTCCCGCCACAAGCTCCCTTTTCCCCGACGCCTGCCAATGGCTGCTTTCAGCCCGGTTCCCGGCGCAGCTGTGCGAGAAACAAAAGACACGTTTTCTATAAGGGACATTAATGATGAAAAATAAACAACAAAAAGACAAAAAAAAAATGGCTACGAAGTTATTTTTATGAAATTAATATTGACTTGCCCAAGTGCCAGCTGAGTTTGTCAGTCCGCTCGGAATTGGTAATTAAAATAATAAAAGCAATTTTGTTTCGTTGCTGCTGTCGCCTCTGGAATTTTAATGAAAAAGTCGCATTTTCGGTTTGAATTATAAATTCTGCAGCGCGACATTCTCAACGGACGCTGGGAATGTTTTTTGTAAACAATTAACAACAAAAGTATTTCTTCTTTAATGCGTTTTTAAGTATTTACCTCGCATTCCCGCACAACGCTCTCTACCCGATCAATTTCTTTTTAATTGAGTCGCTTTTGACTAATTTGGGAACGCAATGGCAACGGCACCGTCCAGATCCAGAGCAGACCTACAAAAACACATATGTATTTATACACACACACACACACACACATACATGCTCTTATGTCCATCGGCAAGCAGACCTCTGCTTTTGCCCGCTGGCAGCTGTTCGATGGCTTCCTCTCCACTTTTTCGAAAGTGTCTACGTCTCTTTGGTTCTGTCTCTTTGAATTTATGTTCATTTTCCAATGTTTTCTTTTTTGTAATTTCTTTTGAAAATGTGCGACTTGTCATTCAACAAATTCCCGCTCCCACCCCCGACTTGCATCCCGTTGTCGTTTCATGTCATTCCACTCAACGGTCGCCATTTGGCACTTTTCCTCTTCTACTTGCCTTAATTATCTGTTTTCCCAGTGCCATTTTTTATGTTGCACCTTTTGATTTGTGTCGGCTTGTCACGATGTTGTTTTTGTTTATATATTTTTTTTCTTTTTCTTTTTCTGTTTTTGTTTTTGTATCTCTTATTTGGCTTTTGCTTTAATGGTGTATGTCATATACCTGTTTTTTGTGTATTTTTCTCTTATTTTTACGTTTCTTCGTTTAACAGTTGCGGGTTTTCAAGGTTACTGTTGATTACTCGCTGATGATGACGGATATTTCTGATGACAAACACTCGCACTCAATTGTAATCTTTGCGACTGGTTGTTGTTGCTGATAGAAGCAACCGGAACTTGGTTAAAATTGCTACATTAATGTATACATCTTCAAGGCAATTTTGGATCTGAACCCAACCGAAAATTGCTTGACTCTAGATGCAGCATTAATGCAAATTGGTTGAGAGATATTTTACCACTTTATTGAAAATGAGACAAAAAATAAATTAGTAGACAAATAATAAAAATAATAAAAAAAAAACCTGAGCTTATTGTTGGCAAATCTTGGTTCGAACCGTGAACCGAACCAACGACAATATTTTTGCAGACATGATAAGATTTTAAAATTGCCCAAAGGGTCTATAAAGTAAATTTGCTTATTTTAAAAAATTGATAAAAAGTTAAAGCTGAAATTTCATTATGATACAGTCGGTAGCTATATAATATTTAATTTTGGAAGTAAGTATTCCGAATTTTTTGTTTTTCAAAATATTTTATATTCTTTCAAGTTTTTCTTATACATTTTCCAAATGATGCATCATGAATTACATATTTAATGATTCTAGATCATAGCCCTGATCCTCTTTTCCAATCAAGTGCATTTTAAGCGAAATGCAACAACAACAAATTACAGGTATTTCTCATTTCGGCCAAAAAGCCGACGAGTTGCCACGAGTGCGCATCTCGCTGGCCGCAACTGGCGGCAACTTTCGTCAATTAAAGCCAAAGAGAACGAGGCTGGAGGAGCTGGCGGGGCGGGACGGGGCGGGCGGGGCGGGGCGTGGTTTGGTCAGCTGCCCGTCGGCGAAATTATCCGTCCGCCATTAAAGTCATTAAAGCCATTATTCGAAGAGTAAAACGTTTAAGTGAAAATGCATCTTCTCGACGGATTGGCAGCGACAAACGCACACATGTGAGCAGAAAGGGGATTGGCGAGGGGTGGGGTGGGGTGCGTGGAGTAAGGGTATTCCTTGTGCGCACTGTTTGCGTGTGTGTTATTATGCGCATTTCAGCAAAAAGAGTTGCAATCGAGTTGATTTTGAGGAAACTTTTACATTTTTTAATTTATATGCAGCCGGGCCAGGCCGGGCACAAGGGGAAACGGGACAGGGGAGCAGCAGGGAAGGGACATGGCCCGCACACATGCTATAATTTGGACAATTCTGGTGCTCAACGCGAACATTTGCTTAAATGGAATTATCGTTCAATAACCCATTGTTGTTGCTGCTGACGCTGCTGCTGCTGCTGTTGCTGTGTCTCTTGTGCCTCTTTGTGGCATGCACCATCGATAATGGCCGGCCACGTACACGAGCTCCACTCGCACTTGGCCCCCCTCTCTCCCCCCTGCCACTGGCCACTCTTGGTAATATAATCCATTTGACTAAAGAGATACTAGCTTCAGCCCGGAGCCTGCAGGAAGCCCGGCCCCAGACGCAAAGTTAGCGTCAGGTGTTCGTGTTAAAATGCCAACTAATTTCAGTGTTTTGGCCAAAAGCTGATGGCCCGGTCATTTAATCAATGGCCAGTAAACTGTTTAGCAGGCCGCATCGTTGCTTTTTTGGGCAACATAATGAAAACAAAACCATTAAAAAAATACCTAATACGAGTTTTTAGCACAAAAACTTGTCGCAGGAAGTCAACGAAGGTAACGAGATGGCGACGGGAGGGAGGAGCTTTCGGGCGTTGCCAGACGTTTTGTCCATCAACAGCATATGCGAGCGTATGCATCTAAGCATGGCCAAGATTGCACACGTTCTCTGACTGCCTCACACGCCCCTCGCCCCTGCCGCTTAGTCAGCGCAACGAATGTCAACGAATTTTATTCATTGCAGTTGTCATTGTTGTTGTTGCTGTTGCTGTTGTTGGCGTGTCAAAAACATAGCCAGCGTGGGTGTAGCTAACGATTTGTATGTCCAGCTGTCTGTCCGTCTTTCTGCCCGTTTGCATGCGATTCGCTTAAATTATGATACTCGACAATGATAAAGTGGCAACAAACGTCGCCAGACCAACTCACAATTGTTGTTGTTGTTGCTGTTGTTGTTGACGTACATTGTACACCGCCGCGGCCAACGTCTTGCTCTGACCCAGCGGCAGTCGCTGCAAAGCATTTTCAAAAGACAGGAACGTGAGTCGCCAGCTATTTACTGGAGCTGGTTGAACAAATGCCAAAAGAAATTATACAAAATATTCGTAGCTGCATTAAGAATTTTACCAAGCTTTAGTAAATTAAAATTTACAATAAAATAAATTTTTTAAATACTTTTAAAGTCACATTTAAAGACATTTATTTTTTACAATAATAATAGATCCATTTTTTATTATTATTATTTATAAGGCAAAAAAGCAAACAAAATGTTTAAAAAAAAAACAGTATGCAGCTTTTCATTATATTGCCTTCATTTAATTCTATTACCATGATTACTTAATTAAATAATTTATTATATTGAATTTTTTTGGCTGCTCTCTGAAATATATACTTGCACATATATGCCCACATACATAAACTTGTGTATATGTTTTTTTTTCTTACGGGAACATACGAATTTGTATTATTTTTTTTTACTTTACTTTCACTTTTCACATAAAAACACTCACTATCAATTTTTTTAAGAACATAGATGGAGAGAGGAAGAGCGAGGTAGAGAAACATAACTTAATATAATAAAACACATCAATAATTTATTGACTTAACTCATATAGTTCACAAATCAAAAAATTATCCAAAAATAATTTGCTTGTCAAAAAAATGTTCAAAAACTGCTTTGTCAAGCGTTTACAAATCTGACAACATTTTCTATTGTTCATCCAAGTCTGTTAAAGCCACCCACGTAGCTCCGGCGCAAATAGAAATTTATGAAATATTGCGTATACGCCCACGATAACGCGGCAATAAATAATAAAATAAAACTTCACAAAGAACTGAGATTTTGTTTGCTTTTATCTGCCACAAAAGAAACTTACAAAAGTTCATAATATTTTGTTTGGGGCGCCAAAAAGAGCAAACAAAATGCTGCTCAATAAAATATTACCAAAGTAGTTGAAACAAACAAACCCGATCCAAAAGTCCAGACCAACCCGCGCCCAGCTAATAAATAATAAGGCGGTAAATCAATGCACAACTTAAAAAAAGAGAGAAAAAAAAACAAACAAAAATGAAAAGTTCACAGGCCGCGTCTTATCTTTTGGAATTGCGGGGCATTATTTAAAATCGCATAAATAAACAATAATAAAATTGAGTAAGTCTACAAGCACAAGAGGCACAATAAAAAGCCAAATAAAAAGCAACATTAACGACCAATTGAATGGGCCCATTAATGGGCTTCCTTCGCGTCGCCGTCTGGCCGGGATCGAAGCTGGGCAACAGCTCCGGGAATTGTCTCGCCCATTGAGGCGTTCGCAATGAGGTGCGATCGCCGCCAAAACAATCCACCAAAAACAGACACCACAATAAAAAAAAAATAAAAAAAAAACAACAACAAGAAACAAACACAAAAATTGAATTCGCGGTTGAGGCTTCATTTTCATGCGTTTTGCATATCATTCGGACTCGCAGTCGAGTTGACCGAAAATTTATAATTTCATTGAGTGGTTGGGTCCGAGGCGCTGAGTCGGTCCGTTTCATTATTGGAATTAAGCAATTTGGCGTAATTTAACAACACTTTCGATGCATAAGTCTCGACAACCGTCGCCGTTGCCGTTGCCGTTGCCATTCCGCGCCGAATGATAACAATGAAGCACTGACCAACGGACAACAGACAACAGACCGATGCCGTCTGTCCATAGTCACGTCATTAGTTCAATTGTTCTCTGTCTGTTACGTGGGTCCGTGCTGGGTCTGGCTATGGCTCCGGGGTCTGGCACTGGCATTGCTTATCAACACGTCTTCAGCTGGCTTAATAATGGAGCTCGTGCACGATATAGATTCAGATATGGATACGTATATGTATATATGGATATGCTTTGTTGTCTTTGCGCTTGACTTTGGCCGTAATTAGCGGCAAATGCACTCGAGTGTTTTTTGACCGGTCATTGCGAAACTTTGCCCTGTTGATTGAAATTCTTGAAATGTTCAAATTCATATTTATATTTAACTATTGTGTCTTAGTCAACGCTGATTAAATACGAATTTATAGACGATAGCCAAATATTTATAATTAAAAAATAGAGACATTTGCATTAGTATCCACTTGACTTCTATAATTTTATTTGTATTATAACAACTCGTCTGTTTTGAATTACTTCAAAAGCTTAAATGAAATTATTTATTTATTGTGCAATTATAAAACATTCGTCAATCAGATTTCATATTTAATTTTTTAAGCTAGCTTGAAGATTTAAGATTTAGCCTGATTTTGAAATTTGCATAAAAGTGAAAAGAGATTTATGTATAAGATGTTGTGGTAGTTTAGTATAATAGCCAAATAGATATGCGGGGTAGCTAAGTAAAGGGGATGAAAGTAAAGCAGTTATTACAAAGGATGAGCAAAAAACTCGTTGGGGTGTTTTTGAAAACAGTAGAAAGAAAGTATAAGGTTGTCCGAAACATATAATAATTATAAAGGAATGTACATATAAATAAAATGATATTATTAATATTAGAATCCAAGCATTATTAAATATTTTAGTTTTCTAAAACATAAGGAAAGAAAATTTGTATTTGTATCTTACTAATTGTAATGTATATTTAATAATTAACTGATAATATGCTGGACATGCAATAATTTGCTTAAGCACCGAAAATCCCAACTGGATTCCATGACTCAATTGACCAGATACATTTTGGGCATATGTGCGTTAATTTTACTGCTTCTTTGTCTTTTATGACAAGACACGTGTTTATCCTTATTAAATCAAATTGTTTACAAAACCGAACAAAAGTAACACAAACATTTTCCTAATAACGTTTGTTCTCGTTCGGCTCTTTGGGCAAACACTTTTGTTTATAGCCGTTTTACGGCTCTTTCAGGCATTAGCCGGAGTTTTACGATGGCGCTTGCACTTGAGCCCAATCGGAGAGTGGGAGAGACAATGCTGGCTGATGACAAGTGCCAGTCGTGGCAGTCGTCCTGGCCCTGGTTGCCATTCAACACATCATAAAATCAACGGCCTTGTTGTTGTTAGTGTTGCTTTTACGATCTATAAAACGCACATAAATTGCTGCGGTGCGGGTGATGAAGAGAGGAAGAGGGGGTGGGGTAGGGTGGGGTGGGGTGGGGTGGGGAAGGGGTGGCAGGCCAGGACAGGACTGCTAACTGCACTTGGCATTTAATTGCCGTTGGCCCAGAGCACTGCAGGCTTTCGAAGGTGGCCTTCACACGAAGGCAGACGGAGACGTCGGCTCGTGGCTCGTCAAACAAATTGACGGCGGCTCTTTTTGTTGTTTACGGCTGTAAAAATGTCGTAAACGAAATTGTTATGAATTGCGGTAAATTAAATAAACATCAAATGCCAAATGCCTTTGTGTCTGTCAGCGATGGTGGTGTGTGTGTGTGTGTGAGTGTGTGTGTATTATGCATTTCTACATTGAATCTTTATGCCTTGAGATCAGTTCCGAAAGGAACACAAGTGTTTAAAATGTCGTTAAACAGTTGCCAGTTGAAGGAATCGGGTCGGGCTCTGTATCTGTCAATTATGATCCGGCTTTAACGGGTTGGCTAGCGTAATGGGCTGCAACTTGGCAGCCATAACTCAAGTGTGCGTGCCGCTTATCAGCCATTACGTTGAAGACGCTGCCACACGATATCCGCAAGGGGAAAAACTCATTTCTTCTTTGGCTTTTACCTGCAAAGCACGAAAATGTGACCCCAAAAAGAAACGAAAATTGAAGAAAAAGAAAAAGAAAACAACAAGCGACGACGCCAAGAAAAATCTGGCTGCAATCACAGATAGAGATAAAAGGTACGAAAAGAAGCCATAAAGGAGACAAACAACAGGCCAGCCAAGCAAGCGGCTGTCCAGGCTGCCCAGAACAAGGCCCGAGCACACAATGTTGGAGCTGCGCTGTTTCTACCTAAGCGACATGGCCCCTGGGTCTGGGTCTCGGCCTGGGCATGGCCTGGCCAAGCCTTTAAACTGGCCTGGCTCGTTGGTATTGTTGTTGTTGTTGTTGCTGCTGCTGCTGCATTCCAGCATAGCAATGACCGCAGCAGGCATTGGGTTTTTGTTGGAATTGTGATTGTGTGTTGGTCACACAAGCAGCTCAAAAGAAATGTCCAAAGCAGTAACAACAACAACAGCAACAGCAACGTTCCATAATGGCTGCGACATTCATTCGCATTCGTATCTGTATCTGCTGCGGTGCCCTGTAAGTTGCAAGATTTAAGATTGTCAACCATGTTGTTTATTACTCTCTTAAGATTTTTCTTTAGTTTCTGTTCCTTACTTTTTTTTTTTTTGTGCGTATCTTTTTTTTTTGGTCAGATTTCTTTAACTGCCTGAAAGTATTCATGGCTGCGCCGCGGCGTATTCCGCGGAATTACTCAAAACCAACTGCGAACGCCTCTGAAAAAATCATGAGAATAAGAGGCGATGCGAGTCGCGCATCCAGATGAATCTGCTACCTATGCGATTTATTTCAGGATTACATTCCCTTACTCACATTTTGAATCTTTTCTTTTACATATTTTATTTTTGCTTTTCATATTTTTAAGATTGATGTTTGTCTTGTTCAAAATCATCGAACTTTAATATAAATATAATATTGTTTACAAAATGTATTTGAATTAATAAAAAATTCTTTGAGATACCCAATAAAATATATTTATTCTTTTAGAAATTGCCTTCAATTAAATCGGGCATGTAAAGGAAGAGAGCAACAATCTTTCTGAGTATACCAAAAAATTATTTAATTTAAAATAAGTTATATTTTATTTATAATAAATTAAAGTTTAATAACTTTGTTTTGATTATACTTGGTTAGGGAAAAAGAATAATATTTAGAGCCCCAATATATATTTTTATAAGGTATAGAACAGGACTTGACTTTGTTATAGTAAACATATGGTACTAAAAATATTCTACTTCAAGTCTGTTTCGTAAAACACGCACCTGTTACAATTGGCTTGTAAAAAATAAAGTTGCAATTTCATAATCCAGTTTTGATGACTTTATCTCCTTTAATTCTGAACCGTTGATAAAATCTGCTTAAGCTCATTTATTCCAAACATTATTCAACTCTACAGACATTTTAAAATGCACGCACATTTCGAAATCACAGTCACATTGCACATCACTTCACATGTGGACTCTGTGCCATATGTTTTTAATAATTTTCATGTTTTCCTCACATTTTTAAACTCATTTTCATAGATTCCGCATTGCCGTCGCGTGTGTTTTTTAAGCTAATCCGCCACGTCCAAGCGCCCGGGTACTGGGCTTCATACTGAGTGTTTACAAAACAGCAGTGGCCGATCCCTAAACCGATCTTATGCCTGATGCCGATCTCTGCCTGTTGGCCAAAGGGTCACGGACATCATCATAAATCATAAATTTCCAGAGGTTGCAGCTAAAAAACCAAATCCAAAACAGTTTGCTACGCGCCGTGAAACGCGGCGGGAATATATTTTTTTTTATTATATATACATATATTTTCTTTTTTCAATTTTTTGCCAAACGCCATAAAAAGATCGTAAAAAAACGTCTGCTCGAAATTTCCGCTTAAAATTCGCACCAAGGTCAACTCATCAACACCGGCGGCCATTAAAAAAAGGTGCAAGCAGGGCTCACCTTTGCTAGAGCGAGACAGCAGTAATCGCTCAGCTGTTGTTGGATCGCTTGGCACTCTTCACTCTCCTGCCGGCTGCACTTGTGCGTTTTTAATGAGCTGCAAATGCATTTAAGAACCTGCCCAAAGCCTTATGGTTAACCTTGACTTGGTTTTTTGTTTACCCAGGGTCATAATTATGATTTATTTTTTGCGCTCATCTTTTTAGGTGTGCAAAATTATGCAACCTGCCTTTTTCAGATGAGAGAAATATGAAAGTCGAGCTAGTGCGTAATGATTATTGCCAAGGCTTA
Source organism: Drosophila colorata (assembly GCA_035041545.1). NCBI lineage: Eukaryota > Metazoa > Arthropoda > Insecta > Diptera > Drosophilidae > Drosophila > Drosophila colorata. The sequence goes on from JAWNLD010000680.1 coordinate 11,083,560, forward strand.
AGCACTAGAGTGACCTCCAAGAGAAATTGGCCGTCCCGTTAAGATACTCAATTGATGCTCAAACCGAGATACCCTATACTGGCATCAGCTGTGGCAACGAGTGTTGCTGTTGTTGCCAGCTTTGGCCAGATTCAATTCCTGCTGCAACAGCTTGACCTGTGCATTTAATGGTGACCAGACGGTGTCTGTGTTCCTCAGGCTCCGCTCGAATATCTAGCGTTGGGTTTCATGTGGGCTGAAAATAAACGAGTGCCGGCGTTACATGAACATGAATACATTTGCGTAATTAAATGAATTTTATGTGCTTGAGGTGTTAGGGGGCGGACCACAACATGATTGAGGTACAAATCATGCGGAAATGCATTCGAGAGCCCCTTCCAAATTTAAGAAAAAGACTGCTCAGAATGTCAAAAAAAATATTAATGTGACAATTTTTGGATATTTTATTTCAACTAAAATTAAAAGAAAATACTAAGGTAATTAAAAAAAAAATTGTTCAATTTTTTTTTTTTTACTTTAAAGTTGTTACCAAACTAGTATAAATGATAATTTTAATCATATTCAATAGAAATTGAATTATATGTAATAATATAATATATAAAGTATATATTAAATGGAAAAAAATCAATTATTCCTTTAATTGGCAATATTTAAACATAACTCGCGTGTAACTGAACTCTGATTAGGCAACATAAAGCGAGTCTAAAAACCAAAATTTTCAAGTGAATTTAAAGTTGCGCGCTTATTTAATTCAGCTCACGCATACGTCGTACTCTATTTGGACGTGTGGTTAATTCTTAAAAAATGAGATCCACCAATCAACGCGCATTTAAAGCACATAATTTGAAATGTGGCTGCTTTTAGTTTAGTTTTTTTTTGCACTTTTAAGCGCGTTATTAGCCTATCCATATCATAATTAATCCTAAACACGCAATTTGTGCCAAATAATTACATTTAATATGGCCAGCCAGGCCCATGGAACTGGAGCTGGACCCGCAGTTGAGCTGCAGGCGCCCTCTCTCAATACACCCAACTTCAACTCCCGCCCTTCGGTTTACGCGGGGCAATTTGCATTGAAATGTTTTAAGTGAAATATATGACGGTTAATTAAAATGCATTTTACATTTACGAGTTGCCGCTGTGCGGCCATAATGGCGAGTGCATTAACAATTAGCTGACCACGTTCATTATGCTCTCGTTTTGCGGCCAAAACATGCAACATCCGAGTGCCAACGAATGGCTGCTTGCATTGACTTTGAATGCTGCAGCATGGCCAGCCATAGATCCTACATCCTAGAGCAGCACTCGTATATTGCCGGGCACAAGCTATGTCCGCCCACCAGGCCTTCTGGGCTGGGGCAATTTATGTGGCCCGGCTGCTCGAATGCTAAATCTTTGCCTCTGGCTGGCAGCGGCGCAATAAACACGCGTACGCCCAAGTCCACCACACCCACCAACTGCCTCCGCCTTCGCCTTCGTCTTCGCCTCCATTTTCGCCCTCGCACCACTCAGAGCTTGACCGGATTTCAGATTTGACTCCAAAAACTTTGCCTTAGACGACAGCGCGGCAACTTGCGTAGAAACCAACAACAGCACATAAATACATACATATATATTTGCGTGTATATATGCGTGTATAAAGAGTCGCTTACATGCTGCTCTGTTGTTGCTGTTGCTGTTGTTGTAACAAGATTTAATTTCATAAAAAAGTTGCTCTTGCGAAATTTACGAGGAGTACATGGCGAGTGGTGGCGTGTTGTTTGTGTATTCGCATAAAGTGTTGCCGACCAGATTTATGCGTCATGAATAAACCCAAGGGGGCAACAGGGACCAGGACAGGACAACACGACAACCATTGCCACAACCAGCAACAACAGCAACATCAGCAACAACAACAACAACAACAGCAACATCCAGCAGCAACTGCGTCTCAAAGTTTTCCTCGGAAGTGAGACCACCAAATGGTTTATACAAACATATATTCGAGTCCCGAGTACATTTTTCTCATTATAGAGATGCCAATAAATGCATTTCGTTTACATAAGGCATTATTTGTTTTTCGCCAAATAGCAGTAGCAGAAAAAACTACTCGCATTTGGATAATTTATGTAGGGGCGTGTTTAACATTGATTTTCCACATGATTTGCCAGACACATTGGTCGTTCAATCAATATTAAAGCTTAGTAAACTGTGTCTGAAATAATACAAAAAGATGAAAAATAAATAAAATTGGTTATAAATAGATATATAATCAAAGATAGTTTTCTCATAGCTATTAAGATTTAAGCTTTATTGTGTTAAGGAAGTTTTTTTCTTAAATACTTCTGTTTTATTAGCTTGCATTTAATCTTTAAAATATCTTAACTATGCTTTACAAATTATTGTCTTAAATTATCCTGCTTTATAAGTTTGCCTAAAATCCTGTAAAAAGCTTTAATGTGCTTTGAAAGCTCTTTTGTTTTGCACTACTGTATCGTTATACGCTTCCTAAATTTAAAATAATACAAGTTCGTAGTCAATTTATTTGATTTTCTGTTGATTACCCAATTTTTATTGTTTTTAATTTTTATAGCTTACCTTTGAATTAACATTACCATTTGCCTCATCTGGTACAAATTCCATAGCTACCCATTGTGATGATCAAATATTTGCAGTTCAAGGTACAAGCGCCTAAACAACTTGGATATTTAATTGAAACTCAATGCGAGAGGCTCAGAGAAGAGGAAAACAATTGCACGTGGGCCACAAATTTATCGAATTGATTAAATCAAAAGGAATCGCTGCCAGGGCAGGGCCCTACCGAGACCGAGGCTGTGCTAGCTGGCCATAATCCAGTAGAACGCCATAAAAGCTGTTTATGGTTTCGCGCTCCTTGTGCGCCATAAATCGACCAGGAAACAGAGGCCCGAACCGGCACTGCTTGGTCCAAACCTGGACTCTGGGACTGGCCAAGAGACTGAGCCAAGCTCGTGGGCAGCAAGACAGGCGTATATAATTTAGTTATAAAAATAACTGCAACATGCAACGCTGTAAGATGAGATCGCTGGCAATGGGCGGGCGAGAGACTCTTACCCCACACAAAAAGCCACAGCTAGAGCCGAGCTGAATATGGCCGGAGGCTACCCTAGGCATAAAACATGACTGGGGCTGGCCAGGGAGCTGGCGGCGGCAACCGCGGCAACGGCGTCATTATAAATTAAAATTAAATGAAGTGCGTGATTTTATTTTTTATTTTTGTTTTACTTTTAGTTGTGCGGTGTAATGGAAAATATTTCGATTAAATTATTCATCAGGTTTTGCATCGGCGAGTGGGTAATACATATATTCAAGAATTTATGCGCGGTGGCAAAAATGCGATTCGATTTTTCCATAAAAAGAACAGCGGCAAATATATATAAAATAAAAAATATGCAAAAAGCCAATTAAATATTTTTATCAGTAGATTGCAACGCGGATGAGTAATTGCATTATTTACGGCGCTGACTGGGTAAAATGAAAAGCGCACTGAAATTAAAACCGAGTTGCATCAACATGGCTCAAATGTCCTCCCGACGCGCAGCTCGTAAATACGCCCGGAAGCCGCCGACACAATTGCACATGCTGGGTGGGAGGGGACGCCAGGGGAGTTGAGGGTGAGGTGCATGCAACGAGTGTGAAATAAATTTTGCCAGATTAAAAATTAAAAAAACTCAGCCCTCAGCCTGGCCACATGCGATTCCACGCCCTCGCGGATGGCGGCCATGCGAACTGGCAAGCCGAATGATTCCTCAATTGCGGACGCTTCATTAGAGTCCCAACTGCCGGTCCTTGGGTGCGCTATTATTAGAAGCATTCGCAGATATTTATGGGACGCGTGACGCGTTTTCCTCTATGCGTTTTGCCCCCGCCGCCATTCGCCATTTGCATAATCGCTTTCGATTCCCCGCACGGCGTTCGCCTTAAATGAGTTATTAGTGAGTGTCGCCGAGTCGATTCCAACTCGAATTATAAATCAATAAGGATATGCCCCGCATTTTAATGCGATTTATGGTTGGCCGAAACTCCGCGCATGTGCTCCGGGTCCGAGTCGCGAGCGTTACGCGGGGTTCACGCATAATTTTATGCCCAGCTTGATTTCACTGGAATACGCAATTGTTTTCTTGAAGTCTATGCTGAAGGTGTATTGTTATTTAAATGTGATTTGCAGCTGAACTCATTGGTTTTCCCGGCATTGCGAATTGTTGTAACAATTTAATATTATATTAGATAAAAGAAAATTTTTGTAAAATATAAAACAACACACAAAATCAGGTTTTTATAAAATATTATCTTTTTGTTATTCAAAAACATTTTTGGCACTTAAAAAAATCTTTACCTGCAATTTTTTTTTTATTGATCAAATTAAAACACCTAAAAAATCGTTTTTGTAATTGAATAATCTTCTGTGTCTTATATGTTAAAATATCGAAAAATATAAGATAAGATATTTTGTTCTATATCTGCAATAAGAATAATTGTAAAAAGTCTCAAAAGTTTACATTATTCTGCTTTTAATTTTTTTAACCAGTCTTATTCATTATAGAGGTCACCTAAAACGCAACTGCCACACATAAAGGGAAAATAAAATAATGTCAATGTTTCCTTTCTGCCTTATTTTAATTAAAACATTTTCGATCTTACGGCGAACGCTGTGAAATTTACGGCTCTGATGCGTCAGAGCTGCTGGATCAGCCTGGATCCGTTTAGGCTGGAAGCTGGAGCTGGACCTGAATGTTCGGATGCGAGGACTTTGGAGCTGGTAAAAAACGAGCTGCGTTACAATTTCGCTGATTGCGCACAATTGTAAAGATACAGATACAATTTACATGCGCGACGAGGCCAACAGCTACAACAGCAGTAACAACAACAACAACAACGACAATGGCAATCAGGCAAGCGGGTCCAAAAATTTATAGTACACTCGCAGCGGCAAAGCCAAAGTTCATAAAGTTTCATCAAGCAGGCAGAACGAAGGGCTCGGGTGAGAGATTGGATTGGTGGGGAATGGGTTGGCCACAGAGGAGCCTCACCATGAATATTGGAAAGCGAAGCGGCAAAAGATGGCGCAAATATATATCGTATCGGGCTCCTTAAAATATGCAAATGAAGAAATAAATTTGCATCCCTTTTTGTGTGATGCACAAACACAGGCACAGATCTGAAAAGTGCAGCCAGTCACGACAGAAGAAGAGACTCCGAACCTCTCAGTTCTCGCTCTCTCTTTCACGGTCTCTCTCGCTCTCTCTCTCTGTCACGTCTGGGGCATAAATAGCACTAGCATATTCAAAGCATCAGAGCCGTATGCTCGGGCTGGGGCAGAAGCACGGGTCTGGGCCCGCCGCAAAGTCAAAAGATTAAGACACAAAATTCTTTATATGCTAAAACGCAAATAACATTAAATTAAGTAAGTTTTTGTGCCGGCGTCTTCGACAGCGTCTCCATCTGTTGTCTGTGCGCCGGAGGAGCCATCGCTCCGCTTGTGGCTACCAAGCTGGCAGCCAGCCCAGGCAGCCCGTTTTGGGCCAGGCCAAAGCCGAGGCACGGCCAAAGTTTCTTGCGGTTTACGGCAATTTATGCATTTGGGGTTTTAATTCTAAAATTGTGAGTCACAACAGGCGCACTCATGCCTCCAGATACGGCTACAGATACCACTCGTACACCTAATGGACCTAACGGGCATACGCTGAACGTGTTGCAATTACGACGCTTGTATCTAAAACTTTTACTTTGCCCGGCACGTGGAACATGGCCCTGCCAAATGGGCAATTAAGTGCACAAAACTTGTCTCTGGCTCCACGCAGATTTTTAGAGTGAGAGAGTCTTTGCCTGAATAGAGTGTGCAAAATGCAGGCAATTGCTAAGACTGAAGATAAAATTACGGAATTAAAGTTGTCTTAAAGAGATTATCATTTAAAAAGCAATATTAGCTATATTATATTATTGGAATAAAATATTTTAATATAATATAATACTTTCAATTTAAAATATACCCCTTTTAGTTAATAATTTGGCTTATAGATTAATTTATTATTAAATTTTAAAACACACAATTTTTATTAAAACTGCATTTGAATATTTCAATATTGATGTGAAAATTCGACTCTAAAATTTGTATACTACCATAACCTGGTCAATACTACACCGATGTTGCTACGATATGAAATTTTGTGTACCGTTTCGGCCAGTTCATAAATTCTACATTTAAAACAGAACACTCCATTTTTGTTCAAAATTCATAATAACTTCCAAAATATTCTAAAATAATCCCAAACATACATTGGTCAAAATTTGAACCCAATCAAAACTAAACTGACTTAACAATTGAATTTTTTTTTGTTCAGTCCTTGGCCGCTTATTTAAATCTGCAATAGCGTATCCTTTTAAAATTAAATAATTTTTTATCTTAATGTGAAAAAGGTGATTAGAAAATAAATGAATAAAATAATAACAATATTTTATAAAATTAAAATTTTTTTTGTGCAACATTTAGCAACTTTTTACAGCAGAAAGAATTCTTGAACATCGCTCAGCAGTCAACGCGCTTTAGGCAATAGCTTATCAAATTAGCTTAGCCACGCTTTGACCAAAACAATGGCTCTTTAATGCGCTTGAGGAATTGTCGTGCGGGGCGCGGAGAGATGGGGCCAGGCACGAACAATCGCTGTGGAGGTATCTGCGCAAGGCTATAAACGGCAGTTAAGTAGCCGTCGGGGCAGAGTTATGTGCCGCTGAAACTGATTCCAATTTGCCACCAAGGATGTGACCATTAATGGAAATTTGCGCAATGCCCCAGCTGAGACAGCGACTTGGGCCCAAACCCACCGCCGCACCTGCGCCAAATTCCAGCTCCTTCTCTGGCTCCGGCTCCGGCTCTGGCTCTGGTTCCCAAATGGCGTGTTGATGCGCTGCCAAATTGGCTGCCCAGGCCAACAACAACTGGCGACTGGCGAATGCGTGCAAGCGTCCAAATTACATTAAATCATGCATTAACCATGAGCGCTGGCCCCCCTCTCTCTGCTGGCAAGCTCAGCTGCCTGGCCAAGACCAATTTGGCAGCAATCCTTTGTTCCAAGTGCCGAGTCGTGCCCGTCGTGCCCGTCGTCCCCGGCCAGACAATGTTTTATACATACGCTGCGATATTTTCGCTCCGCCGGCGAATGAATTTTTATTTGGCAGCGTTAAAGTGAGTGCAGTCAGAGTTCAAGGCATTCGCTGGGCTATTCATGAATTCAACTCTTCAACTTATCAACTGTTTGTCGCCACCGCGCCCAACTACCGTTCTATATAATATCTGACAGTCCGATAATAACTTAATATGCGTTTTTAATCCGAGTGTGTGTCCGGGGGCAGCAAATCCACTTTGATGATTAAAAATGATAAAATTGTTTAGTGCCGGCGGCAATGGGTCTCCGGGGTGCACTAAGCTGCTATATACACATTATAAAATGGTCGCCAGGATCAACAAAAAGGCACAGGACGTGCGTCTGATTATGGACCGACCGCCCATATCTGCGTCCCTGCGTTCCCGGCGCCCGCTGCCCGTTCCTAACCCAGCGAACCCAAAGCAAACAACAAAATGTCAAAATTTAAGCTCACCAAGAGCTCCTGGTCCATGAATGCTTAATTGTGTCGCATGTCGTTGAGTTCCTCAGCCCGTTCCCGTTCCCGTTCCCGCTCCCATTTCCCTTTCCCGTCGTGGGTGGGCAACCCAAGGGTTGCCCTGTAAAGTGTAATTAAGGCGAGCTTATATAGCGGCCATATAAGCATGTGAGTTCGTTTTTCAACTCGATGGGCTCGTCGAAAGGGTTGCGTGCCTTTGGCGCTTTATCGATGTGATTTGTGAGATTGGTTTTTCGGCCCGGGCACTCGCCATCATTTTCCAGGGCTCATGTGGGCTTATTGCGGTCTTAGCGGTCGTACGGCTACGCACACACACACACACACACACACACACTCACGCACACTCCCCTTTTCCATTCCATATATCAGCTGAAGTTGAACAAATTAATTCGTATAAAGTTCGCAACTTTGCACAATTTGGCGACGGCCCAAGAGGCTAGAGACCAGATCCTGTCCGTAACAGCACAATTCAGCACTTTGCCAAAAATCTTTTCTTAGCCAAGTTCTTGGCATAAATTCAGCTGTCGAGTGTTCCATTGGATTTAAGATAATGACTGCGAAAATTATGAAAATTTACAATGGACTATAAGATTTTGACAGTTTAATGATTGGAAATATTAAAGTATATTATAATTAATATTTGGTAATATTTGGTAATCTAAGCGTAAGATTTTATCATGCAATTAAACTCAATTGGAAATTAAAATAGCAGATATCAAATTACCGCATGTATTTGTAGGTGAATACTATATCAATGAATTAGCAAGTATGTATTTATAGATTTTTGTTTACAAATATTTTATTTACAATTTAAAAAATCCAAGGCAAATTACCAAATCCGTTGGTCTAAGTTTATTTTCGAAATTTTCATACAAAATGTAGTTCTTGATGATATTTTAAACAGATTGTTATACATATAATATAAATTAATATTTCTGCTGGATTATCAACTTTCTCTCCAGTTTGAGCGGTCTATATAAGACAATCTTACCCAACCAAGAGCATTTGGTTTATAAATTGATAAATATTTAGTTCCAAAATTTATGAAAAAATAATTTTTTTAATTTTAAAATAACATATATTATGCAATTGGTATATAATTTAATTTAAAAAAAAATCCAATTTTTGTTATTTAGAAAAACTTTTTATCACACTACAATACTTAAAATTCATATAAATATTTTCTTGATTTGTTTGAGCTCAGTCATAAATTTACCATAAATGGACCAATTATATATATTTGTACATCTGTTCCTCTACTCTTCAGGCTTGTTATTCATTAGCCGCTGCCACCAAGAAACCTCTGTAGCCGTAATTATCGATCTTACACGTTTTCATAGCCACATTACCTTTTTTTCGTTAATTTTTCGCATATTTCAAATCTTTTCTTGTGACTAACCGAATCGGTCACAAAAAGTGCCGAAAACGAGAACATTTCGTGCCCTTCTGGCGTTAATCAACCGGCGACTGCCAACTGGCAACTGGCAAAGAGGGAAACGGGAAAAAGGTGCACAACAAGAGCGGGACAAAAGCCAAAACAAAGACGAGGAAGCGACACAAGCAGCAGGCGAATGCGAAACCAAACGCGAGAGTTGACATCATGGAGTTATGTGAATGTGTTTTTGGTTTTGTTCTCTTGTTGTCATTGTTGTCGTTGTTGTTGTTGTCGTTGTCATGCCGCAAAGTTTATTTTCAACTTTTCCCATGCAACAGCAACGGCATCCGAGAAATGCGAGCAACTTTGTTGCTGTCTAATGGCCGTACTCCAGGGCCCGGTCCCGGGCCCGGAACATCGTCCAAAAGGACAAACGTGTTTTTAATTACTCGTACTGCCATTCCACGGAGCGCCCCTTTCGGTATTTGTGACATTCAGCCAGAGTACTGAGTACAGTTTTGCCTTCCCAATAGTCGACAAAGTTTTGGCCGTGTCGGCAGTTGGTTGTTGGTTGGCTGTTGCCGTTGCCGTTGCCGTTGCATTTGCCAATGCCAATGTACAAAATCGCAGCCATTTCGAAGCGTTCAATGACGCATTAAAATCCGATTGCCCGGCGGCTCGGCGGCGCGGCTCAGCGAGGCGCATAAATTCAATTTCCGCGCCATGAATTCCAATTCCATTAATTCCACTAAATTGACCCGCGCGCCATCTAGCGGCATGCGAATGCACTACGCGGCGGTCATGGAACAATGGCCCCCTCGCTACGCTCCACCTCTCTACAACAGCTTTAAAACGTGTGCTTCAGCCAGTGGGCTATGTGTGTGTGTGTGTGTGTGTGGATGTCGATGGAATGCCTGTGGAACCCAAGTGGAGCTAGGGAGACCGTCTTTGGCACTCACACAAATTTACCTGGCTTCTCCTGGGCTGCCCAATCTCTGCATAGAGACTTTAAACTGGTTTTAATGCTGTTGGCAACGGGAGCGCAGTTGTTAGCGATGAGGTTTCTTGGGCCCAGAAACAAAACTGGAACTTGGGAGCTCTATTTTATAAATGGTTAGAGGCTTTTATGTTGTTCAGAAAACATGTACAAATTAAATATATACATTTTTTTTTATAGATAATATAAATTTTGACATTTTAAAATTGTATATTTCAACAATTTATTATTCAAAATGATAAAATATATATTGAAATTTTTTAAAATGAATATTAATTGCATTTTAGATAACAAATTATAGAGATAAAAAATCAAAGTTTTTTTAATATGGAAAATCATATTACATTTTTTAAGTTAAAGTTTAGATTAAATTTATTTTTAGTTCTTTTTAGAAATTAACAAAATATTACTCTTTATAAAACAGGCGGTAAATTATTAATATTCCTTTAAATCTGACATATTGCTGCTATATATATTCAAACGTATTGATATTACATGTACACACATCCAATAAGCAACACATTTGCCATAACAATTACGGCCATAACATAAATTGTCTCAACACCCAAACACAATTAAAATAACTGTCATTGTATTGACATTAAATGGCAATTTAAACGAGTGCGTATCATTCACGGCCTGCTCGGCCACTCCTCCGCTCGTCTGTCCGCTCTCGAAATCCCATTTAATTCTCATCGCACGGGGTTGCAGGCACTGTAGCCAGCATCATCAGTGTCGTCGTTGGCGTCGTCGTCGCCTTGGGTCTTGAGCCAAACTTCCGTTTCACTCTGCGCCGGCAGCTGAGCCGCTGCACTGAATAAATATTTTCACAGTACGCAACCAAAATGACGGAAACTCCAGCATGGACGCACATTCAATAGATTTTCATCACTTGTACTGCGGAAAATTAAACAAACAACCCCGGATCCACCGCCGGCTGCGAACCAAACCCAGTTCCAATTCTAGACTGCCTCCCCGCCATATTGCTGTGCATATCGATTTTCCATGCGGTCGGCCCGCATCGGCTGCCCAAGCAGCCTTTGTGGAGCCGGAGTCTTTCACGGCAAACAGGATTTCCTCTGTTGCGCGTACAGATAGCAAAAATTGCATTGCGAACCGCACACGTCCCCTGGCCGCCTGCCGGGCTTCATAGTCGATCGGTGTGCTTCTATGGGCAGCACAGTGGGGCACATAAATATATGTTCGGGTGTTTGTAAATGTGCTTGAAATATATGTGGACTTCTGTGTCCATATAAAATTTATTACTATTTTGATTACTTAAACTATATCTGATTTGATTGAATATTGAATATGTATGTATATATATTTAAATCTTTACATATTTATTTTTAAATTTTTATCTCTATGTATACTTAGATCTAAATATATTTTATTTTCCTATGATTTTTTTCTAACGTCTTTTCATTAATTTATTCAAATTTTAAATAACATTTTATATATTTAAAAATTTAGAACACATGTCAAGTATTAAAAATTTCATTTGCAAAGCATTTAAGCAACCGATGCTATGCGGATGCCGACCACTGTACAGTAGCCATACATATACTGTGAAACGTTGGCCAATGCATCCATTCAAATTCACGACTGAGCTTCGCAATGCCAGCGACAGAGCTTCCTGCGCCCCGTTGGGGTTGTGGCTCATCCCCCCCCAAAAAAAAGGTGACGGAAGCGGCAACTAGAACTGAGCAGCAACAAAAGGCGCAACAAAGTCCACAATGTCGGATCATGAATCAAGCGGCTGGCCGTAATTCTGTCGGCAGATAAAGCTATTACCGCCATGCCGGATAAGTGCGCAGCCGGAGCGTCGCTCTGCACGCTCGCCCTGTTGTCTGCGCCGTGGTGCCAGTTAGATTAGAATTTAAATCCGGTGCCAGCAGCAGGAGCAGGAGCAGCAGCAGACAGCGAACCACCCGAGGTTGGTGGCGCGTGTGAGCAAACACAAAGCGGGCGGTTGACGCAGTCGCTGGTTCGACGACCATTATGGCTATCACCCCAAATGGCTCGGAATTGCGCTTTACGCTGCCGCAGAAAAGAGTCGTGATGGCCGCCCGACATAGTCAACGTGGTGGTGGGTTTGGGTTGATCCTTGTTGTTGTTGTTGTTGTCCTTTGATGGTGGCTCGCGTGGACAGCGGCTTAATACAAACATTGCATAAATCTCATTCTGGCGTTTATTTTAATTTCTACGTAAACATAAACTACGAGCGCCAAGGGAGGACCCAGCGGGTTAGTTCTGGGCGTGGCGGAGCGCGTTTTACATCGCAAATCGTTGGGTATTTCTAATTTTCCAATAGGAATTAGTTACAAGCGAAGAGTTAATGGCTAAAATCCACCATTAAGTTGAATTTAGAGGAAAAGAGAACATGTTACATAGTTATTATAAATGTGTATGTATTCTATTATTTTTGTCATATGTTTTTTTTTTGAGATATTACATTCAAACTGTTTTAGAATTTTTTCAAATAACCAAACACCAAAAATTTTATTTATCTATTTATCTTGTGAGGGTAACCAAATATTCTTTAAGTTTGAAACATTAAAAAAAATAATTATAATTAACAATAAATAAAATATCTACAAAACTTTAAGTTCCAAGTATTTCATTCAAATTGACTACCATATTTTGGAATATGGCTAGAAAGAAAATAAAATAAAAATTCTTATCAAAAGTTTAGTTCCACAAAGTATTTGGTTTTTATTATTTTTTATTTATTAGCATAATTTGTCCATATTTCTATTCCATATCCAAACACAATATTGTCTTATAAATAATTGAAATCTTCCCTTCGATTACGACTCCAGCTGAGCATGATGGTAATTACAAAAATAATTTGTTTTGTTATGCAGGCGCTCGCAATCAGAGCGAAATCCCGGCATAGAGCCACTTGCGCTGATTGTGTCCCCAGCTAGAAATCTTTTCACATGCATTGCCGGCGGCCAACCCAAGCCAAGTGCCACCCTAATGAACTGCTGCCACTTGAGGGTCTCCAGTTGCGACCCAGGCTCGAGGCACAGAATAGAAGAGAAAAAAAAAAACAAAATCAGCAATTTAATGTTGCATTTTATCGCCCGGCGAAGACGCTGCCTTATCGCAGGCGGTCGGGCTCAGGGCAGAGGTGAACTTGATGAGGTGGCTGCCACCGTCAGTGGCACGGTTGCCTCTGGTTGTATCTATTTGGTGGTGGCATGTACACGGTTGTCTCGGTTCGTGTCCGGGTAATTTGCCAGCAGCTTTGTATAAATTTTTTATAGGTAATACACTCAAGGAAACGGCACTTAGAGTCATCATTACAAGCGTTTTTGCTGCAATAACAGCCCATCTTGCACATAGTTTTCGCAATTTACTTGATCCCTGGCGAACGGCCGGGCGTCCCCGGAGTGAACCGGCTGCGTATACACGGGTAACTGCTGCCGTCAAGTGCCCAAAACAGTCGATTAGACGATATTTAAGCCGGCATCGAATGGCGTTTTCATCATTTCTTAAGGCCCATTAAAGCCACCGGCTGCCACCTGACAACTTTCCGGGGAATTGTGACGAAAAAAATGGACAAAGTCTCGCATTCTCAGCTTTTGGCTACTCATGCCTAATTGCTGCAGACAATGCAAAATACACGGTTCCAATGTCTAGACTCTAGACAATCCGGGCGGCATTCAATTGAGTTACTCGACTTGGTTTGTACGCCCCCGTGATTTCGTATAGCTTCTAATAATGCAATTGCTTTTTGATTTGCACTTTGGCCCGTCGTTCGGTCGGTATTCCATTCCGGCTTCCATTTTTTTGATATTAGCCAACGGTCCGCGGGCAACGTGCGCATTCCATAAATCCTTGCTTCATTTTCGCTACATTAAACGTCAAAATATGAACCCATTTGGGCAACATTTTGCACAGAGCTGCCAGCGGTCTTCGGCAGGGCCCAGAGCTGCTGCTGCCACTAGCCCATTATAACTACAACAACAAGAGCAACGAGCAACAAAAGGAGCCGCGCTGAGGTCCGCACACGGTCCAAACAATATAACGGCAATAACGAACGGACGCAAAGAAAACTCCCAGAAAAAGAGCATGGCAGAAGTTAAACGGATATAGTCGAACTCCGGATGCACTTACATACATATTTTAGTTGCCTACATAGAGTCCATAAGCAGGAATTACCAGAGGGTGTTTAGCTGAATATATATATATATTATATACAATTATAACGTTGCGTCAATGGAGTTGCTAAACTTAATAGTAAGGAAAAAATATATACCTAAAATAGCTGAACAAATATTAATATATTATTATTTAAACATTTAAAAAAAATTTATATTTTCAATTAAATATAGATTGCTATTTATGTTTTCCTACTTATGCAATTCTCAATAACAAAGTCAAGCCGAAATTACAATAAATACGTATTAAGAAAAATATATATACAAGCATTCCCACAAATCGAATGCCTATTGGCAATCAGTTTTTAAAACTCTAAAACATATTTTAAGATTGTAAGAATCGGTAAAAGCTAACCTACCCAGAGTGTCAGGAAAAATGGAAGAAATGTGGGCTTGTATGTTGTGAGTGAAAATTGTGTGAGACGCACGCGTTGCTCCAGCTCCTTTTTTTCTTCGAAAATTACTGCAATGGTGCTTATATTTTAGAAAAATAACCATTAACTTGGCTATAATAATAATTTGTCTACGCTTTCCAACATACATACAAAGTGTATTTACTTTCTTACTTCAGTTCTTTCCGTCTCTAAACGTTCTCTGAGCATTTAAAGCTTAAAGAGGCCATGCTTTAAGTTTTGTTTCGAACCGGTTGATAGGACTTTAGCTATAGTATTGGCCAATGATATGCATAGAATCTTTGGCAGGCAGCTCGAGAAGCAATTTCATCTTTACATGCATGAAACGATTCCACCGAGTATCATTCTTATTGTCCATTGTCGATGGCACTGCGCACGTTCCACAACAGCAGCAACAACAATAACAACTCATATGGAGCATGAACCATGGGACTTTCGAGTGGCATGGCTCCCGTTGCAATTACGAGTATTTTTTAACTGCTTATTGCGTTTTGCTCGTCGTCGAACACAAACACGAGCCCGAACGCATCCAGCCCCATGCTCATAGTAGTTGTTCCATTACACGACCCGAGCCCCGCCCCGTGCCTCCCAGGAGACCGTATCAGGCACAGCAACAAGCAACACAACGAACTGAATTTCATTCGATTTCGATGCGAGGAGGATCTCAAAAGCTGTCCAATAAAAATTAACGACATACGCACACAAAGTGCGCAAAATATTGGACCGAGTGCGGGTTGGGTCCTGCAGGACCCTGTTCGGTATTCCGATTTTAAATTGAAATTTTAATTCTGCTGCAAAAGCAATTGTATTGTAACTATGTACTGTTACTCGACTTAATTGAACACGGCTTTAAGTTGAAACTATACAATTTTTTTTTGGACCATAAAATCGTATGTTTGATTCATATGAAGAAAAAAAATGTATATATACATATAATATATAATATATAATATATAATATATAATATATAATATATAATATATAATATATAATATATAATATATAATATATAATATATAATATATAATATATAATATATAATATATAATATATAATATATAATATATAATATATAATAAATAATATATAATATATATATGAAAATATTTAAAATATATATATTATAAAAATAAAATAATTTTCAACAATATTCATAATTTGAAATATATATAAATTCATGACTTTTTTAAAGCGTTTTCAAGACTATAAAAAACATATATTTTGTTTATTGTGTACTTAGTTCGTAAATAATTATATTATTTCATATATGGCTTAAATATACAATACTGTCAAGTTTTTAGTAACTATCACTTTTATCACTTTTATTGTACACTTAATACTATCCAAAATATTTGCCTGCCTTCAGCGGAATACACCAAAATGTGTGCGGCTCATCCAAAATGTAATTCTTGACAATCTTGTTTGCAAACACAACATCATTAAAAATCGCTGCTTCACTTTTCTCAATTAAGTGCACGAATATCGTAATTTTGCGAGTAAAATCAAATTTATTTCGATGGGCGAAATGTGCCGAAGCTGCAGTAAACTTGCTTTGGATGGGGTGGCAATTGGAGGGGGTAGCGCAACAGAAGCAGCACAAGAGGTCGTAACAATATTTTCACGTTTTGCCTAAGTCCGGAATGTGTTTGTGCAATTTATACGGCTGACAGCCCCCACCACCGTATCTGTTCTGGTGCCAGTTCCTTTTTCTGCCACAGCTTCTGCTTCAATGTCGAGCCATCCAATCCGAAACGCGGCCCAGCTGGGAGGGCGACCAACAGGCAGCGGAGCTACTGCCATTATTTTGATACTCAGGGCTATTAACGTTAATTTTCGTTAGTTACGTAATACGTATTCGAAAGCACCTTACACACACACACACACAAAACACACACACACACACACACATCCGAACGCTCCTCCCCCCGCCCGCAGCGTCCACATATTCAGTTTCATTACGCCGGCAACCCAACCACATGCCGGAGCTCTTCTTTTGCCCGGGGGTAAACAGGCATCTACCATGTGATTGCGTGTGGGCGGGTCGTAGTCGGACCCAGGAGCTGGCTCCCATAGACCCCACTCCGGCGCCCCTATTGGTGTCTCAGCTCTGGCCGGAGGCCGTCGGCATTAAAGAGATTTACGAGTACATGATTTTGCATGTTCGGTGCCCCTGATGCCATTTAGATTCGCTTAGGTACATTTTCATCCTTGCCACCCACACGAGCTCGTTTAGACAACACACACACACACACCCACACACACATGCATGTATGTGTGTGTATTTGCGTACGCATTTAATGGCCCATTAGTGCTATCAAATACGCATAAATATTTGCACTTGCCAGAAGTTCACGCAGCCAAACCGACAGATACAGATACATATGTGCACTCGCAAATACAGATACATGTGACCCTGCATGTTAGCCGAGGAACTTTGGGCACACTGAAATATTTGCTGTTGCCAGTTTATTGCTGATTGGCATGGATTATACCTGTTCCTGGATGTTATATATATATATATGTAAAGGTAACAACTGCAGATCTACAGATTAAATATAAAATTAATTTATAACATACTTTTGACTGTAACATATTTAAATAAAATGTGCTATGTTATTGGGGGGAACTGATCACCAGGTTTCCAACTCGAGTCCCAGGATAGACATTGATATTGTATATACTTTACTGTCAGAAATCGTGCCAAAATTGACAAAAAGTTAGACATTTAAATTATCAGAACTTAAACTTGCTAGATTTCAAAGTGCCATAACTTTGTACAAACTGAATTTCTATTTTAAGTATGCTTATCATTTTCATCATGGCTTGACCTCTAGATTAATTCTACATTTAAATTGAATTCGTTGGTTTTTTTCCAACATTCGCCTTTAGCAAAAAAAGTATAAAACATATAATGGATCTTCCATTCTTCTCATAACTTTGTATATCTAGTTGCCTTTTGCAAAATAAATTAAATAAATAAATAGAATTTGTTTAATTGACTGAGAATTACAATTTCAGCTAAACTTACAAATGGTCACTTAAAATGATTCTTCGCTAGAATGCGCCTCATTGAATGCAAGCTGGGCCAATACCTGTTGGATTTGGGTCGATCTTAAGCCCTTAGTTTCCGGTAGAAAGATGAGGCTAAAAATCACGGCCACAATACACACAATGAGCATGAACAAGAAGATCGAGTGCTGGCACAGACTATAACAGTACTTGATGCCCAGCAGGGTGGCCACCAGCCAGCTGATTGTGCCAGCGAGGGCGCAGCCGTAGGGCCGCACGGGCTCTATGATAAGCTCCACGTAGAGTATCCAGGCCACGGGGCCAATGCCCGCCGAGAAGAACCCCACGAACAGCATCAAGATGATCATTGGTGCATGTGGCCAGGAGGTTGCCTGTCTCCACTTGAACCAAATGCACAGATACATCGAACAGCAGCACAAGACCACAGAGGAGGCAATCAGCAGCGGAAGCCGGCCAAAGCGATCGACCAGCAGGAAACAGATCAGGTGGCCAAGACACAGGGACATACACAGGCACTTCACGTAGACGGTGAAATGCGAATCGATGTGCGCCAGCATATCTTTCATGTGGCTGCTGATGATGGCCCCGCCGGTCATCTGATACAGCAGCAGCATTATCACTGACCGCGGCAAGCTGCGCAGATTCCGATTGTAATGTATCAGTGTGCAACAGTCGTGCTTTAGATTCCCGTTGTCCAGCTGGGCCGCCTGCTGTATGGCGCTCAGCTCGGCACTGCCGTCGTACTGATTGCCGCGCAGCCAGCGCAGGGAGGCCTTGGCCGCCTCTATGCGGCCATTCAGGATGTGATGGGTCGGCGTCTCGGGTATTAGCTTCAGCAGTGGACAGAGCACCGCCACCAGCAGACAGACAATGTTCGAGACCTGTACGCCGAGGTACTCGACCAGCAGGCAGTTGAACGCAATGCCGTAGACGAGGGCGCCGTAGAACAGGCTGACCATGCAGCCCCGATGAGGCAGTCGGGCGATCTCTGCGTTATATATGGGCACGGCCATGCCCAGGGCGGCTGCGCAGATGCCCAGCAGATAGCGAGCCGCGTACACCATGTAGAAGCTGTTGGCGTTGATCAACAGCATCCAGCCCAGGATGTAGGGCACCAGCTGCAGGATCATGATCACCTTGCAGCCATACCTGTGCAACAGCGCACCTATGGGAATGCAGAAGCATGCAGCGCCCAGCGGCAGCATTAGAACGACCAAATTCCACTCATCCCGCGTTCGGCCAATGTTGTAGCCGTTTTCCAACATAACCTGCCCGCCAGTGTTCATCCAACCGATGGCGGTGCCAAAACCGAAGACGCCAATATTGCTAATTAGTCCCGCCACATACTGATTGACATTTTTGGCTGAGGATGGTTGAGTCATTTTATCGGTAATACGTCGTCTTATAAATTTAAAAAAAAAAATAATTTTTTACTATGCCATTGTTCCAAAGTAAACTCTAAAAGATTGCTGGAAATTTATTGAATGACACATTTTAACTTTCGGGTTACAGAGAAACCTAGTAAGCCACTTCCCAACAAACACTCATCGGCAAAATTAAATCAATTCAAGGAATTAAAAATATGTCGAAGTCTGGCGAATTACATTACTATTACTATCTATATAGTCGACATGATCGAAAAATTTGGCAACTCCCAGATAACTGTTATTTATTTATTATAAGTAAAATAATTGTTAAATTTAAATGTAAATAATTGTTAACCCTTAACAAGATATTCTTAATTATAATATGATAACATCAAAGCATTCCGATTTATAATCAAAGTAATTGCAGGATAAATATTATATTTCAAAACTGCTATTTTTACCGGCTTCAAATTGAAATGGCTTTTCAATTAGCGACTGCCTCGAATTACAAATGAATTTCTTGAATGTTTAGTCATTCATTTCTGCCACTGCATACTCATATAGACGTCATTAATTTTCCATTTCAGTCTTCAGAATTAAACATTCAAATTCAGTTTATTTTATCATTTGCATCGCCGGCGCAGCGATCGGGCCGCATTCTTAATTAACGATCAAGGAACTCGACCCAAACATTTTAATCAGCCCCCTAGCCCTCGACGCTGTCCATTTATTTATGGCTCCTGGCAACATGGCGATGCGGCTCGAACCATTCGAGCGAACGCAGCGGGGCAGGTAAGCAAAATGAGAAATTTATCAAATTTATTGCCGGGCATGAATTGAGATATAATTCAAAGAAATTACAAAGACGGCACAGCCGACAACAACAGCAACAGCAACAAAATGGTGGCTTAAAAAACCAATAAATAATCAGGCGCAAAACAAAAGCGGCAACTGCCGCTCTCCTGGCCAACTGCTCGCAGTCTCTACGTTAATTCCTGATGCGCTCTGCCATTGGCTGTTGCCCGTTCCATGGCTGCTGCTGTTGCTGCTGCTCAGAAGCAATAGCTGCGAGCACGACGGCAACGACTCACTCGACGGCCTCATGCTGAGCCCGTAATTAAAAGTCATAAACTATTTTAATGGCCACTCGTATATTTGTCGCTCAGCTGCGGCCACAAACTGTCAACTGTTTGGCCCTGGTCCGATTTGCATGCGCCCGGCCCGCCAGCTCGTGGGAAGCAGCTCGTGAGGCTGCGACTGCGATGCAGTCTGTGTCTGTGTCTGTGCCTGAGTCGGAGTCGGATTCTAAATCAGGTACTCGAACTGGGCCTAGCTTAGAGCATTGCCCGTGTCAGCGACAGGTGAGCAGACGCATTCATTTAATGAATTAATTAATAAATGCAGTTTCGCTGCACGCAGAGTGCAGCCAATTGTTGTTGCTTGCTGCCCCCACCCACCCATCCCCCCACCTGCTTTTCTCTGCATTTGTCTGAATGAGCCGCAGAGAGAGCAGTCGTCATCAATTGAACTTAATGTCCAACTAAATCATTTGACAAAATGCAAATTAATATTTATGCGATTGTGCAGTTGTCGCTGCTCGTTGTTGTTGTTGTTGTTGCTCGTTGGCCGTTCAGTTGGACTTCCAGTTAGTGCTGTTGTTGCTTTCAGACTTGCACTCGAGGCGCATAAATTCATAAATACGCCACATTACCAATGAATTTTCAGTGTGAAACATAATTTTTAATTACGCGCTGAAAGTGCACATAACCAGGCGTCGCAAATTCCTGGCTTAAATTAGTAAATATTTATAATTTAACTAGTTTTAAGTGAAGCTGACAGCCATCGTATAATAAACTTTAATTTGTTAAAATACACAATATGCTTTGAGATTTGCTGGCAAGTTATTTTAAATATAAGTGTTGAATAAATTATCAAATAATGTAAAAATCAAAAAATTTATTTTTAAATTATTTTGAATAATAATAAATTAAAAAATTCAAAATTGTTGTTATTACGGCGAAAGCTTTTCGAACCATTGGCACTTTTAACTATGTGTTAATTGTAAAAAATGCAAATTGTTAAGGTAATGTTTTATTTTCTAGTACCATCAAATATATATATATATATATATATATATATATATAAGATCTTAATAATAAATAGTTACAAGTTATTCTCCTCTTAGAAATACAAATTTGTATGTTTATTTTATTTTATGGTACTAGAATATATATATATATATATATTTATTTATTTTTATTCATTTGAATTAACACCAAATTAAAATACCACTTCAAACAACTAAAGTCAAAAATGAAATGAATAATTTCTATAAAATACACAAAATAAATTATATACACATAATAGGCAAAGCCTTCATATGAGTATGATAGTGAGCCACTGCCCAAATTAAATATGCAAATTATTTGCGACTTGACTCATCAATGACTCGCAATCACACGACCAAGATTCGTTCAAGTATGTTTATTCATTGCTGATAAACCCCAAATAGACTCAATTTCTAGAAGTCGACTTCATTGCGCATTAGGTTGCTCCTCTGCCATCTCGATGGCCAAGCCCCAATGCAAACATGGCCAAAAGAAAAGCAACAAAAAAAATAAGATGAGAAAACGAGCTCAAGGAAAACGCTGACTTGGCCCGCGAAAGACTCAAACGAAGTGGCACTTGGAAGCGCATGTGCATAAACGCCCATCTTTGGCGGGGCCGCCTCCTCTGGCGGGAGAGGGATGGCAACATGGAGAGATGTTCAGCGAAGGTGAAACTGAAACTGAATGCCAGTCGCTGTGGCAACCAAGGACCTCGTCCTCGTCTTCGTCGCTATTGTCGTCGCAGTCGTCGTATTGATTTTAGTGGGGCATTTACGCGCGATTATCGTTTAGTCGGCGATGCCCGAAGTATTACGAGAATTGTTATGGCCACCGGAATAGCGCCAATGACACGATACCACGATGTTGCCAGCAGTTGCCGTTGTCCACCCGCTGCCGCTTGCCAGCCGGCTTGTTTGGCCGGGAACCGCCCCAGACAGCAGCTGGCTGAAACTTGTTCGAACTGCATTTCAAGTTGTTGCTTCCGAAAATTGGCATCAATGCGCCGTCGGTGTTTATCGAACAATATTTAAGGTCAACTCAGCTATTTGTCTTAAGCCCCTTATGTAGCCAATATATGGCAAGGGAATTGTGTTTAATCAAACTTTGCTGCTTATTGTAAAATATAAATACGTTATGTTAGGTTTTGTAAACGAATATCACTGATCAATTGTTGTCTAGAAAAATAGTTCTTTACTTAACTTACCTATAGGACATTAAGATAATTCGATTTTCAACAAATATATACTATACTACTATGTTTTTCAATTGTCACAAAATGCAATTTTAATTCAAACTAATTGTGATCAGAATCAGAAAATTATGAGCCATACGTTTGAATGCAAATGCTTACATTTTATTAATTACCATTTAATTTATTCTATTATAGTAAATTAAAGTCAAGAAAATACAAATACTTAAAAAAATCTTCAAGCAAATAAAGCTAATCTTCAAGCAAATATTTCGGACGATTTATATAAATGAAATATTGAAAAAATCAAAGCGGATCTTATTAAAGAAATTAAAAATGAAATGGAAAGCGTGCAAGCAAAAACTGTTGAACTAATCAGGGCTGAAGCTTTGAATTTAATTGCCCTTCAGTCAAACAAAAATAAAGAAACGGAGACAAATCATAATCGTCATGAACTTACCAGAAAGATACAAGCAGAAATTTTGCTTTACGCCAGAAAGTATTTAGAATCCAATGAGGACCCAAAATGCTGTCTTCCATTTGCTAAATCTCCAGGCATCCACAAGATTAAAGTTCCCGATATCGATCCGTTCAAAGTTCTATGCGATAGTGAAATAGCAGGTCCTGGATGGACAGTTATCCAAAGGCGCATAGTTGGACCTTTTGTTACTAGAAATCACAGCGATTTTCGAAATGGCTTTGGATCATTAAATGGACCGTTCTTCATGGGGTTGGACAAACTTTACCACATAATCAACTCTCAGCGTAACGAGCTCTATATTCATTTAAAGTAATAATTTTATAATTTTAATTATAATAATTTTAAAGTAATGGATGAAACTGATTATTATAGATTGCAGTCAGTGGGCGCACACACTGGAAACAATACAAAAATGTTTGATATTGCAACAGATATTGTTCACACCATTGACTACCTTTCAAATGGACCTTATTATAAAAAGCCCCGCTCATTTAATGCATTTTGGTTGGGTTATATTTGGCATGTAACAGAGCCTCAGAAGACTTTGCAAAAGTGAAACTTTTAAACAACATATACATAATATGTTTATTATTATACTCTGATTAATAAATGAGCTGTTTTTAATATGGTTTTTTTTTATTATTAGATAACATTATAAAAATCAAAATTTTAAGAGTTTTTGTATCGGTCTTAACTTTTTGGAAATTGACCAAAACCATATGCAAATCCATTTATAGCAATTTTAATTCTTTAATCGATTTTTGTAAAACCATAAATTCATTTTTCAGCATTTTCGAAATACCATTGCCAAGCAGCCGGAAAAGGGAACAGCATGAAGATAAGCGGGCCACGGGACGAGCTGGCAAAAAAAAAAGCAACAAGAACTTGCAAGCCGAAAGGATGCACGAAAATTGCTTTCATATTTCAGGTGATAATGGTTTCCTTATGTGAATTTACAAAACATTAAAGCTTCTGTGTGCGAGGTACACATAATTTCCCCAAAAAGCAATTCACGTTAATGGCGCAAAAATCCCAAAGGGATAAGGCGGCAACTGAAGCGCCAAAAGCAGCAAAAAAAAAAAGATATATATATATATATATATATATATTTATATATGTATGTATATAAAAAGAAAAAGCTAAAAAAACTTGACTTTTTCTCCACCAATGATGGGAAAAGGACATCCGAAGATACGAACGCGATACGCGATGGAGCCGCCGCCTCGTTGTTTATTGTAATGGCCGTTGTACCGGCGTCGCCGCGGACCCTTTGCCCCCAGTCCGCCAGCTATTTTCGGGTTGGAGGATATACGAGATTAAGGACGTGGCTGAGACTGCGCAAAAACCGAAACGATATGCGCAGGCCAAGCAAGTGGAACCGGGCCATGTAGTTGGTTAGTTGTTGGAGCCGTCGACGTCAATTCGATTTTCTTGTATTGCTCTTGTGGGAAATTTCGGGAATGGTCTCGCGCATCTTTTAACATTTAGTTTTCGTTTTCCATGTTTCTTTTTCTTACCTCTTGCAAATGGCACGAAGAAAATAAACTTGGATTCCCACTGTGGACCGGGAGAAGGTCACAGTGCATGCACTTCTATTCATCTTTTACCTGTTTGGTTTTTTTTCCTTTTTTCCTTTTAGCGGTGCGCAGCTGAATCTAACAGCCGTGAATTATGAAATGGGTCTGAGCTGCTTTGTGTTTTTTATTGTGCCTGGCAATTAACCTTGGTTGCATTTTTACCGGTCGCATTTTATTTAATAACTGCTGCAAATCACCTGCAAAAAAAAAACACAAGAGCTTGACCTTGAGGCAAATAATTTTTTCTTGGAGTTACAATTATTAGAATTGTACTATTTATTTATGATTGTCTTAAAATAGATTTTTTTTATCATCTTTCTGTTTTTATTCAATGATATAATTATTTTAAATTAGGCCTAACAATTTTTAAAAAATCATCTGAATATTATTATCTATATCTAAATATTTTATATAAATTACCAAATTGTATCAACAATTTATTGTTATTTATTATATTAAAATTAGAGTGCAATACCTTAAGGCTAAATGTAATGTTTATAACATAGTATATATGTATACCACACACAGAGTCAGAATTCATACAACTAAAATCCGACTCTACCGGTTGCGAGAGCCTTTCGCCGGTGGCACAGCAGCGCCACCTAGCGGCATCCTGTTGCATACCAAGTGTTTTCGGCGTGCTTAATCCGACAGTTCAAATGTTTATCTTTCGATGTGAGGCGTCATTAAACTTAAGCGAAACGTTTTCAGAATTTTTAACGACTTAAAGACGGCGAAATTAGGCAAAAGCAGCCGGCAGAAAGTAACAGCTGCAAAAAATTAAATGCAAATTAGAAAAACTCTCAAAAAATACAATCGCATTAGTCTCAGATGTGAGAAATGTGATATAGGAATACTCGTATCTACCCACACACCCACGCCCACACACACACACACACACACACACACAACAGCACACAGATACAATCTTTGTTTTTGTGCGCTGGTGTGAGCGAGTAATTTTTCTTGAGCCCAACACCACCCCAACCCCTGTCAGAGTATACGAAAGCAATTTAGTAAGCTGTAGCTTGCCAAGTCTGACGCCAAGTGGCGGCACGGGAAATGGAAAAGCAAACCCAATTTCCTTCCTTGGGACGCAGCTCGGCCAAATGGAATCTGCTGCGGCATGCTACTTGCTGCCAGCTACGTGCGCCCCTTCTCAAGACCAAGAAACGCGCGCGTCTTCGCAATAAATCTTGTTTACGAGCGCACACTCTGGCAACAATGGCCGTGCTCACCCTCATCCGCCAATGGCCCCAGCCCCAGCCCCAGCCCCAACCAAGGTCTTGCGCCAGCGGGTGAGGGGAAAATGAACCTAAGCAAACTATTCGAATGGCATTTCGGGCCAGAGGAAGACCCTAAGACGCTGCTGCTGCTGCTGAAGAAGAAACAGTTGGCAGCCCAAGGAGGCAGCCCGAGCAATGCGGCAAAGCAAACAAATGGCAGTGGCCACACATTTGGCTGCTGAGAGGGTGGGTCATGCGGCAGGCAGCCATGTTGCTCTCGCCATCGCGTTGGCTCTCGCCCGTGGCTGTTATTCCACTCAGGAATTCCGCACAGCCACCCCCGGAGCAGCAGCGGCTTCCGGCAACGGCAACGGCAACGGCAGCTGTCTGAATGCGGACGCATGAAATGGAAAGAAATGGCATTTAAGAAAAGCGAAACGAGAAAAATAAGGAGCTAAACGACTTTGGAAATTCCATTTGAGCAAACAACAGGCACCCACCCAACACCACCCAACCACCGAGCCAAGCCACCCAGCAGCAGTTTGAGCTGGAAGTGTTTTTTTTTTTTTGTTTTTGCTGCAGCCCGGGCCAGTTGTGCGTTGTCCGCGAATCTTCTGAGGTTCTTCGGATGCCAGATACTCTGGTCGGAGACAAACATCTGGCATATAAGACGGCACTCGGAGTCATATCTATAACTTTAGAGCGACCCCTTGCACAACTTGTCACTTGTTGGTAGACGCCCACAGATCCTGCCCACATGCCCACATCCGTGTGCATGTCTACATATGTATTCCAGTGCCGGGCGACGTTGGAGCACATAATGCAAATGGCATCAGAGACGAGCCAACGGCATCCGATCCAATATTTGCGCCAATAAATATATTTAATGTACAAACTCCGGGCATGCGAGAGAATATTAAAAACGAAAATTATAGTCTACCCAGAAGCTGCCAGGCACACACTCAAACACACTCTCATATACATACATATATATATAGATATGTATATATATATAAATATTCATGCCAGCTCGACTCAACTTTGTGCCCCTGGCTCACATGTGTGTGCACATTTGCGCATTTGCATAAATATAATTATGAAACGGAAAATTTAAAATTGCATTCGTTTGAACAAAAAAAAAGTCATATAAATGCGGAAATTGAAATTATTACGCAGAGCTTCCGTTACAGTGCACAAATAAAGTGGACGGAGCGAAAAAAATGAAAATTCAACTTTTCTCTCTTTAAAAGATAAAATAATATTGCTCCTTAAGTATGTTGAATATTTGAATTTTAGACTGCCTCCTGCAGAATTCGTTGATTTACATTGGACATTTCCTCTTCTTTTCTTTAATGTAGATCGCAACCAAGATTTGGCAGCCAAGATTTGGCTAAAATGTATGTGATATTCTTTATAGAATCTCATTTTGATCAAACAAATAAATAAATTATCAAAAAAAAAAACATTAAAATTCATAAATATGTTTATTTATAATATATAGCATGATAGAACAGAATATTTTATAGTAGAAAATAATATAATAATAATTTATAATATTATTTAATGTAATATAATGTATATATGTAATCTGTAAGCTCAAGTAATGCTTAGAGCCTGATTATCCAAACTGATAAGTATATATAAAAGACATATATATATTTAACAAAATTTCGCTTCGTCTCTTTTTTTTTCTTTCTCACTCTGACAAAATAACGAATATTATAAAATGTAATCATTTTAATATCTAGATACAAAAAAAATATTATTTTTTTGTAGCAAATAAATATAAATATAAATAAATATATTTATTTATTATTTTCAAAAAATCATCTTATGCTGTCACGCCAAAAGGTATAGGGATTACACAAACAAACACACACATCATTTTGAGCACACACATATGCTGAGATACAACCCCATTTCTTCGAAAAGTTAATGCACGATAAATGCTTGTCTTCTGTGCGTGTGCGTATATATATATAAAGCACTTTGCAATCGGAACACGTATCGTTCATGTTTGGTGATTATAAAGTTTTAATGAATACGCAGCATATCCCGCCAAACCCGCCCTATCTTTCCAGCTCCAATGGCAATCCGGGCTGGCTGCACGTTGTTTCGATTCCCGATTCTTGGATACAGCAACTGCAGCGGCATTTTATTTTTACAACGACGTCGCACAAAGCTCTATGCCTGGCAGGATATTAACACGTACATGCGTACGAACGCAGGATGTGCGAACATGCAACGTCCTTACAGCGCATAAATATGAACGACTCCACGAAGAGCAAGAGGGAGAGGGAGGGAGGGAGAGAGAGAGAGAGAGAGGGGAGAGATGACAGACACCCCTTTTCCTGTATTTTGCCATTCAATTGGCTTGCGTGTCGTGTTTCCAACGTTCGACCTTTACGGCCGTATTCATATCCTGCCTTTCAGCAGTGGAAATGTGCTCGGTATTGCCATTTAGGATCGTTAAAACGCACGCTTTGTCTTTGGGATTGTCATTTGCGTATTTAATATTCGCAAAACATGCAAAATATTTTAAAGACTCCCACTTACTTCTTCTGGGCAGCTCTGTTCTATGTGCGCCCGATTTCAGACTGAGAATGTATATAGAAATTCAATATGACTTAGATCATATTTAATATATCTTATCTATGCAAAGTAATTTTTATACAGAATAATCCAATGTTCGATGGAGATTTTTGTTTGCTTCAAGAGTTTATAAACGGTTTTTGGTGCTCTTAAAAATGGTTTTGATCTCACATATTCTAAAATATCTCATAAGCAAATTTTCGCTCTTTGATTTGGATTATGTTTCCAAATTTGAATTAATTTTTTTTTTACGGAAATTGAAAACTACATTTTCGTTTTAATTGCTTGATCAGCAAACTAAAATACGCTTATAATATTAATTTTAAAAATATTTTTTTATAAGTATTTATTATTGGTAGGAATTTGCAACTTAAACTTTTTTCTGACTTTGAGTTAAATATAAAATAATATTTATAAGCGCCAAGCATTTAAATGGCATTCGCGCCAGAATAAACCGGGTTTTCAAATTGACAGCTTTATCTTTAATAGTTATTAAGTATTTCCCCTTGTGTCCATAATGCTTAAAGTGCTTGTTAATAATTTTTATTAAAGATATAAAATTCAGTTTAACAGTATTTCCTCCCTCATAGAAGTCGCTGCCATGTTGATCATGAATTTAAATGTCAGCTTCATAGCCAGCGACGAGCAGCCGCCTGTTACCTGTGTTACCTGTTCAGTGCGCACTAATGAGCACAAACAACAGCAACAACAACAACAACGCTGACAAGTTGCAATGTTGAAAATTAATTACGCTGCGGATTGGCTGGCATGTTACCAGTTAATTATGACCTTTTTTCGCCTCTGAGTGTGCCGCAACTGCCGACGACAAATTAAAGTTATGGCCGAATTCTACACTGGTATTGGTCCAACCACAACGAACGGCATTAAGCCGCCTGCCAAGGCGGAGGAGTGGCCCAGAACAAGTTTTCTTTGTCTCAGCTGTCTGCGTCGCAGTCATCCCCCACTCCCCGCAGTCGTTGTGTTCATAAATCCAATCAACGTCCCTTTTAATGGCGTTTTTGTTCATGAATCCATTTTATTTATTTCTCCTCTTCGTTTTCGCCGTATTCGTTCAGTTTGCGGCTATGTTGTTTTTGGCTTTTATCTTAATTGAGCGACGGACCACACGCAAGTCAAATCTTATATTCATATGAGTGTTCTACGAATAGATATACGATAGAAGTGTGTGTAGAAAAAGATATTTAAAAACTATTATAATGCAATGCTTTATTGCATGTTGAAATGTTATCCATTCAAAAACGTGCAAAATAAAATATGGATATCGGCCTTTACTTATAATTTTTACTACATTTTTAGGTAAAAATTGGTGTACAATTCTCAAATTCATTAAAATAGACATTTAGACTGAATCATTACATTTATAAAACCAGAAATAGAATAAGTTATTAAGATATTAAGATTGAACACTTAATACAAACAATTAATTAAAAAGTTTTTAGAAGCTTTTAAACACTTAATTCAAAACAATTAATTAAATGGCTGCAAACTTAATATTTTAAATGTTAAAGTGAATACCCAGTATAACCAGCATATATTCTTTTGTATATTATGCGTATTAACGGTATTTATTCCTCTTAGTATGTTATAACATACTAAGATATATATCTAATAAAAATGCTCTATTTTTTTATCTTAAACAGCTTTCGAAATAAAGCATTAGTTAATGTCAAATCCCAAAAACTTTTCCCAACGCATGCTAAAAATATACAAACATGCTCTGATCCATAAAAAATTTTATTTTGTATAGTTTTTATTAAAATTTAGAGAGTGAATGTAGTAAACGCAAGGATTTAATTACCATAAATTTATATTTAAAATAGCTTTTATACCGGGTTTATAACTATTCTACCTGTTATTTAAAAAAAGAGAACCTTTTAAATACTCACATATCTTTTCAAGGAGCATCACAATACATACGTGTTCCAGGCTTTAATTCGTTTTTTTGAATTGCACATTTGGCAGGACATTAAAACGCCACCAGAAAAGAATCAACACGACATTTTGTGCCATTTGAAAAGGGGTCTCCGGGGCTGTGTGAATGGTGCGACGCTAGCGAGTGTCCTCGAGTGTCCAACCGACTGGATCTTGATTAGAATTCTTAAATATTTATAAAAGCAACAACAAACAGGTAGATTCACCTGCTCCCAGCGTCCCAAAATGCTGGTCCATGGTGCATAAGGCTGGCGCTTGGCTTGGCAGCTGCCACGCCCAAAGGAGGCGCGCAGCAAATTTACATAGAACGCAAATAAATGAAACAACAGTTAGCCGTGCACGAATCGGGTTATGAAATTAACATTTGGAGCATCGCCGTGCGCCCGAGCAGGGTTCACTTTGAGCTGAGGCCTGCCCCATCGCCTGCGCCTGCTGAGCCAGCATTTGCCACTTGGCCGCAACTAAAAATGCGAAAAGTCGACAAAAAGTCTAAAAAGTTTTGTTGGTCTACCCATTTTCGGTGCTGCGCTGCGGAGCTCTGGCGAAACGAAATGAAATTTTCAGTTGACTTGCCAGCCCCACACGCCCCACACGCCCCCCTCGACGCCGAGCTGGGCTGGGCCCATGGATGGGGTATTCTGTTGAGTTGCCGTTGCCAGTGCAGCGGAGCTGGCATCCGAGCAGAAACTGGGACGTTGGCATTGGCAGCAGCAGCAGCATCACCGACACAGTCGACACATTTAACGATTATTGCCGGCCATTAAAAATAACAAGCAAAAGTTTTGCGCATAAAGCCGCTTCGGGGATTCATTCAGCGAAGCCAAAGGCGAGCAGAACTCTTTGCCGAATCCTTTCTCAATTGCAATTGTTGATCCTTTCGCAACTGCGAGGTCTTCGGTTTGTATCGTTGTCGCAGCTCTTTGCAATGAAATCGCAAAAGTTTAAATTCAATTCAAGCCAAGTGAGCATTTCTTCGATTTGCATTACCTAAATTGTTTTTTTTCCTTAGATAAGTTTAAGTTATAGTGCCAGACGTCTCTAAAAGTTCATTTTCATTCTAAAAAGTTGTTTTAATTTTAAAGAAGGTATATATGCTAAAGGCAATTGGGCAGCTACATATATCCCAGGTAAAGGAAACTTGTTCTTAAAACTGATTTAATAAATCGAAAGTTTATATTTTTCTGCATTTTTTTAACATGAAAGAAATAAGGAACATTTTTTTTAATGTATTTTTAAATGATGGTTCGTAATAACTCTACTCATAATTTTTGTCTAACAATTTCTCAATAATTTAAAATTGCGTTACTTTTTTGTTAGCTCTGAACAGCTGACTGTTATGAGATTGTCATAGCAGTTAGCTTCAAATCACTTAGAAGTGCACGTTAACATGTGAACGGAACGATTGCTTCTTCTTTTGTCAGTTGGCAAATGAATCTCTGCCGCTTAACAAAAAACTCCTCACGTTCACATTCAAAATAAAAATCAAGACCATGTACTTTACTAGATTCTTTTAAATCCATAATATATTTGATTCTTTTTTTACTAAAAATTAAACAGTAATTCATAAAACTCAACCCCTGCGCTTAACAGAAACTCCACAGGTTAACAGACTAAACGAAGACTCCACCACTTAACAGAAGTGCTTACCGCATAACAGACAACTCCTCCGTTTAACAGAAACATTGAATTTGGGCTATTTTCTTGTTCGTCTCTCGCGGTCACACTGCGCACTTATTTAAAGTATACAAATTATTAAATTAAACAATTGTTAGTAAATTTAAGCAATGGATAATGTAAAAGAGCTTATACAATTCATGCAGCCCAATCAGCGTCTGGACCTGAAAGCAGTGTCGCTAACACATGTGCTGAGTAGGTGAAAACGCATGAAAACAATGTGCTGCGGACGCAACACGTGCTCCGATCCCGGCCAGAGCTATATAAATGTGAATATATCAATAATAACTGATATTCAATAGGTCTGACTGGCAGCACAGAGGGCAAGGATGCCATACTCTCGCTGGATGACATGTTAATGGCCATCTTCGGGCTGAGCTTCGATGCCAATGCCACAGTTGCCAAGGATGCAGTCCTCAGCCTGATAAATCTGACGGCGGAGGAAGCGGGCGCCATCAAAGTCTTTCAGCTGGCACAGCAACTGCAGCCCGTACGTTAAAAAACACATCGTAAAAGCCGCTACTCATTATTCAAATTCGCAGAACTTTGCCATTGTGGATGTGGCCGCCAAGCAGATTTGCGACGTGCAGGCGGAGCTGGCGGATGCCTGGAGCATGGTGCTCAGCAATTTAACGCGCGTCGAATCGCTCGTGCACGGCATACTCGACATCTTGGAGCCGATGCTGCCCCAACTGGCCAAGGCGTTTGCCAAACTGGATTACAATCAGAAGAAATCCAAGCTTCACTATTTGGCCCCCCTTTTCTGTAATCTCACTCAAGTGCCGCGCGGGCGCGAGCTGTGCTGCCAGCCGCAGTATCAGCTGCTTGAGAAGCTGCTGCCCTTCGCCTCGTTCGAGGGGAGCGTGGTGCGGCGCGGCGGCACCATTGGCATCATCAAAAACATTTGCTTCGATGCTGTGTATCATGATGTGATATTGAATGAACAGGATGACATTTTGATTGCCATACTGCAGCCACTGTGCGGACCCGAGGAGTTCAGCGACGAGGACAACGAGAAGCTGCCCATTGAGCTGCAGGTGAGTGCCCCACAGCTCCCTAATTTAGATATATACACTTATTTGAAATAACACTCTTTAAAAACTTATAATTTTTCTCTTTTAACACGGATTTTTTTTGATTTTCTATGAATTCTTTTTATGTATTTTTTGCATGTTGTATGAATTTCTTTTATTCTCACCCGTCATAAATTATACATTTAGATCAGCAACCAATCTTTTATTTCTCCATATACCAACATATTATTTTTTACAAGATTGTTTTGTGTATATTATATTCCACGTTTGTCCACTGATATTTTTAGTACCTGCCCGAGAGCAAGACCCGTGAAACGGATCCGGATCTGCGCAAAATGTTGCTGGAGTGCCTGCTGCAACTGTGCGCCACACGCCGCTGTCGCGAGGTGCTGCGCTCCAAAGGCGTCTACGAAATACTTCGCGAGTACCACAAATGGGAGGGCAAGCAGGGTCGCGACAGCGAGTGCTTGCTGGCCTGCGAGAACGTCGTCGATATTCTGATCAAGTAAGTTCGAGCTGGGAATATTCATTGTTCCAAATAAACAGTGTTCGATCTTCACAGAAAGGAGGCAGAGATTGGGCTGGACAGCTACAGAAGCGTGGAAGTGCCGGCTGAGCAGGCCGAGAAGTTTATCCAAGAGGATGCCGCCTATGTTAAGAGCCTTTTAGATTAACGTAACCCACTCTCCCAAAATGTAAATATGTATAGCCTAAGTTAAACACATGTAGACATATTGAAATTTCAATATATGTATGCAGTTTTTATTTAGAAATGTTTATAGTTGTCGTGTGTTTGTGTATTCTATCTTAAGTAGCGCTAGAAAAGGTTGTACGCACACATTTAAATGCAAAAGAAACGATTTGAATTCAATTTGATTAGTTTTAGTAGCTTCGTTATCTAGTTTTCCACTTGCGCTTAAATGTATATATAAACTTCTTAAGTGCTAATATATTTGCATTCAAAAATGTTTAGCAACTTTTTGTTGTTGCCATGAAACTTTCAATTTTTAAATTTATACACTTGGTTTGGTCGTTCTTTACATGTAGTTGTGTCTGTATTTGTATATGTGAAGTGTGTCGAAGAATGTTTTTTTATTATTTCGGTTGCTAGCCAATCAGGTGCTTAGTTTATTTAAACATTTGCTTTTTATTAAGTACTTTTGTTGCATTGCAAGCAAGCGATTTCAGCAAAATTTTGTTATCTTATCAAAAAACGTGTGCAAACTCTTTTCTTTTTGATTTTAATTTATACAAAGTTATTTTTCATTTGATTGCGGAAACCATTGCAAGCTCTCTTTGTGTAAAAAATAATCATTAAATTGTAAACACAAGACAGTTAAAAATTGTAATTATATATTCGTATGGTTACTATTAACAATTCTCATTTATCAAATGCTATTGCTGTTCTCTTAGGCTTTGCACGTAGATTTAGCTTGGTCCTATTGGTTTTTCATTTTCATTTGAGTACGTAAAATTTAGTTAGACTTTATAATTAAACGTTTAGGCTTAATGTAGTTTTGCAAGTCGAAAACTTAATTTTAAATAGCTATTCATTTTCATTTAATTTAATTATGTTTTTATTTGTTAACTAAGAACTGCTCGTATTAAATTCCTTCATTTAGGGCCAGGGCTGAGTTAACTAATTATAAATAGAACTGCGAAACAGAGGAAGCCGATCATAAAGATCATAAAAAGCGACAAACGGCCAACTATATATAGATTAAACAGTAGGAATTTTTGGCCGGTCTAACAAAACTAAAGATATGGCGGTTATCAAGTTTATTTAAAAAATGTGGTTTCTTGTACAAAATCTAGCTATGTGTAAACATTTGTTAAGAAAAGCTTATCGCGCGAGGCGCGACAGTACCTCGTACTCGAAAATCTTGACCTCCTCGGAGTCGAAGGGTATGTAGAGACAGCCGTGGGAGGGATGCACTTTGCCCACGGTCAGGCTGCCGGCATGGTAGCCGCGTCCGGCATACAACTCCTCGCCATCCACATTGCGACCCACTTGAACGGCACCGACGGGCACATCGCCATTTGCGCCGGGCAACCACACGTAGTTATGACCGCTCAGCACCTCGTAGTTCTCCAGCTCGACCTCATGGCCGGCGTATGCCACATAAGCCTTGCCCTTGTTGGGTATTATCTTGGCCGGCAGCATGTCGTTGTTGTGGAAGGCACGGCCAATGTATATGGTATCGCCATCGGCATCATGGCCAGCAACAACGGCGTCTGGCGCCACAGAGCCGTGGCTAAAGTGTAACCAACTGTGCACTGCAAAGGATCAGTCCGACGGTTAGTTTGGCCACCGGCTAGCAAATTGCGCCCGCTGCTTACCTGACATTCTGTTCGACTTTCAAATGGATACTACGACTCCGGCAGGCAGCCAGCCAATATTGCTTATGAAAGTTTCCCTGAATTGATAAGCATTTATCTGTATCGCTAGCCCGTTAGCCCGGCCACCAATCAGCTGGTGAGTCAACCTCTTTATGACAGGCACTTATCACGCCCATAAAATAACCGAGGGTATTTGAAATTAATCATAAGATAATTCACGATTGGGCTAATTTTTACTTTCAGCTTAACAGAAATTATGCCCATGAAATGCATGACATAATATGTCAGCTAATTAATGATATAACGTATTTTTCCGGTATGGCATGGTTGATAGATTGTTTCGCAGTTTTCGCAACATTTGTTAACTCTATCTATGTGGCCGCTAATTTGTAGTATTTATACATACTCGTAATTATTAATTAATTTCTGCCTAAAATTCAGCATTCTCTAACAAGTAAATAAATCTATTTACAATAGTCGAACAATACACAGGTGAGTTGTAAGTAAAAATGTAAATACCTATTCGCTAAAAATAATTGCAATTGAATTTTAATTCTCGTTTTGTCTAGCTTTGATTTTTGACTCGATATTTGCCTAGCAGCGCTTCTGCGTTTTTTGTTTTTGTTTTTGTTTTTCGTGTTTTTCAATTTCCTTTTAAATGGTAAATAGTTTAAATTTAGTTATTTAATTTTTGGTTTTTCGTTTTTCTCATCAATTATTGTTAAATAGTTGTTAAATATTCATTTATAAATCACATAATTGCTTGATGAATTCCATATAAATATGTTTCGCTTGGTTTTTGTTTTGTGTTTTGTGTTTTTGCTGTGTTATCCTTGTGTGCAATTACTGTTATGTGCAATTGTAGACACTGAGAGAATGGGAGAGACAGTTAGAGCGAGACACACAATAGCTGGTGAGAAAGAGAAAGAGAGAGAGAGAGACAGATAGAGCAGCGTATGAATTGTGTAAAAATATTTCGCGCAGCTGAATTATATTAAATGCTTTTTCACGTTCACTTTAGCTAAAGGAATTTAGCTAAACTGCATCATCCTTCATGGGATTTTAGCGACAATTGTGTTTGTTGTTCTTTCTGCCGTTGCTGTTGTTGTTGTTGTAGTTACTGCTACCTTGCTGCCGCCACGAGCAGCAGCGCCATGCTAAGTAGCAAGGATTCAACGTCCTTTGCGTGGCTGCCATTGCAGGCATCCGCATCACTGCAGCTCTGAAGGCAGCCGTGCACATATCTAAAAAAGAAAAATAAAAAAACAAGAAGTAAAGCGAGGAGATAATGTTAAGTTATGGCTGCGACAATGGGAATATATTAGTGCCAGCATGTTCAGGTAACAAACGAATTTAGCTGCTCGCTATTTAATGTACGTCAGGGAGCACAAAACACATCGGAATATGGCACATTTATCATGCTTATGCACACAGGCAGGCAAAAACGTCAAATAAATGTCGTCCTTTAGCCAACATTTGTAACATTTTGTTAGACAGCTGTTCAGATTTGATGCGCTCCTGGAAGCATTTGTATCGCTTGTTGAATAGCTGCTAGCCGAGAGCTTACACATTTATCTGTCGTTGAAGAGCTGTGTTTTTTAATGCTGTTACGTTTATAGCCACTCGTTATTTCATGTTTTATATAACCCAAATTGAGTGTTTAAACGAGAAGGCAGACTGATGCTTTAATACCCTTTCGGATATATAGAAGACTTTGTGCACAAAGAATTAACTTTTTACCGATTGTTTCTATTGAAGACTATATTATGTAGTAGTTAGATGTGGGTAACTTTATCCCCAAAAGTAGGGAGAATAGGGTAGCTTACAATTGCTAAGTTTGGATGGCATTTTTCGGAGCACAAAATGGTTTTTTATACAGAAACTAACTTTTAGACCGATCAGTCTTATGAGAGCTGTATGCTATTGTAATCCGTTATTGATAAGATAGCGCTAATATTTTAAGAGCTTGTTGACTTTCCCAACTGACAAGCTTAGTAAAGAAATCTTATACAACAAAAACGATTTTTATACAAAAAATTATTTTTTGACCGATTGATTCAATTTACGATATAATCCATATAATCCAGAACAAAACTGTATACTTTATAGGATCGGCCAGGCCCCTTCTATGCGTTACAATCTGCGTGACAAAATTATAATCACCTGTGCAAGAGTAAAAGACGTCTATTAAATTGTCAACTTTTAAATAAATAAATATATTAAATTTATATATTACAAAATCTGATAATCTTTTATGCAATTTGAATATGACGAGAGTAACTACAGGTAAAACGGATCTAAACGACAGCAATTTTAATTTCTGTTAACTTTCTGTGGGCCGATCGATATTTTCAAATAATCTTCATATTATATCAGGTTATCATTTAATGCAAGTCATGCCTTTCACATAATTCTATCAGTATATAAAATTTGATTGCAAATTTAAATGTGCGCAGTTTATTGCCCCACAAGAGGTAATCAACTTTTGACTTGACATGGAATAAAGTGTTTGCCCGGCTAAGTCACGCACCTGTTATCATAGTAGAACTTGCCACAGTGGGACATTCTTATGATCTCTGTGTCTGTCGTGAGTGTGCCGCTGTCCAGGGCGCAGCCCCGCACCGTTATCGTCTCGCCGGTGTCATCTGCGGCAAATGCAATTAAATATGATTGTCAATCCATTTCTGACCCTGTCCCAGCCCCAGCACTCACCGTAATAGCCGGCGATTTTGATGCAGGCCGTTGCGGGGAAGAGGCCGTCGCGACCCTTGCGACCGCCCATGCAGGGCGACTCGAGTATGGCGGTGGAGTAGTTGTTGTGAAATGGATCGTCGCACGCCCTATTGGCGCCGTTGTACGAAACGCACTTGAAACAGTCTATGCAGTAGCCTGTCAGAGGGAAATAGTTGCAAACAAAGTGACATTGATGGGCGCAGGACGAAGGATTTCCACGTTGTCATCTGCTTACCGCTGCGGATGAGCACGCCGAGCAGCAGCGTCAGCCAGCTGAAGATTTCCATTGACGTGGGCGCCGCCATGCTGGGAACACTCGACTCACGGACTCGCAGGATGCTGAATGTGAGGAACACGACGGGGGACAGCGTTATGTGGCCCACTGCCAATGCGGGCGTTGCGACATTTTTTGTTGTTTTTGTCTTTTGTTGGCCTGCAAGCAAAGGAGAAACACGTTAAATAACTGATTGATTATGCGGCTTCTGCTGATGGCCAGCAAATTGAAAATGTCAAAATCAAGACCTTGGCATTTGCGAGCGTTAAGTTTTTCTTTTTCACTTGTTCACTTTTGCCATTTTCATAATTGGCTTTTGTGCAAATCCCTGGCCTATTCATGGGTGACGCCAATTCAGATTTGGATTTGTCGGCACAGCGCTTGAAAGCGTCTTGCTCGTAAAAATCAAAAGTTCGCCCCGCCCAGGCCCGCTTCCGGCGGGAGTCATAAAAATTTCGCCGGGACCCCCGCAATGCAATTCCAGCGAAGAAGACGCTCAGAGAGCCAGAAAGGAAAGGTAATAAATTTCACAGCGCCAATTTTTGACACAATTTTCGCTCAGCTTTCTACTTTTTGCGTGGACTTTGGCCTTGTGGGGGGTAAGAAGTGGGTTGGGGGTGGGTGTTGGCATGCGGGCGCAGCGTGTGGCATATTTTTTTATTGCTGGAGTGTAAATAATTGCTTTTCAGTCGATGTTCGTGTCGAATGTGCGCCTCATTTTTCTTCTTCTTTTATAGCTGTTTTTGTTAACGGCTGTTATTTCTGCTGGCGCTTTAATGGCCAACGGCGATTGGTTTGGGCCTTCTTTCTCTCTGTCTTCGGCAGCGCAAATTATGACAAATGATTTTGACTTACGAGCAGCAACCAAAAAAGGCCAAAAGCTGTAGTTAAGCCATTAGCACATAATTTATGTGACCTGTGAGTGGGTATCAAAACGGATACATCTTAAACATATTCTTAAAAACTTATATGAGCTGCAAACATATTAATTGCTTTTTATTGCGCTGCTGGCCATAAATTGCTTTATCCCGTTCATGGTTATTTGCCAGCCAATCAAATTGAATCGCCCGCCATGATTTATCACAGGCAAACACGATTCGTGTCCGCGTGAAATGGGTTGGGGCAATAAAAACAAACGACGCAGCAGCAACTAAATCAAATATGTATAAAGCAAACACGCGGCAAGCCCATCGAGAGCCACGGCTCCCATCCATTATTGACCCCAATTTAAAAAAAAATTTTTATTTTAAATTGGCTTAACTTTTGGGCAGATGTCATATCTATAAGTTTCGTATCAATTTTCATATGTACTTATGTGCATAATAATTATTCACTGCAAATTGTAAAACAGTTTGAGTATTTGAAAACATGAAAATCTGTTTGGCCCACGGGTCGTATGTTTGATATTTAAGCCGCAACTGCTTGCATTAATTATACGCCTTGTGATTCTAGGCAAATTGGCTGCTCGTGCAGCTGTGTGTGTGCTGTTGGGCTAAGGCAAACAAGTAAATGCAATCAGAACAAGCTAATGTGACATGAGTACTTGTAATATAAATTATCTGTGTGTTGACCCTTTGACATTATGCTCAAACATATTGCTCAAACATATTGGAAATCGCTTCTACCACAGAATTAATTAATATTCTTTGCCAAGTTTCATTGTTTTCTTAATGTCCTCACCTTCGCCAGCAGGCAGAGTAACAAGCTGTAATTAAATTGCGAAAGCTGCTCACCTCGCCACTTTCTCCCCCTCGAATGCCTCAATTTTATTTGCAAATTAGCCACTAAGCAGACTAACGGGCTGCCCGACTGTCGTCCTGGCTGACTGGCACCGCCAACTCACAGGAAACAGCATTCAGTGCCAGTGTTGACGGAAACGGAAGTCAGCCACGCCCCACACAACAGCGCTGCCTCAGCCTCATCCTCAACCTCTGCCTCTGCCTTTTGGTTGTATTCTATTCTTCCTATTCTTTGGCCAAATGAAGTTTACCTTGTGTGCATTGTGTTGTTGCCTATTCTCGACTTGTTGTAGCCCTGTCTGTGGCTCATAAATATATAAAGCGTTGCCAATGTCCCTCGCATCCTGGCGACTGTCAGCTCGCTAGTTGTCCTCGTTGTCAGTCTCCTCTTTTAACGACTGTCAATGTGCTTGTTAGTTGCAGCCCCAATGGAGTTATCTCCCTTTATTCATGTTAGTCTGTTTGTCAGGACTTATTTAATTTCGTGGCTACCTTCATGGCCGAGCAACGGATGAGCTCCCGAGTCAATGCTTATGACAAGCAGAAAGTTTGAGAATGTGTGGGAGAGTGGAAAAGTGTTTGCTTCACTTCCTGGAGTATCTCAAAGGCAGCTCAATTGGCTGCATTCTTCATAGATTGTGAAACCTGAATGCTTTTCTGGCAATAATGATAAGATTTCGCCTTCTTTGTTTGGGAGAGGCTAATCAGGAGCTGCCCCGTGGCGCACATTAAAAATGAAAAATGACAAAGGCTCGAAAAAACCACAAGTCAGCCAAACAAGGACCCCCACAAGCCCCTCGATGGAGG
This sequence comes from Drosophila colorata, assembly GCA_035041545.1. NCBI lineage: Eukaryota > Metazoa > Arthropoda > Insecta > Diptera > Drosophilidae > Drosophila > Drosophila colorata. The sequence continues at coordinate 11,124,276 of JAWNLD010000680.1, forward strand.
GCCATTAATTTCTTAATCTGCCTGTTAATGGCTGCGGGAATAGGGGAGGGAGGGAGCGGCGATTCTGGATTTTATGCCGACCGTATTTGCTTCATGCGGATTCTAATTGAGGTGGCTCATTAGCTGCAGGTTCAGGATTTGCTTAGCAACACCTGCAGGATAAAATATAATGTTGTTTATGTGGTTGTTAGAGAGTAAACGAGGGAAGAGGCGTAATAAAGAGGGACTGCAAGTTGGCAAATTCTTGAGTGCACGCTCCTTGGCAACTCTTGAGAGACAAAGAACCTTCTTTGTTTGCTGCTGAAACCCAATGATTTATTATGACTTCAGCTTTGACAATGATAATCTGATAATCGCATAAGGCGGCTTTGGGTTGAATTCGTTATGCTGGCCTGTAGTCGAAGGCTGCCCTCGGTTCGAGTTCTGTGATTAAGCACATCGCAAACTCGATATTATCGGCACAGTCATCTCTGGTCCTACCCTCAGCCCCCCTCCAACAGCTGACAAGGGTTCGCAGTGTCACAGGCGACAAAAAAGTCAATCCAAGGGCAGACAAGCAAATTCAGGCCCAAAGCTTAGACAAAGGTCTCCCTCCCCTTCACTCTGGCGCCCCTGGGAACAGCCGCGTGTGTCATTGTGCCCTAATGGCCTGGAAGTAAATGCCAGAGAGCTTCCATTTTACTGCTCAGTTTCGAATTTCAATCAAAGTTGCAAAGTTTTTGGCCTGCCCCACTTTTTTTGTTTTTTGTTTAAATAGTCCCCACACTTTGGCCCATTTGCCTGCCAGAAATTCAATTTCTGTCAAATTAACTTTAAATAAATTCAACGTAAACAAGCAAAATGAAAACTTTCTGGGGAAATGGCCAATTATTAAATTTGTCTCGGAAACTTTTAGCTATGAAAAACTTGTACTAATTATTGGCTACCTCAATATGGTAACAACTTTCTGCTGGCCAAAATTAGCCACAAACTTTGTTAATTTAATTTCCCTTAAATTTTCATATTTTTTGCGAGTCCACCCAATATTTCTTGCATACCTTTTATTTGCTCTGCTGGGCACGCGTTGTCATCAAGGGTGAAATTAATTTCACGCATGGCACACACACACACACACACACAACCAATTACACGTATGCGTGGTAAATGTATTTGCATAACGGCAACTTTAAGTGGAAATTTTGTGTTGGTTGAAAATGGGGGAAAACTGCGAATTGCATTTGCAATTTGCAGTTAGTTGGCTCGGCATGTGTGTGTGTGTGTGTGCGTGAGTGTGTGTAATTGTTGTGATCCCCTCGTGTACAGAAGAGTGTGCAAATAACGAGGCAACAGCACAAAATGTGACAGTCATGAGTTCATAGTTACTAAGTCAGTTTTTCTCTTCTTTTATTTAATTAAAAGCCATCAAATGTTTGTTTAATCACTTTTCATATTATTTTATAAAATAAACAAAAAAGCTGCTGAATATGCAAATGCGAATTATTTTCAGAGTCAACATTTTACGTTCATTTGAATATTGTGATTTGATTATTAAAATAATTTTAAAAGCATTGTGTCATAAAATTTTAATTGTGGCTTAACAGGGTTAATTTCACTTAGTTGTTATGGAAACAGGTAAATTCTTGTCACCAAACTAACCACAGTAAAATACACTAAAGTATTACATCTTTAATTAAATGCTTTCCTTTCGTAGGTTCGCTTTGAAAGCCAATTAACTGTGTCCTGTTTACTGCCAACAAACCCTTGCTCTAGCCCCAGTTGTATTTATGGGCCATGCTCTCTGGGCTCTTAACGGAAAACGTTTAATGGACGCACACTCCAAAAATGTTTGTAGCTCACGCAAGCGCCTCCTTTTGGGCAACGGCCACCCAAAATGGCAGGAGATTTATGTCAGGGTCACGAAGGGGTCTCAACTTAACTTGTGTGTGTGTGTGTGTGTGTGTGTGTGTGGGAGCATGTTTGATAACCGGCTTATTGCCATGCTTACCATTAGTTAAGCACTTAAGCCAATTTTTCAATCACTGCGGCTCTCCTGAATTGGTCCTGCAAATGCCAGATGCCAATTTGAATATGGCTCGAGTGCGATTCGTGGCCATTAAGCCAGCATAATCCCCAGTTGCGTAGTTCCCTGCAGAGCGTGAAATATTCGTGCGGGTGTTGCAAATAAAATGCAGCCAGCAGGTAACCACCAAACCACCAGCAGTGCGACTGCAGCGCAGCTAGGCTGCATTTGTGGTTCCCCCGAGCGATTCCTCGCATGTCTGTCCGTCCGTCCGTCCGTCTGTCTGCAGTTGTGGCCGTAAATCAACAATGCGACATGTGGGCAGTTGGCAATTCCGCGATCCCGACCTCAAAACATTCCAATTACAGGCTGGCCACGCCCACCCACTCCCACTGCGATAATCAAATTATGCTGCATGCTGCACTAATTGCTGTGCAAAATGTTGCCAGGCAACCGAAGGGGGCTCATCCGTGGAGGAGGATAATAGGGAAGTTAAAATGAAATTTGATAGCCGGAGAATGGATGGATTCTACTGAAAGTATGCGAACTACTCGGGATTAGGTTGTGGCTGTCGAAGTTTAACGATTATTCAATAATCTGGAAGTTTGTGAAATTCTTTTAATGCCTTTCTTCGACTCAACGTGCACAAACTGATATTTTTGCACTTCGTTTGCGTGTGGAAACCATTGCAAATGTCCATTTTGCGGCTTAGCCAGGCCAATGCCCGTCTGCACTTGAGAGGCGCCCAAGAATCCTCCGCTCATCCTGGTTCAGTGCCACTCGAATGGAAGGAGACGAGATAAGAAAGGCTAAGACTGCACTCAATAGTTGCTTGGAGTGAGGGAGGAGGAGGGGGAAGTGTGGCGATACGTTAAGCAGCTTAAGACATTCGCCTGCTCGGACTGCATGCAAAGCAGCTCAGCCACTTTCACTGCTTCCTCCCCCTCCCTCTCCCTCCTCTATTCCTTCTTAGATGCAGCTGTTAGCTGGGCTAATTAGGCACTTAATGACGTGACAAACTGGCTGCAAGGGCTGCACGATGGGGCGGCTAATCTCTCGCCATTGACACCAATAACTCAGTGTGTGTGTGTGTGTGTGCGTGTGTGTGAGTCGGTTGTCAGTTGTGCTATCTTCGATGACACTCGACCGCAATTCAAAATCCGTCAACCGACAAAGCAACAACTACAAAGGCCACCCTTCCGAGCTGTGAGTGTGTTTGCCACTCAATGGGACACGGCGACTGCCACTTCTTGAATGCCCCTCCCCCGCCCACTCTCCCTTGCCTGTGTTCACACGGTTCACTGGCCAAACGAGGCTGCTCACTTTTTGCTGGGCGAAGCTCAAAGAGGTTGCGCAGCAGAATTCATCCTCTTGATGTCAATTGCAGGCCAGCTTCGACAGCCAAGCAGGTAGCCCAATGTGGGGTGCCTCCCGCCTCTGCCTCCTGCTGTCTGGTCAGCTCACAATTCATCTAATTGTGTGGTTATCCTGTTGCTCCAGTTCGTAGCCCGGCTAAGTTAATGAATTGGCTTCACTTTACAGTTTCATCGCGTTGTAAACAACGAAAGTGTCGGATGGGGGAAGGGAGGGGAGAGGGAGAGGGGTCTCCCCCTGCGACGTGCCCGGCACGCAAAGATCTCCTAATGAATTGCCCAAGTCCAGGTTCCATTTAGCTGCTCCCAGCTGCGGTTTTCAACTAATTGACAAAATACACAAAATAGGGAAACGGGAAAGGGCGGGATTGGGGTAAGGGCTTTCTTCTAATTAATTAAATTATGCTTGCAAATACTTTGCTGCCTTGTGGGTTTTCTCGTTTTTACGTGGAATTTTAAGAGGCTTTTTCATTAACCTGGAGTGTGTGTGCGCAGCAGGAAAGAAAAAGGGGTGTTCCTTGGCTTAAAGTGAACTACTTGGGATTATCAGAAAAATAGACAATAAAAGAGGTAAGAAAGAGGAAAATTTGTATTTAAAGAAAGTTGAATATATTGTGATGATAAATTGAAATAGTCGAGTACATTTTAAAATACTGAAGTCCGTATCAATAATATGCCTATATGCTCTTCGATATAGTCTTTAATACAAAATGCGTTCAATTCAACTTCAAGTAAGAACAACAACAACATTTGCAATACTATTTGCAAGTTTCGCAGCAATTTAAATTTTTAAACAATTCCATGAATAACAAAGCAGCAATCAACACACACAAAGTGCCACGCCCACAGCGACCCCCCAGAAGCAAAGTTGTCTATTAAATTCTTCTGTATTCTCTCCCTGTATGAAAAGTTCCCCAAAGAAACCCAATTTAAAGTTGAGTTTCCGAGGCTGTGGCCACATGACCGAATGACGGATTGAAGAACTGCGGCAGGAGCTGCACTTTGAGTTCCTTATATGTGTGTGTGTGTGTGTGAGGCCGCAGGGGTCACACAGGTGAGAAACCGAAGAGGTAGCCCAGGGGGCAGTTGTTGCCTCACATTTTCTAAATGCCGCAAAAAGTTGGCTGCAGAGTGAAAACGAAAAGTTTTTGAAGGCAAAGCAGATAAAGTGAATGCCGAGACGGGATAATACATGTGTAGTTGTAATTTTCCCACGTACACACAAACAAATGAATACACAAACACACCCACACACACACACACACACACTCCAAAGAAGGCAATTAATTTGATGTTGTCACCTCGTCAGAGACCACAAGAGAACTCACTGGGAATACAAAATGGCGGCATGAAAACTTAAGCTAATTAAAGCGCTTATCAAAAATGCTTGTGTGTGTGTGTGTGTTTGTGTATTCATTTGTTTGTGTGTACGTGGGAAAATTACAACTTCACACTGAATTTTAGGAAATTATGTTCAAGCACTTAAGTGCGTGTTAAAGGCTCAACAAAAAGGTCCTCTGACTGAGGCGCAATTTGAGGCTGTGGCTTTGGATGAGAATGCGGCTGCGGTTGTTTCTTTCTGCGTGTCCTTGCTTGTGCTTGTGTTTATCCTAGTGTCTCCTGTCACTCGACGCCACCTGCTGAGCCTCCACTTTCACAATGCAAATATTTACACTTTATGGCAATCTTTCCTCTCCCGTCAGCCTTTTATTCCTCGTGTCTGTCAAGTTGTGACGGGCTTTGTCTTTGGCGTGTCGAGTGTTGGATTAGCACATCTAATTATAATAATCGCCTCACGTGTGCTTTCCAGCATAAATGTCGTGCTTTAAAATGATAGCATTTGAAGTGGAAGCGCGATAACAGAACAGAAGAGAAAGGGGCCAACGGGAGAAGCGAATTTGAGTTGAGTTGTGTGAGCGATTAATAAATGGCTTACAAGAGAACCAATTTCAGGTAAAGAAAAATGTGTGGACATACTTAAAGATACTTGAAGCTGAAAAGAATTACCTCATGAGCCGTTCTATTTAGTTTAGGATTAAAGCATTTCCTGCCCTGCCGACCATTAAACTGCCAGCCACATCCTCTATTACCCACGAGGAATATGTGAAATATTAGCAAGTGAGTTTCAGTAGGAGAACAGAATACTGCATTCTCTGCCTGGAAATTTACTTGAGTTCGCTTGGTGTGTCAGTCTGTGGCCTGCTATAAGTCAGACAGGACAGCGAAACATTTCCTATTTATGTTTCGGCTGTAAATTTCAGCAGCTTTTATAACCTGCTGCCGCCACAATGTTGCACAAAGCCGATGAAGTGTAAGGATTAGACTCAGAATTGCAGAGCAGCCAGCTGTTGTTGTTGTTGTTCTCTGGGACAGTAAATAAGGTGGGAATATCTAAACTGCCTCCTCTGAATAGTTGCTGGCATTTCTCTTAAAGAAAATGCTTTGCAATATATTTTAAATTCAATTAGGCCTTAAATTCTTGCAGCTGGTATAAATAACCCACGTGCATGGTCCATTTAATTACTGTTTGTAATTCGATGAGCGTGCCCAGGCATGCGTTGCGTATACGTAATATGAGCTGTCCGCTACAATCAGCCAACGAGGTCTTTCTCGACTGCGTCACTCGTTCGTCTCGAGCCGCAATGCGCCAATAATTTCTCATTATTTTTTCAGGAAGCTGATTTACAGCATTCGCGAAAGCAGAGCGAAAGTAAACGAAAGCTGTCAGTTGGTATTATCCTTGGCTCGACTCTGTTTCTCTGCAAAGTTCAGTCTGAGCCCGGCGAGGTTTACATCCCTTATTGGCATGTACCAGCCCCGTCTGCTGAGGGCCGAGGGGTTCTCGGGGCACTCGGGGCTGTCGGTCGCAGTTGCTCATCAAACAAAGTGCATTTTGTCGTTATGCATGAGACTGGCAAACAACAACAACTACAACAGAAATGGCAGAGCAAACTACAGCAGTTCATTTTTCTTGTCATGCTGAGCTTTGCCGTTTTTCCTCTGCACATTTCTTTTAATTTCAAGCAGCGCATTTTCCTCTGTTCATTTTTTGCAAATAGTTTTAACTTATTTACAAAGTGCGCAAAACGCCGCAAAGTATGCAACGGGAGAAGCAACGGGAGAAGCAACGGGAGAAGCAACTGTTTAGAGTTGTAAGCCCTGCGCCGAACTCTGCTCTGCAGTTGGTTGCAGGAGGAACAGTTAAATAAAGGGGCAGGGGAAGGGGAAGGGGAAGGAGTCTTCCACGTAGCTCAATACTTTTCATTCTACAAGAAACTTTTGCCTTTTCCTCTAGTTTTACTTCTCTGTTTGCTGTACACAAACTTCGTGTGTTTGGCTAACTGTTGAGAGAGAGAGAGGATGGAACACGAAAGGACGTCAGGGACGAGGAGAAAGTTTTTCTGCCTTTCTGCAAATATTTTGCACGGAAATTGCATTTGCGGTGCCGCTTGCAACATTTTAGCAGCTGCAACAATTACAACAACAATGGCGATGATGACGATGGCGTGATAATTAAAATTGCGAGAAAGTTGTGTAATAGAGTCGCGAATGCAATGCGGCGTGTTAAATGTGGCAGGGACAACGGGGAACTGTGCCAAATTGCTATGAATGAGTAATGGGATGTGGCAATGGGTACAGATGAATAAGTTGGTGGCACGAACAGAGGGAAGCAGTTGTATGAAGCTTGGTGGTTTGACAAATGAAGGAATCCACAGACAAATCGAGTCTCCAGCAATTGATTTACTCAGCTCTAACATTACTAAAGACTTCCTAACATAACTTTAGTACGAACAGCAACCATTTGAAGGCGTATACAAGCCACAACCCAAGCCCGAGTATGCAAAACAAAACGCTGAAGGGACTTTTTAATATCCTGTCGTTTGCATAATACCCAACAATATGAAAACAAGCTCGAAGCAGTTAAGCTTCCAGTTGAAACATTCGCAACACAAGCAACGGGAATAGCCAAAAGACAATTCAATTTGTCTTAGTGCCAAATGCAGGAATAATTAAGGCGCACTTGCTGCGAATAATGAACTCTGTAAAGTTTTACCAGCTAAATAAAATATGGCCAGGAGTGGCAGCCAAGAAATGCCATGAAATTGTAAAGCGCTTGAAGGGGAACGAAAAGTTGTTGCCACTTAACTGAAAGTTTTCTCAAACAGGACGAAGCGATCCACGCAACGCCTTGCCAAACTTTTTCAATAAGCGGCAATGCCAAAAACAAGGCTCAACATGTGTTCAGGACCTGGCCGAAACCAGGACGAAACAGAGACGGGCAGACGAACTACACAACTGTTAAAATCTGATGAAGCAAGTGAAAGCTAACTGAAATACGAAGGGCGACAGGCGGTGCAGGAGCAGCAGCAGGAAAAATATGGAAGCCAAGGCCAGGGGGCATTATAATTTATGATAAGCCAATAAAAATAATTGAAATACATTAAAGGCAGGCAGCGCCAAAAGAAAGTGCCAGACACACATCAATATGCGTGTGTGTGTATGTGTGTGTGTGTGTGTGTGTGTGTGTGTGATGAGCGTGCAACGAACCCAGCTTTCTGCCCCCTTCATCGATTGTTGTGAGGAAAATCGAACTGGAGGCACGAGAATATTAAAGTAATGGCACGCAATAAAAGGCGAGGCATAAAAAACGACACGGGAATGTCAAAGTTGAGACGCAGGCCTCAAGGCATTCTGATTGCGGCTGTGGCTGCGGCTGTTGCTGTGTGAAAGGTAGGGAAAAATACAAAAGTACTATAAATAACACATTGCGGAAAGTCAGTTGAAGTCGGAATTCGGAGGGTTAACCAAGGAGGGTTATGACTAAGTGATTGCTGCTGGATGATTGTTGTTCGATGAGAGATGAGATGACAAAGGACTTTGATTTGCGTGCCTGAGTCAGCGATGAGTGAAGATTTCCCATATGGTTTACCTTTCCGCGGCGCACGCTGCGTATGCGTAATGTGTGTGGAGCCAGCGATAAAGTGACAAATTGCACACGTTTCTCGCATTACGTTGAGTTGTTTGTGACATGTCCAATTTACACACATAATGGACTGTTTTTATGTGTAATTTCGATTATGGTGTACTTAAGAGAGTGTTATTCAGAAGGTAAGATATTTGAGAAGTACTCTTCTCTGTGTTGTTGGTTATTTTAAGTATATATTTTTTATTTAAGCAACACATAATCTACAACTAGCTGGAGCTCAGTCTGGGATAAGGAGACTTAACTCAACGTCTTCAAAAACTTGTCCTCGTCCACTTGCCGGACTTTTATCTCATCTTAGGACTTGGCTCCATTCACCACTTAAGCCACATTTTCTTGGTCACAGAAAGTTTTACGCGTTAAATTTCACAGCTTTGGCTTTGACTTGTGTTCTAGGGTTCTTTGCGTGAGCTGCTCTTGATGTTTTCCGCTTGACAACGTGCTTTTATTTAATTTGACACGCTTTTTAACTTAATTCCATTTTCAAATATATTTAATTTACGGTTTTATCAACCTGAATTATTTATTTAGTGTCTGTTCTTTTTTGATGCTTTGTTAAATTCTGAATTGAAGCCGCACAAAATGCAAATCCCGGCGAGCTGCAACAAAATATATTTGCCGCATCATCACAAATGCAGCAAATTAATAAATTTCATTAAATTTCAATTTACTGCTCTTTTCACTTTTGTGGCTTGCAACGGGCGGTGGCAGCAACAACCTGGCGGGAGTTGTATTTATTATGTGTCTGCTTTGCATGGCAGCAGTAAAAATAACAAAGGCCAACACCAACAACAACAGCAACGACAACAACACAATATTTTTATTTCATTATGTGTCACAGGAAGAGGAAAGGAGGAAGAGTGGGTAGAGGAAGAGGCCTGGCCCGGGAAAACGGAACAACAATAGCGATAATCATAATAACAACAGCAGCGGAGCCACGGGGCGTATGATTGACACTCTTACAAGCTGATGGTCTGCTGGTCAGTGGCCTCTCCGAGCGGGGAACGTACTCAGCTAGGAGAACGTATGTCCTGTGCACGTATGCATATGCGAGCAAAGCCACAATTTTTGATGGCAGTCCAATTTGCGGGGTCAGCGCTGCAGTTCAAGCCACTGAATCCTGTCACGAAGCTGATGCTGATCCCCATCGCCATTCCCAGACAGTGCATAACCAACCTGGACGGGAGGTGCAATGGGAGTCTGACATTTTTAGCTGACTCTGCGCTTCCAAACATGTCTCCTGGGCAGCCCAGGATAATAAAAACAGCAACAACAACAACAAAGATGGCAGCATGCGGTTTTATTTGCCAGCCGAACAGGAGCTCCAAATTGCACAGGGAATAGAGTAAAGGGGGGCAGGGGGACTGGAGGAGGATGGGTAGAAAATTGCAAGCGTGTGTTGAGTGGCAAAAAGTTTTTAGCCACAGCCAGAACAAAGTGCGGTGCTTGGAGCCAGGCGAAGTTTGATTAAAAGGCTGCTGCAACGTTCTAGAGACTCGACTTGGCTGGAATCGGAAATCGAATAACGGTACAGAAGGATTGACACATGCGATAGCAGGAGAACTGCCGAGATTTGCAATTTGATTGCAGCTGCTGCAACGAGTCAAAGCGATTAGCATTGGGTTGGGCTGCGTTCCTCTTGAGTTAGATCTAAGAGAGGATATGGGGATGGATGCTGCTAAAACAATATTTATTTAATGCTCGGAACTGAAGATCAAACACAGCTGCCAGACAAAAGCTGCCTTCTCAGAATTTGTAATCCTTTTAGAAAAAGCCACCAAAATGCTGAATGGATGCAAAAGTTCTCATCCACAATCCAAACTGACGCAAAACTCAAAGCAATTTGATGATTAACAAGTACAACTGTTCAAAACGAGAGTAGGCGACGTGCGTGTACCCTATACTCAGGACTAAAAAGTTATTCTTGCACTCTCTTCTCGCTTTCTACTAACAATAAATCAACATTATGATATTATTGAAGTAACTGTTATACAACTCCGATATTACCCCAAAGCCAGGAATAAGAAAGCCATGACATCATAGCCGTTGGGACGATTAGTGACAATTCGAGGGTATACAAGAATAATATCAAAGGGAATAACAAGCTTGCAAAACCAACGAACTGTGCTTAATTTACTTAATTCGCTTTCATAAATCCAACGCGAAATAATCCTTTTATTTTGAATTTTTCAGCTCTTTGCTTAATGCGACCCGTTGGCAGAAACACGAAATTGGCTTTTTATATATAACGTATACGCACCGCATGATAGCAGCGTCTGAGGCACATAAATCAAAACTCATAAATTTTATTATGCTCCCTTTTTATTGTCCATAAGAGGAGAAAGAGCAACGAACTCCGGAGAGGGATACAAATCCCCAGTCAGTAGAGGGGTGAGAACATTCGCATATTCAAAATGCTTTTAACTGCGCATTTTGTTAAATATTGTGATAGGCTGTCTGTCTGTCAGGAGTATTTGAATTATTAATGTGAGCCGGGCTGATAAATGCCCGAATTAAATGCCGAATTAGGTGGAAATAAACAAGCGATAAGTATTACTGGCTGCTCCGCAGATACATTGAGCTGAGTCCGATCTCTCACCCAGCCAATTAGCAGCAACAGCAGCCAAGTGACCAATTCAATGAATTGATGGCCACGTTCGCCTGCCCCGAGCTGAGGTACATCAAACATGCATTCGCCAGGACGACCCCTGCGGATATGCAACACACTTGTGGGGCTGGCGGGGCAATGCTGTGGCTGCCGTTGCTTGTTGTCGGGTTTCGGTGGTTTCTTCGGTTTCCACGTCGCCCGTGGCAGGTTTCTGCTGCTGGTGTAAATTTAATGCAATTTAAATGGAACTTTCCTGCTTTAATTTATTGAATACACATTGCCGCACACACAAAACGCGCGAGAGAGAAAATTGCAGAGTGCAGCTGGAAAATTTCATATTTGTCTCATAATTGGGACAGGGACTTTTTCGGGCTGCAGCTGCAGGACATGCTTCCCATTTGTTGCAACTTAAATTGAACTATCTGAGGCTCAGAGCGGATAGCTGGAGGCGGCCCCCCCCCCCCTCAAAGTGACCCCAATAAAGAGAGGGTGAGAAGGAAGAAGGGCTGCAGCTGCGAAAGTTATGCAAGGCTCCTGTTGCTGACAGCCTGAAATCTGTAGAGGAAACGAACATAAGTCCCTGTCATCTGCCGCACTTGACTTGTTTGTCGCACAGATGACCCCTCCCCAACACTCACACAGAGAGAGACACAAACACACTCATGCACCCACATACATAAGCAAATAGCATTACGTGTAATTCACTTGCTTGGCTCTGTTTGGTGTGTAATGCTTACCCTGTCCAAATAGCCACGCCTCGACTCTCCATTCTGCCTCAATAATAATTTGCCAAATTATATTTACCAAGTCTTTCGCCTGCTCGTCTAATGCATTCTCCCAGTTTCCCAGCGGGGCCGCAAAGAGAAAGCAAAAGATGGCTGAAATCCCTCCCTGTCGTAAAATTTTAAAATATTTAAACGGAAAAACTGATTGTCGTGTGGTTTTTTGTTTGAACATTAAAATCGCTTTATGGGGGGCCATAAAAGTCACTGAGAAAACTGGAGAAAGATAAAGTTTGAAATTTGAACTTGTCAGGTTGTTTCTTATGCAATTGGTCTCCAAGGTGTTTCGCTTTCGTTGAAAGCCCAAGAAAATCAAAAAGAAAATCAAATTAACCGAAATTTCTTGCAAGTCTTCTTAGCTTTTAAAAACTTGGCATCAGCAGACTGTGAACTCACGCAGTTGACACGTTTTGGGCGATTTCTTTTTCTCGTTTCGACTTTACTCAAATTAAATTTTCCCCTGCTGCTTTTTTTGTGGCTAAATAAATATTTACCTGGCGAATTTTTAATTTAGGGCTTTTCTCTCCGAGAGTGTGTTGGAGTGTGTCCTGTGACCACATCACACGCATACCTGTGCGTCCTTAAACGCCCACAAACTGCCCCCGGCTGAGAAGAAGAAAACTGAATGAAAACGAAGCCAAGTTCAGAGGTCGCTTGAAACAGTTCAGGGCCTGGTTCAGTGTTTACTCTTCGTTTTTATTATTTTTAACGTGCTATGTCCCCCAACGAGGCGGGTCTGTTGACATTTCTGGATTAAACAGAACCCAGTTTATCCCTTTGCCAGCCCATCGGTCCACTTTCCATGCAAATGGATCCAATTCAAGAGGCTGGCAAAGTCTAAAGAGGTTTCTCCCCCGTTTCCACTTGTTTGGCTGCACTTCGTAGCTGGAATCAGATTATGTGTTTACGGTTATGTTGCTGCACTGCCTCGATTTGCATTCAAATATCCGAGGTGAATTCAGTGCCACGTAAATATAGTGAAAAGAAATTTCAATGCCGCGGAAATTTGATTTCCTCTGCCAGAGGCACTCAACTGAACAAAAGCCGGGCAGCTTCCATTACTTTTTCTCACAGTTGCCGTAAGCAATGCCAAACAACAACTATTAAATTGAGAATTAATGGCACATTTTTGCCATCTGCTTTTGGTATTAACTGGGAAACTTTGCGGCCTCTTATAAATAAGGTAAATAATTAGTTGGCCATTGGCTGGATAGTCGTGGGTGTGACGAGGGGTCCCAAGTGTCTATGGGAGGTTGGGGGTAAAATGTCGGAATAACTTAAAATGTTTGCAATTCTACCCATTGCAATTTGTTTAGTCATATCAGCTTAGTCATATCAGCATTACTTATATATAAATGAACAGATAAATGCGCAATTGAAAATAAATGATATTTAACTTTTCCATTCATTCCAAGCATTTACAAAGAATACCATTTCCACCTCCTATATTAACACGTACTAAATTCAAAAGAAAACAAATGAAATGTAAACAAAAGTAAAATGCGATGCAAAGTCAAAAGCTAAAAATAAGCCAAGAGAACAGTCAAATAAAACAGAGAGAGGCAAACAATTGAATAAAAGGCAGGCCAATAAAAGCGCACAAATTTAAATAATTGTTCAAGCTAAAAATCATTAACTTCCAGCCAAGGCTGTGTTTTATGGCTCTCTTTCTCTCTCCCCCTTTGCGACATTAGTGTGAATTGGGTGGTAACGCCATTGTGGGGCCGTGTATTTCATTTCCTAGAATTCCTGCAAACTTCAATCCTTTCAAGAGTCAAATAAGCCCCGCTATATCTTTGAAACAAGCCAAGAAATGACAAGAGAAATATTGTTCATGGGGCGGACAGCCCTTTTCCAGATATTTCTCTGCTTGCTGGTTTCGTGTATTTGCCTTGTCTGGCATATCTCAGGATTTAGCACATCCCCTTAACGTGGCTGGAAATAAACGAGACAACAACGGAAGCAATTCACACAATGCAAATTTGCGAGTCAAGTTGAGCACTTCCTGCTGCTGGTATTCTGCTCCTTCCCCGTCGCCCTTCTCTGCTCCTCCCAACTTCCTTCATTTACGGACAAAATATGAGGCGGTTGGTGATTTCTCATCAGCCCTTTCCCGTTCTGCATGTAGGCAAAGTCTATTAGAGATGATTTATTCGAAACATATTTCTACCTTGGCTGTTGTGGATAAACTTTTTCACAGGCAGCAAATAAATTTTCAGAAACGGAATACAAATCACCGCAAGCGTTGCCAACAAGCAACATTTTCCTTTAATCTCGTTGGAATTTCCATCCAAATGTTATTTCTTTCAGAACTCTCTGATGTCGCTTTGCCTGCTTTACATAACGTTCCACTTCTCAGAGGGATCGGACACCATCTCCACCTTGACTCCCACATTTGTTCAGCTAATTTTTCATTTTTAATGAGCTCGTTCCGAGCCGCCTCTTCAACTCCTCCTTTCCTTTCCTTTCTTTTTTTTTTGCACCTGAATCTATGACAGGCTCTAAGTCGATTATCCGCCCCTCCCCCTCTGCGCCCCTCGGGAGCACGTAGTCAATGCCGCAGTTTGTCAAAATGGCACACGGCTTTAAACGGTGCAACTCTCTTAGTCGGCTTATTAATGACGGCAATTTAAGTGCTCATTATTCTGTGTACCTGCCAAGCACTTCGCACTGCGCCCCCACTGCCACGCCCGGCGGAATTGATGTTGTCACCAAGTCAAATCGCTTTATATCCGCTTGGGGGAAATGACTTGGACACGACTCACCTTTCAGCTCAGTTTCACCTGCACCTGTTTTGCTCTCCTGGCTTTGTTTCTGCTTTATTCCCTTTCAGGATTTCTTTTACACTCCCGACTTTATTTCGCGATGCTCTCGGCAAGTTTCAATTATAAACACTCTGAAATTGGCTTAGTGCGCTGCGCTTTATGGCCAGCACGTGCGTGGGGATGGCAACAAACGGAAGTTGGCTGCAATCAGCTGTAGAGGGCTAAGAGTGTGGACCGCAGCGAAGGGTTTCCTGAATTGGCTGCTGACCTAGTGGAAGTTGAAGTGAGAGCAATCAAGTTGGGTTCCTCGTGTGATGCATGAGCGAACAACTAGTTGAGATGCGAAACAAGAAGGGAGAATTCGAGTTAATGGCTATGAATGCAATTTCCCTGAATCAAGCAATTGTTACTTATTTCGTTTTCTGTGAATCTAAGAAATATGGCAATCTTAACAAGCTCTAATTTAGTTGGGCCAACACCAGCAAATAAACATGTTTCCATGAATAGTAAGTGTTTCCGGATACTTTCAGGTATTGATGCAGAAACTTGTCATTTATTGCCCAAAGCCTACTTGGCATAAAGAAAGCATCAGCCTCGTAATTAAAATAGCCACTTTATGGCTAATTAAGTTGGCCTAACTACGTTGCTTGTAGAGCCAACCAAGGCATAAAAGTTTATTGAAAAATATCTACAGTCGGTTTATGGGCCATTATGGGTCTAGAAAAACCAAACCGAAGGCAGGTCAAGCGGCAAATCACAAACGAAAAGGCAAGAAAAAGAAAAAAGTAAGCCATGTAGGGAAGAGGACCAAAGGAGCCTCCAAACAGCCGGGACAACACACTCATATCCCTAGTTGACCGTAAAAAGTTTAAATGCGCTGAAGTGGCAGCTGAAAGAGGAAGAAAAACAACAAGAAAAATAAAAATACAGAATAAACAAACAATGCGAAAACTGAAACACAACAAATTGTAAAAAAGCCGCAAAAGTTTTGTAATTGGGTAGTGGGAACCTAGACACCCTAGGCGGGAGAGGGGCTGCAGACGGGCAGAAATGAGAAATTGTTGCAGTTTGCTTGTGTTTTGGTTTTGGAAGAGAGCCTCAACTGCAACACCAAAATGAAACTAGCCGAACTATCAACAGCCAGAAAGGACAACACACACAGGCTGCAAGTAAAAGGTCCTGCAAAAAGTGCCCAAGTACTGTGTAGTTTTAAGTGTAGATTTTCGCCTTCATCACACACGAGTTTAAAGCTTAGTTTCCGCCTCTCTCCCTTCCCTCCTGCCTGACCACCCGGACCATATCATTATTCATTTCTGGTTGAGCAAAATTAATGAGCTCGGCTGGGGCAAAGGCAGAGAGAGGGACAGGTGCAGGGGCAGGGGTAGAGCCAGCTGTTTCTGTGGTTTGTTTGAAGTGGTCTGCCGAAATGAACTTGTTGGAGATTGTCCGGTTAGTTGAGTCTGTAAACTCAAAGAGGGACAAATGGACCACACAATATATTAATGCTAAATGCTTGTGGACTTGGAATAATATGTGGGAAATTGTCAGAGATAATAATGATATGGAGATGCATGCGGTACGAGGTTTGCTTTGCATACAAAACACACAAATTGCAGTCAAACAGAGCGAAGGGAAGAAAGAAGCAGACATCATCAGAGCACATAACAAGCTATCAATGGCAGCTGAATAAATAGAGTGTGAATTTGCGCTTCTTTATTTCCCCCATTCGTGAAAAGGAGGAAAAACAACAAGAAAAAAGGGTCAAATGTTTTCAATTGGGTCGAACTTGTTCCCAATGATTGTGGGAAAATCGATAAGTGCCAATGAAATTGGGTCACAAATGAGCAACAAAATGGGTACTTGAACGTGTTTGGTGATGGGTGGGAGGAATATATATTTTAAATAATTGTTTTCATTTTACGCTTCAACTTTCCTGAATAAAAATATCTTTTTGACTAACCCTCGCATGTGCAAGTCAGAAGGCTCTCGAAAGTCTTTTAAAGCCAACACGATTCAAAATTTCGTGTGCCAATGATGGAAAACGTTGGCCAATTTGTATGCAATTTCCAATGAAAAGGCGGGAAAACAGAAACTCACATCGTCTACAACAGTGAGAGAGAGAGAGAGAGAGAGAGAGAGAGACAGAAGTGCACGTGGCTGAGCTGCCAGGGATCAGTTGTGGGCTGGCGTGGAGGCCTGCGGACGGTGGCTCTGGGCTGTGATTGCCAGTCAGTCAGTTAGTCGGGTTTCTTTGTTGTCGCTGGCACGCACAATTAGGCGACTGGAAACACATCAAACAAAGCGATGAGCGACGGCCAAAGGAGGGAAATTGCAATAGACGAGTTCACACGCACAGGAAGCACACTCGAATCGCGTTGCGTATACGTAATATCCGGTGCCGTTTTTCAGCCTGTGAGCCACTCCACCTGAACTGAATTAAGTCTAGTATGGTTAAGCTGGGTTGCGAGGCACTAAGCATTTAAGGAGATAACTGACTAACAATGAATGCAACAACCAACAGCCACTGCATCATGCAACACGCATCCTGCAACTGCCACAAAAACCAACAAAACTCTCTAATCTAGAGCCGCACTGAAAAATTGAATTTCATATTCGTTCGTGGTGGATGCTGACTCAGTTGATGAAGTGCATCACGCGAATCCATGCAGTGCCTGAGTAGCACACACTCGTCCAAGGGCCGTTTCACAATGGGGCACCCCAAATAAGATTCACTCGCAGCAACGAAACACGCTATTTTGCACGCCATCTATTTTATAAGTTGGGGCAGGGGCGAAAAGGGGAGGGGGAGGGAGCCGACTCAAATATTCGTCTAATGCGCGAGCAGCTGCTTATCGGGACACTGTACACGTTGTTCCTTCCTCCTCCTTTACTCTCTCTCTCTCTTTCCCCCCACAACCAAGTGCCTGCTTCAGCCCTCTGTTTGTTGTTCAGCTTTGCCTGTTGATATTGCAGCAGATACAACAACAAAGCAACACAAAAAAACGAGAAACATCTCCGGACCCGACGTTGCTGCTGTTTGTTTTTCCAGTGTAAAGCTAACATTTCTTGCTGGCTGGAAAAATTGCAACAGCTTTGACACCATTGCAATTTACAAGAAAAATATGTGAAAATGCTGTGAAACGTTGTGAAAGCATGGCAGTCAGAGTGGGGCTTGTTCTGGGGATTTAAAAGATATTTCTATTTCGTAATAAATTTATTTTAAATTTAAAATTCCTCGTTTTCCCACTTCTAAGATATTTTCAAGATATTTTCATAATTCATTTATGTATAACTGTTGTGTATTATAATTCAGATTAAAGTTGCACTTGCTGTCAATTCTTCGACCTTCCTTTCAATAACTTCCTTGATTAACAAGGCAACTGACCAGTATGTAGATTTTCATGTGCTGTTGGCCTCAAGCTTCTCTTCTTCTTTCCACATATGGCAAACTAACGAACTGCAAAATGCAAACACCAAAGCCAGTGGAAGCTGCCTCTTCCCTGCTGCATGAACGCGCAAAAAGGTCAAATGTCATGAGACTGTTATTAGATGAAGCGACTAACCCGTGTGTTGAAATAGGATCAGAGTTGGGGAACAATTTAATTTGCATTAGCCTCCCGTCTCACAGTTTAAGTTGGAACTTGTTCAAGCTGTTTTTCATTAGATTAAATTGCAGTAAATCTCTTGAGTCTGTTAGTTAGCTGAATATATTAGACATATTAGCAAAATTCTGAGAAACCTTGTGGGTCAAGCAAACAAGCACAAAAAAAGGGAAATGGGAAAGATAAGAGGAAAGAAGACGCCGTCGATTAACTTAAGCAACACGAACTAAATTTTTATTGAATTGGGCGCGTGGGAGCAGGGAACAAAGGCAAGAGCAGCAACAGAGCTGAAAACTATTAACAAAGCAAACAAAACACACAAAGTCAAACAAAAGGTCCACACAAACTGTAGCATGCCACAAGGCGCACACACAGCCACACACACACACGCACACACACACATACGGGGAGACACTTGACTGCGTGTAGAGACAATGTAAATGCAAAGACAAAGGAAACGTAAGCAAACAAGTGAAATACAACGAGAAGTGAAATCGGCAGGCAACAGTCGAGAGTATACGACTAAGCGACACTCTGCTAAATTGAAGCCAAAGCATTGGCTGGAAGTACCATTAGAAAATACTCATGTGGGCTAATCTGTTGAGATCCTTAGTTCATATTACAACTGAGTAGCTTTGTTGCTCATTCTCTTCTTTAACGAAACACGAACAACACCTCCCATACGCCCACTACAGTGTCTGCAAATCTGTAACATTTTGTTGAAATGTTGTTGAATTGCTGTCCCTTCCATCTGTGGCAGGCTGAACGTATTCCCATATTTCATGTGCCGCCTCAACTCCTCCTGCAGCACGTCAATTGCATCATTAATAATGGCATTTGCCATTGGTCTACTCCAGACACAGCTCCAGTTCCAGGTCCAGGTCCAGGTCCAGCTGCCTGCCCATGCATCAGGATACGTGCCCAAGTCTCCGACTGTTGAGTAATGGCTCGCACATACGCCAAGAGCCTCGCAGACAATGAACTCCAAGTGGGCCAAGTGGGGAGGAGATGGAGCTCAATCGACAGAGCTGCTCGAATGGAACAACTTTGGTTGTGCGCCCTCCTTCTAGCACTCGAGTGGGAACGTGATCTGCATTGCAAATCAGCTCAACCAATTCCGATTCCAACTCCGCTCAGCTCCTCTGCTCACCTTTTGATTCACCCTGTTACCACGTTGCGTATACGTAATTTTTCAATTTGCAGCAATTTAATTGATTAGCGGGCAGCCCCGCGTCGCATCGTTCACACCTTGAGTATTTATAAAGCTCAATTTAACAAATTAGCAGGCCACAGTGACTGCTTACAGTATTCCCCAAAAGTCTGTTGACGACGCGCTTCAATTTGCAGGTAGCCACAGCAGGGGAAAAGCAACGAGATTTATGCGCTGCCTCTCCGGTGTACTACGCCTCGTACGCTCTCGTTAATAACAGAAATTTACGCATTATGTTGCCAGAAACACATGTCCCCCGACCTCCGAACCCCCTTCTCCGTAGACCTCTCCAAGGGGCTTGTTCGGAACAGGCAAAGGCCATAAATATGTTGATGTGTGTTATGGGTAAGAGCCTGTCCTGGCTGTGGTGTGCGTGTGTGGGTGTGTGTGTGTGTGTTGTGCTACACATCCTAATTACATTTTAATGCCGGGGCATTTGGCACTTTTTATGCCAGACCCTGCAGAAGATTGTCTGGCCCCTGCTCCTATGATGAGTTCTTTCCACAGCTTCAGTTGGGTGAATTGTTTCACAGACCCAAACAGGACGCTCAGTAATTTAGACAGCTTTATTAGTGCATTAAATGTATCTTAGATAAAACCTGAAACGGGTGTTATACAGCAATATGAACATTATAATAAATATTGAATGTCTTAGCACACTTAGGAATGCATGCATCAAAAATAAGATAAATGAACACATATCCGTCATCACGATGTTTCCGTATAATGTTCGGTTCCGATGTTCAGTTACGACTCTGCCTTTTCTGACAATTGCGAATAATTTAGCAAGTTGTTCGCTTATCCGCTTCCGATTCCAAGTAAAAGCCTCAATAAACAGTGTTCGAACTTAATAAAGAGAATCTCGTTTGGGAAGTGATTTAAATCAGCTGCACGACTTGTTTACAATTTTGAAACTGCCAATGCCTAAGGCTTCGACAACTACAAAACAACAACAACAACAACAATGATCAAAGCAGCAGGCTGTAAAATTACAAAACTTCGCTTTGGCATACAAATGAAGCGTCTAATTTGTCGCCGCTCTCCCTTGCCACGCCCAGGCAACAATTGTCCTCTTAGCAGCCAATAAGCCGCACCCGAAATCATTGTGAGAAGTGCGCACTGAGGAACTGATGTTCCAGCTGGTTGCCAGCGGGCTGGGAGTCTGGCCCAGACTTTTATTGGGCCCGAGATTGCCGCAACAGCCGGTGAGGAGCTCACAATGGGACGTAATTGCAACTGTGAGGGAAATAGTTGGACTGGAATCAAGGAATGCGATGGCAGTTGGCGCTCTTCCAAATGGGCCCCGCAGCTGGCGCTGGGCGCAGGGCGCCGCGTAATAGTTGTAGTTCAGCTTCAGCCTCAGTCTCCATTTCCATTTCCATTTTCATTAACGACGAACCATTTTAATATTTAAAATATCATTCGCAAAGCGAAAATAGAGCCGCCCAGAATTTTACGGCCAGGATGAATAATTCAGCAGGCACGATAATAATAGTTAGGATATGTCTTGCCAGCTCCTGACTATCAGCTGCCCGAATCCTATACCCCGGCAGAAGGCAGCTCCGTTGGCTTAAGTGCTTTGCATGTGAAAATCCCTTGAAAACACACACGTTGCCTCAAGTGGAGTCGGAGGGAGTCGAAGGGAGGCGTGGGATATTGACGACACTCGCATGGAATTGAACCGAGCCTTGGCAGGATTTAAATGAGCTGGCAGGCAAGAGTCTAGTCGGGAGGAGGGAAGCGCTGCAAGGCGGCATTGAATATGCAAATGGAAGTGCAGCCAGGTGAGCAGTGGGAGCCAGACGCAGACTGAGACTGGCTCCTCCTGCTCAAGTTGAAGGCGCCCAGAAGCATGCGAACGTTTTTATCAAGCCCAAACTTTAATTCGCCTGAGCGCCGTTTGCATTTTGCGAATGTTGCGCATACGCCACGTGGGCCCAAGGACAACATGAGCCAAATATGTGTCTCTCGACATGTGTGTGTGTGTGTGTTTGTATGTGTGTGGTAAAAGCCATAAATTTTGCTGGCTGAGGCACGTCGAAATTCAAATTTACTTCGTTGGCGTAGAAATCATTCGTAGGACTTTCGCCAGCTGGCCAAAGGCAAAAGCAAAGGCAAAGGATAAACTCACAGGAGAGACCACAAATATTCCCCTTCCGGCTGTTGCCAGTTGCCAGTTGTTGTATTTGTTTTGATGAAATGCAAATTTATAAGCAGAAAACTTGAATTGAGTTACAGGCAAAACAGAGGAAACAAACATCATAATAAATATGACAAAGCAGCCGGGCAAAAGAACAAATGATATGCATAAGTTGAACGATAGACGAGTTTGAAGTGGAAAAGGCTGGCTTTAAATAGTCGTAGAGGAAAGGCATATGGGATGATTGTGGAACAGCAGCTGAAGACACAAATCATTTAAGTTGAATTCGGTTATATTCCAACAAACAAATTCTATTTTTGGCCTAAATTCTAAAACTTTTTAATTTCTTATTAATTAGGGAAATAACTTATGGCCTCATACCTTAAGCTTCTGTTTAAGTCGCGAGTTCTCCCATTGTTGAACTACTTAAAAATGCCACAAAAGCATAAAGTAAATTTGCAGAGCCAGGGCCAGACAATGCCGGGTATATGACCTCGAAGCCTGTTAGTGTAGCTGCTTTTATATCCCTGGAGTGTAAAAATGATGACAATGGTTCTCGTCTTCGACATTATTAAACCACGAACAACCCCACCCTCCCCCTGGTGTTGAAGTGATTTTCATTTTGCGACAGCCAAAAGTCGTTGCCATCAGCTTTCACTATGGGGATGCCTCCCCACCGACTACGCGACCATAATGAGTTCTATCCCGGCTCACTTGAATTTAAAATTTAATGCGAATCAGAGCTAAGCTTATTAATTATACATACATAATCACCAGATTTTCCGCAGACAGAAGACCTATCAACAGTCTCGACTAAATTGAACTGAAAGTCACCTGTCCAACCTGTTGGGCCTTCTTATCTGCTATCCGCCTATCATTCGGTGAACCCGTTTATTGTGAGCCCTTCTGAGGCCAATTGAAAGCAGAAAGCCTGCTGTCAATGCCATTCACAATTCTCAACTGAAAGGAAGACGTTCGCACAATGGGCATAAATGCAATACAATCTGTTATGCGAATGTGAAAGTATAAGTGAAAGGTTTTCATATTCAACCTGACACTGAGAAATGATTTCAATTTCTCAGCTCTCCCCCTGCAGCCTCTCGCTCAACATGGAAATCCAATTGATGCCGAGACGCTTCTTGCGAGAAATTCACACCTTTTCTCCACCTGATTTTGGCTAAAGCATGAAAATTCTTTTCACAGTCCCTCCATCTCGCTCTCTCTAAGGATGCCTACCTGCCAATCGCCCCTCGAGTGAGTAAGGCTCCTCGTTCTCTCTCCAACTGCTTTCAGGTATTTCGGGTTTTCGTCAGCGACTGGGAATGAATTGTATTTTTCGTTTCAAATTCACATCAATTTCCAAATCTGGTTTTCGTTTCCTGCTTGTTTGAGAGGGGGAGGGGGCAATGGAAATTACATGTTTGTGAGTTGTTTCATGGATAAGGGGAGGGAAGAGGCGTGGTAAATTGTTTTGCTGTTCGAATTGCTTGCTATCAATCCCCGAATTGCCGGCTGTTAAATGATAAACGCTCCGCTGGGCTGACAGACTTCTATTCAGTCAATAGCACCTCAGTGGTTGCAGGCGGGGATGGGAGGTGGGTAGGAGAAAAGCATCCAGTGCAACACTTTTGTGGTTGTCGGAGGCATTTGGGATCGCAATCCCTTTTAATGGCTTTATTGGACTTGGTGCAGATGGAGCTTAAAATCGGACAAATTGTATCTCAATTTAATTGCGTTCCGATGAAGATCTGAGCTGTGTGATGGATTACCTATAATACTTGGAAACTCCATGTTTTCCTCCCTCTATTTGGCGAACTCGTTGATAAATAAGGTTGCTGCACAATTTTTTGTAGCTTATATCTATTGTTAGCTGAATTCATAAAACGAATTTAGTGTAAACGATTCGGTGCACATCACAATTAAAATCTGTTCACGTAATATTCAGGGTAATAAAAGTTTTACTTTGACTGATGCAGCTATTTATGGGCTATCTGCTCAGTTCCAAGTACCTGAACACAAGTGAAAACAAAAACATGTGTGCATTGGATTTGTTTATAGCAACACATGCGAAAATGGGATTACATTTACTTCCGGAATGCAATTGAGTACAGACAAGATTCATTTGTGTGAGGATTATTCGCTTAATTTGCTCAACTCTAGTCCAATAAATATCTCAACCTCACTGCATGGACGCGAATCTGCATCTGTATCTGCCAATTGATAATATGCCCTGTAGGACCATTGGAAAGAAGGATCCCTCACTTTTCTCATTTCCATTCCATTTCTTTCCATTCTCGGCTTGTTTGCTTGCCAATTTGCGCTGGCAGCAGCAACAAAGCAAAAGTCGAAATGTCAGTGCAAATGTTTATCGTCAACTGCTGCGGGCTGTTTACTCTTCTGTTTACTTGTCAGTATTTAAATTTAAGCAACAACAGCAACTAATGGCTAATTGATGTGTGCAATTGTGTGGCTGCCCTGCATATTCAACTGAGGCCAAGGGTCAGATAAACATTTAAACTTTATCCTCAAGTCACAGAATGCAAAGGAAGACGTGCAGGCGGGGCCTAGATTGCAGAGCGTGTCCCACATAGAATGCCAGAGTGACTGACAGCATGACAAACTGACAAACTGACACTGTGACAGTCGCACACGACGCCAACGTCCTATTCAGCTCCGTCTTCCAGCTCCATCCCGGGGCTGACACTGAGCAATGTGCGCAAGTGTCGGACCACATGACGCCCTCCCGTCTCGTTCCGTGGTTATGCAATGCGTTGTGCCCCTCTGCGAGGTGTCTCCCTGAGCAGCCGACAACATCATCATTACGCAGCAGCCTGAGATACTTGGTATGCCGCACAGGCAGCGCCCGCATGAGGAGCATCAGCTGCGCTTGAAGCGCCCCCATTTGTTTCTTCTCATCCGGCGGAAGCGATTGAACCACGGAACGGCGGAGCATATTCCACGGCGACAGGCAACTATCAGCCAAATCAGAGTCGTTGCACGGCACGCTGCACGTTTCGCCAGGTTTCTTGTTAATGATGATGACAGCAAAAGGTGTTTCTTTCTGTTTTGCTGTTGTTGTTGTTGACAACAACTTCTTGGCCAACTTGACATTTTCAGCGCTCGTCTAAGGCCATATCAACGCCGACATATGTCACCCCGAGTGTCTCTTCTCTCTCTCCCTTCTCTCTCAATCCCTGCCACATGTGGAGATAGACAACCGCAGGAGGCGACACATGTTTGTCAGCGTGTCAAGCGGTCGAGTGCACAGCAGGAGTGCAAAATATACATGGATATAATACTATCTTATGGAGAATGCGGAGCGTGGAATGAGATACCCCTCATATGGTTTGCAATGTGTTAGCAAATTGTCACAGATAGTTGGTGTTCGTGCTCGGCTGCCTTGACATGGGTTCGTCTTCGTGTTAGGCTTGACAGTTGCCAGATAATACAAAAGGGCTTCATTATGGTAGGTGTCTACTTTAAGTCAGAAGTAAAGACATTTTTATTACTATAAGAATGTATTTTGTATACGTTTATAAAAAGGTAGCCATTTATAATTTCATTGACATTTGTCAAGTTCACAAATAAAGTTTATTTATTGGTATATGATAATTGTATGTAAATTTTGTTTGTTTTTCGTGAATCCACATTGAAACGAAAAAATTAGCACAAACAAACAAATAAAAGTACAAATGCTGACACGAGAATATAATTTAGTTCCCTTCAGCCAATTTCGCAATGTTGAGCAGCCATTTTTGGGGGCGTTCTATGTAATCTCGTATAATCTAATATACATTTGGACAAATGTATTCTTTATTAGGTCCGAGTGTGTGCCTAATTATAGACAAGAAACATAGAGAAGAAACGAGCAGGCAACATTTTCCGCCCCGACAACAACGTGGCGAGTGACCGCAAATGGACAACGCGCGATTTAAGTGCCACAGAATAGCCTCAACAATTATTATGATGGCGGATGAACGTCGCACACACAGGTCACGCACACACACTGTAGCAGTAAGGCAGAAAACGTGTCGGCCGCATTTATTCGGGTGCACACATTGCGTATACGCAATGTGCTTTAGTGCTAATGTAATGGGACTTGACTTGAATTAAGCTCAGCATTCGCTGTTAAAAACTTGCCATACAGTCTATCTCTGTCTGTTGTTTGTGTGTGTGTGTGGGCGTGTAATTCACCTGGTTTTCATTGTTGTGCCAAATGCGACTGTTTCATATGGTAATATTCCGGCAGCCTTTTATCATGTTGTTGCTATTTTATTTGTGTGTTGCTTACTATGCTTTTATTATTATTACAGCTCTGTGAGCGCTTTTTATACTCGTGCACGAAATAAAAAGGGTATATTGGGTTTGTGCAATGCGCGTCTTAATATTTTTATTGGTAGACTGAAATTGCCAAACATTTTGACATGTAAAACTCTCGGAGCCATAGGTCCTATATTTTAAACTCCCATAATTTTGTCAAAACAAAACCAATTTTCATGTTTGATGGCACCTTGGCCATGGTTTATCCTCTGCTTTCAAAATATATGTATTATTTAAAATAAATTTTTTTGAATTTTCGGTCAAAAAAAATCAAGTATTCCTCCCTTTATAATTTTCGAAAAAAATGTTTTTCAAAGTTTAGAATTACAAATTTACTGGATACATGTTTTGGTTGTTATTAAACTGTGAACGAATATTGCGCTGTCGGTTACAACCGATTGCAACGTTCTTACTTGTTTTTCTGTTCGTTTCATTGTTCTGATATGGCCAAGACAAACAATACATATGTGTGTATATATAACCCCCACGCGCTGATGAATTGGCAGATAATTAAATATGCCAAAATGCCAACTGGCGGGCTGAACGTAACGCAAGGTTCTGCATGTGGGCAGACGATTTAAAGGTTGAATGACAGACGGACACATTGGCAGCATGACAGTCCAACTGGCGCAGCAAGAGATACGGACAGAGAGAAAGAGAGAGAGAGGGAAAGGACAACTTGGGACTTGTGTACACAGTGAGATTTGCATATTGATTCATATGGCAATTGCTTGCAAATGAATTGCTTTCAATATAAATTTGCGACAGCTTCAAATGTTGATTGATTTCCAGGATATAAGCGACAAATTCCGTGAGCTGATCAAACGTAATCACTTCCACTTATTTTGTGTCCATTCATTGAAATGTATATCTATATCATGACTTTATCTAATTGTAACACGTATTTGAAGTGATTATTATTATTATTACATAAAAAAATATGTAGAACAATGTTTAAAAATTCGAGAATGCCTATATAAAGCACTAAATATTTTGGATAATAGCTAGCCTTGTGATTTGTTGGCTTTCATTAAATTCCCATATTTATTGCAATAGCAAAATAAAATAATGCTAAATTTTTGCCCGCATGAATAATGGCGCTTTAAATAAAGGGCATAGCAAGTGTAATGTAAATATTAAGTATACAAAACACAAAAATATACTCACTTGTCAGTCGTTTAAATAGATTTAATCATAAAATTGATGTTGGTACTTTTAACATTAGCCAGCTCTTTTATTTATGTTTTCGTTTTTTTCCTCCTTTTTTTGTTGATGCTTAAATTGCGCTGGTATGTTTATATGTTTCTTTTTTTTTACTTAAACTGGTGAACACACTGCTTTATACTAGAATCAACAATATGCAAAGGCAAATACTTAATTTAAATATTATCGCACACACACACACACACACATACTTGTTGAAGGCAACATAATTAGTAGCCAGAGAAGCGAATCTGACAGTTGCAGCCTTTGACGCTCGAGTTATTTTAGAATTTAATTAAAAAATTGCTCATACGCCATGTAGCGCGCACATACATACACACATCTGTAAAGTAGGTTAAATTCATATGCGCATAATTGTGGGTTAAAATCCTTTTAATGTGCGGCGCGTCCCGTTTCGACCGTTGCACTGCAATTACAGGTTGTCAAATGCGAGGGAGCCACGCGAGCTGCTGTTCGCACGCAATATATTTTATTTGTGTATGTGTGTGTGTGTGTGCTCTGCAAAAAGTTAATTTCACTAAAATAAAAACAACAAAAATGCCTTTCACTTTTGTCACCAAATAACAAGCTGAGCTGCAATGCTAATAACTTTTTTACACACGTGCGAAGGGATATTATAAAAATTGTGACAAAATTCGAACATATACAAATTAAATTAGAAAAGTGCTTTATTTACATTTTCTCTGTTTTTGTGTATTACTTGCAAGTGGAATGCTTTAACAAAATTAAATAGCTACCACAGCGTTTTCTTTTTTTAAATTTTTAAAACTATTTTCTCAAACTGATTTTGGTATAAATAACATTTTTTCCTATTTGAACTGGTATATTAAAAACACATTCAATCCTTCGGTTAGGGTATTTAAACTACCACACATCGAAGTGAGCTCTTTGATTCTTTTTTTACTGCTGCACATGGCTAAAACAACAAGTCATTGCCTTTTTTGTTATTCTATGTATAGGACAAACGTACGTAGAACATGGCACATATACTAACACACACCTACACACGCCTAAATGCACACACACACAGACACACGGGTCGTTGGCTTCTTATTTATTAGCTCACTTCGATTTTTGCTATTTTTACGCGCCTTAAACACAGCACAAACATTAATTATACGGCCGGATAGTTATTTGTTAATGTTGTAGTTGTTGTTACACAAATTGCTATTGTTGTTGTTGTTTTTGTTATGCTTACGCTAAACGCGTGGCTCATTACGTCAAGCCGTTCAATAACATATTGTTGCGTTGCGTTGCACACAAAAGCCGCAAAATAACTGAAAACTCGCACGCAAAGGCTAACGGGAAAACGCTCGAGCCAACATAAGCAGAGGCAACGGCAGAAGCAGCAACAGCGGCAGCAGCGACAGCGACTGATGCAGCGCTGCTTTCAATTGACGTTTGACGTTTGCGGAGTTTGCGCAGTTCAATCAAAACAAATTTAACACTTATGTGGTGCTAAGGCCTGAGATGGGACGGCACTGAAAATAGACAGAAAAATATTATATAATATTAATGAATTTCAAGAAAAGTAAAATGAGTATTGTATTTATAAATTTGAAACAAATAAATTAATAATTAAGTATATATGTTCCAATATTTAACTTATATTGCAACGTAATAAATTCGTTAATAATTTCTTGATCACTTTGAATACTGTCAGATAAAAACTAAATACCCAACTCTTCAGCAATATTCTTGCAATGGCCCTTAAATATCATTTACATATTTATTGAAATCAATATAACAGCCATAAGTTACTATATTAGTTTATAAATAATTTACAATTTCTATCAAAGCTTGTTTAAAATAAGAAATCTCAATTTGCATGCCAATTTCATATCTACAGCATTCAATTGAAAAATGTATATTTGTTTTTCGGCTTTGTTTGATTTAGAATATGCATTTGAATCGATTTGCATTCTCTGTCAGCCAGATGTCGTTTCTGGTTTCTAGCAGAAAATATTCAGCGGGAAAAGTATTAAGCTATGTTATTTGTGTTGTCCAAAATATGTAACAGTTGGAAATAAATGAATAAAAAGCTTGATACCAATTGTAGCAATCGAAAAAAAAAAAAAAAGGAAATCCATTAGCATGAAATTTTCTCTTGCAGGTGTTGTCAATTTGTGGGCATGAAAACTATATAAAATAGAATGTAGGAAATTTAATAAATGTCGAAACTGCGATATGCTAACTTAATGCAGACACAAAAAAAAAAACGTTGCTTGAAGTAACATAAATGTTATTGCAACATTTTGCAAATGAGCTCACAATATGTTGCATTGTCTGTCAAAGTTAGATCAAAATCCGCACCAATCACGAACGCCAACTATCTGTGACAATTTGTTAACACATTACAAACCATATGAGGGGTATATACATTCCACGCTCCGCATTCTCCATAAGATAGTATTATATCCATGTATATTTTGCACTCCTGCTGTGCACTCGACCGCTTGACACGCTGACAAACATGTGTCGCCTCCTGCGGTTGTCTATTTCCACATGTGGCAGGGATTGAGAGAGAAGGGAGAGAGAGAAGAGACACTCGGAGTGACATATGTCGGCGTAGATATGATGCTGAAAATGCCAAGTTGGCCAAGAAGTTGTTGTCAACAACAACAGTAAAACAGAAATAAACACCTTTTGCTGTCATCATCATTAACAAGAAACCTGGCGAAACGTGCAGCGTGCCGTGCAACGACTCTGATTTGGCTGATAGTTGCCTGTCGCCGCGGAATATGCTCCGCCGTTCCGTGGTTCAATCGCTTCCGCCGGATGAGAAGAAACAAATGGGGGCGCTTCAAGCGCAGCTGATGCTCCTCATGCGGGCGCTGCCTGTGCGGCATACCAAGTATCTCAGGCTGCTGCGTAATGATGATGTTGTCGGCTGCTCAGGGAGACACCTCGCAGAGGGGCACAACGCATTGCATAACCACGGAACGAGACGGGAGGGCGTCATGTGGTCCGACACTTGCGCACATTGCTCAGTGTCAGCCCCGGGATGGAGCTGGAAGACGGAGCTGAATAGGACGTTGGCGTCGTGTGCGACTGTCACAGTGTCAGTTTGTCAGTTTGTCATGCTGTCAGTCACTCTGGCATTCTATGTGGGACACGCTCTGCAATCTAGGCCCCGCCTGCACGTCTTCCTTTGCATTCTGTGACTTGAGGATAAAGTTTAAATGTTTATCTGACCCTTGGCCTCAGTTGAATATGCAGGGCAGCCACACAATTGCACACATCAATTAGCCATTAGTTGCTGTTGTTGTTTAAATTTAAATACTGACAAGTAAACAGAAGAGTAAACAGCCCGCAGCAGTTGACGATAAACATTTGCACTGACATTTCGACTTTTGCTTTGTTGCTGCTGCCAGCGCAAATTGGCAAGCAAACAAGCCGAGAATGGAAAGAAATGGAATGGAAATGAGAAAAGTGAGGGATCCTTCTTTCCAATGGTCCTACAGGGCATATTATCAATTGGCAGATACAGATGCAGATTCGCGTCCATGCAGTGAGGTTGAGATATTTATTGGACTAGAGTTGAGCAAATTAAGCGAATAATCCTCACACAAATGAATCTTGTCTGTACTCAATTGCATTCCAGAAGTAAATGTAATCCCATTTTCGCATGTGTTGCTATAAACAAATCCAATGCACACATGTTTTTGTTTTCACTTGTGTTCAGGTACTTGGAACTGAGCAGATAGCCCATAAATAGCTGCATCAGTCAAAGTAAAACTTTTATTACCCTGAATATTACGTGAACAGATTTTAATTGTGATGTGCACCGAATCGTTTACACTAAATTCGTTTTATGAATTCAGCTAACAATAGATATAAGCTACAGAAAATTGTGCAGCAACCTTATTTATCAACGAGTTCGCCAAATAGAGGGAGGAAAACATGGAGTTTCCAAGTAATATAAGTAATCCATCACAAGCTCAGATCTTCATCGGAACGCAATTAAATTGAGATACAATTTGTCCGATTTTAAGCTCCATCTGCACCAAGTCCAATAAAGCCATTAAAAGGGATTGCGATCCCAAATGCCTCCGACAACCACAAAAGTGTTGCACTGGATGCTTTTCTCCTACCCACCTCCCATCCCCGCCTGCAACCACTGAGGTGCTATTGACTGAATAGAAGTCTGTCTGCCCAGCGGAGCGTTTATCATTTAACAGCCGGCAATTCGGGGATTGATAGCAAGCGATTCGAACAGCAAAACAATTTACCACGCCTCTTCCCTCCCCTTATCCATGAAACAACTCACAAACATGTAATTTCCATTGCCCCCTCCCCCCTCTCAAACAAGCAGGAAACGAAAACCAGATTTGGAAATTGATGTGAATTTGAAACGAAAAATACAATTCATTCCCAGTCGCTGACGAAAACCCGAAATACCTGAAAGCAGTTGGAGAGAGAACGAGGAGCCTTACTCACTCGAGGGGCGATTGGCAGGTAGGCATCCTTAGAGAGAGCGAGATGGAGGGACTGTGAAAAGAATTTTCATGCTTTAGCCAAAATCAGGTGGAGAAAAGGTGTGAATTTCTCGCAAGAAGCGTCTCGGCATCAATTGGATTTCCATGTTGAGCGAGAGGCTGCAGGGGGAGAGCTGAGAAATTGAAATCATTTCTCAGTGTCAGGTTGAATATGAAAACCTCTCACTTATACTTTCACATTCGCATAACAGATTGTATTGCATTTATGCCCATTGTGCGAACGTCTTCCTTTCAGTTGAGAATTGTGAATGGCATTGACAGCAGGCTTTCTGCTTTCAATTGGCCTCAGAAGGGCTCACAATAAACGGGTTCACCGAATGATAGGCGGATAGCAGATAAGAAGGCCCAACAGGTTGGACAGGTGACTTTCAGTTGAATTTAGTCGAGACTGTTTGATAGGTCTTCTGTCTGCGGAAAATCTGGTGATTATGTATGTATAATTAATAAGCTTAGCTCTGATTCGCATTAAATTTTAAATTCAAGTGAGCCGGGAAAAAACTCATTATGGTCGCGTAGTCGGTGGGGAGGCATCCCCATAGTGAAAGCTGATGGCAACGACTTTTGGCTGTCGCAAAATGAAAATCACTTCAACACCAGGGGGAGGGGTGGGGCTGGGTGTGGTTTAATAATGTCGAAGACGAGAACCATTGTCATCATTTTTACACTCCAGGGATATAAAGCAGCTACACTAACAGGCGTCGAGGTCGTATACCCGGCATTGTCTGGCCCTGGCTCTGCAAATTTACTTTATGCTTTGTGGCATTTTTAAGTAGTCAAACAATGTGAGAACTCGCGACTTAAACAGAGGCTTAAGGTATGAGGCCATAAGTTATTTCCCTAATTAATAAGAAATTAAAAAGTTAGAATTTATGTCCAAAAAAAGAATTTGTTTGTTGGAATTTATACGAATTCAACTTAAATGATTTGTGTCTTCAGCTGCTGTTCCACAATCATCCCATATCTCTTTCCTCTACGACTATTTAAAGCCAGCCTTTTCCTCTTCAAACACGTCTACCGCTCAACTTATGCATATCATTTGTTCTTTTGCCCGGCTGCTTTGTCATATTTATTATGATGTTTGTTTCCTCTGTTTTGCCTGTAACTCAATTCAAGTTTTCTGCTTATAAATTTGCATTTCATCAAAACAAATACAACAACTGGCAACTGGCAACAGCCGGAAGGGGAATATTTGTGGTCTCTCCTGTGAGTTTATCCTTTGCCTTTGCTTTTGCCTTTGGCCAGCTGGCGAAAGTCCTACGAATGATTTCTACGCCAACGAAGTAAATTTGAATTTCGACGTGCCTCAGCCAGCAAAATTTATGGCTTTTACCACACACATACAAACACACACACACACATGTCGAGAGACACATATTTGGCTCATGTTGTCCTTGGGCCCACGTGGCGTATGCGCAACATTCGCAAAATGCAAACGGCGCTCAGGCGAATTAAAGTTTCGGCTTGATAAAAACGTTCGCATGCTTCTGGGCGCCTTCAACTTGAGCAGGAGGAGCCAGTCTCAGTCTGCGTCTGGTTCCCACTGCTCACCTGGCTGCACTTCCATTTGCATATTCAATGCCGCCTTGCAGCGCTTCCCTCCTCCCGACTAGACTCTTGGCTGCCAGCTCATTTAAATCCTGCCAAGGCTCGGTTCAATTCCATGCGAGTGTCGTCAATATCCCACGCCTCCCTTCGACTCCCTCCGACTCCACTTGAGGCCACGTGTGTGTTTTCAAGGGATTTTCACATGCAAAGCACTTAAGCCAACGGAGCTGCCTTCTGCCGGGGTACAGGATTCGGGCAGCTGATAGTCAGGAGCTGGCAAGACATATCCTAACTATTATTATCGAGCCTGCTGAATTATTCATCCTGGCCGTAAAATTCTGGGCGGCGCTATGTTCGCTTTGCGAATGATATTTTAAATATTAAAATGGTTCGTCGTTAATGAAAATGGAAATGGAAATGGAGACTGAGGGTGCAGCTGAGCTACAACTATTACCAGGCGCCCTGCGCCCTGCGCCAGCTGCGGGGCCCATTTGGAAGAGCGCCAACTGCCATCGCATTCCTTGATTCCAGTCCAACTATTTCCCTCACAGTTGCAATTACGTCCCATTGTGAGCTCCTCACCGGCTGTTGCGGCAATCTCGGGCCCAATAAAAGTCTGGGCCAGACTCTCAGCCCGCTGGCAACCAGCTGGAACATCAGTTCCTCATTGCGCACTTCTCACAATGATTTCGGGTGCGGCTTATTGGGTGCTAAGAGGACAATTGTTGGCTGGGCGTGGCAAGGGAGGGCGGCGACAATTTAGACGCTTCATTTGTATGCCAAAGCGAAGTTTTCTAATTTTACAGCCTGCTGCTTTGATCAGTGTTGTTGTTGTTGTTGTTTTGTAGTTGTCGAAGCCTTAGGCATTGGCAGTTTCAAAATTGTAAACAAGTCGTGCAGCTGATTTAAATCACTTCCCAAACGAGATTCTCTTTATAAAGTACGAACACTGTTTATTGCGGCTTTTACTTGGAATCGGAAGCGGATAAGCGAACAACTTGTTAATTTATTCGCAAATGAGTTGTAACTGAACATCAGGACCGAACATTATACGGAAACATCGTGATGACGGATATGTGTTCATTTATCATATTTTTGATGCATGCATTCCTAAGTGTGCTAAGACATTCAATATTTATTATAATGTTCATATTGCTGTATAACACCCGTTTCAGGTTTTATCTAAGATACATTTAATGCACTAATAAAGCTGTCTGAATTACTGAGCGTCCTGTTAAAGTCTGTGAAACAATTCACCCAACTGAAGCTGTGGAAAGAACTCATCATAGAACTGTTTCTATGGCCAGACAATCTTCTCCAGGGCCTGGCATAAAAAGTGCCAAATGCCCCGGCATTAAAATGTAATTAGGATGTGTAGCACAACACACACACCACACCACACACGCACACCACAGCCAGGACAGGCTCTTACCCATAACACACATCAACATATTTATGGCCTTTGCCTGTTCCGAACAAGCCCCTTGGAGAGGTCTACGGAGAAGGGGGTTTGGAGGTCGGGGGACATGTGTTTCTGGCAACATAATGCGTAAATTTCTGTTATTAACGAGAGCGTACGAGGCGTAGTACACCGGAGAGGCAGCGCATAAATCTCGTTGCTTTTCCCCTGCTGTGGCTACCTGCAAATTGAAGCGCGTCGTCAGCAGACTTTTGTGGAATACTGTAAGCAGTCACTGTGGCCTGCTAATTTGTTAAATTGAGCTTTATAAATACTCAAGGTGTGAACGATGCGACGCGGGGCTGCCCGCTAATCAATTAAATTGCTGCAAATTGAAAAATTACGTATACGCAACGTGGTAACAGGGTGAATCAAAAGGTGAGCAGAGGAGCTGAGCGGAGTTGGAATCGGAATTGGTTGAGCTGATTTGCAATGCAGATCACGTTCCCACTCGAGTGCTAGAAGGAGGGCGCACAACCAAAGTTGTTCCATTCGAGCAGCTCTGTCGATTGAGCTCCATTTCCTCCCCACTTGGCCCACTTGGAGTTCATTGTCTGCGAGGCTCTTGGCGTATGTGCGAGCCATTACTCAACAGTCGGAGACTTGGGCACGTATCCTGATGCATGGGCAGGCAGCTGGACCTGGACCTGGACCTGGAACTGGAACTGGAGCTGTGTCTGGAGTAGACCAATGGCAAATGCCATTATTAATGATGCAATTGACGTGCTGCAGGAGGAGTTGTGGCGGCACATGAAATATGGGAATACGTTCAGCCTGCCACAGATGGAAGGGACAGCAATTCAACAACATTTCAACAAAATGTTACAGATTTGCAGACACTGTAGTGGGCGTATGGGAGGTATTGCTCGTGTTTCGTTAAAGAAGAGAATAAGGAGCAATAAAGCTACTCAGTTGTAATCTGAACTAAGGATCTCAACAGATTAGTCCACATGAGTATTTTCTAATGGTACTTCCAGCCAATGCTTTGGCTTCAATTTAGCAGAGTGTCGCTTAGTCGTATACTCTCGACTGTTGCCTGCCGATTTCACTTCTCGTTGTATTTCACTTGTTTGCTTACGTTTCTTTTGTCTTTGCATTTACATTGTCTCTACACACAGTCAAGTGTCTCCCCGTATGCGTGTGTGTGCGTGTGTGTGTGTGTGTGGCTGTGTGTGTGGCTGTGTGTGCGCCTTGTGGCATGCTACAGTTTGTGTGGACCTTTTGTTTGACTTTGTGTGTTTTGTTTGCTTTGTTAATAGTTTTCAGCTCTGTTGCTGCTCTTGCCTTTGTTCCCTGCTCCCACGCGCCCAATTCAATAAAAATTTAGTACGTGTTGCTTAAGTTAATCGACGGCGTCTTCTTTCCTTTTATCTTTCCCATTTCCCTTATTTTGTGCTTGTTTGCTTGACCCACAAGGTTTCTCTGAATTTTGCTAATACGTCCAAATATTCAGCTAACTAACAGACTCAAGAGATTTAATGCAATTTAATCTAATGAAAAACAGCTTGAACAAGTTCCAACTTAAACTGTGAGACGGGAGGCTAATGCAAATTAAATTTTTCCCCAACTCTGATCCTATTTCAACACACGGGTTAGTCGCTTCATCTAATAACAGTCTCATGACATTTGACCTTTCTGCGCGTTCATGCAACAGGGAAGAGGCAGCTTCCACTGGCACTGGTGTTTGCATTTTCCAGTTCGTTAGTTTGCCATATGTAGAAAGAAGAAGCGAAGCTTGAGGCCAACAGCACATAAAAATCTACATATTGGTCAGTTGCCTTGTTAATCAAGGAAGTTATTGAAAGGAAGATCGAAATTGACAGCAAGTGCAACTTTAATCTGAATTATAATACACAACAGTTATGCATAAATCAAATGTGAAAATATCTTGAAAATATCTTAGAAGTGGGAAGTGGGAAAACGAGCAATTTTAAATTTACAATAAATTTATTACGAAATATAAATATCTTTCAAATCCCCAGAACAAACCCTACTCTGACTGCAACGCTTTCACAACGTTTCACAGCATTTTCACATATTTTTCTTGTAAATTGCAATGGTGTCAAAGCTGTTGCAATTTTTCCAGCCAGCAAGAAATGTTAGCTTTACACTGGAAAAACAAACAGCTGCAACGTCGGGTCCGGAGATGTTTCTCGTTTTTTCTGTTGTTTTGTTGTTGTATCTGCTGCAATATCAACAGGCAAAGCTGAACAACAAACAGAGGGCAGAAGCAGGCACTTGGTTGTGGGGGAAAGAGAGAAACTGTAAAGGAGGAGGAAGGACCAACGTGTACATGATGTGTCCCGATAAGCAGCTGCTCGCGCATTAGACGAATATTTGAGTCGGCTCCCTCCCCATCCCCTTTTCGCCCCTGCCCCAACTTATAAAATAGATGGCGTGCAAAATAGCGTGTTTCGTTGCTGCAAGTGAATCTTATTTGGGGTGCCCCATTGTGCAGTGCCTCCTTGACGAGTGTGTGATACTCATGCACTGCATGCCAGTTTTAAAATTCGCGTGATGCACTTCATCAACTGAGTCTGCATCCACCACGAACGAATATGAAATTCAATTTTTCAGTGCGGCCCTAGATTAGGTAGAGTTTTGTTGGTTTTTGTGGCAGTTGCAGGATGCGTGTTGCATGATGCAGTGGCTGTTGGTTGTTGCATTCATTGTTAGTCAGTTATCTCCTTAAATGCTTAGTGCCTCGCAACCCAGCTTAAACACACTAGACTTCATCCAGTTCAGGTGGAGTGGCTCACAGGCTGAAAAACGCCACCGGAAATTACGTATACGCAGCGTGATTCGAGTGTGCTTCCTGTGCGTGTGAACTCGTCTATTGCAATTTCCCGCCTTTGGCCGTCGCTCATCGCTTTGTTTACTGTGTTTCCAGTCGCCTAATTGTGCGTGCCAGCGACAACAAAGAACCCCGACTAACTGACTGACTGGCAATCACAGCCCAGAGCCACAGCCCAGAGCCACAGTCCGCAGGCCTCCACGCCAGCCCACAACTGATCCCTTGCAGCTCAGCCACGTGCACTTCTGTCTCTCTCTCTCTCTCTGTTGTAGACGATGTGAGTTTCTGTTTTTCCGCCTTTTCATTGCAAATTGCATACAAATTGGCCTACGTTTTCCATCATTGGCACACGAAATTTTGAATCGTGTTGGCTTTAAAAGACTTTCGAGAGCCTTCTGACTTGCACATGCGAGGGTTAGTCGAAACAATATTTTTATTCAGGAAAATTAAAGCGTAAAACGAAAAAAATTATTTAAAATATTATTCCTCCCTCCCATCACCAAACACGTTCAAGTACCCATTTTGTTGCTCATTTGTGACCCAATTTCATTGGCACTTATCGATTTTCCCACAATCATTGGGAACAAGTTCGACCCAATTGAAAACATTTGACCCTTTTTTCTTGTTGTTTTTCCTCCTTTTCACGAATGGGGGAAATAAAGAAGCGTAAATTCACACTCTATTTATTCAGCTGCCATTGATAGCTTGTTATGTCTGCTTCTTTCTTCACTTCGCTCTGTTTGACTGCAATTTGTGTGTTTTGTACGCAAAGCAAACCTCGTACCGCATGCATCTCCATATCATTATTATCTCTGACAATTTCCCACATATTATTCCAAGTCCACCAGCATTTAGCATTAATATATTGTGTGGTCCATTTGTCCCTCTTTGAGTTTACAGAGTCAACTAACCGGACAATCTCCAACAAGTTCATTTCGGCAGACCACTTCAAACAAACCACAGAAACAGCTGGCTCTACCCCTGCCCCTGCCCCTGTCCGTCTCTCTGCCTTTGCCCCAGCCGAGCTCATTAATTTTGCTCAACCAGAAATGAATAATGATATGGTCCGGGTGGTCAGTCAGGAGCGAAGGGAGAGGGGCGGGAAACTAAGCTTTAAACTCGTGTGTGATGAAGGCGAAAATCTACACTTAAAACTACACAGTACTTGGGCACTTTTTGGCAGGACCTTTTACTTGCAGCCTGTGTGTGTTGTCCTTTCTGGCTGTTGATAGTTCGGCTAGTTTCATTTTGGTGTTGCAGTTGAGGCTCTCTTCCAAAACCAAAACACAAGCAAACTGCAACAATTTCTCATTTCTGCCCGTCTGCAGCCCCTCTCCCGCCTAGGGTGTCTAGGTTCCCACTACCCAATTACAAAACTTTTGCGGCTTTTTTACAATTTGTTGTGTTTCAGTTTTCGCATTGTTTGTTTATGCCCCTTGCTGTATTTTTATTCTGTATTTTTATTTTTCTTGCTGTTTTTCTTCCTTTTTCAGCTGCCACTTCAGCGCATTTAAACTTTTTACGGTCAACTAGGGATATGAGTGTGTTGTCCCGGCTGTTTGGAGGCTCCTTTGGTCCTCTTCCCTACATGGCTTACTTTTTTCTTTTTCTTGCCTTTTCGTTTGTGATTTGCCGCTTGACCTGCCTTCGGTTTGGTTTTTCTAGACCCATAATGGCCCATAAACCGACTGAAGATATTTTTCAATAAACTTTTATGCCTTGGTTGGCTCTACAAGCAACGTAGTTAGGCCAACTTAATTAGCCATAAAGTGGTTATTTTAATTACGAGGCTGGTGCTTTCTTTATGTCAAGTAGGCTTTGGGCAATAAATGACAAGTTTCTGCATCAATACCTGAAAGTATCCGGAAACACTGACTATTCATGGAAACATTTTTATTTGCTGGTGTTGGCCCAACTAAATTAGAGCCTGTTAAGATTGGCATATTTCTTAGATTCACAGAAAACGAAATAAGTAACAATTGCTTGATTCAGGGAAATTACATTCATAGCCATTAACTCGAATTCTTCCTTCTGGTTTCTCATCTAAACTAGTTGTTCGCTCATGCATCACGCGAGGAATCCAACTTGATTGCTCCCACTTCAACTTCCACTAGGTCAGCAGCCAATTCAGGAAACCCTTCGCTGCGGTCCACACTCTTAGCCCTCTACAGCTGATTGCAGCCAACTTCCGTTTGTTGCCATCCCCACGCACGTGCTGGCCATAAAGCGCAGCGCACTAAGCCAATTTCAGAGTGTTTATAATTGAAACTTGCCGAGAGCATCGCGAAATAAAGTCGGGAGTGTAAAAGAAATCCTGAAAGGGAATAAAGCAAAAACAAAGCCAGGAGAGCAAAGCAGGTGCAGGTGAAACTGAGCTGAAAGGTGAGTCCGTGTCCAAGTCATTTCCCCCAAGCGGATATAAAGCGATTTGACTTGGTGACAACATCATTTCCGCAGGGCGTGGCAGTGGGGCGCAGTGCGAAGTGCTTGGCGGGGACAGAGAATAATGAGCACTTAAATTGCCGTCATTAATAAGCCGACTAAGAGAGTTGCACCGCTTAAAGCCGTGTGCCATTTTGACAAACTGTGGCATTGACTACGTGCTCCCGAGGGGCGCAGAGTGGGAGGGGGGATAATCGACTTAGAGCCTGTCATAGATTCAGGTGCAAAAAAAAAGAAAGGAAAGGAAAGGAGGAGTGGAAGAGGCGGCTCGGAACGAGCTCATTAAAAATGAAAAATTAGCTGAACAAATGTGGGAGTCAAGGTGGAGATGGTGTCCGATCCCTCTGAGAAGTGGAACTTTATGTAAAGCAGGCAAAGCGACATCAGAGAGTTCTCAAAGGAATAACATTTGGATGGAAATTCCAACGAGATTAAAGGAAAATGTTGCTTGTTGGCAACGCTTGCGGTGATTTGTATTCCGTTTCTTAAAATGTGAAAAAGTTTATCCACAACAGCCAAGGTAGAAATATGTTTCGAATAAATCATCTTTAATAGACTTTGCCTACATGCAGAACGGGAAAGGGCTGATGAGAAATCACCAACCGCCTCATATTTTGTCCGTAAATGAAGGAAGTTGGGAAGGGCAGAGAAGGGCGACGGGGAAGGGAAAGAATACCAGCAGCAGGAAGTGCTCAACTTGACTCGCAAATTTGCATTGTGTGAATTGCTTCCGTTGTTGTCTCGTTTATTTCCAGCCACGTTAAGGGGATGTGCTAAATCCTGAGATATGCCAGACAAGGCAAATACACGAAACCAGCAAGCAGAGAAATATCTGGAAAAGGGCTGTCCGCCCCATGAACAATATTTCTCTTGTCATTTCTTGGCTTGTTTCAAAGATATAGCGAGGCTTATTTGACTCTTGAAAGGATTAAAGCTTGCAGGAATTATAGGAAATGAAATACACGGCCCCACAATGGCGTTACCACCCAATTCACACTAATGTCGCAAAGGGGAGAGAGAGAGAGAGAGACATAAAACACAGCCTTGGCTGGAAGTTAATGATTTTTAGCTTGAACAATTATTTAAATTTGTGCGCTTTTATTGGCCTGCCTTTTATTCAATTGTTTGCCTCTCTCTGTTTTATTTGACTGTTCTCTTGGCTTATTTTTAGCTTTTGACTTTGCATCGCATTTTACTTTTGTTTACATTTCATTTGTTTTCTTTTGAATTTAGTACGTGTTAATATAGGAGGTGGAAATGGTATTCTTTGTAAATGCTTGGAATGAATGCAAAAGTTAAATAACATTTATTTTCAATTGCGCATTTATCTGTACGTTTATATATAAGAAATGCTGATATGACTAAGGTGATATGACTAAACAAATTGCAATGGGTGGAAATTTTATTATTCCGAAATGTTACCCCCAACCTCCCATAGACACTTGGGACCCCTCGTCACACCCACGACTATCCGCTACAGCCAATGGCCAACTAATTATTTACCTTATTTATAAGAGGCCGCAAGTTTCCCAGTTAATACCAAAAGCAGATGGCGAAAATGTGCCATTAATTCTCAATTTAATTGTTGCTGTTTCGGATTGTTTACGGCAACTGGGTGGGGGGGAGGAAAAGTAATGGAAGCTGCCCGACTTTTGTTCAGTTGAGTGCCTCTGGCAGAGGAAATCAAATTTCCGCGGCATTGAAATTTCTTTTCAGTATATTTACGTGGCACTGAATTCACCTCGGATATTTGAATGCAAATCGAGGCAGTGCAGCAACATAACCGTAAACACATAATCTGATTCCAGCTACGAAGTGCAGCCAAACAAGTGGAAACGGGGGAAAACCTCTTCAGACTTTGCCAGCCTCCTGAATTGGGTCTATTTGCATGGAAAGTGGACCGATGGGCTGGCAAAGGGATAAACTGGGTTCTGTTTAATCCAGAAATGTCAACAGACCCGCCTCGTTGGGGGACATAGCACGTTAAAAATAATAAAAACGAAGAGTAAACACTGAACCAGGCCCTGAACTGTTTCAAGCAACCTCTGAACTTGGCTTCGTTTTTATTCAGTTTTCTTCTTCTCAGCCGGGGGCAGTTTGTGGGCGTTTAAAGGACGCACAGGTATGCGTGTGATGTGGTCACAGGACACACTCCAACACACTCTCGGAGAGAAAAGCCCTAAATTAAAAATTCGCCAGGTAAATATTTATTTAGCCACAAAAAAAGCAGCAGGGGAAAATTTAATTTGAGTAAAGACCAAACGAGAAAAAGAAATCGCCCAAAACGTGTCAACTGCGTGAGTTCACAGTCTGCTGATGCCAAGTTTTTAAAAGCTAAGAAGACTTGCAAGAAATTTCGGTTAATTTGATTTTCTTTTTGATTTTCTTGGGCTTTCAACGAAAGCGAAACACCTTGGAGACCAATTGCATAAGAAACAACCTGACAAGTTCAAATTTCAAACTTTATCTTTCTCCAGTTTTCTCAGTGACTTTTATGGCCCCCCATAAAGCGATTTTATTGTTCAAACAAAAAACCACACGACAATCAGTTTTTCCGTTTAAATATTTTAAAATTTTACGACAGGGAGGGATTTCAGCCATCCTTTGCTTTCTCTTTGCGGGCCCCGCTGAGAAACTTGGTAAATATAATTTGGCAAATTATTATTGAGGCAGAATGGAGAGTCGAGGCGTGGCTATTTGGACAGGGTAAGCATTACACACCAAACAGAGCCAAGCAAGTGAATTACACGTAATGTTATTTGCTTATGTATTTGGGTGTATGTGTGTGTGTGTCTCTGTGTGAGTGTTGAGGAGGGGTCATCTGTGCGACAAACAAGTCAAGTGCGGCAGATGACAGGGACTTATGTTCGTTTCCTCTACAGATTTCAGGCTGTCAGCAACAGGAGCCTTGCATAACTTTCGCAGCTGCAGCCCTCCCCTCCGTCTCACCCTCTCTTTATTGGCGTGAGTTTGAGGGGGGGTCCACCTCCAGCTATTCGCTCTGAGCCTCACATTGTTCAATTTAAGTTGCAACAAATGGGAAGCATGTCCTGCAGCTGCAGCCCGAAAAAGTCCCTGTCCCAATTATGAGACAAATATGAAATTTTCCAGCTGCACTCTGTAATTTTCTCTCTCGCTCGCTTTGTGTGTGCGGCAATGCGTATTCAATAAATTAAAGCAGGAAAATTCCATTTAAATTGCATTAAATTTACACCAGCAGCAGAAACCTGCCACGGGCGACGTGGAAACCGAAGAAACCACCGAAACCCGACAACAAGCAACGGCAGCCACAGCATTCCCCCGCCAGCCCCACAAGTGTGTTGCATATCCGCAGGGGTCGTCCTGGCGAATGCATGTTTGATGTACCTCAGCTCGGGGCAGCAGGCGAACGTGGCCATCAATTCATTGAATTGGTCACTTGGCTGCTGTTGCTGCTAATTGGCTGGGTGAGAGATCGGACTCAGCTCAATGGTTCTGCGGAGCAGCCAGTAATACTTATCGCATGTTTATTTCCACCTAATTCGGCATTTAATTCGGGCATTTATCAGCCCGGCTCACATTAATAATTCAAATACTCCTGACAGACAGACAGCCTAATCACAATATTTAACAAAATGCGCAGTTAAAAGCATTTTGAATATGCCAATGTTCTCATCCCTCTACTGACTGGGGATTTGTATCCCTCTCGTTGTTCGTCGCTCTTTCTCCTCTTATGGACAATAAAAAGGGAGGATAATAAAATTTATGAGTTTTGATTTATGTGCCTCAGACGCTGCTATCAGCATGCGGTGCGTATACGTGATATATAAAAAGCCAATTTCGTGTTTTTGCCAACGAAGAGCTGAAAAATTCAAAATAAAAGGATTATTTCGCGTTGGATTTATGAAAGCGAATTAAGTAAATTAACCACAGTTCGTTGGTTTTGCAAGCTTGTTATTCCCTTTGATATTATTCTTGTATACCCTCGAATTGTCACCAATCCTCCCAACGGCTATGATGTCATGGCTTTCTTATTCCTGGCTTTGGGCTAATATCGGAGTTGTATAACAGTTACTTCAATAATATCATAATGTTGATTTATTGTTAGTAGAAAGAGAGAAGAGAGTGCAAGAATAACTTTTTAGTCCTGAGTATAGGGTACATGCACGTCGCCTACTCTCGATTTGAACAGTTGTACTTGTTAATCATCAAATTGCTTTGAGTTTTGCGTCAGTTTGGTTTGTGGATGAGAACTTTTGCAT
This sequence comes from Drosophila colorata, assembly GCA_035041545.1. NCBI lineage: Eukaryota > Metazoa > Arthropoda > Insecta > Diptera > Drosophilidae > Drosophila > Drosophila colorata. The sequence continues at coordinate 11,168,263 of JAWNLD010000680.1, forward strand.
CCATTCAGCATTTTGCTGGCTTTTTCTAAAAGGATTACAAATTCTGAGAAGGCAGCTTTTGTCTGGCAGCTGTGTTTGATCTTCAGTTCCGAGCATTAAATAAATATTGTTTTAGCAGCATCCATCCCCATATCCTCTGTTAGATCTAACTCAATGCTAATCGCTTTGACTCGTTGCAGCTGCTGCAATCAAATTGCAAATCTCGGCAGTTCTCCTGCTATCGCATGTGTCAATCCTTCTGCACCGTTATTCGATTTCCGATTCCAGCCAAGTCGAGACTCTAGAACGTTGCCGCAGCCTTTTAATCAAACTTCGCCTGGCTCCAAGCACGGCACTTTGTTCGGGCTGTGGCTAAAAACTTTTTGCCACTCAACACACGCTTGCAATTTTCTACCCATCCTCCTCCAGTCCCCCTGCTACCCCCATTCTCCTTTACTCTATTCCCTGTGCAATTTGGAGCTCCTGTTCGGCTGGCAAATAAAACCGCATGCTGCCATCTTTGTTGTTGTTGTTGCTGTTTTTATTATCCTGGGCTGCCCAGGAGACATGTTTGGAAGCGCAGAGTCAGCTAAAAATGTCAGACTCCCATTGCACCTCCTGTCCAGGTTGGTTATGCAATGTCTGGGGAAGGGGAGGGGGATCAGCATCAGCTTCGTGACAGGATTCAGTGGCTTGAACTGCAGCGCTGACCCCGCAAATTGGACTGCCATCAAAAATTGTGGCTTTGCTCGCATATGCATACGTGCACAGGACATACGTTCTCCTAGCTGAGTACGTTCCCCGCTCGGAGAGGCCACTGACCAGCAGACCATCAGCTTGTAAGAGTGTCAATCATACGCCCCGTGGCTCCATCCCCGCGGCTGCTAACGAAGCCACGCGCCGTTGCTGTTGTTATTATGATTATCGCTATTGTTGTTCCATTTTCCCGGGCCAGGCCTCTTCCTCTACCCACTCTTCCTCTTTTCCTCTTCCTGTGGCACATAATGAAATAAAAATATTGTGTTGTTGTCGTTGTTGTTGTTGTTGGTGTTGGCCTTTGTTATTTTTACTGCTGCCATGCAAAGCAGACACATAATAAATACAACTCCCGCCAGGTTGTTGCTGCCACCGCCCGTTGCAAGCCACAAAAGTGAAAAGAGCAGTAAATTGAAATTTAATGAAATTTATTAATTTGCTGCATTTGTGATGATGCGGCAAATACATTTTGTTGTCAGCTTCGCCGGTTGAATTTGCATTTTGTGCGGCTTCAATTCAGAATTTAACAAAGGATCAAAAAAGAACAGACACTAAATAAATAATTCAGGTTGATAAAACCGTAAATTAAATATATTTGAAAATGGAATTAAGTTAAAAAGCGTGTCAAATTAAATAAAAGCACGTTGTCAAGCGGAAAACATCAAGAGCAGCTCACGCAAAGAACCTTAGAGCAAAAGTCAAAGCCAACGCTGTGAAATTTAACGCGTAAAACTTTCTGTGGCCAAGAAAATGTGACTTAAGTGGTGAATGGAGCCAAGTCCTAAGATGAGATAAAAGTCCGGCAAGTGGACGAGGACAAGTTTTTGAAGACGTTGAGAGATGTTGAGTTAAGTTTCCAGCTGAGCTCCAGCTAGTTGTAGATTATGTGTTGCTTAAATAAAAAATATATACTTAAAAAAACCAACAACACAGAGAAGAGTACTTCTCAAATATCTTACCTTCTGAATAACACTCTCTTAAGTACACCATAATCGAAATTACACATAAAACAGTCCATTATGTGTGTAAATTGGACATGTCACAAACAACTGAACGTAATGCGAGAAACGTGTGCAATTTGTCACTTTATCGCTGGCTCCACACACATTACGCATACGCAGCGTGCGCCGCGGAAAGGTAAACCATATGGGAAATCTTCACTCATCGCTGACTCAGGCACGCAAATCAAAGTCCTTTGTCATCTTATCTCTCATCGAACAACAATCATCCAGCAGCAATCACTTAGTCATAACCCTCCTTGGTTAACCCTCCGTATTCCGACTTCAACTGACTTTCCGCAATGTGTTATTTATAGTACTTTTGTATTTTTCCCTACCTTTCACACAGCAACAGCCGCAGCCACAGCCGCAATCAGAATGCCTTGAGGCCTGCGTCTCAACTTTGACATTCCCGTGTCGTTTTTTATGCCTCGCCTTTTATTGCGTGCCATTACTTTAATATTCTCGTGCCTCCAGTTCGATTTTCCTCACAACAATCGATGAAGGGGGCAGAAAGCTGGGTTCGTTGCACGCTCACACACACACACACACACACACACACACATACATACACACGCATATTGATGTGTGTCTGGCACTTTCTTTTGGCGCTGCCTGCCTTTAATGTATTTCAATTATTTTTATTGGCTTATCATAAATTATAATGCCCCTGGCCTTGGCTTCCATATTTTCCTGCTGCTGCTCCTGCACCGCCTGTCGCCCTTCGTATTTCACTTAGCTTTCACTTGCTTCATCACATTTTCACAGTTGTGTAGTTCGTCTGCCCGTCTCTGTTTCGTCCTGGTTTCGGCCAGGTCCTGAACACATGTTGAGCCTTGTTTTTGGCATTGCCGCTTATTGAAAAACTTTGGCAAGGCGTTGCGTGGATCGCTTCGTCCTGTTTGAGAAAACTTTCAGTTAAGTGGCAACAACTTTTCGTTCCCCTTCAAGCGCTTTACAATTTCATGGCATTTCTTGGCTGCCACTCCTGGCCATATTTTATTTAGCTGGTAAAACTTTACAGAGTTCATTATTCGCAGCAAGTGCGCCCTAATTATTCCTGCATTTGGCACTAAGACAAATTGAATTGTCTTTTGGCTATTCCCGTTGCTTGTGTTGCGAATGTTTCAACTGGAAGCTTAACTGCTTCGAGCTTGTTTTCATATTGTTGGGTATTATGCAAACGACAGGATATTAAAAAGTCCCTTCAGCGTTTTGTTTTGCATACTCGGGCTTGGGTTGTGGCTTGGACACGCCTTCAAATGGTTGCTGTTCGTACTAAAGTTATGTTAGGAAGTCTTTCGTAATGTTGGAGCTGAGTAAATCAATTGCTGGAGACTCGATTTGTCTGTGGATTCCTTCATTTGTCAAACCATCAAGCTTCATACAACTGCTTCCCTCTGTTCGTGCCACCAACTTATTCATCTGTGCACCCATTGCCACATCCCATTATTCATTCATAGCAATTTGGCACAGTTCCCCGTTGTCCCTGCCACATTTAACACGCCGCATTGCATTCGCGACTCTATTACACAACTTTCTCGCAATTTTAATTATCACGCCATCGTCATCATCGCCATTGTTGTTGTTGTAATTGTTGCAGCTGCTAAAATGTTGCAAGCGGCACCGCAAATGCAATTTCCGTGCAAAATATTTGCAGAAAGGCAGAAAAACTTTCTCCTCATCCCTGACGTCCTTTCGTGTTCCATCTCTCTCTCTCCCTCTCTCTCACTCTCAACAGTTAGCCAAATACACGAAGTTTGTGTACAGCAAACAGAGAAGTAAAACTAGAGGAAAAGGCAAAAGTTTCTTGTAGAATGAAAAGTATTGAGCTACGTGGAAGACTCCTTCCCCTTCCCCTGCCCCTTCATTTAACTGTTCCTCCTACACCAAACTGCAGAGCAGAGTTCGGCACAGGGCTTACAACTCTAAACAGTTGCTTCTCCCGTTGCTTCTCCCGTCGAGTCTCCCGTTGCATACTTTGCGGCGTTTTGCGCACTTTGTAAATAAGTTAAAACTATTTGCAAAAAATGAACAGAGGAAAATGCGCTGCTTGAAATTAAAAGAAATGTGCAGAGGGAAAACGGCAAAGCTCAGCATGACAAGAAAAATGAACCGCTGTAGTTTGCTCTGCCATTTCTGTTGCATTTGTTGCAGTTGTTGTTGTTTGCCAGTCTCATGCATAACGACAAAATGCACTTTGTTTGATGAGCAACTGCGACCGACAGCCCCGAGAGCCCCGAGAACCCCTCGGCCCTCAGCAGACGGGGCTGGTACATGCCAATAAGGGATGTAAACCTCGCAGGGCTCAGACTGAACTTTGCAGAGAAACAGAGTCGAGCCAAGGATAATACCAACTGACAGCTTTCGTTTACTTTCGCTCTGCTTTCGCGAATGCTGTAAATCAGCTTCCTGAAAAAATAATGAGAAATTATTGGCGCATTGCGGCTCGAGACGAACGAGTGACGCAGTCGAGAAAGACCTCGTTGGCTGATTGTAGCGGACAGCTCATATTACGTATACGCAACGCATGCCTGGGCACGCTCATCGAATTACAAACAGTAATTAAATGGACCATGCACGTGGGTTATTTATACCAGCTGCAACAAAATAAGGCCTAATTGAATTTAAAATATATTGCAAAGCATTTGCACAGCTCTTTAAGAGAAATGCCAGCAACTGTTCAGAGGAGGCAGTTTAGATATTCCCACCTTATTTACTGTCCCAGAGAACAACAACAACAACAGCTGGCTGCTCTGCAATTCTGAGTCTAATCCTTACACTTCATCGGCTTTGTGCAACATTGTGGCTGCAGCAGGTTATAAAAGCTGCTGAAATTTACAGCCGAAACATAAATAGGAAATGTTTTGCTGTCCTGTCTGACTTATAGCAGGCCACAGACTGACACACCAAGCGGACTCAAGTAAATTTCCAGGCAGAGAATGCAGTATTCTGTTCTCCTACTGAAACTCACTTGCTAATATTTCACATATTCCTCGTGGGTAATAGAGGATGTGGCTGGCAGTTTAATGGTAGGGCGGGCAGGAAATGCTTAAACCGTTTGACTAAATAGAACGGCTCATGAGGTAATTCTTGACAGCTTTAAGTATCTTTAAGTATGTCCACACATTTTTCTTTACCTGAAATTAGTTCTCTTCTAAGCCATTTATTAATCGCTCACACAACTCAACTCAAATTCGCTTCTCCCGTTGACCCCTTTCTCTTCACACTTCCACTTCAAATGCTATCATTTTAAAGCACGACATTTATGCTGGGAAGCACACGTGAGGCGATTATTATAATTAGATGTGCAAATCCAACACTCGACACGCCAAAGACAAAGCCCGTCACAACTTGACAGACACGAGGAATAAAGGGCAGAGGGGAGACGGGAGAGGGGAAGGGCTTGGGAAAGATTGCCATAAAGTGTAAATATTTGCATGGTGAAAGTGGAGGCTCAGCAGGTGGCGTCGAGTGACAGGAGACACTAGGATAAACACAAACACAAACAAGGACACGCAGAAAGAGACAACCGCAGCCGCATTCTCATCCAAAGCCACAGCCTCAAATGCCGCCTCAGTCAGAGGACCTTTTTGTTGAGCCTTTAACACGCACTTAAGTGCTTGAACATAATTTCCTAAAATTCAGTGTGAAGTTGTAATTTTCCCACGTACACACAAACAAATGAATACACAAACACACACACACACACAAGCATTTTTGATAAGCGCTTTAATTAGCTTAAGTTTTCATGCCGCCATTTTGTATTCCCAGTGAGTTCTCTTGTGGTCTCTGATGAGGTGACAACATCAAATTAATTGCCTTGTTCGGAGTGTGTGTGTGTGTGTGTGTCTACACATGTATTATCCCGTCTCGGCATTCACTTTATCTGTTTTGCCTTCAAAAACTTTTCATTTTCACTCTGCAGCCAACTTTTTGCGGCATTGAGAAAATGTGAGGCAACAACTGCCCCCTGGGCTACCTCTCCGGTTTCTCACCTGTGTGACCCCTGTGGCCTCACACACACACACACATATAAGGAACTCAAAGTGCAGCTCCTGCCGCAGTTCTTCAATCCGTCATTCGGTCATGTGGCCACAGCCTCGGAAACTCAACTTTAAATTGGGTTTCTTTGGGGAACTTTTCATACAGGGAGAGAATACAGAAGAATTTAATAGACAACTTTGCTTCTGGGGGTCGCTGTGGGCGTGGCACTTTGTGTGTGTTGATTGCTGCTTTGTTATTCATGGAATTGTTTAAAAATTTAAATTGCTGCGAAACTTGCAAATAGTATTGCAAATGTTGTTGTTGCTCTTACTTGAAGTTGAATGAACGCATTTAGTATTAAAGATTATATCGAAGAGCTTATAGGCATATTATTGATAAGGACTTTAGTATTTTAAAGTGTACTTGACTATTTCAATTTATCATCACAATATATTCAGCTTTCTTTAAAAACAAATTTTCCTTTTCCTTACCTCTTTTGTTGTCTATTTTTCTGATAATCCCAAGTAGTTCACTTTAAGCCAAGGAAACACCGCTTTTTATAGTTTCTTTATATCTGCTGTCTGCCTTCAGTCGGATTAAATTTTAATTCAAAATCAAATCCTTGGGTCAGCACCATGTGCAAGGACATTGTCCCCATTCAAACCTGCTGCGCACACACACTCCAGGTTAATGAAAAAGCCTCTTAAAATTCCACGTAAAAACGAGAAAATCCACAAGGCAGCAAAGTATTTGCAAGCATAATTTAATTAATTAGAAGAAAGCCCTTACCCCAATCCCGCCCATTTCCGTTTCCCTATTTTGTGTATTTTGTCAATTAGTTGAAAACCGCAGCTGGGAGCAGCTAAATGGAACCTGGACTTGGGCAATTCATTAGGAGATCTTTGCGTGCCGGGCACGTCGAAGGGGGGAGACCCTCTCCTCCCCTCCCCCTCCCTTCCCCCATCCGTCACTTTCGTTGTTCACAACGCGATAAAACTGCAAAGTGAAGCCAATTCATTAACTTAGCCGGGCTACGAACTGGAGCAACAGGATAACCACACAATTAGATGAATTGTGAGCTGATAATGCAGCAGGAGTCAGAGGCGGCAGGCGGAAGGCGGGTTCCACCCCACATTGGGCTACCTGTTTGGCTGTCGGAGCTGGCCTGCAATTGACATCAGGAGGATGAATTCTGCTGCGCAACCCCTTTGAACTTCGCCCAGCAAAAAGTGAGCAGCCTCATTTGGCCAGTGAACCGTGTGAACATCAGAGCCCAAGGCAAGGGAAAGCGGGCGGGGGAGGGGGAGGGCCATTCAAGAAGTGGCAGTCGCCGTGTCCCATTGAGTGGCAAACACACTCACAGCTCGGAAGGGTGGCCTTTGTAGTTGTTGCTTTGTCGGTTGACGGATTTTGAATTGCGGTCGAGTGTCATCGAAGTCATCGATAGCACAACTGACAACCGACTCACACACACACACACTCAGAGACACGCACACACACACACTGAGTTATTGGTGTCAATGGCGAGAGATTAGCCGCCCCATCGTGCAGCCCTTGCAGCCAGTTTGTCACGTCATTAAGTGCCTAATTAGCCCAGCTAACAGCTGCATCTAAGAAGGAATAGAGGAGGGAGAGGGAGGGAAGGGGAGCAGTGAAAGTGGCTGAGCTGCTTTGCATGCAGTCCGAGCAGGCGAATGTCTTAAGCTGCTTAACGTATCGCCACACTTCCCCCTCCCCTCCCCCTCCCTCACCCCAAGCAACTATTGAGTGCAGTCTTAGCCTTTCTTATCTCGTCTCCCTCCATTCGAGTGGCACTGAACCAGGATGAGCGGAGGATTCTTAGGCGCCTCTCAAGTGCAGACGCAAAATGGACATTTGCAATGGTTTCCACACGCAAACGAAGTGCAAAAATATCAGTTTGTGCAAGTTGAGTCGAAGAAAGGCATTAAAAGAATTTCACAAACTTTCGGATTATTGAATAATCGTTAAACTTCGACAGCCACAACCTAATCCCGAGTAGTTCGCATACTTTCACTAGAATCCATCCATTCTCCGGCTATCAAATTTAATTTTAACTTCCCTATTATCCTCCTCCACGGATGAGCCCCCTTCGGTTGCCTAGCAACATTTTGCACAGCAATTAGTGCAGCATGCAGCAGAATTTGATTATCGCAGTGGGAGTGGGTGGGCGTGGCCAGCCTGTAATTGGAATGTTTTGAGGTCGGAATCGCGGAATTGCCAACTGCCCACATGTCGCATTGTTGATTTACGGCCACAACTGCAGACAGACGGACGGACGGACGGACAGACATGCGAGGAATCGCTCGGGGGAACCACAAATGCAGCCTAGCTGCGCTGCAGTCGCACTGCTGGTGGTTTGGTGGTTACCTGCTGGCTGCATTTTATTCGCAACACCCGCACGAATATTGCACGCTCTGCAGGGAACTACGCAACTGGGGATTATGCTGGCTTAATGGCCACGAATCGCACTCGAGGCATATTCAAATTGGCATCTGGCATTTGCAGGACCAATTCGGGAGAGCCGCAATGATTGAAAAATTGGCTTAAGTGCTTAACTAATGGTAAGCATGGCAATAAGCCGGTTATCAAACATGCTCCCACACACACACACACACACTCACACACACACACACAGGTTAAGTTAAGTCCCCTTCGTGACCCTGACATAAATCTCCTGCCATTTTGGGTGGCCGTTGCCCAAAAGGAGGCGCTTGCGTGAGCTCCAAACATTTTTGGAGTGTGCGTCCATTAAACGTTTTCCGTTAAAAGCCCAGAGAGCATGGCCCATAAATACAACTGGGGCTAGAGCAAGGGATAGTTGGCAGTCAACAGGACACAGTTAATTGGCTTTCAAAGCGAACCTACGAAAGGAAAGCATTTAATTAAAGTTGTAATACTTTAGTGTATTTTACTGTGGTTAGCTTGGTGACAAGAATTTACCTGTTTCCATAACAACTAAGTGAAATTAACCCTGTTAAGCCACAATTAAAATTTTATGACACAATGCTTTTAAAATGATTTTAATTATCAAATCACAATATTCAAATGAACGTAAAATGTTGACTCTGGAAATAATTTGCATTTGCATTTTCAGCAGCTTTTTTGTTTATTTTATAAAATAATATGAAAAGTGATTAAACAAACATTTGATGGCTTTTAATTAAATAAAAGAAGAGAAAAACTGACTAGGTACCTATGAACTCATGACTGTCACATTTTGTGCTGTTGCCTCGTTATTTGCACACTCTGCTGTACACGGGGGATCACAACAATTACACACACTCACACATACACACATACACATACACATGCCGAGCCAACTAACTGCAAATTGCAAATGCAATTCGCAGTTTTCCCCATTTTCAACCAGCAGCAAAATTTCCACTTAAAGTTGCCGTTATGCAAATACATTTACCACGCATACGTGTAATTGGTTGTGTGTGTGTGTTGTGTGTGCCATGCGTGAAATTAATTTCACCCTTGATGACAACGCGTGACCAGCAGAGCAAATAAAAGGTATGCAAGAAATATTGGGTGGACTCGCAAAAAATATGAAAATTTAAGGGAAATTAAATTAACAAAGTTTGTGGCTAATTTTGGCCAGCGGAAAGTAGTTACCATATTGAGTCAGCCAACAATTAGCACAAGTTTTTCATAGCTAAAAGTTTCCGAGACAAATTTAATAATTGGCCATTTCCCCAGAAAGTTTTCATTTTGCTTGTTTACGTTGAATTTATTTAAAGTTAATTTGACAGAAATTGAATTTCTGGCAGGCAAATGGGCCAAAATGTGGGGACTATTTAAACAAAAAACAGAAAAAGTGGAGCAGGCAAAAAACTTTGCAACTTTGATTGAAATTCGAAACTGAGCACTAAAATGGACGCTCTCTGGCATTTACTTCCAGGCCATTAGGGCACAATGACACACGCGGCTGTTCCAAGGGGCGCCAGAGTGAAGGGGAGGGAGACCTTTGTCTAAGCTTTGGGCCTGAATTTGCTTGTCTGCCCTTGGATTGACTTTTTTGTCGCCTGTGACACTGCGAACCCTTGTCAGCTGTTGGAGGGGGGCTGAGGGTAGGACCAGAGATGACTGTGCCGATAATATCGAGTTTGCGATGTGCTTAATCACAGAACTCGAACCGAGGGCAGCCTTCGACTACAGGCCAGCATAACGAATTCAACCCAAAGCCGCCTTATGCGATTATCAGATTATCATTGTCAAAGCTGAAGTCATAATAAATCATTGGGTTTCAGCAGCAAACAAAGAAGGTTCTTTGTCTCTCAAGAGTTGCCAAGGAGCGTGCACTCAAGAATTTGCCAACTTGCAGTCCCTCTTTATTACGCCTCTTCCCTCGTTTACTCTCTAACAACCACATAAACAACATTATATTTTATCCTGCAGGTGTTGCTAAGCAAATCCTGAACCTGCAGCTAATGAGCCACCCCAATTAGAATCCGCATGAAGCAAATACGGTCGGCATAAAATCCAGAATCGCCGCTCCCTCCCTCCCCTATTCCCGCAGCCATTAACAGGCAGATTAAGAAATTAATGGCCCTCCATCGAGGGGCTTGTGGGGGTCCTTGTTTGGCTGACTTGTGGTTTTTTCGAGCCTTTGTCATTTTTCATTTTTAATGTGCGCCACGGGGCAGCTCCTGATTAGCCTCTCCCAAACAAAGAAGGCGAAATCTTATCATTATTGCCAGAAAAGCATTCAGGTTTCACAATCTATGAAGAATGCAGCTAATTGAGCTGCCTTTGAGATACTCCAGGAAGTGGAGCAAACACTTTTCCACTCTTCCACACATTCTCAAACTTTCTGCTTGTCATAAGCATTGACTCGGGAGCTCATCCGTTGCTCGGCCATGAAGGTAGCCACGAAATTTAATAAGTCCTGACAAACACACTAACATGAATAAAGGGAGATAACTCCATTGGGGCTGCAACTAACAAGCACATTGACAGTCGTTAAAGAGGAGACTGACAACGAGGACAACTAGCGAGCTGACAGTCGCCAGGATGCGAGGGACATTGGCAACGCTTTATATATTTATGAGCCACAGACAGGGCTACAACAAGTCGAGAATAGGCAACAACACAATGCACACAAGGTAAACTTCATTTGGCCAAAGAATAGGAAGAATAGAATACAACCAAAAGGCAGAGGCAGAGGTTGAGGATGAGGCTGAGGCAGCGCTGTTGTGTGGGGCGTGGCTGACTTCCGTTTCCGTCAACACTGGCACTGAATGCTGTTTCCTGTGAGTTGGCGGTGCCAGTCAGCCAGGACGACAGTCGGGCAGCCCGTTAGTCTGCTTAGTGGCTAATTTGCAAATAAAATTGAGGCATTCGAGGGGGAGAAAGTGGCGAGGTGAGCAGCTTTCGCAATTTAATTACAGCTTGTTACTCTGCCTGCTGGCGAAGGTGAAGACATTAAGAGGAATTTCAGATCGGCAAGGGAAATTAATTGCCTAATAGATGCACAGCCCGTATGTCAAAAGGTCAACCGAAAAATAAGACACATTGTAAATACTTATTTGGGTAATTATGTTTCATTGCTTCCTCTCCACCAAATATACTCAATATACAAAGCCGATTCGCACAACTACATGATTTAAGTAGAAACACAAGTCGTATGATTAATGCATGGAATTGCGGTCAAAATATAAAGCATACGACCCATGTACCGCACAGATTATAATATTTTCAAATGTCAACCTTATGCAATGAATAATGTATAGAAATATGAATATAAAAAACTTAGATTGGCTGGCTTATAGATAGAAATATAGATAAATATAGCAACATAAAAATCTGACATTTATTTAATATTATTGACTGTAAAATTGAAATCTGTTCAAGTATTAAAGCTATGGCAACCGCAGCCATCAAAAATATATAGGAATAATAAAGGCGAACATGATTGACTTGGAGATACCCTTTGGCCACACAGTTATTCAAACACCCTTTGCTGTAGTTTACTCTAAAGTCATGATAACTCATTATTTTGATAAGGAGTATATCAACTATATGGAGTCAGAGATACGTCCCTTCATCTTTTTCACACTTTTGCACAACTACAACTTTTTTCGTTCAATTCATAAATACAGGGCATAATGAAAACATTTTTATTGAATTGATTGAGTGACCGTTGGGCTCATCCAAATGAAATGGCATGGCCATCGTTGTGCCTGCAGCGTGTTTACTTTATACATATTTGATTTGGCCTTTTGCAAATATTATTGCCATAGCTGCATGAGCGATGTAGTTACCCCTACCCGCGGCCGCCCTCTCATATGGACATGAATCGTGTTTGCCTGTCAAATAGCATAGCTGGCGATTCAATTAGATTGGCAGGAATGCGTGGGCTTAGCCAGGCGACAGTTTAATGGAATTGTTTATGGCCAGCATGGCAGTGCAAAGTAATACATCATTTTACAGTGCGCTTTAAAGAATATGCCCGGTTTTTACACACTTGCTGCGGGTATTAAACATTTTGTGCCAGAAGCAATGAATTGTGGAAAATATAGCTGGAGATGTTTCTGAACAGACGAGATATATAAATTCTTGACCAAGACTATAGCCACATATAGCGGACTGTTTACTCTTTATCCTGTTACTCTTTATCCCAGCTTAAGAGTTATCTTCGTTAAGCTTAGTATAGCTGCTGAGTCAGCTGATTAGGATAACTTTATCACACACTTTTTTGTCTTCTAAAAAATCTCAATAAAACTCTTCAAATCGTAAAGTTTTTGGTATCGTACTTCTAAATCTTTACAAGTAAAATAAAAAAATCTATCGAATTTTTTTTTTTTTTTAGACTGTTGAGTATTATTTCATTTTATTGTACCTTATGTCGGTCAGGATATTTAAGCTTCGGTACGAGCAGTTAACTCTGCTTCTACGTTTAACAAACATTTGCTGTTCAGTGCTCGGTTGTTTAATGGCATCGTTTTGGGGCTTTTACTATGCTTTAAACCAGTCGCCATTTCCGAGTCGACAGTTGAGTCGAGGTCCCGCAGGCGAGCCCACTTTTAAGCTGTAATTCTCCGTTGGCTCCACTTTTATTTTGTTACTGGTTACTGGTTACTGTTACTGTTTGGGCGCCGGGGGGCTCGTTGCCTGTGCAAATAGCCAAAGAGAGAACTGGCCCGGCCAGACAGCTGACTGTCAAAGGATGTTGCCTTTACTTGGCTTTGGCATAAAACGTTGCGTGCATATAAAAAAAAGCGCAAATAACGCAATAGCGATATTTACCAAAAGGGATTTCAACTCTCCTCCGGCTGTCATATTGCTACGGAGCGTTGCTCTACTTTAGCTACACGCCCAGATATTTACAAAATAATTGCATTTTAAAGGCAAACACTGTGGAAATTTAATTTACTTACAAAAATGTATATTAAAGCATAAATCATTATTGATTACCCCAGTGGCAAAGGCAGACCAACCGTCTGACTGTGTCTAAGCCACCGAAATGATGTGCTCAGTGTTATGTAAGCTACGGCTTGTGGCTTAGGCCTACAAGTTGCAATCATTTGTCATAACTTGCATAGCAGCAAACCCCGTTAAGTATTTCGAATATGATTTATTATAAGTACTTCTTTGTGAACTAAATATGGCAGTTACGCACACTAAAATTTGCAATAAAAATATTTATAACATGTATATATATTAAATTAAAAACCCCCTACACGAGGTAACAATTACTTTCCTTTTTTTTTTTTTAGATTTAGAGTTGCGATATTTTATTTTTAATCAGTTGCTAGATTCCAAAGTCCCATAACTTTGTCGAAATTGAACAGATTTTCATGATGTTGACAATTTTCATTATTGATTGACCTCCACATAAATTCTGCATTTAAATTTAAACAAGCATAATTTTATGAAATAAAAGTACCCAACCTTACAGAATAATAATTTTTCAGAAATTCCACACCTGCCACAACTGAAATTCCTCATATTTTCCCACTACTAATAAAAAAAAACATTTGCAGTGCAGGAGCATAAAAGTGTAGTATAACATGCCAGGTTGGATAGTATAATTTCAAGCCACAGTAGAATATAAAATTCTTTTGTTACTACTTTTTACACCCTGTAACCATAAAATGTGTAAAAAACAAGTATAAAAAAATTATTTTACAAGCAGCCGAGGCCATATGCTACCCTACAAATTATATATACTATTTTTATTCAACTGCCACAGATGAGACAAAAATCGACTAAGGCTAATAGAGTATAATATAAGTACATTATATTATGCCAACCTATGATAAAGTAAACCAACTATCTACTAAAAGAAAACTTTAAGTTTGTCACAATTCTTTTTAGCTGCTTTTTCTGTGTTCCAAAAGTATTATATAGACACAACTATATTAACCGCAATTATTCATGCGATGTAAAGTAACTTCATACCTGTCTAAAGGATATCTCCACTTCGAGCACTTATTTATTTCTTTTTTTTCCTGTCTCTGTACTCAGTTGTGCATTGTACATCTGCACAAATGTTCTTTTTATGACCACCAAATGCGTGTGTAATTATGCCTCGCACTGAGCGCCTTGGGCAACATTCCAACTGGCCACTGTTAATGTGGCTGGCTGACCAAATGGTCGCGTGTTTACTGCTCCACATACACATACACACAAATACACATATTCCTACATACACATATATAGATATTTGTATACGTACCCGCCTGTGCATGCATTTGTATAGCGTAAGTTTAGTGCCAGGGAATTGCCCCAACAATTATTATGATGGCTGATAAGCGACGACCACACACACACGTACACACTCACACACACACTCACACACTCACTGGCGCACGGCAAGTCACGCACACACACTAAAACGACGAGGCAGCATTTGCTTTGCTACGTGGCTGCTGGCTATATTCTTTACGTATACGCAATGCGAGGCATGGGGTTAACATAATGTGGGGCGTATACGTAATGTGGCATGCTTCAAAACTCAGCGAGCGCCGAGTTTAGTTGCAATGCGAGCACATGACATTTGCGGCAACATTTGTGACCGTTTCGGTTGCCTTGGCCTTTTTGGGGGGACGCCGCTGGCAGCCCCCGCTTATGCGTGTGCGTGTGTGTGTGCATGTGTATGTGTGTGTGTGTGTGCCAGGCGTGTGTAATTCACCTTGCTTCACATGTGTGTGTCTGCTTTCATTGTCATTCCATTTATGCGAATGTGACTGCCTCACTTGGTAATGTTTCGTGCCTTTCAGCCTGTTGTTGCGTTTTTCTACCCGCTTTTTTTTATTGTTTATTACTCTTTTATTATTATCGCAACTGTGCGTTTTTGTTTGTTTGCCGGGCTTTATGCGGGTGCCATTATATCAGCAATGGGAGCTGCAAATTAAAGACAAAACACACACACACACGCATACAAAACCCGCCGATGAATTGCCAGATAATTAAATATGCCAAAATGCCAAATGGACGTGTTCCTGTGGCTGACTGCAGGACAGGCGGACAGGTGGATTGAATGACAGAATGACAGTTCAACACACAAACCAACTGGCCAAAATGGCGTACAGGCGAAATTTGCATTTTGATTCAAATGGTAATTGCTTGGAAATGAATTGGGTTTCTAAGAGATCGAAATATGTTCGTGAGTTGCATTGCCAAAGCAATATAGTTCTTGTTGGCTTTTGCTCTCTTTAATCTAAGCATATTTACTTAAGCTTAAATAAGGACTAAAATTGAGCATATCTTAAAAATAAGCAATCCTTAATACTTGCAATTTTTAATTGCCTACGTTGGGCGCCAAGAGTGTTAGATTATAATTTTTGTACATTAAAAATGTTTGAAAAAAACCTGTAAATATTTTTTAAAAATCAACAAAAGTTCAGTTTTGCTCCAAAGCACTGAGCATTATTTTTTGCTGCTATCCGTTGAAAACTGAGCTTATGTATGAAAGAAAAAGTTCAGACTTCAGCGCAATTTTTTCATATAATCAAATTGAATTGCAACAAATGTCAAATAATAAAACTGAAATTTGCTTTTACATGGGACTCCAACCATGTTGACAGCTTCTTATTTAAATTTGCATACATTTTCCTGTTAACACACAATTCCCAGTTACTTATTAGCCCCATTATTCATATCTATGACAACAAAAGCGGCAAAGACATGGCTCAAAGGCAGCGTCTTATTGATTTATGGCGCGATAAGAAAATGTCAAGTAAACAAGGATACAAATACTCACTTGTCTGTCGTTTGTGACGCTTAAATCATATAATTAATGCGCAGCGCTTTAATCTTAGTCACTTGACGTCGCTTTCTGGGGCGCTTGAAGCACTTCAGACGAGTATTTTTTGCTGGTTACGTTGGAAAGGAAATTCTCGAGTTGTTCGCATTAAAGCAGCGAATACTTGAGTTATTTCAGTTGAGCATAATTACAAGTTCTGGGCAAATGCAGCAGTTGGTATCCTAGTTATTTCAACATTTAATTAAAATATTGCGCATACGCCACGTGGCAAAGCCGGCAAAGTAGGTTACACTTATACATATATTTGTGGGTTAAAAAACCTCTAAAAACGCGACCGCCGCCAGACGAGGCCTTGGGCCGGCCACATTCCGAGCAGCAATTACAAGCGAGGGGCATAAAAAAAATCCTTAACAAAGCACGCAAAGCCGTCTGCATATGTGTGTGTTATATGTGTGTGTGTGTGTGTGCGTTCATAAAAATAGTTAATTTCACTAAAACAAAAACAATAACAGTACGGACTAAAGCAAAATTGCTTTTACTTTTACTTGATTAAAGCACCCTATGGAGCCAAATGTAATAAAGTTTTTTCTGTTGCTCTATTTCTTGCCACACGCACACAACAACACACACAAACGCCCACTAGGCCACGTGTCTGCTGAACTTATATTTTTATATTATTTATTATTTATTTTAATTCACCTTCACTTTACTCCTGAGTCTCTTTTGATTTGGGCTAATTTTAGTTTGACTTTAACTGTATTGCAGTTATATTTTTGATTTGTTTTTTTTTTGGGTGGGGTGGGAGGGATTAACGTAGAATTCAATTCACGTAATTTGTGCCGTCATTCTGTTGCGCTGCGCGTAACGTTGTTGCGTAGCCTGTTAACGCACTTGAAAGCCGCCAAAAAACTGAAGTCGACTAACGGTTAAGCTACGGCCAGCGTCTGCGTTGGCAGCGGCAGCGGCTGCGACGCCAGCCGCGTTTGACGTTTGCGGCGTCTGCGCAATAAACGCGCCGTAAAATCAAAACAATATTAACACTTGGCTGGCATAAATACGAAATCCAAATATTTGAATAAGATGAAATGTTTTTAAAATTTAAAAATATATTTATAAGCCATTTAAGGTATGTGTTGCAAATAAACCAAGTCAAAAATATATGTAGCTATTAAAGATAAAATTGATGTTTTAACTAAATCTATATCTTAATCAGCGCAGAACTTAAATGTGCAACAGCTTTTTAACGTATTTGAATTAAAAATCGCCATCTATTGTAAGGCAGCGGAATTACTCATTGCACCCGATTCAAAGCTAACTGCTACAAGAAACAGAACCAGTTCCCACGTAAACAAAAACCAATTTATTTTACTCTTGAGTTAGAAGTGAAGAGCGAGACAAATATATGTGCTTACTGTCAGGGCTGCTTTTCACATGTTGGCGCGCAAACGAAAAATTTAAATTATACAAATTCAAATATACAATAACAGGAATTCCAGAAAAGTTTTTGATTGTAGTGTCTTAGCCGATGGGCTGGTAAATTATAACTATATTAAATACTCATGACAATAATTGTAGAAAAGAATTGTATTAAAAAGGAAAGCCAAGAGTAATATACACAATTTAAAAACCTTTTCTTTAATTCAAATTGCTTATTTATATTCTCAAGGTAAGTGAAAAAAATATAAAGAATTTTCTAAAATAATTTAAAAAAAAAGAAGCAAATTTGTAATTTTAACAAATGAACTAACCAAATTTTAACAATTTATTGTAAAATACTTTTTGAGGCAAGCCTTAGTATTCGAATGTCATTCAATCAATATTCGACAAAATTTTTTGAAAAAAGATATATTAAATAATTATTAAACGTTTGTAAAATTTAAAATACTTTTTGAGGCAAGGCTATGAATAAAGTTTCGCATTTTTTAATTAAATATATCGTATAACAACTATATTCAAACTGTTGAGTAGCAATATTTGGCCATATTAATCGGCTGACTGAAGATTTCCTAAGCATAGTGTTGGAATATTATAACAACAACCTATCACAAATAACAACTTTGCACCTCTTAAGCTAATGACTCCTACGAAAGCTGAACAATAAATACAAATAATTAATGGGAATCTCCCCAAGCCTAACTGTCCAGTGGGGCAATTCTCATGCGCCACGCATTTTTGATCATATCCGCCGCCTTCTCGGCAATCATGATGACAATAGCATTCGTATGACCAGCCGGCACATGGGGCATAATGGAGGCATCTGCCACGCGCAGATGTCGAATGCCATGAACCCTCAGCTCCGGATCGACGACAGCCGTAGCATCCGTGGCGGGGCCCATTTTGCAGGTGCCGGACTGATGCTGCAGACTGGAGCCGTAGAGACGCAGGCAACAGCGCCAATAATCGTGGCTGGCGAAGACCAGGTGCTCGCAGCCCGGAAAGGGACGCGCATGGAAACGAGTGCCCATCTTCTGCATGGACTTAGTGCGCGCCAACTGCAGGATCTAAGGGAAGAACATAATTAATACAAAAGAAATAATTATAATAATTAATTAAGCTACCATTTCAATGCCCTCGATCATGGCACGCACATCATCCGGATGCTGCATGAAGTTGGGCTCCATGCGCGGCCAGTGGAAGGGATTGCGACTGCGCAACGAGATGCGGCCAGTGCTCTTGGGTCGCAGCAGCACCGGCACCAGGCCGAAGGTCTCCTTGTGCTGCAGATCGCCAAACATTTTCTCATAGAACTCATCCGTAATGCCCAACAAATCGCGCAGAGTGCCAAAGCGATCGCCGCTCAGCGAACCAGCGCCCAGGACCAGCTCCATGTCCGCATAATCCTTGGCTGCAGGTGGAAAAATATTAAATTCAATTATGTATATATTTTATATAGTTAAAAACAAAAATAAAATAAAAACTAAAACTTGCATTATATTTTAAAAATATAAAACACTATCCTATCAAAACTGGAGCTTTCTAAAGATTTAAAAAAAAAACCACTTGTATTATATTTTATAAATATAGAACACTATCCTACCAAAACTGGAGCTTTCTAAAGATTTAAAAAAAAAACCAGTTGTATTATATTTTATAAATATAGAGCACTATCCTACCAAAATTGGAGCTTTCTAAAGATTTAAAAAAAAAACCAGTTGTATTATATTTTATAAATATAGAGCACTATCCTACCAAAATTGGAGCTTTATAAAATTTAAATTAAACAAAAAAAAACTTGCAACATATTTTGTAAATATAGAACACTATCCTACCAAAACTGGAGCTGGGCGTGCGCACAAAGGCAAAGGCCTCAGCGCCGCCCGGAATGGTGTACGGTCCCTGTCCGGCAAAGATGTAGCGAAAGATGTCCGTGGGATTCAGCAGACGTGCATCGTTCACCGTGGAATCGTTAACCATGAACACCAAACCATTTAGCGTAATGTGATCCTGCAGATTGTGGCCGACCTGCAGATCCTGCAGCACGGGTATTTCGTGCTCCTCCAGATGGGCGCGCGGACCCACGCCGGACAGCAGCAGCAGCTGCGGACTGGCTATGGCGCCGGCGGACAGAATGACCTCCTTGCTGGCGCGCACCACAAAGCGCTGTCGCTGCTTGGTGAACTCCACGCCCACGGCCAGCTTCGTGGCCGGATCGATGAGCAGCCGGGTGACCCAGCTCTTCATGGAGATGTGCAGATTGCGGCGCCGCAGCACGGGCTGTATGAAGGCCTTGCTGGTGCTGCAACGCCTGCCCTGGCGTATCGTCGCCTGGGCTCGAGCGAAGCCCATCAGCTGCTCCCCATTCGTATCCGTTATATCGTAGCCCAGCTCCCGGCCCGATTTGAGGAAGGCCTTCACCTGGCGCGACTTGTAGTCCGTGTACTGCACATCCAGCGGCCCGTTGCGGCCATGATACGGCGACTTGTACAGCTCGGGGATGCCAATGCGTTCGGATTTCTTGAAATACGGCAGCACCTCGTCGTACGACCAGCCCGTATTGTTGGCCGCCGCCCAGCCATCGTAGTCCCGTCGATGGCCGCGCGTATAAAGCATAAAGTTGATCAGGCTGGTGCCGCCGATGCCGCGTCCTTTGGGCCAGTTGCAGACGCCGTTGCGCAGGCCCTGGCAGGCGTTGGGCGTGGCCTCCGCCTTGTAGCCCCAATTGTAACGGGTGGTCTGCGTCAGGGCCGCCGTCAGCGGCACATCGCTGATGAAGGTCTCCTGATCGCCCGCCTCCAGCAGCAGCACCCGGGCCGTGGCGATCTCGCTCAGTCGATTGGCCAGCACACAGCCCGCCGAGCCGGCGCCCACAATGATGAAATCATATTCGGGCAGAAAGTCGGTGGTGTCCGGTATGCGTGTGTTTAACAGTGATGTCTCAAAGTCACGCACCAGATCGACCAGCAGCTGGCCGCGGCTGCAGACCAAGCAGAGGCACAAGACCAGCAAGTACGCCAAGCGCATCTTCAGCGGCTACAAAAATGTATCTGTAAGTTAGAAACACACAGCTGCTAATTAGCAAAACGTTCTAGATACATATTAGCAAGCGGTTGTAAATTGCAAACGTCCTTCGATTTCACATTTGTTAAGTTGGTTCTGGCCAAACGCATTTAACGCCCCAGCGGCTGATATCTGCTGATTATACGTTGTTTTTTTTTAGCTCAAGTTCAACATGTTTCCGATTACAACGAAACACAACAAGAAAAATTGTATGTGCCAAAATGAAAAACATAAAAAATGAAAATAAAAGAAACGAGAGAGCAAAACAATAACAAAAATACGGCTGCCAACGGACCGCCAACCGGTTGGCGATCAAAACAGAAAAACTGAAGAAGTAACCAAAGCGAAATACACAAAATAATTCGAGCGCAATCCAAGCAAAAATATTTGCCAGTTGACGTTGACCCATAAAGCGCACGCGGATGTTCATTAAAGACGCTCGGCCAAAATCAAGAAAAACAAAAAAAATATATAAACAAAATGTACAAAATCAATAAACATTGAAAATGTGAGAGCAACGACTGCTTAAATACACTTACAAATCCAACTACGTATTTAAGAGCCTTTAAATAGTTGGATTAAATCTAAAATGTTTATTTGATATATTTATTTATTTTTAAAATTGTATAAATTTCAATTAATTTTTTTTAAGTATAATATCTTATGGTTTCATTTTATTTATTTGCACTTCTTGAATAATGAATAAAGTAATAATATCATTGTTAACTTGTTAATAATGTTTCTGTTATGTATTGCTTTATTCTTATTTTTACTATTTAACATTTGTATAATCTTTTTTAAGAATATTATTTTATTGTAGCACTTAACACTTTTTGGTCATTTAATTTGATGAATTTGTTTGTTTGTATTTTTATATTATTTTTTACTTTTTACAAACAATAATAAACTTTTTCATTGTTCATTTTCATTATTTTCTTTTTTATTTATTTTAACATATATTAATTTTTCAAATATTCTCCAAACTTCCATAGTAAAGATATTTCTTAGAATTTTTTCTATCTTTACTTAAGCCCACTTTGTTTTATGGCAAGCTTGTTGCCATAGTTGTTGTACCCTCTAGAGCATCGTAAGCCATATTAAAACACTCAAAATAGTGGGCGCGCTGCGATTCCAAAAAAATAGCTTTATATGCAAATTAACTGTTCAATATATATATTTTTTTTGGGTTTTTACTTTATACATTTAAGTCTATTAAAGGCCAAAATTGCACAAGTGGAAGAAGAAGAAAAATAAGTATTTTAATTAACCCCAATACGCTGCTGGCCAAAAATTGACATACGAGACAAGGCAACAGGTTTCGTTTTACATTTAAATATATAGCACATATAATACATTACTGAGATACAGATACATCTGTCTTTGTCTTAGCACAATTGGTTCTACGTGCGCAGCCTTCAATATGCTTTCGTCACAGACACACACACACACACACACAACACACAACAACTTCTTTTGTCACTGAAATTTAAGAAAAGCACATTTATAACCGGTCAGCGGTGGGTCCCCCGTACAGAACTGCCCTACCACAAATATTTCAAGGGTTATTATCAATCGAAGGGCGCTGCGATCGTTAAAGTTCTTCTACAACACTCTAAAACAAGTGGCTACAATGGCCCAAAAAAAAAAAACTGGTTAGGCTCAATTTACCACTTATAGCTGTGGTACCAGGTTAAGCAAAAATTGATTTTAAAAATGATCATTATTTGTAACATATGTTTCAATAAGCGATAGCTGCTCTCGTTTGCCTCTCGGCTTTGATGTATTTATGGCCCAGATACTCAACTTATTAACTGTGTCCAATTAGCTGAGCTTAACCACTTTCGGCTGCTAGCGAGACGAATTGTTAAAAAGGTTTCAAGATTCAGACTAAGATAGGTGTTGAATATGTTAACGTTGTGTTATCAGATATTACAAGAATAAGTTTTTTATTTGGAAATCTTTTAATTGTCTTTAAGGTGTTGATGTTTGAAATTCAGTTATACACATAAAACTAATAATGTAATACGTAATATGTACGAAGAAAATGTTTCCAAGTTACTGTAAAATTAAATTTTATTTTTGAAACTAAACCATGTCTAATTTTTTTAAAATTTTGTATCAATCTTTCTTTGAAATTAAACTTACCGCATAAATTTTACACTATTTGAATTATTTAATGAAAATAAGTAAACTTTTAATACAATTCTTTAAAAAAATTGTATTAAAAATTCCCCTATTTGCAATTTCTATCTTTAAAACCTGCACATATTTATCATATTTATCAACCTTTTAAAGTTAGAATTTTAAGAAATATTACAAAATATCTATTGAACATTTTTGAAACACTATAAACTTTAATTGTCTTTTTATTTAAACACAAATCACAATTTCTAATTCACTCTTCCATAAAAATCTGCTTGACTGCTTTTAGGGAACACCAAAATTGCCTCACGATATTCACAATTCTTTGCCAATAAAATTGCTAGAGTTACATCAATTATATATATCACATATGCATTGATTTCAGTTTAAAGTCAACACGCGCCACAAATAACGCACTCACAGAGCCGGCTCAAAACCCCCCAGATATATGTAGGACAATTTACTCGCTTTATAAGTTGTGAAATTCTAAACACGTTTTCGATGCTGTTTGCATTTTTAGAATGCACTTACGCAATGGGCACGTTGCTCTCCTTAGTTGATACAGCAGAGCTCTATGCTATACTTAAAGATTTTTTCTTTATTTTTTTTTGTTTCTTTTTTTTTTTTTGTACTCGACAGCTACTGCGCATGCGAGCGCGTTGCTGTCCGCTGGCTAAATGAATCGCCGCTGTCGGCTGAGACAACGATGAAGCCTACGCGGGACGAATCAAGACGGGTAGCTGCCGGTTAAGTCGGTCAATTTGGCGCGCTACGTTTCGGCCAGCACGCAGATGCCCCAGTGGCGGACAGTAGCCCGGACTCGTTTGCGCCAAGAGATACAGTTGTAGGCTGTCCGTCCGTCTCTGGTGCGTCTTTTTCAAGTTCAGGCGATGAACTTGCAAAAAAAGTTTATTTACATTTTGCTTTAAACTATTTTTCGGCATCTTGCCGTTGCCCCGTTTCGCCAGTTTCGTTGTGTGGACTTTGCGTTAGTCATAGCCGAAAATTTAGCATATATTGACCAAAAGTTTGATTAGCACCAGTATTATACTCGTAATCTACTCGCAGCCAAGCATGCGTTAATCAAAAATTTTGGTACTATCCTATTAGCAATGGCTTGCGAACAAATAAATCTATGATCTACAGTTGTACGAAAAGTGCTTCCGCTATTTAACCACATTGGAGCTGGTCGGACGCTGTTGTTGACGTCTCAAGTTCAATGTCATGCAACGCTGCGCTTTATCTGTCTGTGTATCTTGTAGCTGTGTATCTAATAGCATGTATCTTGTATCTATGCGCTTAAATGCCGATGACTTCATGTTACAACGATTACAAATTTAAAGTTCAGCCATAAAAATTTGCATACGAACAACATTTAAGTCCTATTCATTAATGGGCAAACCAGCAACAATAACAACTTGTGTGCGTCTTCAGCTCAAGCTTCAGTTCGTTCGATTTCCAATTTTGTTGCCACTTTCATAATCAATTTTTTGGCGCATTTGTGAATCGCCAACGACCTTCAGTACCAACATTTTTTTTTATTTTTTTTGTTTTTGTTTTTTTCATAGTTTATTTTCATGTTTCTATTTTATTTTTTTATCCAAAATCCAAACAAATAGCTTTGAATGCATTTTACGCGCCTTTGTTTAAGCGCTCATAGTTGATATTTGCACAGATTTTATGCATATTCATTTCGCATGACTTGGTAACTGTCAAATTGACTGGTGTTTGATTTTAATCAAGTGATCGCACACACAAGCACACACACTCTCGAGTGCTCAGCTCATAGCACTCCATAGTTTTAATTGTTAGTAGATCAAAAGCTGAAACAAAACGCTGCTAATTAAACTTTTAACGCTAAACAATAAAAACCGATTGTGTCTGCTCTCCGATTAAGTGTCAAAAAGTGATAGTATACTTGGTAATTGGCCTACGGCGCGGAATGATTAGGCATTTCTGGTATGCGGCTTAAAAATAAACAAAAAATTTGACCTGGAAATAGACCGGAAAAATATTTTTAAAAAATCATTTGGTTGCACATGTAAAAGCCAAACACGGGAATTCCCCAAAATAATTGTAAATAATTGAATTATCTAGATATTTGAACTGAAACAATTTAAATGTGGAACAGCAATGTATTTATTATGTTCCTTTGAATTTTTCCGCAACTTAATTTTATATTTTTTAACGACTGTATACTTATTTCCTTCTATTTATATTTGATATTAAAAACACATACAATTATTTTTATTTATTTATGCATTTACGAAGTACTTAATAACTAACCCAAATGAAATCTTAAACAATGTTAGCCTTATTAAGGCAAAATATGAGATAAACAAATACAAATACTCGTGTTTTTAGAATTATTAGAATAAATATGACGCAATCCTGCTACCGGAGTTCTTTTCATCATAATTTATAAGCACTCAAAAAGTTTGCATGCATTTTGCACATGCTAATTTTTAAACTAAAGTGTGCGAAGGCAATGCCAAGTGGGTTAGAAACATTGAGTTTTCAAGCTGTTTACGCCTCATAAATTAAGCTTTACTTACCACAAGTGCATGTGTGGCATGCCACTGTCGCCATTGAAAGTGCATTGTCCATGAGTGCTGTTGATTTAGCACTCGTAAAACTTATTTATAGCTGACTTCGGCCAGATAAAATAAACGACAAAAATACAAAATTAGTGAAAAATGATTGCTCTACTATAATCGGGCAACCAAATAACCAGCGACCTTGCCAAGGTCGACTCATAAGATCAGCTAATGTCCGTGTACAATGTCTGTTAACAATCTGAGACAAACAACATTCACACGCTACCTGATTTCTGAAAAGAAAAAGAAGTAAGCGTCCAAGAAAAAATATAAGAAAAATAAATTATCAAGCATAAACTGCATAAACACGGGCACAAATCAAGTTCAACTTCAATTTGAAGACGTGGCAGAAATTCCCATACTTGAAGATACAATAACGCCCCCTCAGTGTCAAGTGCTGTGTGGCTCGATTTGGGTCCCGGTCACTGTAATTTGTCCGATGCTCGTAAATCACGTGTCTAACGCCAAATGCCGTTAAAAAAATGGAGACGTGAGCTGAGCACATAAAAGCCACGGCATGTCCAACACCCAATGGCAATAAAACTCAAAACAAATGCCTTTTTAACTAATAACAATAAAAAATAAAAAAAAAAGTACGCCAACAGCACCCACAAAAAAAACAATAACAAAAACATAGCCAAATGTCAAAGTGTTTGGTAAAATGATTGCCGGGGGTATGTAGATGTGTATGTATTTGTGATTACAAATCCGACAACTGCTGCCTGGGGACCTGCAACTGAGCGAAAAATAAACAAGAGACCAGCTTGAAACGATGCGCAGAGCAGAGCCAAAAATCAAATTCGAAAAGCCGAAAACCGCTGAATGGCACTCGAAAGGCTTTGCAGACGTCTCGGAGGGGAGCGGTTTAATTGAATGAACTTGAAACAATTGAAGTGTAATTTGGTATTGAATGACAACAAGATTCGAGATATGTGTAGTCTGCTGCACGCACACCAAACGCATTTTAGTAGGGGGCGTTCCAGAAATGTGAAAGGACTCACAAAAAAGTTGCACTTGTCTAATTACGGAAATGGGTTTGAGTTTTCAGAGCGCATGGTTTTTTAAACAGGTCTAAATATATTTATTTAGTGAACTAAAAAACGAACTATATTATTATAAGATTAGTCAAACAGAAAAACGAAAATATTGATCATCGATTGTTTTGCAATACACAAAAAATTTGATCGCCGATTCTAAACACAATTTTTCTGTATTTTTTTTCAAAAATACTTTCTACAGGTAAGTTAAAAAAAATTAAGTGAAGCTCTAATAATTTTATTTTCTGCCAATTCAGGTTAGACGCACGTTTTTGGGAACATCCCAATAAACATAATTTTCATGATTGAGTTGATGGGCTGAACGTCAAGTTTTTGAGACGGTCTTTGAACGCTTTGATTGGTGTTATTGACACGACCACTGAATGTGGGCCTTACCATGGTTTTTTTTCTGCCTAAACGTTGATTGTTGAAGTTGTTGTTTCTATTGAAATTGGCAATAAATAATTCGACATGTATATTACATTTTTTACTTCAATAAAATGAATTTTTATTTGTAATTTGTATCATGATTCAAGTTTTGTTGTCTATTTGCTATTTTAATAATAATTATAACATTTAATTAAGTAGAAAATGTAAATTAAATGTTTTTTACTTTAAAAATACATGGGTATGAATTTAGTTTTCACAATTCGAATAAGTTACGTTTAAGTTGTTTTGGTTTTCCATTTGAATTTTTATGATATATGCATATAGATTGTTGTTAATGTGTTCTAAAGATCAATCAATTACGTATAGTGGTTTGGTAAGCTTACTTTAATAAACAAATTGCTTTGCATTGAAATTTATATGTTAACTTAATGCAACTATCTGCTGTATAAAGCCAAAAGCGTCGTAGTTCTAAAAATGATTATGCCAATTGTGTTTCGTAGCACTAGATATTACTAATAGACTTTTTTTTTAATATATGTATTTATAAATAAGTTGTTGGATGCATAAAATGTTGAACATAAACATACTTAGTAACTATATAAAAGTATTTCATTTTTGACTGTTAATTTGTTTTTTCTTCCTTTTAGTTTGTATAAATACTTCTCTTGTATATGTTTATGTATTGTTTTTGTTGTTTATTTGTGTATAATCAAATATTAAACTTACATTTTGTTAATTTATAAATGTAATCAGTACGAATTGCCCAAAGCTCAATTTCGTATGTCACAGCAATCAATTTCAACTAAAATACAATTTGAAGAGAACTTAATTTAAATTACATTTTTTTTTTTTTAATTCACTGGAAAGTGAGCTTTAAAAAATACGTAATCTTAATAAATAGGCAATTTAAATACAAGTTTTAATCCTTTTCCATCTACAGATGCTATAATAATTCTTGGAATCTCTTGAGTAAAATGAATTGCTGTGACACATCGAAATGCGGCATTTTCTGGCTGCCGCCGAAAAGTATGCAGCAGTTTTTTGTTGTTGTTGAATTGTTTGTCGCTTAGTGACGCAGCAGAACGTTGCTCACTTTATTGGCCGCCTCTGTTTTGGCCGTGATTTTCTCACGAAAATGCCGATTCTCGGGATTGGCCAGCACCGAGGCAATGAACTCCGATGTCTCCAACTGCAGCTGGGCCAAACGCTTCTGCAGCAACTTGTTGCGCTGCACCAGCTTGATGGTCTTAATGGCTATGGAGAGCAGGCCCGCGTTATGTGTGTAATATTGTTGCTGCTGCTGTTGCTGCTGCGGCGACAGCTTGATTGGCTCGAGAGCGTACTCATAGCCGCTGTCGTCATCGCCCTGATCCTCCTCCCCGTACTCCTCCTCGTCGTCATCGTCATCATCCGCCTGCATGCCTTGGGCATGATCACAGAATTTGGCTATTGTTGCTGTCTTGTTGTTGCCAACGCAGTTGCTGTTATTGCTATTGGCCATTGTGGGTTGTAATACTGTTTTGATATTGATGTTGTTGTTGTTGTTGCTGCTGCTGCTGCTGCTGCTGGAATGTGTGCGCGCCAAGTGCGTGCCCGTCTCCTTGTAATCGCCATCGAACTCCATGCGCTCCATATGCTCCACCTGCTTTGATTTTGCCTCTCTGTCTTGGCCATCGTCAGCTGCAGTCGATGTCGATGCTTCGCTCTTTGTACTTTGTGGCAGTCTCGAAGGCAGCCTGCCGCCACGACGGCGCTGCAGACGACGTGCTGAGTTCATTGAACCTTTGGCAACTGCAAAGAACAAGCAAACACAAGAGAACGGTAAGTTTCAGTCAAAGTTCAAGCAACTCAAGGTAAACAGGCAAAACATAAATCACAGTGGTTCAAAGTCGACGAAAAACACCTTTGCCGAGACACGCACCCGCAAGCCCCATAAGTATGCAATATATATTTATTTGCAACTATTTTCACTGATTATATTGTGGTATTATAAATAAATCATATATTTAAATATTTCTTGATTTAATATTTAATCAAGTTTTACTAGAAATAATACAAAATATGTTTTACCTAATCAACAGCACACACACAAATACATAATAATCAATTCGTTATCATGTGACCTTTGAACTGAAAGAAGTCCGGTTAACATTAACTTGAAACTAAACTTATAAAGATCACGCCATGCCGCTTAGTTCTTAAACTAAGCCTTATCAGTATAACGAATTTTTGAAAATGGAAGATCAGAATTGTGTCAAGCTCTAGTTTGAATTCATTCCATAATAAAGAATAAAATATAAAGATATATTTAACTATGTTATGTGGCTGTATTTGACAGATATAATTAGCACAGATTATTATTATTCATAAAAAATACAAATAAATGTTTGAAAAAAACAGGAAGAACTAATTTAACGGCGCAATGAAGAGTCTTTTATTTATCGAATAAATTAACTGTTAGTTAAATTAGTTAAGTGCTATAAGTAGCGGAGGTTTTATATATGTAAAATATATGTAAAAATACATTAAAAAGTCAAAGTTTATTTAATTTAATTCATGCATTATATGCAAAATATATTTTTAATTGATAATAATTTAAAAGTATTTTTTTCAAAGTAAAAAAAAAATAAAGTATTGCACCATTTTATACTTATATTTGATATATTATTTATGAGCATATTCTATATGTTTTTTTAAAATGTATTATTATTCAAATTGTACAAAATATATCATTGTTTTTTATTATCAATAATTTATTTAAGATCTGTTTCATTTATGTCATTTTTTCTATTGTTTCCCAACGTTTTGCTACTCAGTTAACGTACCACATTGTCGTCTATCTGACCATGTGTGCGCTCTGTGTATGCAGGCAATGTTGGTGTGTGTGTGTTTGTGTTTTGTGTGTTCATCGTGTGTGTCACAAAACGTGACCACAGCCGGGGCCAGCAGTCTACAACTACATCAACGATTGCGACGCGTTTCGCACTAATTTGCAATACTCGCATGCGGGCATATGCACAATGTGCATCGCTTTGCCACACACACACACACACACACACACGCACACACGCGCTCACTCGAATGCAATTATGAGCAAGCACAGCAAACAGTGAGACAAGCAAGCATGAGCCACATGAGCCATTGGCCATCAGGTTCGGCACCCCCACATAGAAATCATATTCCAATTAGCGTTTCCGTGACTGTGTCTATGGTCAGGGTCAGGCCAACGGCTTGGAGCACATGGCAGTGCACATAGTACGTGCCCGCCAATCCGGCGATGGTGCCAGCGCCTGAGCCGGTGCCGGAATTGGGTCTATCTGACCGCATTCGGCGTTTTGTTTGCTTTGCGCAAATAAAGCATTTTCTGATACGCTGCACCAGTGCTGTGAAACGTGAGAGCGGACATTGGCCCAAGAGCGTGCTGAGGTGGGGGGAACGTGCCAGCAATGGGTGTGTGTGTGTGTGTGAAGGTGACGCATTGGGCGCTTTATTAATACAAGTGCTGAGCCGTGCAAT
This sequence comes from Drosophila colorata, assembly GCA_035041545.1. Taxonomy (NCBI): domain Eukaryota; kingdom Metazoa; phylum Arthropoda; class Insecta; order Diptera; family Drosophilidae; genus Drosophila; species Drosophila colorata. The sequence goes on from JAWNLD010000680.1 coordinate 11,198,396, forward strand.
CGACGACGCAAATAGATCAACGGCTAAGCAGCGATTTACATGTGGCGCAGGTTTCACATTTCCATTTATTAGGTAACCCATTCTTCGTATAATTATCGGGTTTGAAAGTTAACAAAGCCACCTCTTTATGACACTAAAAATCATGAGGTGTTTCCATATCACAAAGCCAAGAGTTTGTTTATATATTCGTTGAGAGAGAACTATTTCATAAATTGACCATATAATTAAGCTGTAATTTACTCTACAAATTACTTAATAGGCCTAATTTGGGAGCTAAGGAAATGAGCAGTCTATGTGATTAAATAATCTAAGAAATTTACGTTCCGGACGCGAAACTAGTTCGAAGGGCATTGTAACCAGTGCTTTATAAAATGTACTTTTAATTTTTGTTTCTAAAAAACAAGTATATAAGAATTTTAAAAATAATATAATATATGTAGATATACATATTTAAGTTTTGATTCTAATCATAATAAAATTTTTAAAAAATAATAATGATAACAAAGGTAACATTAAACTAGTACAACTTTATTTAATTTTTTTGATTCATTTAAAAGGTGTATTTACATAGCAAATTTCATACTAGCGATAGTTTACTGTAATCAAAAATGACTTATTTTTTATTGGCATAATCCCGTAGTTAAGCACTTAACAATATCCAATACGATATCAAGGGATATCAATCGACATCAATATATGTGCATATATATTTCGACGACATAAGCCCTGAACGGAAATCTGCCACACGCACTCGAGGAAATTTTATTTAGGTTAACCCAGAGACTCAATCAGTCCCGTGGCTGCCACCCTGTTGCATCAAATGTTGCCCAACACATGTAAGCAATACCCGATGCGTGTTTTCAACATGTGCTATGCAGCAAACGTAAGCATTACAATATAATGCGGAAATGTTGAATTTGCATTGTTGTTGTTGTTGTTGTTGTTGTTGCCGTTGTTGTTGTTGGTATTCACCTTCACATTGCCGCCGTTGCCCGCACGCCCCCAGTTGTATTTACTTCCTGCAACGCCATATTCCGCCTCTGTTCGTCATCGAACTTATGCAAGTGACGGCGCGGGGCGGGGCGGAACGAGCCGAGCCGAGGTCCCCCGTGAAGCACCTGCCTGCACACTCGCCCGACTGCGCAACGCCAATGAGAATTTATCTACTTATTGTTGTTCGCATTTCTCGCACATTGCCTTGCCGTGTAGGTCTCGGCTTACGTCTGGAGGTCTTTCGTTTGAGGGGTGTGAGGGGTCTGGGGTCTCTGTGGGTTTTGGGGCCTGTGGGTTTTTGTGGCCTCGTCACCAGCAGCACGGCGTGCTCACACGTGCCGACCACTCACATCAAATTAGTTACCATTTATGCTTAATTAAAGCAAACGACGTGCAAGCCATGGCATTAGGCATTGCCAACAATGTCTGCCTCAATTGCTTTCTAAATGCATGCCATTTATTGCCACAACAACCGTCCACAAATATACATAAAAGACTGCCGGCCAAGCCCACTGGTACAAAACTATTGTGGTAGAAAAAACACATTAAAATTTTATTACAAATTTTCAACTTGAAGTTATGCACAGATTTTCTGATATAAATATATAATAAATATAAATATCTTAAGTATTTCTGAAACTATATTTTAACAATTAAATTGTAAAAAAAATTGTAGTCATTAAAAAATATTATGCTATTTTTATTCGTATGATATTATCTTTCTATCAAATATCAAATAAAATATTTCTTTAGCTTATCTTCAAAGTTCTGCAACAAGTGGAAGACATTATTTATCGCGCACTTATACAAATATTTTTACGTGTGATGTGTCATGTTTGTACATAAGCTTTTTGAAGTATAAATAATCTATTCAAAGAATTTAAAAAAGCCGTATCTCAACCAAAATTACTTTTAAATTTGACATCGATTGGAATATAATTTTTTTTTTAATTCGAAACAAAAGCCGACACAATATTTGCAAACATTTCTGTACACATGTAGCCCACTGTGCAATACCCAGGTCGTTACGTTGTGTCATTTGCTGAGGGGGCGAAAAGGGCGAATAGAGAATCATAGACGCCTGCACGTGGCTTCGTCACACCCATTTAGCATTCAACATTTTAACGTGTTGCTGGAAATTAGCAGGAAACACAAAACAGAAAAAAACGCAAATAAATAAAGCAAGTAAAAGTTTGACTAAACAGAAGCGACTGGAAGATACGCTGTGATAAATATGTGTAAGAAATATATTAGAATGCGGCGAACAAAACTTGGAAACATTTTGAAAAGACAAAATATTATAGTATAGTAAGGCTAATGGACAGACAGGCAAAATTAGATCGCATGCATATACCCGTTTTCTCATTTATGTGGCTATAGGTGTACAAAAAAAAAATCACTTGGAATGAATTGCGCTGAATATGGCACCAATAAAAGCAACAGCAACAACAACAGCAACAAGGCTATAAAAAGCCAAGTCGGCAAAAGCTAAAAGCAACCGAACAAATGTGGGAAAATTGTAAATAAGCTAGCAAAAGTAGCACAGTTATAGCAACAGCGGCAACAACAGCAGCAATGAAAGGGCAACTGAAAACGTGCCACACCAAATGGCAACAAAATAAAGGTTACGAGACACACATACACTCACACATTCACAGAAACACGCACATGAGCCGTGTGTGCGAAGTATTTCTTGCGAAAATAAATGCTTATACAATATTTATGCTAGATTCAGTTGTACTCATTCAAATGACGGCATTTTTGGCTATTCAAAGTGCTTTTCTTGCTTTTTATCACATTTACCATGCCTAGAAATTGTGAAATGCAAAAAGCTTTTGGTCAATTAGTGTCAGATAATGATGAATGATTGAGAGATGATGATATTACAACTTGCTAATGTTCAAATATATCAACGACCAAAGGGCGTTGATCGATGGATTTTGATTCTAACTAAGTCCACGTGCTGTATCAGAAAATCAGCCCTAACGGATTGTTGTATATTAGGTCACAGTTGCACATTTGAATAAACTGTCTTTATTTGAAAAGTTTTTTGCAGTCATTTGCATATTTAATATTGCGAATTTCATAAGCTATCTATTCTCTGCCGACTCTCTAACTTTCTTTTTTACCACCTCTATTTCTCTTTTTGTCTCTCTCCTTAGCTCACTCACTTTATACTTCTCTTACTCTCACTTTTGTTAAACACTTTTATTCTCGTTTTGCTAAAAACCGCCTCTCTATGCAATTTTATTTTTTTTGTTTTTAAGTAATCCCAAAAAATTTAAATGTATTTTTGTGCTGTGTGTTTACAAAAGTATTAATTTAAGTGAGATATAAATTACTTGAGTATTTTTTATTATCAGGAAAATTTATTTTATTATTACTATCAATTAAAACTAAAGTTATAGATTATCTTGTATCTATCTTTTATTTAAAAATATAACTAGTTTTTTTTAAAACAATCCTACATTCAAACGTTATATTTAACCTAGTTAGCTTCAGATGTCTTTTTGCTATTTTATTTTGTCTATTTTCTACCGGAGCTGTTATATTTTTAGCCCAAACTCAATACAGATGGCTGACGTTGAAGGCGAGGAAATTTCAAGGAAACTCCCTGCAGGTGCAGCCAACGACAATCGGCATTTATTGACTATCTAGTCATGTGGGCTTAGAGCGCTTATATAAATGTGTCATGCTGAAATATTTCAATGGTGGCTGCCTGCTGGCAAGCAGATCAGGAAACTGGCTGCATTGCTGACGCAAATTGTTACCATAACTAAGTCGCGTGTAAAAGCAAAAGCAAACAGCTGCAGCAGCAACAGCATGCGGCAACATGAAGCTAAGAACACGTGAAGCGTAGGCAACAACATCGGGACACGTGGTCGGGTGTGAGTATTTGATATTACGATGAGTTGACAGCGGAGATAGCCAACAGCCAACGCTGCTTGACCAAGTTTACATAAATTAATTAAACATGTCCAAGTAACGTGAGTGAAAACAACAACAACAACAACAGCTGCAAATAGACATGTCATTGGCTTTTCAAAAAGCAACTACAACGGCAAACAACGTTCTGTTCGTGTTACGTATACGCCATGTGGGACAACCAAGAGTTTTACTCACCATAGCTCAGCACAGCGCTGTTTTGTGTGGCTTCAGCAGCTCCTGGGGACGCAGCTGTTGTGGCATTCCCCTGTGCCACGCCCATATTGCTACGCCGTCGCCTCTCCTTCACGCCCGCCACGCGCACTTTTTTCTCCGAGCAGACGGTGGGCGCCATTGGAACTGCAACCAAACATAAAAAAAAAAAACAAAAGCAAAATGCACAATTAATTGGCTATCAAATTGATTAATTGATTGATTGACTTGATGCCCAAGTGTCATGCCCACGTTACAAAAACATAAGAATAAGCAAAAATAAATTCAATAATATGGCCACGAGTTCAATCAACTTTTTTAAACAATTATTTGTTGGAGCACTTTGCGAATGTTCGTTAATTTCATCATTGATATTGGGCAGGTAGCGAAAATTCAATTAAAATTGACACGTGCCAACAACAATTTAGCGATGACTGAAGTGGTTAAATATATACTACATATTTGATTCTTTATATCTTTTAAACTGTTCAAGCTCATAATCTTGGGGGTAAGTCATTGTACGCTGAAGCTGTTCATCAAATGCTGACACTTAAACACAACAGAAGTGAAATCAACTCTATTTAAAGTATAGTTCCTTCAAATTAATCATCAGTTAAAGCACCTTTTTATACCCAACTTACTATCAGTAAAAGTCTCAAATATTTTATTCTGTTATTCATATTTTAGTCCCCAGAAAATTTGCAGTACATTAGTCATGCAGAGAGATAAACAAACTGGCCCTAAACTGAAACCGGAACCAGCTGAAGCTGAAGCCGTAGCCACAGCAACAACAACAACAGCAGCTGAAACTCATTAGCCGAACCCCAAATCTACACGTAGGCCAGGGCCAAAGACTGTGTTTATATTAGCGCGCCTTGCTAGCGGGCCAATTTCGCAAAAAGTAAACAAACTGACCAAAGAAATGGTCGCAAACGGTATTACATGGAAGGAGCCGCGGCAAATACAATATATATTGATAGGCAGCAGCATTTTGGCGCGCATGCAAATTGCTCGAGTGCGCGGCTCAGTTATTGCTGTTGTTGTTGCGGCTGTCAGACAGATGAGCCCCAGGCAGCCTGCGAGGCAGTCAAATACAAATTGAAAAGGCCCACAAACGACAACAACAAGAGCAGCAGCAACAACAAAGATGTTATTGCCGGCACGTGTATCTCTTGAGTGTAATTACATTTGGAAAGTGTGCGGCATCGCGGCCACCAAGAGCCATTTTCATTTTAAATACTTGTGTAGGATTCGTGGGCGTGGCATCGCGTCATCTAAGCGGATTTCACAATGCCAACAGAATTGTTGTCGATGTGCTAATATGCATAGCTGAAATTACAATTTAGTATTTATGTGTGTTTTGCCATTCAACATCCGGGGAAAATACGATATATACATATATATATATATATATATATAGCCCGTGGGCTCTCGGCTAAGCCATCATCTTAGCCACAACCCCGCATAAAATTTAACAAAAACCGTGAAACATAACGTATGCCGAGCTCAACGAATAGCCCCAATGGCATATTTGACGTGCACGCGCCGTTTTCTGTATCCCCTTAGCAATGGACAAGGGGTTGGGCGGCGTGTGGGCCACGCAAGCTGCAAGAGATTTTGGGCTAAACTGACTCATATTCGCACAGGCCATAAACAAATGAACCGGCAATGTAGAACAGAAACAGTTACTAAACTGTCGCGTCAACCGAAGCTCATATACACTTATAAAATATTCTAAAATATAAATTGTTGCTAAAATACATTGTTCGCATATATCAAAGAAAAGTTTCTATACCACTACTGAATTTTTAAAATCTTTTTATAATCAATTTGCATCAAATACTATCACTTCTATTTGTAGTTTGAAAACTGCCTAAAATGTTTAAAAAATGTTTACCAGATATATTTTATATCATTTTATTTTTTATTTTATCGATAATTATTACTTTCTTCAATATATTTTTGATTAACTTTATCATTTAAATGTAAAAGCTTTTTTTATCGGACAATAAAGCATATATAAACATTGAATATCATACTTTCTTTATATTTTATATTTGTTAAGCTAGCTACGAAAATTATTTTGTTCAAAACTTGCGTATTTTCTGTCGAAAAATAACATAAATAAGTAAAGAGGTTGAATAAAAACATTGGCCTCTATTATAAATTGTTTGCTTTTCTCAAGCATGTCAAAGTCAACAGACTTCGTTTTACATCTATCGCTTACAAAAATAAAAGTAAAAAAAGGTTCGTATGATATAAAGTCCCCTTGCGTATTCCACTCACAAAATGGCCTGATGATTCTAGTTTGCCTCGGACTGGACACAAAACGAGCAACACGTGCCGCTGCCGGCAACAAGCAGAAGAAAAAAAAACAAAAACAAAATAAGGAAAACAACACAACTTTGACTCATACGAAATCTTTTTTAGATAAACACATGTTAGCAGACCATCGGTATGTGAGGTGCGTGTGTGGTACATGAGTCAGGTGTTTTGAAAACAATTTGAAACACGCTTAGGCCGTCACCTGTAGCTGTAGCATTTACTGCCGCCGGGGCTGGAGGTCATGTCAATCAATGGCCATAATGAGAACTGCCACTGCGTGCGCATAAATTAGCCAAATAATTGTTGGACATGACACGCCGGCTGTCACGAGTCGGCTCCACAATGTTGGGGTCCACCACAGAAACAAAGACTGCCAGCGCACTGAGTTTTGAGACAAAACGGGAAATTGGCCCCTCAAATTGTTGGGGCGTTTCTGGCCAATTACATTCGTAGGGCCCCAGCAGCCACAAACAAAAGGCAGCCAGGCAGCCTGCTAGCCTCGCCCAGAGCCCATATTAAATTGTTATTGACAACGCTGTGAAAAAAAAAACAAAGAAATAAAAAATAAAAAACAAGTTCAAGAAACTCTCGCAGTTTAAGTTGCCTTTGAAGGCGTTGTCATATTGAAGTTTATTTGGCGTACATGTTACGCTGACTCGCTGCGGGGGCTATAATATAGCGACAACAACAACAACAACAACAATGGCAAGAACACATTGCCATGCTTATGATATGGTATTTTGTGACGTCTGCACACTCACACTCACACACACACATACACATATTAAGTAGCCGCGTCGTCTGCCTTTCTTGTTTATGTTTTGAGAGCACGCAAGTCATGAAAAACGTTTTATATTGCACTCGGGCTTCATTTGTTTAAATGCCGCCGTAACGTATTAGCCTTTAAAAATTTAAGCATGTGATAAGTCGACATTCATTAGCTGAAGCGACAGTTTTTGTATGACATGAGCCGCTCTTAAACTGAATAGCTGTAAACATTAACTACTCTGAGCACCACATTACGCATACGCAACGTATGTAGAAAGTACTTAGTTGAAAACATTTTTTATAACACATATTAAGTAAATATGCATACATTGCATTAGCAAATATTTAACAATGGCAGCTAGTTTACAGACTTGGCTTCATTAGCGGTTTGGCCCACATTGCGTATACGTCATTGGCCCATTTATGACTACCTATATAGTGTCTTCTCAGTTTGATCTAGCACCTTTACACGTGCCGCATATCGCAGACAAAACAAATAACAACAACAACGGCAAAAGTTTATTTGCCGGCGCCGCCGCTAACAAAAATGTTCCACAATTCGGGTAAAAATTACAAAAGAAAACAAGCAACAAAAAAAAAACTTTCCATGGGTTATTTCCCAAACAAGTTCGTTTACGTTTATTCTATTTGTTTGGGGTTTACACTCGCAGTTGTATGGTGCTCGTTTTATGATCGGACTGTGGGCATTAAAAGTTTATGCTTGATGTATATAATTCCGATTTGACTTGAGGTAAAATTGGCAATTAAAACAATATACAACCTCAATTTAAAATAAAAAGTTTTGAAATGTTTTTTGAATTTAATTTTACATTTTTTTATTTTATAAAACCTTTAAGAATTGATAAAAAAAAATGTTTTAAAATTTTGAAACAAATGTTTGATTATTTAAAAATTTAAACTTAAGTTTGTTTTTGATTTTTTTTGTTTTATTATATGTAACATATTTTTAATATAGCTCATATTTAAATAATAATTAACTATTATGAATAAATAAATAGTAGTAAAATAAAAACACATTTTTTTTAGAGTTCTTATCATTCTTTTCCATTAAGTTGCGGTATACCTATGTTGACCTGTGTAAACATCGGTTATCTGGTTCTTCTTTGACGTCAGCTC